>CM062814.1:423521940-424721940 GCA_031772625.1 Pinus tabuliformis | reverse complement strand
TCCTCCTCTGCCCAGGATTCGGAAAGAACCGTTTCCTTGAGCGACCTACAGATCACCTCCCAAATTACAACCTCGCAGCAACTACGCCCCTGAAAAATTCGGCGATTCCGTTCCTTCCACACCTCCCAGAGGACAAACCCCAACGATAAACTCCATAGCCTGCGGACAATTTTACTGTTAAAATGTCCCATTCCCCATTGAAAAATGGTTTCACGGATATTGTTGGGGTCTCTATGCAGGTAACCAAAAAGGTTCCTAATTTCCTCCCATAAGCTTTGGATATACAAACAGCTATTCAGCAAATGCTCCTGTGTCTCATATGCCGAACGACAGAGAGAGCACGAGGAAGGCCCGATGAGACCACGTTTCTGGAGATTGTCCCACGTTAAGATCCTGCCACGGCACACCATCCATGCGAAAAGTGTCACCTTAGGCCACCATTTTACTTGCCAGAGTTTTTGCCACGGTGTTGGATCGACCACGGCATCACCCTTTGTTAGCCAATAGTAAGCCTCCTTCACCGTAAACATTCCTTGCGGAGCTTTCCCCCAGCGAAGGAGATCATTGCCTGGTCGTACTCGAATTTTCCGCTTTTCTAATTCCCTGAGATATATCTGTTGGGTGTCCTGATGAATGCGCGCATCCCATTCTGAAGGAATCTTCCATGCACGCCACAGCTCAGATTGTCCTGCCAGGCGCCAATAGTCCTGAACACATACAAGTCCTGCCTGATGTGCACCGTCCTGTAAGGCATGCAAAGTAGGGTGACTTGCCAGCTTGGCCCGTTGCTGCCAAGCATCAAGCCAAAAACGAGCAAAATTCCCACTACGTATTTCCCAGAATGCGAAATCTCGAATCAAATTACTGTTATGTCGAGCAAGCTCCCAAATGTTCGATCCCCGTGGGGTATCTTGAACACGGAGGCGGCCTTCAACCGTGGGTGGCATTCGATATTTATGATTCCAGATGCGTTTCCAGATATCCCCACCCCCCTGCACCCATCTCCACCACAATTTTGCACCTAAAACCTTATTGACAAACTCCAAATCCCTAATAGATAACTATGAGATATCTTTATGTTATACAAGAGATATCATAATAGTGGGTATTGAATTCTCTTCAAAATTGTATGAGTAAATCCATTCTACTCAATAGATAGCTATGAGATATATTTATGTTACACAAGAGATATCATAATAGTGGGTATTGACTTCTCTCTTTAAAATTGTTTGAGTAAATCCATTCTACTCATAGATAACTATGAGATATCTTTATGTTATATAAGTATTTTTATGTGTATCTTTATTGTTTGATTTTATAATACGGGTTATTATAAATTGCATGAGTAAATCCATTCTCCTAATAGATAACTATGAGATATCTTTATGTTATATAAGTATCTTTATGATATATAGGTATTTTTATTGTTTGATTTTACAATAAGGGTATTATAAATTGTATGAGTAAATCCATTCTCCTCATAGATAACTATGAGATATCTTTATGTTATATAAGTATATTTAAGATATATAGGTTTCTTTATTGTTTGATTTTATAGTAAGGAATATTATAAATTGTATGAGTAAATCCATTCTACTCATAAATAACTATGAGATATCTTTAGGTTATATAAGTATCTTTATGATATATAGGTATCTTTATTTTTTGATTTTATAATAAGGGTTATTATTATAAAGTGTTTGAGGAATCTTTATTGCTTGATTTTATAATAAGGGTTATTATTATAAAGTGTTTGAGGAGGGCCTTTAGTTTATGGGAAAGAAATTTTTTTAATTATTCTTTGATTTTATATTTTGAATATTTACCATTTCATTTTTTTGTTATGAATAAGATTTATATTTTTTTATAAGAAAAAAAAATGATTTTTTATGTTAGTGAAAATATGTAAGTTAGAAAATGTTTTTATTATTATTATTATTATTATTTTATGTTATTTAATTATTAGATGTTTTGAAGTTTTTGACAGGAATCCGTTGAATATTTTTTTTTTGGATTAAATCTTGATTTGTGTTGTTTAAAATAGGTTTTTGATTGCCTATATGGATTCAATATTATGAAAAACCCATGAGGCACCTAGATTGTAGTGAGTTCACAACTCAAACTTGTGATTCCAATAGATTCGTATTGGACTTTGGGTAACTTAGACTAGAAACTAAGATGGAAAAACCTTCCAAACCTCTAACAGAGAAATTGTGACTTTCTTTTTTAAACTAATATCTAGAATCATAATTAACTATGGAATGAATAATAATCTTTCCAAATAGTCTACATATTCTTATTTTATCCTCTATCTTTAAATAAAAATATTAATTATATAATATTTTCAAATATAATATATTATTATTATTATCATCATTACTATTTTTAATGAAACACTAAAAAAATATTTCTATGTTTGAGCCCTCGTAATGATGGTTGCAATTCATGAACTAACTAATCACCCGGTTAAGAGAATTATATGTGATAAATCTCAAATGACTTTTTTTTTTCCATCCAACTAAGCACCCTGGGATAAAGATTGACTTGTCCATGGATTTGAATGAGAAGATGGATTTGAATGAGACCATTATATTTTGTTAGGAAAGAAAATTTCCCCATCTTTTTGAACTATATTAAATTTCCTTATTATTTTCTCAAATATAAATATGAAAGCGTAAATCATGAGATTAATTTTTTCCTTTAGTGCGTACATTTGATAAAGATGTCAAAAAACAACCCTGATTCACCCTAAATAGGTTGCAACAAGCTGCGTAAATCATGAGATTAATTTTTTCCTTTAGTGCGTACATTTAATAAAGATGTCAAAAAACAACCCTGGTTCACCCTAAATAGGTTGCAACAAGCTTCTCCCCTTCAGACAAATTAAAAGACAAAAAGATTGTAGGAAAAGGAAATTATAATTAAAATGTCCCTTTAAAATGACTATGGAAAATTTTAAGAAGCCCCGGTAAATATATTTATAATAAATGGGCAAATTTATAGGGTAAATGTACAAATTATTTTTTCAATTATATAATATGTATATATAATTTTTTAGAGAATTTTTTTATTGAATTATAAATTTTTGTTAAATTTTAGTAATTTTTTTACTAAATCATAAAATATTGTAAAATCACAATAAATAATGTTACTTCTCAATATATTGTTTTGTTGGCTAAGTTATTGATGCCACGCTCAAAGTGTTCAACACTTTCATAAGTTATATTTTGGAATTGGGTAAGATCAGTGCAACATCTTGGAAAATTTCAAAGGACCATTAATCTATGTGACATTATTTCCCTACCCACCTGTTTTAAGTTTTGGGCTTGAACATTTTTAGGAGCATTTTCTCCACTTGGTAAGTTGTAATAGGGTTGGTTTGGTAGCATTTGGGGGACAATTAAGTTGATTAGGGATTATTTTTTTGAGATAAATCTCAAACCCTTATAATGACTAGTACTAAAATTTAGTGTAGTTCAAATTGTTAAACCAAATAACAATTGTTTTTAATTTTAAAAACCTTATTAAAAAAATATATATATCTATAAAAATAATAATTAATAATTAATATTAAAACTATTTATTATTATTATTAATTATATAAAATATTACTTATATTTTATATGGAGCTATACAAGGAATTTGGTTAGAATCTCAAAGTTATATAAAAATACCATTATAATAATATTTAGTGTATTTAGGTAAAAATTTAAAGATAGTAAATATAAACATTATATCTTACATTAATTCTTTTTCTATCATAATGAAATAGTTTCATTGTATCTCTACATCCATTATTGTTTAAGCATTATATGTTTATATGAATTTGATTCATTTACAAGTGTTATGAAATTTTGTTTAGAGAAAAATATACATAGATATAAAGATTTTTGTAAGACCAATAATGTTTATATATATATATATATATATATATATATATATATATATATATACACACACACACACTTGACATTTCTAATATCTCTTTGACTTTATTTTTTTTTAAATGGTGAAAAAAAGATATTTCTTGTAATTTGCTAACGTAATCAAAATATAAGTCATATTATAATTATATATATATAATTTATGCATTATAAAAAAATCCAATCTAATAAAAGTATAAATTATATTATTAGTAATTTTTTTTAATTCATTTTATATTATCTCTTTTTAATTATAAAAATAATTAAATATGTATGTGCAAATACATTTTTTAACATATAATATAAAGAAAACTTACTGTGTACTACGTGTTTTCAAATTTACAAAATTTTTATTTTTAAATGAAAAAATTAGTGAAACACTTGCTTCTTTTTTCAAAGTAATGTAGATCATAACAATAATACCAAAATTAATCAAATAAATCACCAATATTAATCAAATAAATCACTAATATTATTACTATAAGAAATAAATAGGTTTTTTTATTATCAAAATTTATTTAAAAACATGAACTACAACTATATATATATATATGATTGTGACATATTTATATAACTGTATGTGAGATAATTTGGCCTTGAATTCTAAATGAATTTATCTAAATTGTACCAAAAAATATAGTCAATATACCTTTACAAATAGAATAAAGGGAAGGAATCGCCCCCACTTCATCTCCACTAGCAAATAATCTATATAAATAATTATATTTTTTCATTCCATGCACAAACTTAGTATCTCTTTCATCTATATAAGTAATTATATTTTTTTATTCCATGCAGAAACTTACGATCTCTTTCATCTATATAAGTAATTATATATTTTTATTTCATGCACAAACTTAATATCTCTAATAATTTGAGAATGCAAATTTCTTATTCTACAACCTAGTATGAGGGGATGTATAAGTATGTTCCTCTGTATCTCACTCCTTAAAATAAAAATGAAGATAAAAATTATGTTCTAAATAGAAAAATAACGTCCGCTATAATAAAAGAAATGAATATGTTGTAAAGTGATTAGAAGTTAAAAAATTGTGTGAGTGAGATCTTTAAATCTTATACTTTTCAAAAATATTTCAATAAAAGTTTTAAATAAACTATTTGGATATCTATATTAACTAATTTATGTCCATTTCGACTTCATATATATTACATATAGAAAATAAAATGTTAAAATAAAATATTTAAATGTGGTAGATAAAAAAAATTCAATGTGGATTATCAATAAAATATTTTAGTAGGAATTCATATTAAAATATACTTAAAAATATATTAATAATAAAAAAACCATTTTAATTTGCGTGATAAAATGTCTAGATGCACATGTTATGTAAAATATTTTAATGTCAATTACATATATTATGTATCATTTTTTTTTTGATGTATATATCATAAAAAATTTAAGTTTTATGGTTAAAACGTTTCTTTGGTCCTATATATACTCTATTTAGCATTAAAAAATACAATTTAAACAATGAACACATTGTATTTTATACTTTAAAGAACTTTGCATGTGAAGAAATTTAATCCCTCTCCACTCATGTTAGATACTTACTTAAGATGGATTTATGTTGGTTCATAGTGTTTCTCATGATAGTTCTTCCAGTAAATCACATTTCAGATTAATGGGTCAATGCTTGGAACCATTAAGTATAGTGAAAAATATCTCATAATGTTCTAAATTCTTTTATAATTATTATTCCTTTTATCTATATATGTTTTTTGATTATATTTTTTAATTCTATATACAAACTTTACCAAAAACTTTACTAAAAACCTAAAGCATGTAAGTAATAGAACATTTCTAATCAGTGAGGAAAATTAATATCCGCAAGCTATTGTGCATAACTTTTTAAGATCTAGGATTTAGAGTATATACCTTAAACATGAATAAGATTTTAACCGAACATATAAAAATGTTACACTCAAGCAAAACACAAAGGTGGATGTAAAATCAAAGGAATTTAGAAATTATTATTTTTGTAGGTGATTTCAAACTTTTAAAGCCACAAGGGAAATTTTAGGGGCTAATATTTGCAGGTGGCTAATTTTCCATGTTTTTTCCAAAAATAAGATTCACCAATTTCCATTTTTTCCTAAAAATGAGTTGCCAAAATTTTACAATACAAAATTATTTTACCTTAACAATCACCAAAATTTTATATAGACTAATATAAAATAATTAGAAATATATAATTTTCTATAGAAATATCACCAAACATTTTACAGTTTGCATATTAGGGACTAGTAAGATTCGAGTTTCTAAATTTTAAATAAACTTTCATCCTTAAAATTTTTCGTGATAAGCTACATTGGAATATAACTCCACCACCCTCACTGCCATAATTTATAACTAATTGAATTAGAAAGGATAGATTGTTACATTTATGAGAGCAATCACCCTTTCATGATACATGGTGGATCAAGCCCATTAAATGTCTTGGAGTGTCCATGTTAAAGGAATTTGTGAAATCCCACAATAATCTTCACTGGACTATTATTTTATTGATTCAAACAATTTTGACAGTTTCGATGGTGAATAATAATAATAATAATAATACAAAAATTAATAAAATAAATCACTAATATTATTAAAATCCATTTAAAAACATTCTAGCTAGACTATATATATATATATATATATATATATATATATATATATATATATAGATAGATAGATATATAGTTGTAGGTGAGAAAACTTAGCGTTGAATTCTAAATGAATTTATCTAAATTGTACTAGAAAACATAGTCAATCTACCTTTACAAATAGAATGACCCCCACTTGGTAAATCATCTATATAAATAATTATATTTTTTAATTCCATGCGCAAACTTAGTATCCCTTTCATCTATATAAGTAATTATATATTTTTATTCAATGCACAAACTTACTATGTCTTTCATCTATATAAGTAATTATGTTTTTTTATTCCATGCACAAACTTAGTATCTCTAATAATGTTTTGTAAAAAAGGTTTAATTATTATTCTTTTTATCTATATATGTTTGTTGATTATATTTTTTAATTCTATACACAAACTTTTACTAAAAAACTACAATAAAATGTTTCCAAGCAGTGAGGAAAGCTAATATCAACAACGTATTGTGCATAACTTTTTAAGATCTAGGATTTATAGTATATACCTTAAACATGAATAAGCTAAATTTAACAAAACATATAAAATTGTTACACTCAAGAAAAACACAAAGGTAGATGTAAAATCAACTGAATTTAGAGATTATTATTTTTGAAGATGAGTTCAAACCTTTAAAGCTACATGAAAATGAGATAATGTGAATCTCAACGTGTAGAAACTAATTATTTTCTAACATTTTTAAAAATGCTATGGTAAGTAAAAGGGAGACATTACAAGTTAGTAGTTTTTATATCTACATTGGAATATAGCTCCATCACCCTTACTATCATCATTTAGCTATAGTTAATTGAACTAGAAAGGAGAGATTGCTACAGTTATAAGAATAGTCACCCTTCATGATCCATGGTGGGTCAAGCCCATTGAATTCTTGGAGTGTCCATGTTAAATGAATTTGTGAACTCCCACAACAGTCATTGCTGGACTATTATTTTATTGATTGGTGAACAATTTTGACATCTTCGATGGTGAATAAGATGATGATAATAATAATAATACAAAATTAATAAAATAAATCACTAATATTATTACTATGAGAAATAAATAGTTTTTTATTTTATTTTATTTTATTTTATTTTATTAATTTTACATCAAAATCCATTTAAAAACATTCCAGCACTCGACTACAACATTTTAATAATACATGTGGTTCAAAAGATATATATATATATATATATATATACATATATATATACATATATATATACATATATACATATATATATACATATACATATATATATATATATACATATATATATATATATATATATATACATACATATATATATATATATATATATACATATATATATATATATATATACATACATATACATATATATACATATATATATATACATATATATATATATACATATACATATACATATACATATACATATACATATACATATACATATACATATCTAAGGAAGGGAAGGAAGGGAAGGAATTGCCCCATCTCCACCTAAATATATTTTTTTATTCTATGACACAAACTTAGTATCTTTGATAATATTTTGTAAAAAAGGTTTAATTATTATTCTTTTTATCTATATATTTTTGCTGATTATATTTTTTAATTCTAACAATAAACTTTTACCAAAAAACTACAACATGTAAGCAATAGAATGTTTCTAAGTAGCGACTAAAACTAATATCTGCAACTTATTTTGCATTACTTTTTAAGATCTAGGACTTAAATTCTATACCTTGAACATGAA
Source organism: Pinus tabuliformis (assembly GCA_031772625.1). Lineage (NCBI taxonomy): Eukaryota > Viridiplantae > Streptophyta > Pinopsida > Pinales > Pinaceae > Pinus > Pinus tabuliformis. Next base: position 424,713,615 of record CM062814.1, on the reverse strand, counting down.
TAAGCTTTCAATGGAACATATAAAATTGTTAGACTCAAGCAAAACACAAAGGTGGATGTAAAATCAAAGGAATTTAGATATTATTATTTTTGAAGGTGATTTCAAACCTTTAAAGCTGCATGAAAATGAGTTAATGTGAATGTCAATGTGTAGAAACTAACTATTTTATAACCTTTTTAAAAAAGTTGTGGTCAATAAAAAGGGAGACATTAAAAGTTAGTAGTTTTTATATCTACATTGGAATATAGCTCCACCACCTTTGCTGCCATCATTTATAGCTAATTGAATTAGGAAAGCGAGATTGCTACAGTTATGAGAACAATCACCCTTTCATGATACATGGTGGACCAAGCCCATTGAATGTAGTGGAGTGTCCATGTTAAAGGAATTTGTGAATTTCCACAATAATCTTCATTGGGCTATTATTTTATTGATGAACAATGGTGAACACAGTGACTTCTAAAATTAACTCTATTTTATAACCATAGTATTTTAGGTCTATAAGGTTGGCTCTCCTTTTTATATAGAGGGTTAAATGATTTAGTGGATGAAACAAATTTTTAATCTAGAGATATAAAAATATAAAAAAATGGTCTATCCTCTACTATTACAATAAGAAAAATCATAATAGTTTATCTAGTTAAAAAATAAAATAAAAAGTAAAATTTTAAAAATCATATTCATATTTTTATGCTGGATAGTTTCTTCATTTTAGCATTTAAAGAACACAGATGTCAGTGAATGCTTACCAAATTAAAACAGAGATAGTGAAATAATTGACAAACTATTATAGCCTCTATTATTACAATAAGAAAAATCATAATAGTTTATCTAGTTAAAAAATAAAATAAAAAGTAAAATTTTAAAAATCATATTCATATTTTTATGCTGGATAGTTTCTTCATTTTAGCATTTAAAGAACACAGATGTCAGTGAATGCTTACCAAATTAAAACAGAGATAGTGAAATAATTGACAAACTAATCTCCCCATTGAAATGGTTGTTTAAATAGTGATGTAATGGATTTCATATAAGCCTCCAATCCTTCTAAACCCATGATTTAGAAGAAGAAAAAAAAAATTCCAAAAGAAAATTCAAACAATTTTGGGTTAATAATAAAATATAATAGAGTGAAAATAAATTCCATGAGGAGAAACAAATTCAAATGGCATTCCCATAAAAATAGGGTAAAATACATCTTGATACTTTCCATTACCATAAAAATAGGGCAAATTTGAGAATGTAGTTTGAATTTTCTTGGAAAAAAAACAAATTCCAACAATTTTGAGTTAATACAAAAATATAATAGAGTGAAAATAAATTCCATGAGGAGAAACAAATCCAAATAATTGGTATTCCCATAAAAATAGGGTGTGAAAATACAAATAATTGGTATTCCTATAAAAATAGGGTGTAAAAATCCATAAAAATAGGGCGAATGGGAGATTGTAGTTTGAATTTTGCAAAGCGAAATAAATTTTTAAACTCTCCCCATCAAATTCCTATGGGCTAATGGTTTACAACTATTTTTTTTTAAATAAATATTGGGTGATGCATATTCAAACCCCTATTTGTAAAAAAATTGCCCAACCAAAATAAATAACCCCATAATTTCTCCCATGGGTGAAATTTCACCCCTAAAATTTTCTATGTTTACAAGGAAAAATTTCATCTATTATTAGCTTCAGAATCCTTGCCGGGAGCCTGCTAGCCCTTGGATCCCCGCATGGAGGGGTGTACAACATTCCTGGGGTATACACCCGACTGAAACAAGACCTCTAAAATAGGAATATAACCAAGCTCCACACCTAACAAAAACAAACTTTTCAGAATGTCCGTGGGAGGAAACCTCTAGTGCAACATCTTGCTAGAACTTCTCTCAAATTTTTACGAACACTTGTGATGGGAGAAAATGGATAATGTCAAAAAACTATGCAAATAAGTGTAGGGACTCTCTACAATAGTTTGGTTATAGATTGAGTGTAGAGAGTTGCATTGCAAAAAGTACTGTGCATGGCTCAAATGTGGTACAAACGAAGGTGGCACAGAAGTTGTCTCTGTATTCTGCTCAGGTTATGTTGGATCTTTAGGCTCAAAAACAATATCCATATGAGCAACATTACCAATGGTGTCTTTACAGTCAAAGTGCTCAGAAGGGAAATCAAAAAATGTTTCAAAAGGTGTGGCAGTGTGAGGAGATGAGATAGGGATATGCATTAGAAACCTAATAGGCGGTGAATGAGCATGTGGTTGTACAAATAGGATCTTTGGGATCATCATTAGGAATATTGATAATGATCAAAGAAATAATAAGAGGATTAGAGGGTTTGGATGCAACTCTTGTGAAGATTTCTTACAAAAAAGTGAAGGAATCAAAAGGAAAATAAATAAAAGGGTCAACATCTGTAATGGTAGGAGGCATTGATGATAAGGGGTTGATGGAAACAAACATGAGTGTTGGAGATTTAAATGCTTTTCCTACAATTGAAATAACATCAGGTATGGAGGAAGTGGTATTAGGTGGACTTACCAGGGATCCCACATCTGAGACAACGTTGTGGAGAGAAGACACACATTCCTGAAGCCACTTCATCATGTGTTGAAATTTTGAAGTAGAAGTAGATGAATGTTTTTGGGAAGCTGATGGAGTTTCAGAAGATGCAATTTGGGGCGCCAAACCATCAAGAGAATAAACAACCCCCTTTTTAGTCTCCATTTTCTATATTCCTAGCCAAGTCACGACTTCACAATGGAATTGTTCCTCTAACATGTAGTATGGTAGTGCCTTCAACTTAAAAGTGCCCTTATTAACAAACTTGGGCCGAACAAAAGTCAAGTTATGGCTGATACCAAACCAAATTTGGTATGCATAATTTTCGAGAATAGACCTAGGTACCCTGATAATGATTGTGATGGTATCGAGCATCTTGTTGTCCCACTATCCTAATGCTTTTTCATTATGGGCTCGATTTGTAACATATCCTCATGTTTTCCATGGAGAATATGCAAGAGCGAGAGCTTCACCATCTAGTACTTTAGCCAAATCTCAACCCTCAGGAGTAGACCACTTCATCATCGAGATGGCCACTACCAGATACCCATAAATAAATGTGTAGCCCTCTTATATATATATATATATATATATATATATATATATATATATATATATATATATATATATATATATATATATATCTTCGCATGCAGTGAAAATCTCATTTAAGAATAATTTACACCAGTTCAGTAGCTCACCTTGCACACAGAATTATGTGACAGAAATGGTATCCAATGTACATTCTCCTTTGGTATAGTGCCGCCTAACTTTCCTGACGATGATATGGCATGCAAATTTAACTGTCATTATTGATCATGTCTATAGTTTCTCCACAACCCTTGCATTGAGTGACATATTTCTCATACAAATTATCATTACATGTCTTCGTGCCTCACTTAGAGGTATTTTGAAATGCAGTTGAGACATTTTGGCTATGCATGGAAAATATTATAAGCTTCTGAATATCATCAACATGAATTGGATACTCTCTATCCAGCCATAGCAAGCCATCATGTATCCAGCTAATGAGGAACTTTGTGAATCTTGTGACTTCACATATAGTGTTGAATATGGGAAAATCATGCAATTTCATTATGGTGGACCAGTGCAAGGGTTGAAACTCAAGCTTGATCCTTGAAACAATTTCACCGAATCAAAACAATAGGAAATAGACATAGACTTATGGCTGAAAAAATTGGAATAAAGTTTGGTTTGATAGGTCATTATCCACTAGGGTGGTCTTCTCATGCTTCTAGAGAATATCATTTGTTGGCTCAATGCGACTATCTAAGAAATAGGATGGAAAAAATATCTTAGTGAGGTGGCCCATGGTAAATAGTCAACAATTATAGACAAACTAGACTGAGGGATAGTGAAAAAATTTGGACACAGAGGGTTCATATACGGAAGCTAGGGTGAAAGACTTCAAAGTTTATAAAAAAAATGAGCAATGATACTTTAATGTGTGGAACTTATAGAAAAAACTACAATATGACAATGAGTGACTTGACCATTGACTATTAAATGAGACAATTTAACAAAATTATACTCGATTCGAATATTGATGACAACTAGGACACAAATCCCCAATATAAGACACAAATGATCAAAGATAAAGTTCCAAGATCACAAATATAATTAAACGTACTTTGATGCTTTAAAGAAGAGATCAAATCACAAAAGATTGACTATTATGGGGAAAAAGACTCGATAACTGAAAAGGCTCCCATTAAATGACTTAATAATTGATGAAAATGACAACATATACCTCCCCAACCACAATGGGTTGTGGTGGGTCATAGCTAAGAAATAAGACATATAACTGACACAACTAAACTAGGATAAACAAACTACTATGACTGACTCAATCCTAAACCTAGATTGTCCTCCTAGACAAGGAGTGGAAGAACAATGCAAATTTAGTGGCCATAATAGGGCTTCAAGCGTGAACTATTCACCCAACCAGGAAAAATAATTCCATCAAGTTATGTGAGCTCAACATCTCTAGACTCTCTTGTTTCTGCAACAAGGAGAGGACCTAACCAATGCATTTGCAATTTTCTAGGATGGTTAAGATACTTATTATCATACAATAACACTTGGTCTCCCATGGAAAAAGACTTCCTTTTGATATGTTGATCATGCCAGGATTTGTCTTTCTTTCTCTACACTTTGGTGAAATTTTGCGCGAAAACATTGCTTGTCCAATTCCCATAATTGTTGGAGACACTCCAAAAAAGGATCATCCTTAGATGTTTTGGTGACTTGCGTAATGAAAAAATTTGGATCAATAAATTCAACATGTACCACAACTTCTCAACCATAGACAAGTTGGAAAGGATTATACTTTTCTAGTCATTTCACGGTAGTGCAATAAGCCCATAACGTAGTCAGAACTCTTTCATCATAATAATCACCAATAGAAGCTAACTTGGGCTTTCCTTTAGTTCCAATTGTTAATTTTTATAGCATCGGATGTGTTCTAGCCACAAAAATTTGGGGAGAGGCTAGAATACATGAGATCTCTGAAACCCCTAAATCGTTTATGGAAATTCCACCTAGAGATGACTTAATTAGATTATTAGTCATTTTTAAAATATTTCCTAAGTCTAAACTTAGGGATTATGACTAATTATTCAGAATTAATTGAGTTATGGTGTGAATATTCTAGAAACTCACACATATTGACTTCTAGTTAATCCTAGCCATATATGAAGACCTGATTTTGGTCATTGAAGTCTCAACAGAGGGTTATAAGAAGAAAGTCGATGGGGCTTGGATAACACACTTGCAAAGTTCGATTTTGCTTAGAAATCGATTTGCAGAGTAGAAGTTGTGTGTTTACAGAAGTGATTCAGTGAGGCCGAAGCAGTGAGAGAGGGGAAAAGATAGTGAGGCCGGAGGAATATTTTCTAGTTCTAGCGAGTACATTGCAGAGAGGCAGTGATTGCCATAGAGAGGCACCAAAAAGGTAGCGCAAAGCCCTCTTGGGGAGATTTATGTTTTGCTAAGGAGAAGTCGAGATTTTGAGCCAGAAGTTGGGCAGAGGGTTTGGAGATAAATATTATCAGTTTCCCACATAACAGTTGATGATACAGTGAGAGGATACACAATTTTGAGCACTTGGGATGCAGTAACTATGTAGGCTGATGCAGTGACTGTGTAGAAGGAGCAAGGAGAAGCTCAATTACAGTTGAGGTTAGTGTGGGATTGCCTATGGAGTGAGAATTTTTTCTCACTAGTTATTATTGCTAGTTATTTCTCTGTTTGGATTGCTAGTTTAAGCATCCATTGTTTGTACTTAGATTTTCACTACTGCATAATATTAAAACCCTCAGCTACTACACCAGTTTTCTCGAGTTGGGTTTTTCCAGGGACTTAGTCCAAAAATATCAGTGTATTTTGTGTGTGTGCATCTGTTTCTTCCAGTGTATTTGTTTCGATATTTTCCATAGCACACAACAAATATATCAATAGAATAATTATCGATGAGCGATGGAGAGCGACGGAAGCAGCAGGATTCGAACCTAGGCAACCTAGGCCGATGGCCTAGGATGCTACAGTCCGGGCTTCGGTAGGTTTGGCAGGTTTTCGACGGTACGGGACGAAGCAGATGGTGGATCCCCCGAGGCATAGGACGCACTAGCCAGATTAGGAAGGGCCGTTTTAGGGCTTAAGCAGTGTTTTAACATCGGAACGGAGTTGCCCTACATCAAACCGGGGTTGTTTTTGTTTCTTGTGGGTTTTCAGTTCTGAAGAGCCGACGGTCGACGTTCCGAAGCGGTCTCGACAGCAGCAGGTAACGGGCTGCTAGCGGTGTCAGTTATTGGTTTTTTTACTGTTTTTACCATGGTGAAATCTAGTGAGTCAATTGACCTAGACCCTGCACCGGAAGACATCCTGTCGGTGTGGGGAAAGGAGGTAAATGCCCAGAATATAGTCAAGTTTTTCGGGTCAGATGGCAGCCATGCACCCGCTGATCTGTCTATGGAAGGTTCGTGGAGCATCAAAGGGTCAAAAGCCCTGTTAGGGGAAACTTGGAGCTGTCTGGGTTGCAATTCAAAGGAGGAAAGGATATATTAGCTTCAGGTTTCCCGGAGAAGGACTTCCAACTGTTTCCAGTTGGCTCACATGTCAGTAAGAACAGACCTCTCACAAGTGCGGTCCGTCTATCTGGGGGACTCGAGGATATTATAAATTTCCAAACAAATCAGGGAGTTTGGAGGTCTGTTGGTGGTGAAATAAAGCTTGATAGGGTATTGAAGGAAGGGAGCGGTCAGCCGACTGTTATTAGGCATTCTTCTACAAAAGAGCCTCCTAAACCCAGTCTGGGTGGAGGAGGGTTTATTACAGAGACCGACGAGACTTTGAGGAATGGGAAGGAGGGGAAAACCCTAGGCGAGGGCCGGGAGGCAGTGGACTCAGGGCTCGGCACAGCCAGTAAGGAAGGTTTCGAAGGAGGTCTCCAGGCTCTTCGTTCCGAAACAGCCAATAAAACCCTAGCAGAAAAGCAGACTGGTCATCAGGAGGCCATGGACAGACCGGTCCCAATATCTTTAGATAGGGAGGAAGAATCCGGACAAGAGAGGGTGGGGGGAAAGCGGAAGAAGGAGAAACCATTAAAGAAGAAGAAGATTGAAGGTAACCTGGTTCTAGGCATGGACATCCAGGTCGAGGAAGCGCTGGTAGTGGCGGAATGTATGTTAGTGGGTAGAGCCAGAGGGAAGGCTTTATCTCGCAAATCTTTGAACCAGTGGGCAGAGAATCAATGGAAGGAGACCCCGGTAAATTCGTTCAGAATCGCAGCGCTTGTGAAGGGCTGGTTCATGGTCAGATTTGAAAAAAAGGAAGATGCCGACTGGGTCGCAGGAAGAAATTGGGCTTTTGGGAACCGTCCAATTTTGTTCAAGAGGTGGTCGCCATTATTTGATGCAAAAAGGGAGAAGGTAGACGAGTTTCCGGTTTGGGTCAGGGCGCCCGATCTTCCTCCTTTCCTGTGGGTGGAATCTGTATTCAGATCCATTGGGAATCTGCTGGGCACATACCTTGAAGCCGATATGTCGTTCCTTCACACCCACGAAAGAGCCATGGCCAGGATACTTGTTCGTTTAAATCCAAAAGAGGGGTTAGCGGAGTCCATAAATCTGCAGTACAGGGATTATGTTTTTGAACAACCATTGGATTATGAGCACCTCCCCTTTAGATGTCACAGGTGCCATGAATATGGGCATATGGCAAGCGATTGCCCCCTTGGTAATCGCAGAAGGAGATCGCAGAAAAAAGGTGAGTAGCGGGAGAAGAAATTGAGGAAAGATAAGGAATTTGTGACTGAGGATCATCCTGAGGACACCACTATGGAGGAGATCCATCCCAAGAAGGAAGCTATTGATAGTCAGGCCATAAAGTCCGCGCCAGAAGGCATCGAGACCCATGGTACTCCAGAGAAGAAAGCCATGGAGACTATAAACGAAGGCGTTGACATCGTTGTGGAAGATCCAAACGGTATGCATCGAGACTTATGTAATTCCTCTCCATTTTCAAAATCTAAAGATGACTGTTTAAAAGATGGATCTCCTCTTAAAAACTGTAGTTTTGATGATCAGTTAAAAATTGAAAACCTTATTGCTGCTGTTCCATCCATCGACCTGAATAGCGAAGATGTTCCCCTGAATAACCTGGAACCTGTCCCTTCCTCTCCGGTGCGCCATTATAATCTGAGATCTCTTGATAAAAAACATGGCAAAATGTTAGAAACCCCTGACCCGATTGGTGGGTTAGGCCCATCTTCGTCACAGGCCTCCAAAAGGAAGGCTAGAGGTAGAAAATCAAACCTGTCAAAAGCACAGGTTAAAGCAAAGTTTGATGTTGCTGATGGAAAACAAATGTCCATCCCTGGGGCGCTTAGAGCAGTAAACCCCCTTGACCAAGTTGTAAAATGATCTTATTATCTTGGAATTGTAGGGGTTTAGCCAGTAAACCCAAAAAACTGGCCTTAAAGGAGTTAGTTTCGCGTTACAAGCCGGATATCTTATTTCTTCAAGAGACCCTTGGCAGGAGTTTTGAGGTGGAAGCTGCTATTAGGATCTCTCTTCCAGGATGGGTTTTCCACGCCATAGATGCTGAGGGGCATTAGGGGGGTTTGTCTATTGGAGTCCGGGAAGGTAGGTTGCAGATAAATAGTCTTTGGGGAATGGCTCATGTCCTCGGCATGGAGGTATTTTCTCCTGAGATTGGATTTCCTTTTCTAATTATAAATATCTATGGGCCATGTCAGGGAAGGGAAATTTTCTGGAACAACCTATTATCCAAATCCCTTTTGAAAGACAGAAGCTTGATTTTAGGAGGAGATCTAAATTTTTCAATTGGGAATGCGGAAGCCTGGGGTCCTTCAGCCAGGGAAGACCCACTTTCGGATTTCTTTTCAAATGCTCTCCTCTCCCACAATGTGATAGATGTAAATCTAATCAAAGCAAAACCTACCTGGAGGAATAGAAGAGCAGGGGAGGAGAGAGTGGCAAAGCGGTTGGACCATTTTCTCATTAGTGAAGATCTGGCAGCCAGTATCCCTATGTTCAGGCAATGGGTGGGTGAAGGGGGGAACTCTGATCATTTTCCCATCCTAATGGAAGTTCAAAAACCTCCCCTTAAACCAGCAGCCCCTTTCAAATTTAATGCCTCCTGGCTGCAGGAGGAATCTTTCAATATTCTATTCAGGGATACCTGGAGGCATCCGGGCAGATCTTCGTCGGAGGAAAAAGGGGCCCTGTTTATGGAAAATCTAAAAAGACTCAAAAAAGCTACTATGGAATGGGCAAAAGATAGGAAGAAACAACAGAATGAGGCGCTATCCAAAATTGATGCTGAACTTCGGGTCATGGAGGAACCTGAGGCAGAAGGGTATGCAACTCAGGAGTCAAAAGATAAGATTTTGATGTTAGAAAAGCAAAGAGGCAAGATATTATTTCACAGAGAAGAGGAATGGAGGCTAAAAAGTAGGGCGATCTGGTTAAAAGCTGGAGATGAGAATACAAAATGTTTCCATAACTATGCAAAAGGCCAGAAAAATGTAAACACAATATGGAAACTAAAGGATCAGGAAGGAAGAGAAGCTACCTCTTTTGAGGATCTATCAAAAATGGGAAAGAACCACTTCCAGAATCTGTTTACAGAACAAGAAGGGATCACTTTAGCAGAAGTTATCAGAACAGCTCAATGCTTTCCCCGTTTCGTAGAAGAGGAGGAAGCAGTAGATTTAGCTGGAGAAGTGACAAAGGAGGAAGTGGAAAACATTGTAAAAACAATGGCAAAAGATAAAATCCCGGGACCGGACGGGTGGACTATCGAGCTTTTCCTCCATTTTTTCGATTCAATTGGAGAAGAACTAACTGAGGTAGTGGAAGAATCGAGGAAAAAAGGTGAGATATACCCCCCTTTTAATGCTACCTTTATAGCCCTCATCCCAAAAAAGGAGGACCCGGACTCATTTGAAGACTTCAGGCCAATTTCCCTGTGCAATTGTGTTTATAAAATTATAGCAAAACTTATTGTTGTTCGCCTGAAACCGGTCTTGTCAAAAGGCATATCAAGTGAACAATTTGGATTTTTGGATGGTCGACAAATACATGAAGCCATAGGGGTGGCTCAGGAGACAATCCACAGCATTAGACAGTCAAACATGAAAGGGGCTGTGATTAAAATAGATCTGTCTAAAGCATATGACAGGATCAGTTGGACATACCTCAGGATGCTGCTGACTCATCTGGGTTTTAAGTTGGATTTTATAAACTGGGTGATGGGATGTGTAACCAGTGTAAGTTTTGCAGTTTTAATTAATGGGGCTTCGTCTCAATTTTTCAAAGGGCAAAGGGGTCTGAGGCAAGGATGCCCTCTATCCCCACTGCTTTTCCTCCTAGTGGCAGAGGGTCTAAGCAGGTTGATCTTGGAAGCTAGAAGAACAGGTTTGGTAAAAGGTTTGGAAGTTGCTGTAAATCTGTTCATTTCTCATCTCCTTTTTGTAGATGATATTTTATTATTTACAAATGGGAGCCTGAATGAAATAAAAGAACTAAAAAATATTCTTGATCTGTTCATGAAAGCCACAGGGATGCAAATAAATCTCAGGAAGTCTCAGCTAATAATGGAAGGTTTCAGCAGAAACGAATATACCCAGATCTCAGCTATTCTGCCCTTTGAGGTCTACAATATGGAGAATCCGTTCAAGTATCTGGGTTTCTGGCTGAAGCCAAATTCATACAAAAAGCAGGACTGGAACTGGCTGGTGGCCAAAATTGAAGCAAAAATCTCTCATTGGAGTTTCAAGTGGTTATCCAGAGCTGGCAGACTGACCTTGGTAAATTCAGTGCTGCAAGCCATGCCAGTTTTTTGGGCAGCTTTGACTTGGATTCCAAAAGGGATCCTCCATAAGATAAAAAAGATCTGCAGTAGGTTTCTTTGGTCTGGGTCAAAGGAGGACTCTGTTCTTCCATGGGTTGCTTGGGAAAAGATTGCAAAGCCAAAAGACTGGGGAGGCTGGGGAATTAAAAATCTATATGACTTCAGTATTTCGCTGGCAGCCAAGTCCGGATGGAGAATCATTAATTCTGAGAACTTGTGGACAAGAGTAGTGAGGCGAAAGTATATAGATCCTGTTCCTCTGGAAGACTGGATCCGCAACCAAAATAAGAAAGGAAGGAATGTTTCAGTGATATGGAAGGCTACTACTGAGGCATTTAAAGTCATTGAACAAGGACTGGCCTGACAGGTAGGGAATGGAGAAAATGTGAGGATAGGCAGGGACCCTTGGGTGGGTTGCAATGAACTTTTCGCTTTGTCCCTAGGGCTTATCAGACATCTGGAATCCAAAGGCATCCTTTATTTAAATCAGATTGAAAAAATAGGGCAGTCTACTATATGGGGGCAAGCTTGGAAATCTGGAGAAGATTTAGAGATTAGACCATTATGGTGGAATGAATGGCAGGCTTTCATTCAGGAACTATCAAGATCCAATGTAAGAATAAGAGATAGACCTGACCAGTTGGTCTGGGCCCATGCAGACTCAGGATCTTATTCCCCGAAAGCCGGTTACAGTTTCTTAATGTCGAAAAAAGGATGGGAGGATCCATAATGGTGGGCAAAATCTCTGTGGAAATTAAAATGTCCAAAAAAAACCAGATTGTTTTTTTGGTGTGTGCTCAAAAAAAAAATTCCAACCTGGGATGTTCTCCAAGCCAGATATAAACAAGGGCCTGGAAGATGTCCATTATGTATAGCTGACTCGGAGACCATCTATCATCTCTTTTTGGGATGCCCTTTCGTCAAAAAGGTGTGGGAGGAGGTACAAAAATTATTGAAGAAGCAGTTAAGCTGGGAAGGGGAAAACATAGCGGCTGCTTGGGAGCATTGGTGGAGACACAGATCAGAGGGGAATTTGAGGAATCTTCCACCCATCATCTGCTGGGGAATTTGGATTGCAAGAAACAGAAGCATCTTTAATGACAGAACCCTTTCAGCAGAATCGATCGCTATTCAAAGCTCAGCCATCCTATCCAGCATTCCTGAACCAGAGGAGGCAAGAAAAAATTCTCAGAGCAGGGAGGAACAATTAAGAACAGGGATTCCGTGGGCCTACTTTGATGGGGCTTCTCAGAATAATACAGCTGGGGCAGGGATAATCATCCACTTAAATGAATCACACTCCTTAAAGGCTTCAGTGGGTATTGGTTCCGGAACGAATAATTTTGCTGAGCTAACAACTTTAAAGCTTCTCCTTTGCTGGCTTATCCACAGAAACATCTTCGCAATTCAGATCTTTGGGGACTCTTTGAATGTAGTGAAATGGGTTAATGGAAACAGTAGATGTCTAAATTATTTGTTGAGGCCGCTTTTGGAAGAGATCTTGAACTTAAAACTCTCCTTTAATGTGTTTTCAATTGAACATATTTACAGGGACCGAAATGAAGCCGCGGATAAACTTTCTAAAGATGGTCTGCAGCAAGCTATGGGCATTTGGAAACTAACTGAACAAATCCATGATCAGATCCGTGTGTCGGATCTCCCTCCTTATGCTTAAATTTTCAATTATCAGCTGTTTTGGTTTATGTTTCTTTTCAAAATGTATATAGCTGTACGTGTCACAGCTCCTGTTTGTACTGGACATGTTATTTTTTACTGTATACACGGTTTTTCCAAGTGCTTATGTTCTTGTTGGTGGGTCGTTTTTCCTTTCAAGGAGACCCACGGAAAATCTGTACTGGTGATAGCACGTCGCTGTTGAAAACCTCATAAAAAAGACTGAGGTTTCAATATATGCCGTAAGGGTGATCAAACTGTTTCGGTGGCAGGGGAACAGTATTTTTGGTTTATATGGATAGTTCAGAGAAGTTTGTTTCCTTCTCTGAGACTGTTGTGGGTGTCGTCCTCACAGTAACTGAATGCTATGCATCTGCTTGTAACTTTTTATCTATATTATATAAAAAGTTCGCTTTTTTTCTCCGGAAAAAAGCACACAACAAATATTTTGTTTAATTAAATTAACAAATAAAAGAAATAACATAAGTTGCTGGAATAGGATTTGGGGTTAGCCAAATTTTCATATGGTGTCAAAGTGAAAATTTAAGACAGAGAGCGCAGTGGTAGAAGGGAATAGGAATTTCATAGCTCTACGTAAGAAACAGTTTAAAACCCTTAGAGGAAGAATAGTTTCTTGACCAAGACGGTTAATTTCTTGAGGAAAAATCGATTTCTCTGATAGAGCGATAGAGAAATTGGATTTCTTTAGTTAAAGGATTACCAAAGGTAGAGGGAGTAGCCAATATCTTGCTTGCAGATATCTCTAGTTGCACATAATATTTTACAACAGTTCTAGTGAAAAATAACGTCAGTAGGAAGAAAGAGCACACACTGAGGGATATTTTCCTTAGGGGACTTCTAGCTTTAGAATTTCATTTTTCTCTTGCAGATCAGCAATCGTTGTGAGAAGATTTACTCACTCTAGCAGGGAGTGTGTAGATCTTAGCAGAAACTGAGCATAAGAGAAGAGGAGGATTTTGAATTATTTTTCTGAGATGGCCACTGCTAGACTACGAGATCAAGACAGGTTGGATGATGCTTCCAACTATGTCATCTAGAAGGCAAGGATGTCCTTCCTTCTAGATGAATATGGCTTGAAGCCATTCATAGATGCAGTGGTAGCTATCCCCACGGATGCAAATCAGTTGAAGGAATATGAAAAGGAGATGGCGAGGGAAAAGAGGTTGATTCTTGATGGTGTTCGATATCACATTTCACACATAAAAAGCTAGGGAATGACAAATGAGATGTGGGATAAACTTTCCATGCTATATCACGGCACTTCTGAGCATCGGAAGATGTATTTGGAGGAGACACTGACATCCACTAGGGTGCAAAAGGGGGAACACATAGACCCCTACCTCACTAGGATTTAGGAGATCCAGGATTAGCTATCAGCTGTTGGAGCAACACCTCAAACCTCAGAACTAGTATGATTGGCACTCAACAGTGTCTCCGAGGAGTGGCAGGTTTTCGTCCAAAGCATTTTGGGCAGAGAAACCTTGCCAATATGGGACATGATGTGGGCTGATTTTCAGTAGGAGGAGTTGACGCAAGACTTAGTGAAGGGATCCATCAATGGCAACAACAATAGGTCGAAGCAGGTGAAGGAGGAGGAGAATGTGGCCCTTGCATCAAAGGATCCCAGTTAGGGACATGGGGAGAAGAGGAGAAAGAAGAAGGACTAGTTGAGTGTCAAGTGTTTCAGATGTGATGAGCTTGGCCACTACAACACCTAGTGTCCTCTTAGAAATAAGGACAATGAGGAAAAGCAGGATCAATAGACACCATCAATGGAGATAGATAGGTTTTCCTCCAGGCTGGAGGAAGACTTTCGCCATATTTACTGACATACCCCCAGGAGTCAAATGGGGTGACTTGGTATTGTAGGCTTAGAGTGCTACAAATGGGCACGATGCTTGAGAAGGTCCACCTCTTGAATCAGAGCCTTTCTACGATAGCCCACAATATTTTAGTAGCAATATAGATCAGTGGTAGTAGATGTAGTCAAATTCTAGAGGGATAGATGCAGAGTCTAGTTGCATGTCAGATGTTGGGGAACACAACGCAAAGTTGGCAACAGTGAAGTTGGAAGAGTGTAGAGTCGATAGTAGTGTATATACCTCAGTGAAAATGTAGAAACTAACAGCATTCAGAGACTCAGATGACAGATGTATCATACTTATCATAGTTGATTTAATATTTTGGATGTTTTTCAAATGTAGATGTTGCAGTTCCAACAACAAAAAATGGAGAGGGAGTTGCAGTGCAGATGCAGTGTTGGCGACAACAACACAGATGCATCACATATCAGACTTATGAAGTGGTTGGTGGGAAGCATCAGCCAAGCATCAACAACATGATAGGAGATAATGTAGAGATAAGGTGTTGTTTTAGTGGGTTGCAGCACTAGAACACATTCCACGCTAAGAGGGAGTGTTAGTGTTTGTAGCATCAGATGTGTTCTAGCCATGAAATGTTGTGGAGAGTTTACAATAAATGAGATCTCCAAAACCCATAAATTGTTTATGGAAATTCCACCTAGAGATGACTTAATTAGATTATTAATCGTTTTTTAAATATTTCCTAAGTCTAAACTTAGGGAATATGACTAATTAATCGAAATTAATTAAGTTATGGTGTGAGTATTCTAGAAACTCACACATATCAAGTTCTAGTTAATCCTATCCATATATTAAGATCTAATCTTGGTTGTTGAAGTATCAACAGATGGTTATAAGAATAAAGTTGATGGGGCTTGGAGAACACACTTGCAGAGTTTGATTTTGCTAAGAATTTGATTTTCATAGTAGAAATTATGTGTTTCCAGAAGTGATTCAGTGAGGTCGGAGAAGTGAGAGAGGGACTGAGATAGTGAGGTCGGAGGAAGCTTTTCCAGTTCTGGTGAGTACATTGCAGAGAGGCAATGATTGCCACAGAGAGGCAGTGAGAGGAGATGAATTTATGAGCTTATGAGATGCAGTAATTATGTAGGCTGACGCAGTGATTGCGTAGAGGGAGCAAGGAGCAACTCAATTCGAGCTGAGGTCAATGTGGGATCACCTGTGGAGTGAGAAATTTTTCTCACTAGTTATTATTTCTAGTTATGTCTCTGTTTGGATTTCTCGTTTAAGCATCCATAGATTGTACTCATACTTTCACTACTGCATAATATTAAATCCCTCAACTACTGCATCGGTTTTCTCGATCTTGGGTTTTTCCAGGGACTTAGTCCAAAAAGAACGATGCATTTTGTGTGTGTACATCTATTTCTTCAAGCATTTTTATTTCTTCCACAGTATTTGTTTTGTGAAGATTGCAGTGGATTTGTTTCGATATTTTTCATAACACACAACAAATAATTTGTGTAATTAAATTAACAAATAGAGGAAATAACACCATTTTCTACAATAGGATTCAAGGTTAGCCTAATTTTCACATAAATATTGTGTTTACGTAATTTTAAGGGTTTCAGATGTGGAGCATCCTGCACAGGATCATATTTAATACTTCTTCCACCTTCATACTCCTTAAAGGTTAAATGCCTTAGCTCCTCCAAATCATCTTCTTTAGGTTCTTTATTAATATTACCATGAGCAACAACTTCTTGAAACCCTGATTCATATGGATTTCCATAATCTTCATAGCTAGTAAGGTTAGCAACAAGATTTCCAAGGGGGAATAACACTCTCTTAATTTATTTTAAGGCTTCAACTATCTTCACATCCTCATATGAAAAATAAAATTCACCGCATAATTGAATTATCAATGCATCCCAACTAGATGTCTATCTCTTCATCTCTTCTTTTAGATACCAAGCTTATAGGAATGTGCCTAGTGTATGAATAAATTGATGCACCCATAACTCAACTAGAAATCCAGCTTTTTTCAAAATAGCACTACAAATTTGGACATGGTTCTGAGGACCAGTATAGCCCTCATATATAGGAATAACAACCAAACTCTGTAACACCCCTCCCATATCTACCTTGTTTCATCGATCTGCCATAGTAAAAATGAGAAGAGGAGCTACTATGACATGAATCGACCTCCCAGATACATTTAAGAAAGTGGGGATGACAAATAGAAACTTACTGACCTTCCTCAAGGCTACAAGACCCATAGGAGCTAAACAACCACTTTAGGTGCCCTTACCCTGAGCTAGATTTCTTTTTACTGACCTAGACTCCCAGTTGCATGGACAAGCTTGCATCCATGCAACTATAGGCCTCTAGTTGCATGCATAAGCATACAAGGTAGCAACTGCAGTCCCAATTTCCCAACTCTGAGCCCGCAATGCAACATCAGTGCCACCTTTTCAGGGTTAGACTCCAGATCACTGCCCAAAACTTGATGAGACTTTCGAAAATAATAAATAACACAAATACAAAGCCTCTAACCTAAAAATTGATCAAGGATGTTGTAACTTATTTTTACACCCTGGAAGTTACAAAATTTTTAAAATTTTATTTGCCACCTTCCTTTAATCTTACCCTTGCCTTCACAAATACCTTCCTTTAAATATCATTTCCATCTAACCCTTTCCATTTCTAAAGCATGAAGTGTATGAGGTTTATATAAATGTTTCCAAGTTATTTTTAATATTTTTTATTTTAAATAAAATTCAATTTTATAAAATATATATAATTATATTTTTATAAAATAATTTATTTAAAATATTAAAACTTAGTTTAAAAATAACAACCCAAACTCTAAACTATAGGAACCACATTTATTATCATATTATATACGTTAGCCAACACAAAAATTCAAACTATAATTGTGAACCAACCCACAATTAATCATTAAATTTCCCTAATCTTCATGCCTCGAGATATGTGAAAAATTAAATCAAAGGTTATTGATGGGGTGGGCTTGGCTATTCAACCTTTAATCTAATGGGAGGCTAATTAAAAATGAGATTGAGGTAAACAAGACTGAATTAAAAAGAGACGTACATGTGTGAAATGAGGTTACGGGTGAAAGTAAAAGGAGGTTGAGTAAAAATGAAATTTACAAAGAAAAAAACATGTTTTTTTGCTATGGTTTAAAGAAGAGATAAATACTTATCCAAAGATTTTACAGCAGTAAAAAGAGAAAGTAAAAAAATACTTTACCAACCATGGCAAAACAAGACATGGCTTTTTAAAATCCATGGGGAGGAAATTAGTCAATGCTTTTATGAATATGTTTATGAATCCATTTACTAATCAATATATTAATTCAGGCAAAACAAGATATGGTTTTATTTTTTTTAAATCCATGGGAAGGAAAAACAAGGCATGGATTTAAAAAAGACATAGATTTCAAAACAAGACATGGATTTCAAACAATGGATGGATTTACGGGATGAAATTATTTGAGGAAATATTTTAAGATTTCATTTATGGAATTCATGGAAATAAGAAATATGAATTTACAAGTTTAAGAAAAATATTTGGAAAACATTTATCAAAATATTTTCTTCCCAAATATTTTACGATAATGTTGAATAATTTTTAAAAAAGTGACATAAAATCATTAGTTAATTCAAGCATTGGAGATTCAAAGGACACCTAGAAAAAAGATTAGTCAACCAGATTATAGACATGGTTTTAGAATTTGAAGAAGGAGGAAGATCAACAATCATTCTTATTCAGATTTAGAGGCAGAGATATCAACATTCAAAAAACACCTAGTAGTAGAATATCAACAAATTGGGATCAAAGTGTAGTTTTCTAGCAGACAGTTTAAGCAGCTCAAGAGTTCAAGGCAGAAGACTTGCAAACAACTCCAAGTTTCCATCAAATAAATTAGAGATATTATTTTATTTTTAGTTATTATTTAGGATTTTATTCCAAAAATATTATAATATTTTAGGAGAGATTTGTTCTATATATTGTTTCAATTGTAATGTTCAAGGGGTTGGATTTTGATACCAAGAACCTATCACTTTGTAAAATTTTTATTACAGAATTCCTAATTGAAGCATTCTAGCTGCAGTTCTTGATAGAAATTGTTTTTCCTGTTGTTTTTCTAGTTCTTTCACCCCTTATTTCTGCACACGTTCAAGGTAGCATAGGAGATCTGGGTAAGAATATATAGAGTGCCAATCTTTCTGAAAGCCTCTTAAAAAGTTATAATCGTTTAAAGAGATTAATTAACTAAACCGTCAGTCTTGGTTAATTCCTCTACATCTATTAATTATTGCCTTCTGTCATCTCTTGAAGGTGTTTTGTTTGGCTATAAAAATATTCTACACACATACACTATATTTGTTTGATTAAGTATTCAATATGACTGCTTAATTATCATGTATTCTCTAATATTATTCTGTCAAATTATGTAAAAATCATGTTATTATTTCAAACTGGATGATGACACTTTGACCAAGGACTCTGCAAGAGAGGTATTTATTCATGGATAGAGATTGTGTAATCATTAACAACCACCCAAAATAAATCATAAATCTATCCATTGTGCTTCATAGGCTGTTGTCCAGTGATAATGAACAATGTTAAAAAAATCCTCGTAACAATTGAGGGAGCCCCCTCTAGTTCAAGGGCCATCTTGAACCTAAAAATTGTTCGAGTTGGTTTCTCGGCGTAGTTTTTGCAAAAAAGAACTACCTATGAGAAAAAAGTATAAGATTTGGCACCGTTTCCAGGCAATGAAGTGACGAAGAAATTTTTCCTTAGGTCACAATCACGATTAGATCTACTGTTTGCTGGTAAAAAAAATACTAGACAGTTGATATTGGTTGCATTGCTTTCACATGGCGACTCCACTTTGTTATATGGAGATTTCACCAGTTTTTGGATTCAACTGGTTCAAAATGATAAGTGCATCTCTGGCTATGATAATAACAAGCAACTGCATGGTTTTATTCTTCATAGAGATGGTAGCATTCAATAACGTATTTATCATCCTACCTACTGTGATCAAAAAATTTAGAAGCTTATAAAATATGCAATTTTCCAATTTCAGTTGTAAGTATTGGTTACCTATGGAGTTTGTCTTTCATATTGTAAATATTTTTAACATCTTCAATTGCATGCAAAATGACCTTCCAGTTAATCCACTTCCCACGTGGTTACAATGGAAATTTGATTACACCTAAGAGTGCATATTTTCAGTTCAGTTAGGTAGATGTTGTGTGGGATTGAATTAGTTATTTTAGATTCAATATGCAATAGATTAGTGAGTTTGTAGTTTATTGATAAATGGAGTATATCAACAGTTGTTTCAACTTGTGTTTCAAGTCTGTAGTATGAAGTTTGGTTTGGTTGAGTGCAATGACTTGTAGGGATTGAAAGGAGTAAAATTATTTTTGATTAACTGATTGACTCCATAGCCGAATGAATTAGGCATTGTTGTGCTTATTTCCACTTGCAGTGTTATTTTTTTCACTTCAACAATTTATAGTTTTCATATTTTAGTGTGAGAGAATCTCTGGACTAGTGCAAGTAGTATGGTTTCAGATTTGCAGATTATAGATTTATGAACTGAATCCATGCCAAAAAAATTCAGGGCAACTAGTCTACTAGGTTCTCTGTGTCCCACAGAGGGAAGCAATCCCCAGTTGGAGCCTATGTTGTAACTTATTTTGACACCCTATAAGTTACAATTTTTTTAAAAATTTATTTTCCACTTTCCTTCAATTTTACCCTTGCCTTGAAAAATACCTTCCTTTAAATATCATTCCATCTAACCCTTTCCATTACTAAAGTATGAAGTGTATGAGGTTTTTATAAATGTTTCCAAGTTATTTTTAATAAATTTATTTTAAATAAAATTCAATTTCATAAAATATATATAATCATATTTTATATAAAATTATTTTTTTAAAATATTAAAACTTAGTTTAAAAATAACAAACCCAAACTCTAAACTATATAGGAACCACATTTATTATCATATTATATACATCAACCAAGTCAAAAATTAAAATTAGATTTGTGTCCCCACCCCGCACTTAATCATTAAATTTCCCTAATCTTCATGCCTCGAGATATGTGAAAAATTAAATCAATGGTTATTGATGGATTTCGGGGGGGCTTGCCTAACCTACCACCCCTCCTCCCCCCGTCACCCCGAAAACCATTATTCATATTGATTTATATTTTATGAAATGTGGCAAGAAAGGAGATAAAGGAAATTTCATATATGAAATGATACAGATGGGAGGTGATGTAAAGTTTATAAAATGTGGCGGGAAAGGAGATAAAGGAAATTTCATATATGAAATGAGTTTACAGATGGGAGATGATTTAAATTTTATGAAATGTGGCGGGAAAGGAGATAAAGGAAATTTCATATATGAAATGAGTTTACGGATGGGAGGCTAATTAAAAATGAGACTGAGGAAAATGAGACTGAAGTAAAAGGAGATTTACAGGTGAAATTAAAAGGAGGCTGAGTAAAAACGAAATTTTACAGGAAAAAAAAAAAATGTTTTTTTGTTGTGGTATATAGAAGAGAAATGCATGGGACATAAATTTGGATAAATACTTATCCAAAAAATTTATAGGAGTAAAAAGGGAAAGTAAAAAAATACTTTACCAACCATGGAAAAACAAGACATGGTTTTTTAAAATCCATGGGGAGGAAATTAGTCAATGGTTTTTATAAATATGTTTATGAATCCATTTATTCATCAATATATTAATTGATGCAAAACAAGACATGGTTTTATTTTTTTAAAATCCATGGGAAGGAAAAATAATGCATGGATTTAAAAAAGACATAGATTTCAAAACAAGACATGGATTTCAAACAATGGATGGATTTATGGGATGAATTATTTGAGGAAATATTTTAATATTTCATTTATGGAATTCATGGAAATACAAAATATGAATTTACAAGTTTAAGCAAAATATTTGAATAACGTCTATCAAAATATTTTCTTCCCAAATATTTTATGACAATGGTGAAGCATTTTTTAAAAAGTGACATAAAGTCATTAGTCAATTCAAGCATCGGAGATTCAAAGGACACCTAGAAAAAATATCTGTCAACTAGATTATAGACATGATTTTAGCTTTTGAAGGAGGAGGAAGGTCAATAGTCATTCCTATTCAGATTTAGAGGTAGAGATCTCAACATTCAAAATACACCTAGCAGCAAAAGATCAACAAATTGGGATCGAAGTGTAGTTTTTTAGCAAATAGCTTAACCAGCTTAAGAGTTCAAGGCAAAATACTTGTAAACAACTCCAAGTTTCCAACAAATAAATTAAAGATATTATTTTATTTTTAGTTATTGTTTAGAATTTTATTCCAAAAATATTGTAACAGTTTAGGAGAGATTTGTTCTATATATTGTTTCAATTGTAATGTTCAATGGGTTGGCTATTGATGCCAAGACCCTGTCATTTTGTAAAAAAATTATTACAAAATTTCTAATTGAAGTATTCTAGCTCCACTTCTTGACAGAAATAGCTTTTCTTGTTTTTTCTTTCTAGTTATTTCACACCTTATTTTTGCACATGTTCAAGGTAGCATAGGAGATCTGGGTAACACTAGATTGAGTGTCAATCTCTCTGAAATCCCCTTGCAAATTTATAAACATTTAAAGAGATTAATTAACTGAAATATCCGTCCTGGTTAATTCCTCTACATCTGTTAATTGTTGTCTTTTTTCATCTCTTGAAGGTGTTCTGTTTGGCTGTAAAAATCTTCTACACACATCCACTGTATTTGGTTGATTAAGTATTCAGTATGATTTCTTAATTATCATGAATTCAGTTATATTCTTCTGTCAAATTCTCTAAGAAATCACATTATTATTTCAAAATGGATGTTGGCACTTTGACCAAGGACTCTACAAGAGAGGGATTTATTCATGGATAAATATTGTGCAGTCATTAGCAACTAGCCAAAATAAATCATAAATCTGGCCATTGTGCTTCATATATTGTTGTCCAGTGACAACGAACATCATTAAACAAAGCCTCATAATAATTGAGGGAGCCCCCTTTGGTTCAAGGGCCAACTTGAATCTAAAGAATGGTTGAGTTGGTTTCTCAGCTTAGTTTTTGAAGCCAAGAATTGCCTACGAGAAACAAGTACAACAAAGGACTTGACCTAACCAAGCCTAACCATGACAATTTTTTGTCAAACATATGGTAGACATGTAATCTACAAGTCATGAATTCATATCTGAATGTAGGTGTTTGATACTTATCTGGTAATCATCGAGAAGGTCTAATTCCCTCTCACAATCACTGCAATAACATATATTAGCTCATGCTTTCAATAACCATTCATTTACCAATCAAAACATGATAAGAAAAATAACTAGAATATGTCATAAAACCATACTTATAACCAACATATAACTAGAATAATAACAATGATAGAACAACCATCAAAGCAGCATAATAACAAGTACATTTACTCATAAAATTACAAGAGGAAAATAGCTCTTATTAAAATATTCAAATATAACCAAGTTAGGTACTTCCACGTACCACCCAATCATAGATTGGGCTAAAAAAATCTCTCTTTCAGCTAATCACCCCCATGCCATATTCCAAGAATGAATGTGGGATCTCATGGAATGAACTAATCAAAACCAAACCAGGGCTTCCATAGGCCAAACCACCTCAACCCTCAACTAATGATTCCACCTCAAGGTTGAACATCATTATCCGTCACCAGATTGGTCTCTACCCAAGCTATCCAGGGTTCTAGAGCATTTGTTCCAACCCGCTTCCAAGACTAGTAACTCAACCATACTTGTCGCAAGAGCTCTAGAACATTTGTCCAACAAAGGATCCAAGACTAGTAAATAAACCCACCAAGGGCTCCAGAGTGTTTTTCCAACTAAGGCTTCCAGGACTAGTAACTCAACCCAAGTTGTTCCAGGGTTTCCAGAGTGTTTTTCCAACCAAGGCTCCAGGAACTAGTAACTCAACCCACAACCATATCCAACATGAGCACCAATTAGAACAATCAAGTGGGAAACACAGAAAACCATGTCTATCTAGGAAATGGTAAGGCTAGGAAAAACCACTGTCCAGGAAATCCTCCATTGTTATAGACATTTTTGTGCCTTACAACATTGAGCATGAAATGTCCATAATCCAAGGGATCCAAAGTCCCTAAACATGTTGTTCCTACCCCTAGAGGAACAAGGCTAACAAACCACAGCAATTCACAGAAGTTCTCCACCAGAAACTGCTCAAAACAAGTCAATTCAGGATCAATTCAGAGGCTCCACTAACTGTCTGCGCTGAAATGCAGAGATTGCACTGGCTAGGTGCACTGCAACGCAGGTAGAAGCACTAACAGGGTGCGCTGAGCGGGAAGTGACAAATGGCAAGTTCATTCAACGAGGTGGAAAGACCCTGGAAGCTTCCAGAATCTTCTCCAATGACACTTGCCTCAAGGAATTCGACTAGTGATGAGTAAGAGGCTCTTAGTCTCCAAGTGGAATCAAGAACTGATAGAGGGAGAGGACACTAGTCAGATCTCAAGCTGACTCATCCTCTCTCCAAACATCTATATATGGATCTCTCCTCCATGAGATCTAGAGGCTCGAATTTTTTTATTGCAAAGAATTGTTGTTGGTTTGAGGTTGGAATCATTGGGTGCTTAATGCTTTGAAGGAAGGTGAAGATAGGAATTTCATTTGCTGGGAAGGAGATGCTGGATTGGAGCCCTCTGGGTTGTATCTCTTCCTGAACCTTGTTATTCATCAATAAAGCTATCTTGGTTTCTCCTATATACTGATGTATCTTTGATGTATGATTGCATTAGTATGTTTAGTTTATTTCTAATCCTGAACTAGTTATGAATATGAATCTATGTCTTTGTGTAGTGTTCTCTTCATGTGATCTTGCAAAAACCTGTTGAAGCTGGGCGAGCGAGAAGGCAAGTAGCTGGGAACTCTCAAAGAGAAGAGAAACCGGATCGAGGGACAAACGAAAGACACCGGTTAGTCCATCCATCTCTCTTCATTCTTAATTCATAAAGGAAGAATACTAGAATAGCTGTTTTTGTTTGTTGTTAAGGCACTGTCACACCTTAGGTGGATAGGATCGTCCTGCATAGGCATTTTTCCCCACAACAAATTGGCGACTCCACTGGGGAGATCTGTTTAGTCATTTTATTTGTGTCTCTATCATTGTTTATTTCATAGACCCAACAGCAACAATCGAACTGCATCTGCTATTCTCAGATGCAAAGTAGACAGCTGCTGCTTTGATCCAATCACTAGATTTGTCTATGATCTGAACAATGGACTCACAAATGATTTGATGATCCTTGTGATAGATCTTAGTCCTCCCTCAAAGCATCCCTTTGATTGTACCTTGCTTGTTGCTTTGATTTGGCCTGAAAATGTAGATTAAATAGCAAACTGTGACCCAGAACCCAGTGAGGAACTTTGTTTCTCCTTCAGCGCAGACCCTGTGAAGAGGTTCTGCATTTCAACGCAGGTCCCGTGAAGGCTACCTGCGCTGAATGTCAAAACCTCTGTGTTAAGGGTGCGTTGATCCAGTCAGGCCTTGTGCAGCTGGGGTTTTCTGCTCTGTTTTGCCCTGTTTTGATCTCTGATTTTTGCAGCCTATAACCAGCATAGGTACCTGTCTGATAACTCCTTTTCTCTGCTTAAATTTCGCCTCCTTTTGTACAAAAAGACTGTGAGTGTTTTTATGTGTTTGTGGCGTCATTTACAGTTTTCCTTTGCAAGAGTGAAATAGTCATCCTGTAGCCCTTGATTTAGATCTGTTGATTGTGATCTTAGGAGAGAGTTCATTGGCTGTTTACAGTTGATTATACATTCATTTTTGTTTTTGGTTTGAGTTTGTCTCTTTTGAGTGTCAAAACAAGTATTCATTTCGGAAATCGTTAAGTGTTGTATTCTCTTCTACCCTTTCTGATTTCGAAAAAGTAAACTTTTTTGTATTTGTCATTTAAAAGCAAATTCAAAGTTGTACAAAAAGCTTTATTTTTAGGCATCAATATTAAGAAAGCGGAAAACAAACACCTGCATTGTGCATTTGCATCTTGATAGTTTGCATGCTTGATTTAGGAAAAGTGCATTAGAATGTGCTGATTGCTCTTTGAGAAAAGATGGTGTCTTTCTTTTCCCTTTGTAGCTAGGATTTTCATTGTTGAAAAAGAGATAAAGCTTGCTTATCATCTTTAGACTGCATTTAGGAATTGTATCATACATCTCGTGGTGAACCTCGAAAGGCAAACTTCTAAAAAGATCAACCTAAAATAAATTGAATGAACTTAACAACGCTTTGTAACATAACGCACAACATAGAGGTCTAGACTAGAGACGTGTTCCAGCGTCGTAAAGCCTGGTGACTGTCGATCTCGCTGATGGTGGGTGATTCCTCCTGAGGGACGATAGCGCCAGTACGGATTGTGCTCCCATGTACCGCCGAGTATATATTGGGAGACCCCTATAGGCATAAAACCTTTATCCTTAGGAAGCCGTGTCGGCCGCCCTACTGATCGCAATGCACTGAACACAGCATTCAGGAAGATCGACCGCCCGTACCTTAAAAAGTATTCTGCGGTTTTGCGAAAAGTTTGGCACACCCTCTACCTAGAACTCCAGAGCAGTTCCTTTTGGCCTTTTTCAGACTCTATAACGGAAAAAGTCCATCCGAGCATTTGTCACTTCGGGCTCGTTAAAACATCGAAGGAGACTAGAGTAATCTTTAGCTTTTTCTCGACTCTTTAAAATTGAAAAAGCAAGTTGTGTCTAAAGCATCGTTAAAATTTATTTTAAACGGAACAATCACCCTTCTTCCTGCGTTGATCTTTAGGTTGAGAAAATGGAGCACACCAACCAAGGAATTCCCCTTGGTGGAAATCCTAGTCCCTTCTCCTCTTGGGGAGATGTTGGTGTGCCCCACATGGCCACATTGTCGCTTCCAGGACTGACAATTGGCTTGTCGGTCTGGCTCTTTTCAACCAATGTCGTTCAGAACACCACTATTCCTGAACAGTCGAATCAACAGTTAGACCAGACCAGAGTTACCCACCAGCCTTCTACTTCATCTAATTCTTCCTCTCCTCCTTCCTCTTCGCTTGACGGAACTGGTAAAACAAAAAACCAAGTTCCTAAGGAGAAGAAGGAAAAGAAGAAGAAAGAGAAGAAGAAGAAGGAGCCAAAAGCGACTGGGGGCAAACAAGTGTCGTCTGACAAAAATCCACACACAGCACTGACTAGGCCTAAATCGCCATGTGTCATATGCAAGGGAGACCACTTCCACAGAGATTGTCCCTGCATCCCTCGGATACTAAGGGACTGGTCTCCCCGTTTGCACAATTCGGTGGCGTCAACCTCTGATAGCCATGTTGACAGCACACCGTCAACTAGTGAAAGTGAAGCCACAGGACAGAGAGGGAAAGCTAGATTTCCCTGCAAACTGTGTGAAGGCAACCATGCCATCCACCGTTGTCCCTTCTTAGACGAGGCTAAAAGAGTTTTAGAAGATCGCCCGATTTTACGAGCGCAACTTCCTCCTGGATATCAAAAAGTCCTGCCAAGTCCTTCACCAGTTGAGAACCCGGCTGGCCCGCTCAGGTGGTCAGCGGAAGCACCTATCATTGAGGATGAACCGTCTAAATCCATACCTGACGAAAGTCAAAAGGTTGAGGCGGCAGTTGACCCGGTTTTGCCTTCAAAGGCTCTATCTTCGAATGATACCATCACAGAGGAGGATAAAGACGACACCGTCCAAGTTCTCTTCATCAACACAGACTCCGAAGAACAAGGAAGCAATTTGCCCATTCCTTTATCGCAGGAAGGAACTTCGTCAGAGTCATACCCGGCCGTCTATTCGGTCCCACCACCAAGCAACCTAGTTGTCTCGTTTGACTGGAACCAACTAGGCAGACCCCGTTTGCCAGCAAGCATACCATTCAGAATTATCGTTCAAATATACAGAATGGTAATGGCTGGCAGCATCATTGATGAGGGGACATCTGTGAGTATCCTTTCCTCTATTGCTTGGAAAGCGCTTGGTTCGCCAGCGCTTTTGCCTGAAATGAGAAATCTGACAGGCTTTGATAAAGGAACCAGTCGACCTTTAGGGATCCTCCCCAATGTGCCTATTACATTGAAAGGGAAGACCGTTCAAATGAACGTGATGGTCATTCAAGGACCCTTGGATTATAACCTACTCCTTGGACGAGACTATATATATTGCATGGGAGCCATCGTCTCCTCACTCTTTAGAGTAATGTGTTTTCCACACGAAGGAAGAGTGGTCAAGCTCGTGGACCAACTTTCATTTCCCGGATCACGCATCGCAAATAGTCATATACCATCCCTAAATGGTCTCTTCACTCAATAAATGTCTCAACCCACGGTCCATCCTCCTGATGAGCGCGAGTAATCCGGGAGGATATGACTTGAACCCAGGGGGCATGCATCCTGGTCTGCTTCAGTAGGAAAACTTTGGGTATAAGGTAGGTTTCTGCGGGAGAATATGACTAGTCCGTACCCCGTCCGTGGTTGGAAGTGGGGTTGTTCTAGAAGAAGATTCTTTTGTCAAAGTTATGTGAGTTGACAGACGGAGTCTCTCACCTTTGTCTATTTCGGTAGACACCGCCGAAGAAGTGTTTTGTTGAAGGAATAATAGAACAATCTTTGGGTAGCCTGAAAGAGGTAGGCCTCTCCCGGTAAAACAAATGTTTTATTGGACTAAGAAGGGGTAACCTTGAAATCGTACTTTATGCCTGGGGGCATGCAAACCTTTTGGAGTGCAAGCAAGGGGTGGCTATTTATTTTTTAAATTTTTAGGTCCTCCCTTTAAACCTGTAGGTCTAACCCTTTAAACTCGTAGGATTAGTCGTTTCCAAACTTGCATAACGAAAGGATCCGGAGCAAAGCTTTGTGAGATGAAGCTCCATAAAAAATAGAATCTTAATGAGACATTCTTATCATATGACTGGATTAATCGAGCAGTTTTAGCACATAGTTCATGCTCGTTAAAAAATAAACGCAAGATCCAAGCAGTTTTAGCGCATAGTTCATGCT
This sequence comes from Pinus tabuliformis, assembly GCA_031772625.1. NCBI lineage: Eukaryota > Viridiplantae > Streptophyta > Pinopsida > Pinales > Pinaceae > Pinus > Pinus tabuliformis. Next base: position 424,685,000 of record CM062814.1, on the reverse strand, counting down.
CGTTAAAAAATAAACATAAGATCGAGCAAATGTTTCCACCCGCGTTTAAGCTCGTTAAAAAATGAACTATTCCGGTAAATAACCACTGTGAATGTAATATCATCAGCCATTAAAGCCTTGGTCGTGTTTGCCCATCACCTCCACTTTTCCATTGGCCGATCATTCACCTCCATATGATTGTTTACCCATTTTGAGGAACAACTGCGAAGAGTGATTTCACTAGCCATCCTTGTGACACTGCCATGATTGGAAAATTCCAACCCGTACCTGGAATCAGCTGCTAACCCGTTTTATCACTCGTTCCTCAAAAGACGAGTCTTCTTTAAGCTCTTTTCATCTGACTCGTAAAATATGAAAAGATTGCCGAGTTTTGGCCTTCCAGCTCGTTAAAGCGACCGGAAGTGCTATCCCTCCTCTAGATTTTAATCTTTTTGGACCTGAGGGATTATTGCACAAAAAGATCGAGCGCTTGTTTTGTTCGGCTCGTTAAAACTATCGAAAACTCATCCCTTCTGTATTGTTTTATACTTTTTCGGACTTAAGGGATTAGATGACGAAAAAGGACTTTCGGAGTTGACTTTACGTACTTTTTCAGACTCTCTAAAAATGAAAAGGACCGAGTTATCTTTGTCGTTAGACTCGTTAAAATCATTAAATAGCGACAAACTTGTCTGTAGACGAGAATGAGTTTCACTATCGCTAGGCTCGTTAAAACATAGCGATGGGCTTGCCTGAAGGGCAAGTTACAGAACAAGCATATGTTATCCTCCTCAAGCTTGACAAAAATAAAGAGGTACTGGTCAGCAATGACTGGGGAAAAATTGGGAGAAACTCAAGAAAACTTTGATGGTAGCAAGTCGCTCTTGAACATGACACTTTTCCTCCGTACCACAGTCGGGTTGGGTTATTTCATTCACCGGTCACATCACCATGGTCTCGCCATACCATCCATATTTGGGGTAATGCTACCGATCCATCGCATAAGTGTCGCCATATGTTCAAGAGAAGTCGTTCAGAGAATTCAACCGTGTCCCATCCACTGCCATACATTATCCTTCATCCTTTCATGACCGCCACCCTGAATCATATATCATCAGATCGTTTTCACCTCCATCAAAATCATTTGCTCCGTTCCGTGTCACTGATGTGGGATTCATTAATGCCCTCCTTTGACGGATCGCTTCTTGTCGACATCAGCTCATTATCCAAGAAGTTGATCTAGGAACAACCCCTTCAGTACTTTGAAGCTTGCATGCCTCAATGGCAAGTTTCTCACTTCCGGCGACAGGTATACATCAATGACCTTCGACCGAAAGATTTTGCGTGGTGTTCGACGCCAAGTCCTTTATTCACACCAGGTGAATTGTACTGCAGTACCTTGAGGGTCATTATCATTTTCGGTGATTCCTCTCGTGCTTGTTAACGGTTTACCTCATTGACCGGTAATCAAGCGATGTCTTTCCATGTTCGACTTCAGAACAATTCTCACATGGATCGACTTGTACTTAGAGTGAAGATCGAACGAGTTTGAAGACCCCAGATCTAGTTTCATCCATCCAGGATGCGATATATATTCAGGAAAAATAAAGACATTCACATGTACAGCATTGCAGCAGATAATCATCCTACCAGAAGGATGGTGATTTCGTCAAAATCATCAGTCTACCATCAGACGATTGTCTGTTCTATGTACAGAAAAATGAATTTATAAAGCTGAGCATGGGAATGCCTGCCTCAGCTAGATCATGAAAACAGTAGGGAAAATAATGTATTGTATTGTATTGTATTACAGGTCTCTTCCCAGCAATGAAAGAACTTCGGATCCTCCTAATAAAGCATTTCACCTGATAAACGGCCTCATACTTTAGGGGGCAACTGTTATAGACATTTTTGTGCCTTACAACATTGAGCATGAAATGTCCATAATCCAAGTGATCCAAAGTCCCTAAACATGTTGTTCCTACCCCTAGAGGAACAAGGCTAACAAACCACAGCAATTCACAGAAGTTCTCCACCAGAAACTGCTCAAAACAAGTCAATTCAGGATCAATTCAGAGGCTCCACTAACTGTCTGCGCTGAAATGCAGAGATTGCACTGGCTAGGTGCACTACAACGCGGGTAGAAGCACTACCAGGGTGCGCTGAGCAGGAAGTGACAAATGGCAAGTTCATTCAACGAGGTGGAAAGACCCTGGAAGCTTCCAGAATCTTCTCCAATGACACTTGCCTCAAGGAATTCGACTAGTGATGAGTAAGAGGCTCTTAGTCTCCAAGTGGAAGCAAGAACTGACAGAGGGAGAGCACACTAGTCAGATCTCAAGCTGACTCATCCTCTCTCCAAACATCTATATATGGATCTCTCCTCCATGAGATCTAGAGGCTGGAATTTTGTTATTGCAAAGAATTGCTGTTGGTTTGAGATTGGAATCATTGGGTGCTTAATGCTTTGAAGGAAGGTGAAGATAGGAATTTCATTTGCTGGGAAGGAGATGCTGGATTGGAGCCCTCTGGGTTGTATCTCTTCCTGAACCTTGTTATTCATCAATAAAGCTATCTTGGTTTCTCCTATATACTGATGTATCTTTGATGTATGATTGCATTAGTATGTTTAGTTTATTTCTAATCCTGAACTAGTTATGAATATGAATCTATGTCTTTGTGTAGTGTTCTCTTCTTGTGATCTTGCAGAAACCTGTTGAAGCTGGGCGAGCGAGAAGGCAAGTAGTTGGGAACTCTCAAAGAGAAGAGAAACCGGATCGAGGGACAAACGGAAGACACCGGTTAGTCCATCCATCTCTCTTCATTCTTAATTCATAAAGGAAGAATACTAGAATAGCTGTTTCTGTTTGTTGCTAAGGCACTGTCACACCTTAGATGGATATGATCGTCCTGCATAGGCATTTTTCCCCACAACATCCATTCCAATGACAAATCGTAACCAAATAACCACATGCATATACCATGCATTTCAAAACTAGCAAGGAAATCATACATGAATCTTGGTACCTGCAAAGAAATATAGTTGCAGTCATTGATCCCGATGTCCCCTTGCGATTTCCTACTTTTCCTTTGCCTTATTTCTTTAATCCAATGAAAATTAGAGTGCTCCAAGCATTCTCTAATAATGCTCCAACAATGCTCCAAAATTTCTCTAAGTATTCAAGGGTATGAGAGAGAGAGAGAGAGATAGAATGAGAGTGACAAATATTGAATTGACAAAAGCTGTGAAATGATCCTCATAATCCTTTTTATCATTGAGGCCTCTATTTTTCTTCAATTTTCCTCACATGCAATTATGTGACCTTTCACCCTCTTTTTCTCATATTTCCATTATTTTTCATAACTAAATGCCAATAAATGCCACTTTTCCTTTTCCAATGCCATTGCCAATTTCCATAGCCATTTATTAATGACCATTGATCCCCATCACTATGTTTTTGTTCCTAACATTCAGCTTGGAATACGTGTCCCATGACCTTGGTCTTACTTTTCCTTTATTAACCTTATTATATGGATGTTTTAATCGGGGTTGTTAAAAAACCCTCCCACTTGGGGGAACACTGTCCTCGATGTTCAATGACACCTATAAACCAACAAAACACATGCTTCCCATGGAGCTTTATAACACATCTCGATGCAACATTTAAATCATATCCATCTGCTGAAAACATGACCAACATATCATGAACACCATACCACTTATTGGAGCTTTATAACACATCTCGATGTGGTATCTACAACATACATATGCATATAAACACAGCCAAAACACAACATCAAATCATATATCAAAATACATCCACTCAACCAACAAATAAAGAAGGATACATATCTTGCATTTAATCATCCATATCCCATGTAGATTCATCGAGCCCAAAGTGATTCCACTACACTTTAACTTGATCAATTGCTCAATTATGGAGCATGAGCATCTTTCGCTGCAAAATGCACTAAGGTTTCGGCTAGAATTCTCTTTCTGGATCCTCCTATAATACAAACCATTCAATCACATGATCAACATCTTTCGCATAATTCTTAAGCAATGAAATATGGAAAACATCATAGACTTTCACTGTCGGAGGCAGTGCAAGTCAATAGGCTACTGGTCTAATCCTCTAAAGAATCTTGGAAGGCCCATAACACCGAGGTTCCAACTTGGAACATGATCTACTCCAAGGAGCTCTTCTTGGATTTGATGTGCAAGTACACCTATTCCACAACCTGAAACTCCTTAACCGCCCTATTCTGATTTACATAACTCTTCTTCCTATCCTGTGCTAACTTTAGATTCTTCTTAATTACCTACATTTCTTGTTCCATCTATGCCAACATGTCCGGCCCAATCAATACCCTATTCACTGGATCACTTCAATTGATAGTATTATTACAACTTCGCCCATAAAGTGCCTCAAATGAACTCATATTCAAATATTCTTAATAGCCCTTATTATATGCAAACTCCACCAGTGGAAGACACTCTTCCCACTTTCATTGTTGATGCATAACATACATTCTCAACATGTCCTCCAAAATCTTGTTGACCCTCTTTGTCTATCCATTTGTTTGCAGATAATTTTTTGTGCTAAAGGCCAAAACTATACCCAAACCTGCAAATAACTCTTTCCGAAACCTAGAAGTAAACTTAGCATCTCTCTCTAACACAATTTTCTCCGAAACACCATGCAAACTCATTATATCTTTGATGAAGACTTGTGCTACTTCATTAGTTGAATTCATATACTTTATTGGAATGAAGTGAGCTACCTTGGTCAACCTGCCAACCAAAGCCATAATAGAATCATATTTTCTAAATGTCCTCGACAAAAATATAATGAAGTCCATGGCAATGACCTCTCATTTCCACTCTAGAATTAGGATTGGTTGTAATAACCCACCTAGTTGTTTACACTCAGCCTTTTCTAAGAATCTTGCAACAAAATTTTCCACCTCTTTCTTCAAATTCAACCAATGGTAAAACTTCTTAACCATTTTTAATGTCTTTTGATATCCCGGGTGACTTGAATATGGATTGACATGAAATTCCGACAAGATAAGCTTCTTGAGCTCATGTTGTCTGACACATAATTCTTGTCCCTATATCTAACCAAACCATCTGACATGAGATGACAGTCCACATCATGTTCACCTATACCTTGTTGTTGTAACCTATGCTTAAGTTGCTACTAGCTATCATCATGCAGTCCTGCCTATAAGATCTGATCCTGTAAATTTGTCCCATATGAACTCATAACATCCATGTAATTTACCTGTACTAGTTTGCTAAGAGCATCTATAACCTTGTTCTCTTTTCCCGTATTGTACTTGATCTTGAAGTCAAACTCACTAATCATACGTAACCATCTAGATTGTTTGGCATTCATATTCAGTTCATCAAATAATTATTTCAATCCACTTTGATCACTCATCCATATGAACCTCCTACCAAGAAGATAGTGTCTCCACATCTTCAATGGGCGATCGTTTCCAACTCAAGATCATGCGTCACATATTTTTTCTCATGCTCATTCAGTTTCCTTGATTCATAACACACTACCTATCCTTCTTGCATCAAAACCCCACCAAGTCTTCTCTTGCAAGCATTTGTACATACCAAAAACTCTTTGTCCAGATCTGTAATCTTTATAACTGGATCATTTGTAAGCAACTGCATCAGCTGCTCAAAACTGGTTGCACATTTCTCTATCCATTCATATTTCTTTCCTTTTTGTTGCAATGATGTAATAGGATAGCTAATCCATGAGAATTTCCTGATGAACCTCCTATAATAACATATTAACCCCATTAATGATTTGACCTCATCCACATTTCTAGGAGTTTCCCTTTCCATAATAGCTCTTATCTTTTCTAGATCCATTGTTATTCCTTCCTTGGAGACAACATGTCCTAAGTAATGTACCCCTATCTGAAAGAAACTACAATTACTAAGCTTGGCATACAACTGATGCTCTCTTAGCAAACTCAATACTACTGCTACGTGTTTGACATGCCCTTCCTCATTCTTAGAATATATCAATATATCAACAATGAATATAATAAAAAACTTGTCGAGATAAGGACATAATACATTATTCATCAAGCAGATAAAATTATCTAGAGAATTAGTCAAATTGAAAGGAACTACAACAAACTCATAATTCCCATACCTGATTCGAAAAGCGGCCTTGTAAATGTCCTCTTCTTTGATGCGTAACCAATGATATCCTAATATCAAATTAATCTTCGAGAAAATTGTTGCTCCCTTCAACTAATAAAATGAGTCATCAATCATTAGAAACAAATACCTATTCTTAATTGTCATCTTGTTCAACTACTTGTGATTAATACATAACTTGGGAGTACCATCCTTCTTCCTCATGAATAATACCGATGCACCACAAGGTGACATACTTGGCCTAATATATTCCTTGTCCAACATTTTGTTCAATTGCAGCTTCAATTATACTAACTCTAGAGTGCTCATCCTATAAGGTTCCTTTGATGTTGGTGTTGCTCCTGGTACCAACTCAATAGAAAAGTCCACTTCCCTATGAGGCAATAATCTGAAATCTCTACTAGGAATACATCCTGAAACTCCTACAAAACTGGATACCCCTTCAAAACCTCAACATCCTCGGCATCCTTACCTTTATCACTGGAAAGATGCACTGCAAATAATACACACACATTCCTACGACTACACTTTGCGTGCATAGTTATAACCATTCTAACTGATGTTTCCTTCTTCTTACCCTATGATATTATTTGTTATCCATTGTCATCTAAACACTCAATATCCTTTTCATAATAATCCACCTTAGTCTTGTGATGATACAACCAATCCATACCCAAAAGCATATTTTATGATCCCAACATAAGCACATTTAGATGCGTTGACTTAGGCATACTATTCAACTCAAATGCAAAAACTCTTACCCGGTGATGAACTATTTTCTTAGTACCTGTAACCAATTGTACTAACCAAGACTCTATATGCACTTCTTTATTCGAACCTCGCTTATCCACGAGGTCAGGATTAACATAACTATAATTATATCTAGGGTCAATCAAAATAGAAACAACTTGATCACAAAGCTTACCATCCATCTCGATAATAGATACTTGGTGATCCACCTTCCTATTATCTAATGCTACTTAAACCCAAGGAATACTATGTCCAACATCCCCCACTGTTTGTGCCTCCTGAGCACTATAAATCTGTGGTCTTCCACCTTGATATTGTGGGAAATCTCTCCTGCGATGATCCCTACCACACGTCCAACACTATAAAGGATTCTTGCCATCACCCTTGTTCTGCTCCTTCGACTGAAATCCCTATTCTCTATTAGATGCATTGAACATCTTGTGTAGTGCTGCATTCTCTTTATTACCTATGTCTTGTAGTCTTCCTCACTTCTTATCCCATTTTCCTTTAGTATTGTTATTACCTTTCCAATCATGTTTAGATTAAGACCTATGCTTTTATTTCTCATAGCAATGCTTCAAATTTCTGATGGCTTCCTCCAACGATCTAGGCTCATCAAACTCAATTATGTCTTTGAACACTACTAGAAACCCACTGATGAATATTTGAATCTTTTCTTTCTCCTCCTTAAGATAAGGCACATATCTTAACAACCCCAAGAATATACTAGTATACTCCTCATCGGTCATAGATCCCATCTTCAACTCATATAATTCCTTTTCCCTATCATCATAGTATCTCTCAGATAGATACTTTTTCCTAAAAATTCTCTTGAACTCACTCCAGGTCAACTCCTCTTCTTGAATGCCTCTAAAATTCTTCACATATTTGAACCAAATGTCTACTTCAAATTTAAGAATGAAGGTAGCTATCCTAGTTTTCATGTTTCCTATATAGTCATGCGATATGAAGAATGTATTCATCCTAAGAAACCATGCTTTTGCATCCTACGATTTCTTCATTTCTCCATCAAATGTAGGAGGCTTTTATTTCTTGAACTCTTTTGGAAAATACTTCTTCTCACTCCTCCTATACGGATGGTGACAGTGATGACCATACTATCTCTCTGAACCAGAACTAGGATAGAATCGATGATCATTGCCCCTCTAATCAAGCGTATTTAAAAATCTTCATTCTCTGATTGTACCCTCTCTATCCAACATGTGTTCTGGTTGAGACCTACTTCCATATGCACCATTTTGCATTTCCTCCTATCCATGACTGATCCTAAGTGGTCCTTCTCTATGCAAATCTAATAAACTTTGAAGAATCACTGCATTAACCTCTACTTGTTTCTCATATTCCCTAGCAGGTCTTTCATGTGACTGAATGATCCTATCATTATCTGCTTTGAAACTTCTTATATCTTCCTTAAAAATTCTCAATGTATATGCTATGTGAGGCGAGTAATCATTACCATGTTGCTCATCTGATATGTATGGAGAATCATGTGAACTGTAGTCCACCATTTTTCTTTTCATATTTGATCTTCTTATTGCAAACATACCATGTCAGATAAAACAAATACAAACATAATCAACATACCTTAGTGAATTTCAAGGGAGGCTATCTCGTCTGCAAGATCAATCCATATTAGCATGATAAAAGTATATATACATAATCATATAAATATGTCGACATCATGCATGAAAACATCAACTACATACCATGACCTCATGCATGAAAATCATAACCATAACAATACATGCATAACAAACATATAGAAACTGGATTTCATAATGAATACATATACAACTGACATGCATGCATAGAAAACACATTTTGCTCATTCCAGTCCAAGTGTTGAACCTAAGAGCTCTGATACCATTCTATAATACCTCTCCCATATCTACCCAGTTTAATCAACATGCCATGGTAAACATGAGAATAGGAGCTACTATGACATGACTTGACCACCCAAGTACAATTAAGAAAGTGGGTCCGCCGACTAGAAATAAAATGACCTTCCTCAAGAGCTACAGGACCCCCAAGATCTAAAAAACCACTCTAGGTGCCCTAATCTCGAGTTAGACTAATGTTTTACTAAGTTGGACTCCCATTTTCATGCACAAGCCTACCCCCATGCAATTGTAGGCCTCCAATCACATGCATAAGCCTACGGCATAGCGACTACAGTCCCAATTTTCTAGTTCTAAGCCAGAAACCATGACATCAGTGCCATCTTTTCAAGGCTAGACTCTGGATCACTACCAAGAACTTGATGAGACTTTCCAAAAAAATAAATTACACAAAGAAAAAGCCTCTAACACAAAAATTGATTAAGTAATTGACCTATCCAAGCTTAACCATGAAAGAAATTTTGTCAAACATATGGGAGACATGTAATCTATAGGTCATGAATACATATATGAACCTTAGGGTTTGATACTTATCTGAGAATCATTGAGAAGGTCTAATGCCACTCACAATAGCTGCAATAACATCTTTTAGCTCATGCATTAAATAACCATTCATTTACCAATCAAAACATGCTAAGAGCCATAACTAGAATCTAACATAAGACTATGCTTATAACAAACATATAACCATAATAATAAAAATGATAGAAAACCCATCAAAGCCACATAATAACAAGTACATTTACTCATAAAATCACAAGAGGAAAATAGATTTTATTAACATATAAAAATAAAACCAAGTCGAGTACTTCCATGTACCACCCGACCATCGATTAGGCTAAACAAAATCTCCCTTTCATCCAATCACCCTCGTGCCATATTCCAAGCATGAATATGGGATCTCATGGAATGAACCAATCAAAACCAAACTAGGGCTTCTAGAGGCCAAACCACCTCAAACCTTAACCATTTATTCCACCTCCCATTCAAACATCACTAACCATCGCCAGATTGGTCTCTACCTAAGATTTCCAGGGCTATAGAGCATTTATTCCAACCTCGCTCCAAGACTACTAACTCAACACACAACTACTGCAAGGCTCTAGAGTATTTATCCAACCAAGGCTCCATGAATAGTAAATCAACCCACCAAGGGCTCTAGAGAATTTTTCCAACCAAGGCTTCGAGGACTAGTAACTCAACCCAAGTTGTTCCACGGCTTCTAGAGCATTTGTCCAACCAAGGCTCCAGGAACTAGTAACTCAACCCAGAGCCATATGGAACATGAGCACCAATTGGAAAAATCAAGTGGGAAACCCACAATGCCATGGATATCCAAGAAATAGCAAGGCTAGGTAAAACCACTATTAATCCAAGAAATACTCCATGCCAAAGACAAATCATAACCAAATAACCACATGCATATACCAAGCATGCCAAAACTAGCAAGGAAATCATACATGCAACTCAATACCTGTAAATCAATCTAGTTTTGGTTGCTGATCTCATTGTCCCCTTGTGCTTTCCTTCTTTATTCAATCCAATGAAAACTAGAGTGCTCCAAGCATGCTCCAAAAATGCTCCAACATTTCTCTAAGCGTGCAAGAGTATAAGATATTGAGAGGGAATATAATGAGAGTGCTAAGGACTGAACTAACAAAAGCTGGGAACTAATCCTCATAAGCCTTTTTATCATTGAGGCCTCTATTTTTCTTCATTTCTTCTATTTTCCTTCAATTTTCCTTCAATTTTCCTTCAATTTTCCTCACATGCAATTATGTGACCTTTCAAATTCCTTTTCTCCTATTTCCATTATTTTTCATAAACAAATGTCAATAAATGTCAATTTTCCTTTTCCAATGCCTTTGCTAATTTCCATAGCCATTTAGTAATCACCAGTGATCCCCATCACTATGTTTTGATGCCCAACATTCATCTTGTAATACATGTCCCATGACCTTAGTCTTATTTTTCCTTTATTAAATGTATTACATGATTTTTTTTAACCGGGGTTGTTACAAACTCTTTGCAGGAACAGTGAACCGACAAGACATAGTAGACTTAACTTAGTTCTAAAATTGGTTGTGATGAGCTCCCCACCATCTCACAGGGGTTTCTTGTAAAACAATATCCACCAAAGGAATTATTTTTTTTCTTCAATATTTGATTCAACTTCTTTAACGATATTAATGATAGATCCAATACCATCAAAAGTAGGATGATCCTTTATCTCCAAGTCGATCCAATGAGCATAGCAAATTGTTGCACAACATCTGGAGTGCCTCTCATGATCTCCTTGTTTCCAATCATCTAGTGAAATATTTGAACCAAATTTAGTATGTTGGACACTCCTACAACTAAGAGAACCATATGATGTAGGATTTATATAATCCTCCTTCTTTCCTTTAGTAAGCTGATACAGTTGATCGAAAATATTAGGTTCTTCTATGTCATCAATCAGCTCTGTAAATATTTGACCTTGATAGGGATCCAATGGTTGAATAAATTTGATTTTTTCCACTTTTAAAGTCATGGTATCTCATTTAATATCAATAGCAACATAGTTTTCAAATGCACAGTCTATTCCCAATAAGGAAGGATAAGGGTCCTTGTTAGCCATAATATCAATGACCTCAAAATATATATATTTCTTCACTCCATCAATATCAAATTTGACATCCTCCAAATGACCGATGGGAGTAATGTTGTACTAGTTGGCAATGTATACGTGAATAGGAGAAAACAACAACTTGGGTCTTCCCAATGCCTCCCATGTTTTCCGCAAAAAGATATTCACATCGGACCTTGGATCGCATCATAGTATCTTTGATCTAATATATATTGATTTGGGAATCAATGCGAAAATGCCTTCTTTTTTATCTCTTGTTGTGGTAGACACATCTAGAATGAAACTCAATAAAGTTAGCAAAATTAGGTTATTCTGAAAATTCTTCATCCTTTACAACAATCTTAAGCTTCTTGTGCAACTACCTAGTTAACTGTTCATCACTCATAATATGTAGAAATAACTTAAATCACTCCTCTAGTGGAGATCAAGGACTCTTAATATGTTCCCTTCCTACTATTTTTCTCGAGGACAATAAGAAGAAACTAGCTACTTAAATATTTTAGCATCATCCTTGCAATACTCCCTTTGTTGAGTAGAATCATAAGACTTCTTTGGAGATGCAATATTTATTAGAGCAAGTTGTTCAGATACCTCCTTATCTTCTCTAGTCCACTTCCATCCTCTAGTGATAATGTCAATTTTGCGTGGGGAACTAATTTAGGCTCTCTAGGATTTACATTAATTAGATTGGCACTCTTTTTTCTATTGCGCTCTTCCTAGCAAGCAATTAATTCTGGACAATCTTAAGTAGCATGAGTGTTTAGTTGGTAATGGGAACATGAGGGCCTCCTTGGAAATGGAAAATCACGAGTGACATAGCCCTCTTGATTACAATTTTACCACCAAACCAAACCTCTTCCTCTAGTTCTTCCTCCCCTTAAACCACCTCCCCTTCGTCCTCAAGGAGCTTCATCGACCTGGAATGAAGTATGATCAAGGTGATAATCCAAGGCATCCAAAGCTCTACACTCGTCTATATGGTGAGTCAAAGACTGATGGGCCTCCAAATTAGACACAAATTAAGGCCCATCTAACCTTTCCTAGGTGCATAAAGGCTATATTAAATCTCTCCTTCGACAATTAATAATGTTTTTCTAGCTTTAATATGTTCTTAGGAATTTTTAGAGATAACTGCATATTATGTGCCTAATATTATTTACTTTTATAGAATATTGTGAGAATATTGGGCAGATTATGAAGATTTGGAGGTTAAGATAATTTAGGGACTTAATCCATACTACAGGATGGAACAAGATTGGGTAATAAATTAATAATATATTATTAAATTATTTCACAAATTCTGAAGCTACAGTGATTGAGAAAATCTAGGAATGTGTTCCCTGTCAATTAATGCAAATTCCTAGTGTTGGGAACTAGATCCACTACTTGAGGGATTTTGGAGGGGAAAGTTGCCTCCTTTTAAGGAGAATCCTTCCTCGTCACTTTGTATAAGTACCAATTCGAATTTTCCTCTAGGGGCATCTATTTCTTAGTCTTCTTATGGAGAAAACTTGTTATTTAGCAGCTCCACTTTCATTTCTAGCAGGGATGTACTTGGGTTGATTCAAATAATGAAGTTTGCTGCCATTTTTAGCTTCTAAATATTTGTTTCTTTATAGGAATATGATTTTCCTTGGGCTTCACCATACCAGGGCCTCAAAGCCATCTTTTACAATTTATTTATTTCCTTTGAATGTTTTTTTCACTTGCACCTCTTATCTCTGCATTTACTATTCATGCTTCTTTTGTTGTAGGTCATATTGGTTAAATGATTAAAGTGAGATGTTTTTCAGGTTATTTAAAAATTCACAAGCATGATGCATCCTTATAATAGCTTTTAAAATTCATATTCATCATTGAGATACTTGGATTGGTTTACTAGTTCACAAATCTAGAAATTCTAGAAGTTCCTTGTAGCAAAATAGTAGTGATTTCTGATATTTTTTAGAACATGTTAATGAGCTTAATTTGAGTTCATTACACTTCTATTAGGTCATAAAAACATTCAATTTTATAAAAAAAATTACCCCATATCATTTTCACTTGATTTGGTTAAGCATGTAGTAGGTTACCTAGCTCACTAGTTTGAATTTCTGGTTTTTAGAGAATTAATTTTTTGATATTTTTTAGCACGTGTTAATAGGGGTATTTTGGAGTGATTCCACTTGGAATGGAGTTCTAGGACATCCTACGTAATAAAAAAATATTTCCCATCTCATTTTCATTTGATTTACTTTTGCATTCAGCAAGTTATCTCACTCCTATAGCAAAACAGGGTGTCCTGTAGCACCTCCTATAGCAATCTTGTAGCACTCTTGTAGCATGTGTAAAGTTATCCATACCCATTGCAATTCACCTATGCAATTATGGTTAGTAGAAAAATTCATGACTTGGGTTTCATGGTATTCACTTCATTGCATCAGATCAATGAAAGAATGACATGTTGCATGCTTCACATATAGTGTTAACACCTCTTAAGTTTGTACGAACCTCGGGTTTATAATTTAAGTTGGTAGCCTTGGGAGTTGCAACATTTGTGTTGCAATATTTTGTCTCATCACTTTTTGGCATTGTTGTCATGGAGGTGTCAAATTATGCATTGTTTTCTTCCCTACTTGATCCATTTCTATAAATAAAAAATGCATTAGGCATATTTCAGAAAATTGCATTGCATTAGCATTCTTATTCAATTTTTTTTTATAAAAACAAAAAAAATTACTTCTCCAACACCAAATCCCCCATTTGATCACGTGGTGTAGTAAGAATCACATCACCATCTAATTTTGCAGGTAGGAGAAGAGGATGTGACAGAGAAGGTATGAGAAATGGATGGAGATGATGACAATGAGGAAGATCCTCTTGGATTTCCCTTTCAAGATGCTAATAGTAGTTTTCATATGAGTACCATACCTCCATCATTCCTTCCCAAATTCCACAGTATGATGTCAGAGGATTCAGAAACCTTTCTCTCTGAATTTGAAATCCTTTTTAGATCTTATTGTTACTTATTAAACACTCAAAAATTTAGATTGTTTCTCGCAACATTGAAGAATAAAGCTCTTAAATGGTTCATGAGTTTAGGGACTAATTCAATAAGATCATGGAATGATATGCAAAATCTATTTCTAGAAAAATATATAAAGATCATGATATTAAAGAATAAATCTTTAGAATGACTCAAAAATAATATGAGAGCCTTGAGGATCTAATATAGATAGTTATGTATAATGTTAAGAGGGAAAAACCACATTATTTAGGATTTGACACACTAAAAAATCTCTTACTTAGAACAATCAGGGATGAGTGGATTGATTTTCTTAATCTCATGAGTAGAGGTGATGTATACCAATTATCATTTGAAGAATTTTGTGAAATATGCAAGGTCATATCAAGAGGAAGTGCAAGAGTAAGTGAATCAACATCAATATCAGTAAGTCAAGATGAACTTGGAAATTTGCTTGATAACTTTAAAACATAAATTCTTAGCAATCTAAGTGAACAATTAAAATTGTTAAGAAAGAAAAAGAAAAAAGAAAAAAGAAGATGATGATATTTGTGTTATTCATGTAGAATCACATGCTACTAAATATTTCCCATCGTTACCAAGGTTGAAGTAATTTTACCAAGAAGACAATGGAGCATGTAAATCACCAAAGCAACTCTATTATGTAACTCCAAGAGGACCATGGAAGCCTAGTCAACCTGGTATGATGCAAGAACCTAATTCACAATTTGAAGGTTATGCACACCCATTTCAAAGTAATTGGAACACAACTTTGCCTTGGAAACCTTGGCCATCTGAACTCAAAAACCAATCTTGGCAACAAGGTTGGGAAGAACCTTATGGGATAAATCCAAAATATCTTCAATATTTTACTCAATTACCTCCATACCCAACTCCATGCTATCCCTACCATCCACCTCCACCACAACCACAACCCCTACCACATCCATCTCAAAGTTCCACTCCTACTCAACTACCTATACCACCATTTGTGAATCCAAGCAATGAAGTAACTCAACCTGCTTACAATGTTGGGGTACAACACTTCCAAACAACACCTCTTGATGTGAATGGGATTCACCTTAGATCAAGAAGTATATTGCAGCAAAGATATTCTCTTGATTCCATTGAAGAACAACATCTAGAAGAAGAAGATCCAGAGAAGACCAAGGAATCATGGACCACATTTAATGAAAAGCATCCATTAGATCCTAAGAATGAATAATTTATGTGTTAAAAAGACCACTAAGAAAAAAAAAATATATTTGAATGTGATGGTAGAAGACGACACATAAAAAGATCCAAATGTGTAAGTGGACCACGAGCATCACAACTATATTGAAATATGGTTCCACACAATCATTAAGTTGCAACAACACACTCTTCTTCAACAATTCCTGATCTCATCTAAGTCAAACCTCTTGGTCTCTCACATTCAGGTACATGTCAAACCATATATTTCAATCCTACACATGATTTTATCTATCATCTTGATGTGCACATGGCTCCATTGGAAGTATTCCTATACTTGAAAGAGATTTTGTTTTTTTCAAGTAGAGTAGGATAGAAAAAAGAAATAGGAAAATGAAAAAGAGAAAAAAATAAGAGGAAAAGAATAAAATTTTATGTGAAAACCTCTTTTGAGGCATATAATATTGGATCGTCAAATTAAAACCTCCTTGAGGTTGTCAGTGGGTTGGAAATAAAAAAATAAAGAAGGAAAAGATCCTAGGTGAAAACCTCCTTTGAGGTGCCTAGGTAGACCTACTAGATGAAAACCTCATTAAGGCATCCAATAGGCCTAAGAAAAGAGAAAAAAATGAATAAAAATGAAAAAAAAAAAAATATTTGCTCCATGTATCCCTCTCTAATGAATGAAGGTGTTATCCAACCTTTACAAGCAATAATATCAAGTTAGCACCAAAAGAAAAAATTGATCCAAAACCTATTCAATGAAAGTTAAACTTGGGCTTTCTCCTCCTTTTCTCAGATGTTCCAATAGGACCAAGACCATGTAAATCAATCACGTTGATCCATTTCTAACATCCACCCACCATTCCCATTCATTTTCCTCGCTATCCTAAAGTGCTATAGGAAGGTTCTGTTAGGGTCCCACCCTAACCCCCTTATTTATGTCATGGGATCACGTCATAGTCAAGAGTCAATAAAGCCCATATTAATATTTGTAAGTGGTTAACCCGCAATTAATGACGGGACCACAGTTAGTTGCAAATCGGCCGTAGTATTAGATAGATGGTATTAATAAAACCCACGGTATTGGCCCATGGTATTGCATGTATGAGTCATATATAAAGGATAGAGACTCCCTGCGAGGAGTATCGTGTCTTATTTTCTAATCGAGCTCTGCTCTATTGGAGGTTGCCACCTCGAAGAGGCAAGTGAACATTACTCTCTGAATAATAAAATCATTGCTATTCTGTGTTCTGGGTATCTTTTCTTTGCATACTCTGTATTGGGTATCATTTTGCAGGTTAAGAGCATAACAAGTGGTACCAGAGCACTTTCCAGGGCCGGTGGGATCGCCAATTCTTAGCAAAATTTTTTTGGCTAGAGACGTGTTTCGGCGTCTTTAAACCACGGGATCTTTCGTTGAGCGCATAAACCTGCAGATTTGGGGAGGCATGCACGTAGGAAATACAAGAGGTGGTCACGTCTGTTGGACTCCCTTGTAACCCCTGTGGGTGTCCCTTCGAGTAGTAGTGCATTAGACAGAACCGCGCACAGACTATCTTCCACGTACCCTCTAGGTATATCGGAAGCCCCCTAGCTCCTCTGCAACCTCGCCATAGATAAACCGTCGGCAGTCTTGCTACTACAGTACACCGAGAACAGCACTCGGAGAGATTACTCGCCCGTACGATAGGGTAGTCGGGTTGTACGGCTAAGGGTACGGTCGATCCTCCTTAGTTAGAGCCCTGAAACATTGGGCCGAGTACTACTGCCAGACCCTTATGTATATTGCGATCTGTAGCACCTGACACTCCTCAAGACCATAGTTCCCTTTTCTATCGGGGGATCGCACATCATCTATTCCAGATCCACTGGTGCAAAGGGGTGCAGAAGCAGCCGACATCAGTCCCGCAGTCTCGAGTTCGTAGATCAGTCATTCTGATCTATTAGAGCCAGCCGATCCACAGCAGCAGTCTGTTCCGCCGCCCAGAGCTATCCGATCCACCATTCATATCTCTCAGATCCACCAGATCGGAGTTGTTGTGAAGGGTTCCTATACCGAGGTATAATTTTCGCAGGACTTTTGGCTGCATTGACATTTTGAGGATTTGGCGACTGCAGTATTGATCAGGAAGGAGTAAAACTCCATTAGGAGTTAAAAAAAGTCTGAGATCTTCCCAGGCGCTTATTGGTGATCTAGCCCATCAGAATCAGGACGACGAGCTGAGCACGGTGGTACCATTCAATTATTAGTGAAAATTTTTAGGCGGTCCCAATTTTTCATCAGGTTGGTGTATGGTAGAAACTAGAGCTCAAGCAATGGCCAATGAAAGACTGGACAAACTTGACGAATCCATCCAATCCATCAATAAGCAGCTTACTGGACTATCTCTCCAGGTCCAGCAATTAATCCCGAAGGGCAAGGAGCAAGCCCACGAGGAGGCGTATAATGACAACGAATACAATGAGGGTGAGTCTAGCCACTCTCCTCACGTCTGGCACACCCACCCACCACCCAGTTAGGGACCTCCCAAGTTGGATATGCATAAATTTGACGGTTCTCACCCGTCTGCATGGATAGCACAAATGGCGCAGTATTTCAAACTGAACCATATCTTAGATGATGCGACTAAGCTTATGTTGGGGAGCATGTACTTGGACAATGAATGCTGGCAATGGTGGGAATGGCATCAACGTTGCAATGGACCTTTTAAGACTTGGACCCAATTTACCAAAGCTCTTCGAGACCGCTTTGAACAGGAGGACTCTTTTTTGGGTCGTCTTACTAAGCTCCGACAGACAGGTACCGTGGATGAATATATTACAGCTTTTGAAGCCTTAGCCTTCCACACTTGGGGTCTCTCAAATGAGTTCTACATGGAATGTTTTATCAGTGGTCTTAAAGAAGCCATCAAAGCTCAAGTCTTACTGCACCACCCTCCCACTTGGACAGAGGCTTGCAAGGTAGCCCGTAACGTGGAACGTGCATTAGCAGCCCAATACAGTCGCCCAAATTTCCCCGCTAAAGGTCGTCTCCCACAGGCTCACAACACGACTCAAACACTTAAGGTCCAAAAGGTGTCACCTGCAGAAATGGTCGAAAGAAGGAAGCAAGGACTATGTTACTACTGTGATGAAAAATACTCCCCAGGTCATAAATTCAAGGAGCCCAAATTTTTTCAAATAGATGCCACTGACTATAGCTCAACAGAGGAAGATCCACCACTTGAGGAACATGAGGCGCTAGAAGAAGACAACCCAAAGGAGAATGTCTCTGACGAACTAGTTATTTCACTGCATGCGTTGGCAGGGATTTCTTCCCCTCAAACTCTCAAAATCAGGGGTTTTCTTAAACATCGCTCAGTAGTAGTCTTGATTGATAGTGGAAGTACCCATAATTTCATCCATCAAAAAATCGCAGAAGCAGTGCATTGTTTTGTACGAGCAGTTTCTAACTTCCAAGTCCAAATTGCGGATGGGGGCACAATGAAATGTGAAGGCCGTTGTGAAAATGTCAAACTTCAAATGGGGGATTATCAGTTGAAAACCCACATGTTTGCCATACACATGGGGGGTTGCGACATTGTCCTTGGCGTTGAATGGCTCCGCACGCTTGGGCCAATCACAATGGATTTTCAGGAGTTATATATGAGTTTTAAGCAGAACAACTACACACATACCCTCCGTGGACTCTAGGCGGGAGCCCCCTCTATCATCAGCTCACATCGGATGGAAAAATTGTTAAAAAAGGGCAATCATGGAGTGGTGGCTCAATTTAATTCCATCCAGGTCGTCGAAACCAAGTCTCTGCCAATTCATCCTGAGATGCAACAGATTTTAAATAACCATCTGCCAGTCTTTGACAAGCCTCATGAGCTTCCACTCTCGCGAGGGGAACATGATCATAGCATCACCTTGGTTCCAGGGGCCCAACCCCCAAATGTGCGGCCATACAGATATCCGTTTACCCAAAAGAATGAAATAGAAAAAATCATCAAGGAACTTTTGGAAGCAGGTGTCATTCGTCCCAACATTAGTCCTTATTCATCCCCAGTGGTCATGGTGCTCAAGAAAGATGGGGAGTGGTAGATGTGTCCCGACTTCAGGGCCCTCAATAAGTTGACAGTCAAAGATAAATTTCCCATTCTGGTGGTTGACGATTTGTTGGACGAACTTAATGGGGCTCAATTCTTCACTAAGTTGGATCTTCGCTCAAGCTACCACCAAATTCGCATGAGGGAAGTTGACATTCCCAAGACTGCTTTCCGAACTCATGAAGGCCATTATGAGTTCCTGGTCATGCCATTTGGTCTTTGTAATGCCCCCTCTACTTTTCAGAGCCTTATGAATCACATTCTCAAACCATATCTCAGGAAATTTGTCCTTGTCTTCTTCGATGACATCCTCATCTATAGTGGCACTTGGGCTGCACATCTTCAGCATGTAGATCTACTCTTACACCTGCTCCGCAAGCATAAATTATTTGTCAAGATGTCCAAGTGTTTGTTTGGCATGGAAGAAGTTGAGTATTTGGGCCACATTGTGGGGCGTGCAGGTGTCAAGGTGGACCCCAAAAAGATCTAGGCAATGCAAGAATGGCCTCAACCTAAGACTTTGAAGAGCTTGAGAGGATTTTTGGGTCTCACAGGCTATTATCGTAAATTTGTCCGCAACTATGGCCGCATAGCGAAGCCCCTCACTCAACTCCTAAAGAAAAATTCCTTCTTCTGGAATGAGGAAGCACAACAGGCATTTACCGCTCTCAAAACGCCATGTGTTCCACTCTAGTCTTAGCACTACCTGACTTCACCAAATCCTTTGTTATTGAATGTGATGCTTCGGGGACCGGTATTGGGGCAGTCTTAATGCAGGAAGGGCGACCTTTGGCCTTCGAAAGCCAACAACTAAGTGGGAGGAATCTGGGCCAATCTACCTACGAAAAAGAAATGATGGCCATCTTACATGCCGTCGAGACCTAGCGACCTTACTTATTGGGGCGACGTTTCCAAATCCGCACAAATCATCACAGTCTTAAATATTTTTTGGAGCAACGCCTATCCTCCCCACAACAAAATAAATGGCTCGCCAAAATGCTGGGATATGATTATGAGATCATTTACAAGAAAGGGAAAGACAATAGTGTAGCAGATGCATTATCTCGCCAATTTGAGAAGAAAGTACTCTGCTAGCAATTTCCCTCCCCATTCCAAAATGGATTGAAGAGGCTCGCAAGGAATGGTTTTCACACCTCGGGCTATCCCAACTCATTTCTCAATTGCAGGTAGATCCAAATTCCACCAAGGGCTACTCGTGGCAGGATGATATTCTTCGCTACAGGGACAGAGTCGTAATATCCCCAACATCCACCCTCAAAGGTCGCATTTTGGCAGAATTGCACTCATCACCCATTGCAGGACATTCGGGCTTTCAGAAGACGTATGCTCGCACCAGAAGATCATTTTTTTGGACAGGCATGAAAAAGGACATCCTTACTTTTGTAGCAGAATGCGATATCTGTCAACGCCACAAAGGGGAAACAATCGACACACCAGGCACATTACAACCATTGCCCATTCCGACATCCATTTGGACAAAAGTTTCTATGGATTTCATTATAGGTCTTCCAAATTCCGAGAACAAGTCAGTCATCATGGTGGTTGTGGACTGACTATCGAAGTATGCTCATTTTTGCGCACTACCCCACCCATTTACACCAACTTTGGTCGCTCAATATTTCATGGATCAGATTTTCAAATTGCATGGCATGCCCACTTCTATTATGTCCGATCGCGACCCGATCTTCACCAGTAATTTTTGGTAGGAACTCTTCAGGATACAAGGCACTCAACTAAAACTCAGTACTTCCTATCATCCGCAAACGGATGGTCAAACTGAAGCCGTCAACAAATGTCTAGAAATCTACCTTAGGTGTTTCACTTCAAAAAAGCAACACCTTTGGGTACAGTGGTTACCTCTGGCTGAATGGTGGTATAACACCAACTATCATGCCACCACCAAAATGACTCCCTATGAAGCAGTATATGGTCAACTTCTGCCTTTCCCTACTTCTTATCTCAAGGGGTGCTCCAAAGTACAAGCAGTGGATCAACTCCTACAACACCGCGCAACCATGCTCGCCCATCTTAGAGATAATCTTCATCAAGCTCAGAACCGCATGAAGCAACAGGTAGACCAGCATCGCTCAGAGCGCCAATTTCAAGAAGGGGATCAGGTCTTTTTGAGGTTGCAACCATATAAGCAAACATCACTCAAAGACAAGGGTTGTCAGAAGCTATCTCCAAAATTCTACGGACCATACCAAGTACTTCAACGCATTGGAGAAGTGGCTTACAAGTTGGCTTTGCCACCTACTGCAAAAATCCATCCAGTTTTCCATGTATCGTGCTTCAAGAAAGTGATCGGGAACAATTGCCGAGTTCAAACCAATCCACTTGAATTGGACGAAGAAGGGTCAATCTGGCTTCAACCCGAACAGGTTCTAGACACAAGAGACAAACACCTGCGCAGCTGCATGATTAAGGAAGTCCTCGTCAAATGGAAAGACACCTCTCTGGAAGATGCAACTTGGGAACCAGCTACTATTCTTCAGCAGTTTCCGCAGTTTCAGCCTTGAGGACAAGTCTAGTCTTAAGGGGGAGGGCATGTTAGGGTCCCACCCTAACCCCCTTATTTATGTCATGGGATCACGTCATATTCAAGAGTCAATAAAGCCCATATTAATATTTGTAAGTGGTTAACCCGCAATTAATGACGGGACCACAGTTAGTTGCAAATGGGCCGTAGTATTAGATAGATGGTATTAATAAAACCCACGGTATTGGCCCGTGGTATTGCATGTATGAGTCATATATAAAGGATAGAGACTCCCTGCGAGGAGTATCGTGTCCTATTTTTTAATCGAGCTCTGCTCTATTGGAGGTTTCCCCCTCAAAGAGGCAAGTGAACGTTACTCTTTGAATAATAAAATCATTGCTATTCTGTGTTCTGGGTATCTTTTCTTCACATATTCTGTATTGGGTATCATTTTGCAGGTGAAAACCTCATTAAGGCATCCAGTAGGCCTAAGAAAAGAGAAAAAAATGAAAAAAAATGAAAAAAAAAATTTATTTGCTCCATGTATCCCTCTCTAATGAATGAAGGTGTTATCCAACCTTTACAAGCAATAATATCAAGTTAGCACCAAAAGAAAAAATTGATCAAAAACCTATTCAATGAAAGTCAAACTTGGGCTTTCTCCTCCTTTTCTCAGATGTTCCAATAGGACCAAGACCATGTAAATCAATCACGTTGATCCATTTCTAACATCCACCCACCATTCCCAAGCCATTCCCATTCATTTTCCTCGCTATCCTAAAGTGCTATAGGAAGGTTCTGTTTTGCTACAGGACTGCCAAAATACACAGGGCTGAAATTTTTTTTTACCATATCTAAAAAATTATGTATATTTTTTCCAATTTGTTTAATGGGGAGATGTATATGGATTATGGTAACATGCTCAAGGAATTTCAGCAAATTCTAGTGCACAATTTTCGAGAAACTGGCCTCCATCACCTACAACAATTTTTATTTTTCCTCGAGATTCATGCATCCATTGGCTTTTACTTCCATGGTACAATTATCTTCCCTATGCAAATAAATATAATAAGCACCAATGGGATAAAATCACAAAATGCATGAGATGGACAATTGCACAAATCTCAAGAAAAATCGCGAAGTCCTACACCGTGTTAATTGGATTAATTTGTTAGAGGTGAAAATTATACATCCTTCCAATAATGAAGTATAAAAATACATTATTTGATAATGTATGGTCAATATTGGATTAATTTGTTAGAGGTGAAAATTATACATCCTTCGAATAATGAAGTATAAAAATACATTATTTGATAATGTATGGTCAATATCCTCATAAAATCCCATCGATGCTTATATTTATTTGCATAGGCATGAGAATTGTACTAGGGAAGAAAAACCATAGTATCACCTAAATATCAACTAATTTGTAGGGTTGAAAAACTCATAAAATAAAGGAGATTCTTGATATTTAGTTTACTTTATCAAGTTGTTGATAAAAGACTTACCAAGTTATTAAAGATACTAAATGATGTTAACGTATTAGAGTTGGAAATTTTGAAGCCTCATAGCTCTTATTCACCAACTTATCTATTATGGCATGGTATGGGGATTTTCCATTTGTAAGACTATATTTTTAGCTTCATATCTGAATATGCCAGCTTACTTGAAAAGGATTAAAATTTTATGGAATATTATTGCTCATCATATTCGCATATAGGTCAAATTGATTAATGGAATTATGATGTCACATGAATAATCTTTTTTTAAAGGTATAGACTTAAGTGACAACAATCATTTTTTTTTTTGGAAGAGGTTATAAATGAATTTTTGGTGATGAAAAAGCACCTTGGATTGTATACTTTATATCAAATTAAAGAAAAACTACAAAGTTAAGATGATCTATTGAGAGTGTAGAGATTCATATAGCTACTGGAGTCCAATTTTAAACTCAAATACTTTGGATAGACCTACTAATCACTTGTTTAGGGCATTGGCTCATAAATGTAAAAATTCATGAATTTATAAGTTATGACAAGTTGAGGGTTAATGTTGTGTGTTTCCCATAGTAAAAATTAGAAAGAAAGAAAATGTTAGAGGTTGCAACTAGAGCATAAAGAATTAAATGGATCACAATAAAAGTCCCTAAGCTAGACTTATTGATTCACTTGCAACATTCATAAATCTAGAATATAGAAAAGTAATAGAAAAATAAATAATACCCAATAAATCAACTCATACCAAATGAATAATATCTTATTGAAAGAATCCACCTGAGAGAAGTATTTTGAAGAAGAACAATTCCTTTTCACCTCTTATATGTGGGGAGGAGGAAGAGGTCCTTCGAGAATCCCAAGTATGTGTGGTGTTCCCTCTCTCTCTTTGTTGTGGTTAAACTCAATGATTGTGATAGTTGAATCACTTATTTCATCTCAAATGGAATGAAAAATATGTAAAATTGGAAAAAAAACCTCTTATATTTATAGCAAAACAATGATTAGAGTTGGTATGGTTAAAATAATAAAATATTATATTTGACCAAACTAAGATGTAACTATACTTTAATATTTCAATCTTATTTTTCTTTTTAGATAAGTTTGAGAGAAAAAAGTCATAAAATGGATTTGTGGCTTGAATTAAGGGTAAATAACTTAGGAAAAATGGTTTCTTAAGTTATTTTAATGAAAATAACTTGGGAAAAGGGGATTTATGGGTTATTTCATATAATATGGGTAAAACTAATGAAAATAACTTAGGAATAGTGGTTCCTTAGATTATTTTCATGTGGTAATTATGTAAAAGTGGGGTTTAACATGGGAAATACATATTATAATAGTTTATTTTGGTATTCCTAGTGATTTGGTTTAGGTGATCTATTTTTGGGTTATTACGTAGTATCCCCTAATGTATGAGGATAAGAGCACATCATATGTCCAATACATATTATAGTTTCCTATTATTGGAATATTATAGAACCAAAGGGGGAGAGAGAGACACACCAAAAGGATTAGAACAACCCACAAAGGAGGTTTTTTCTTAGGACACCACTCATTAATTAAGGAGTCTCAAAGTGTGTGTACATGATATCAATGAGTTAGGGTAGGTATACTCATACCCATCAAGATAACTCAATACAAAGAATATAATTATGGACCCAACAAAAGGGGCCATGAAAAGTGAGACAAAACTAGGTATGAACTATAATACCTCTGGTTGTTGACATTAAAAGGATAGAATATAATACAATGAAATACTTAGTCCTACATACATGTTCCTAGATTAAAAGAGGCTATGACTGATATCATGAATTATGTTGATATGAATACATAGGACCAAATGTCTCCTTACTAGGGAAGGAAATGTAAACAACCTGATAAGCCATACTAAATAGGAAAGGGCTCCAAATATCATAATGAGTGAATTAAAGGGAAGGTCAAGTGGAGGGCTATGAGAATGATGGAACTGAACTAGTCAAATAAAATGAACCACATCCAGTGATATATTGTGAAATACTATAGGATAAGAATGTGGGGGACCACCTAAAGTGAATCCCCCTCATAAGGTGTGAAACAACTCACACATACCTAGGAAATATAGTATAATCATCTAAAGCATTGGACCTTTGGGTGTACAAGTCTCAAGTGTTTGATAACGAACTGGAGTCAAGAATGTGAGAAAAAATCAAGTCAAAGGGAAATATGGTTTCTCTCTACTTTATGGAAGGAACCAACCAATGAGGGAGATGATTCCAAGGTACATTATCCTCTAGGCTAGGCACTTAGAATATAGGTGTTGAAGTCGATGGGGGAATTCGCATGGGTGTTAAGGTGATGAGAATTCTTTTAATCCTACATGAGGTATAAAGTATAATGTAATTGATATATATTAATACCATATTGGAGATTGGACGGCACTGAGAGATGGGATTAAGGATTCCCCTTTTAAGAGCATAAATGCAAGGCTAACCTAGCAGCAATTGAAAACATTCCATGGGGAATGGTCAATCAATGGCCATAATATTTTCAAAGACATATTGGTAAACCAAAGGGACAAATAGAGGTCAAATATAAACAAAAAGGGATGGGCATGACTCATAGGGACATATCGATAAACCAAGGGTTCAAATGGAGGTAAAATATCAGTAAAATAGAATGGGCATGACTCATGGAGGTGTTAAATGTTTTTATAGAACTTCAATGTAGAACTTAATAGATTCCAAGGGACATAAAGATAATACATAACATATTCCATAAACATAGGTAACTAAATTATGTTTCCATGAACTAAATAAAATACTTGAGATGCATAAGGCTCTCCAGTTAGAAATAAAGTATAAAAATGGAGGAGTTTAGGGTGTAAACAAACTATGCATATGATGGGAAGAAATACATTTGGCTCTAACTTTGGTATAAAGACTAATTGAACTCCCAATCCGAAGTGGATTGAATGACTTGGGAAAAGAAAATGAAATAGAGGTTATTATTGTAAGGAACCCATCAAAGAAAGGATATAATAGTTGATAAAAGGAAAATACGAAGTATAGACAAGATAATTCATTTACCAAAGTGAGTTGCTCCATATAGGTAATTTCTCAGATATGGTAGACAAATGCAATAAGCTGAGAGGAGGTGTTCTAAGCTAAATGATAAGGGATAGTTTCCTAATGAGAATCCATATACATGAATGAACATGGCTATCCATGATGAAATTCCACTCAAGTACAAGGACAAAGTGATTCTCAAGTAACAAGGTCAATTGGGTAGAAATTCATAGCAAGTGAGAACATGATTTAATACTTCTTGGAAAAGTGGCTTCCTAGTAAAGTATCAGAGCTCAAAAACCCAAGAATACAAATTTTAAAGGATAAGAGACATGATTCCAATAACACTATAAGTGTGTTAATCGTAGTCTATAATAGCTTGTAATGGCCAAGAGAAAATAATGATTTTTATATAAAAGGGGACTTTACCTCGAAAAAAAAATCATTATTGCACTCTTGGAGGTAGAGATTGGGAGAGGAGGAGAAGGTCCTAAATCTTGGATAACTTATAATAGACAAACCAACCATAAAAATCTATATCTATGACTTTTATATTGGTACCCGAATGCCATACTTGTCAATTTTAGTTGTTTCTTTTTGTAGATGAGGTGCTAGATTACTGTGCATGACCTTGGGACATTTTTTTAGGGCCAATGTAGGTAATAAGGAAGGATATGCATTGATACCACGTGTATGATGAGGTATACCTACATTGGGATAATCTAAGAACCATTGGGTTTCCTGAGTTTACCAAGTGGGATAGTTGGAACCAAATTTTGGTGGAGTTCCTTAAGGGAGTGTTGTAACTTATACAACAACCCCTCTTTATTGTATGATTTCTTCATAAAATAATGAGGACCTTGTAAAATTTTCTTTGTTTTCTCTATTTTTACAATTTATTTCTTATTTATTCTTGATTTTATATAGTTTTTAAATAATTTTGTCCTTTATTTTGGTTTATTTGATCATATGTAAAGAAATTTTATAATTTTACATAGTTATCAATCAATTTGATTATTTCCCTTAGGAATTCATTGTTCATATAATATGATGTGATTTGTTTTCCTATTATTTTGCAAAATGACAAAAATGTCATAGAAAATGTGTGGTTATGAATATCTATATCAAAGAATTCAAAGTATCTATGTTTTTCAAAATTCTATATATCCAAATGCAAGTAATCCAAATACAAATTATGTATATATATCATTATGAATTCTTGTAGGCTTTAACCCCGTACAGAAATTACCTACATTCAAATTCTAAAACACATAAAATAAACAATGCGAGAGCATAACACATAAAACACATATACACAGAGATTTTCCCCTGGATCCCAAAATTGGGACTACCAGCTTGATTTTTCATTATATTCTTTTCAATGTTACAATACATATTTATACATGCTGAAGCATCCAATACCATGGACCGAAAAACCATCGCGTCCAATACCATGGACTGAAAACCATCGCGTCCAAAAAACATGTGCGAAAATCATGCACAAAACCATAGGTGGGTCCGCCCAACCTAACATAGGGTCCAAAACCAAAATTTTCCGGGGCGCTGCCCCGGACCCCTTAAAGTGGGGTTGCAGGTACCCCTCAAAACCCCTGTGACCTCTCCCTGCTACACAATCGGCGCAACTAGAGGGGGGCTCCGCCCCCCCTCTAACCACCCGGTTAACTACATGGGCTAGTCATGGAAAGAATATAACACAACCCAACATTCTCCCACTTGTTGTTTTCTTTCCACAGGGGACTACAAGAGAGCTTGGTCATTTTTATAGCCCTGAAACATCCATTGTTTCTCTACACCAACAGAACTTCTCAGAGCTCACAGATTTTGTCAATGCATCTGCAGTATTCTTCAAAGTTTCCACCTTTACTAGCAACACCCTTTTGTCTTCTATCATATCCCTCACAAAGTGATACTGAACATCAATGTGCTTTGTCTTTGAATGATATGCAGGGTTCTTTGCCAAGAAAATTGCACTTTGGCTATCACAGTCTATCCTTATAGCTCCCTGTACTAACCCCATACTTGAACACAATCTTTGCAACCAAACTGCTTCCTTGCTTGCATGAGTGGATGCCATGTATTCTACCTCTATAGTTGATAGTGCCACTACAGATTGTTTCTTACTCATCCAACTGACTGCACCTCCAAATAGGTTAAACACATACCCACTTGTAGATCTTCTCTGATCCAGATCTCCAACCCAGTCTACATCAACAAAGCCATGAATATCCAACACTCTGTCCAATCCTGGTCTTCCTTGGTAGCACAAACCATAATCACTAGTGCCACGCAAATACCTAAAAACCCACTTCACTGTTGTCCAGTGCTCCTTCCCTGGTTTTGACATAAACCTGCTCAATACTCCCACTGCATGTGCAATTTCTGGTCTAGGACAGACCATTGCATACATCAAGCTATTGACTGCACTTGCATATGGAACACGAGACATGTCCTCTTCCTCTTCTTGTGTCTTGGGACACTGTTCAACAGAAAACCTCACACCTATAGGAATAGGAACCTTCACCAGTTTACTATCCTGCATATTAAACCTCTGCAGTATTGTCTCAGCATACTTCCTCTGGTTTAACCAGAGCTTTCTCTTTGCCCGATCTCTTTTAATTTCCATGCCCAAAATATAGTTTGTAGCACCAAGATATTTCATGTCGAATTTGGGGGACAATTGGGTCTTCAAATCCTGGATAACTTCTTTGTCATTCCAACCAGCAACATATCATCCACATACAAGACCAGATAAATAACATGGTCACCAATTAATTTAAAATACACATAGTGATCTGCTTTGCTTCTAGTGAAGCCAAGTCTCCGTATAAATGTATCAAATTTCTGATACCACATCCTTGGTGACTATTTTAACCCATACAAAGACTTATTTAACTTGCATACCAGTTCTTTCTTACCCTTCACCGCAAAGCCTTCAGGTTGCTGCATGTAGATCTCCTCTTCTAGATCCCTGTGAAGAAATGCTATCTTCACATCCATCTATTCTACCTCAAAATCAAAAGTAGCAGCAACAAATAAAAGTAATCTAATAGAAGTTACCTTAGCAACAGGAGAAAAAATATCACCAAAATCAATTCTCGACACTTGGGAATAACCTTTTGCTACCAATCGAGCTTTGTATTTCTCCACTTTTCCTTCTACATTTGTCTTCATTTTGAACACCCATTTGCTGCCAATGGGTTTCCTTCTATCCGACAACTCCACCAAATCCCAAGCCTCATTTTTGTGCAAAGATGCCATTTCATCAACCATGGCCTCTTTCCAGAGTTTTCCATCCTCTGAATCCACTGCTTCCTTCATAGTTCTAGGATCATCATCAGTAACAGACAAAGCAAAATTTGAACAGAAAGCAGATGGACTATATCTCTTTGGCTACCTTCTTTCTCGAACTGATCTTCTCACAGCCGGAGTTTGTGGCTCTTCATCTTCTGATTCCTCCTCTGCTGTAGAGTCTGATTCTTCCTCCTTTAGCTCAAACTCTATCTTCTCAGGTTCCTTTGGTTGGATTGCATGTTTAATAACATATTTCACCTCTCTAAACACCACATCTCGGCTGTACACAACCTTCCTTGTTACTGGGTTCCAAATTTTATAACCCTTTAAACCATCCTTATACCCAATAAAGATGCACTTTTCATATTTACTATCCAACTTGGTTCGTTTCTCCTTTGGAACATGTACATATGCATCACATCCAAATACCCTCAGATGTGAAAGAGAGGGTTTCTTACCAGTCCATACCTCTTGTGGAGTCATATCCTCTAATGCTGATGAAGGTGACCTATTGATCAGGTAACATGCAGTATCCACCACCTCTGCCCAGAATTCTTGTCCTAACCCGACACCACTGAGCATGCTTCTTTCCCTTTCCATCAACGTCTTGTTCATTCTTTTTGCAACTCCATTTTGTTGAGGTGTATATGGAGTAGTCTTCTGTCGTGATATACCAAACTTCTTACAGAATTCTTCAAATTCCTTGCTGCAAAACTCTCCACCATTATCTGTCCTCAGCACCTTTATCTTCTTCTCTGTCTGATTTTCCACGAGAGCCTTAAATTCTTTAAACCTATCAAAGAATTCAGATTTCTTCTTAAGGAAATATATCCATGTATTCCTTGAGAAGTCATCTATAAATGATACATAGTACACAAACTTACCTAGTGATGGAACCTTCACAGGTCTAAACACATCACTGTGCACAAGCTCTAATATCTGTTTCGCCCTCTTACCACCAGAGGGGAAACTCACCCGATTCTGCTTCCCATATACACAATTTTCACAGAAATCAAAATCTAGAGAGCTATTACTCATACCTTCTACCATACATTTACCATGAAGTATTCGAAGGCCTTTCTCTCCAATATGTCCAAGCCTTTGATGCCACAACATGGTATTCTCTCCAGAGACCACTAGATTTTTTGCTCCACTTCCAAGAACGACAGAATTGTTGCACCCATCAACAACCGTGCTACCTTGCAGCTTGTACAGAGTTCCAATCCGAACTCCTCACATTAATACCAGTGCTCCTGGAACCATCTTGTAGGTATCCTTCTCGAACACTATTTTTACACCTACATCATCCATCTTTCTTACAGAAATTAGATTTCTGGCCAATGCATGAATATGTAGAATACCTGGAAGTGTTCTAACTCTTCCACCTTGCAACTTCAACTTTACCTTTCTGTGATGTACATGTGTACTTGAAGAAGCCAAGTACACATCCCCACCTTCATCTGAGGTGGTTTTTGCCTTTGTAGAAGGAACATCATCAGATCCCTTTCCTTTATCAGGAGCTTTAGATTTACAGTCCCTTTTGTAGTGCCCTTCCTTTCCGCATTTCCAACACACCACCTTTATAGGTTTTCTTGGAGATTTAGATCTCCCTCTAGATTTATATCTCCCACTCGATGACTTAGTTTTGTTTCTGTTCTGGGACCGTCCTCGTACAGACAAGGCATCATCATTCTGGCTCTCCATATTTTTCCATCTCATCTTCTCCGTCAGCAAGGCTGAGACTATTTCATCAAACTGCAAGGCAGTTGCATTTCTACCTATTGTAATAACCAGACTATCCCATGAATCTGGTAGAGAACACAACAAACTGATGCTAACTGACTTACCACAGTATTAAATGCATTCAGAGGCTCTGTCACCGAGTCTCCATCTTTCATCCTTAGGTTATACAACTTTTTCTGCAGGAATAGTTTATTCACCAGAGACTTAGATTGGTACAAAGTCCCTAACTTGTCCCACAAAGCCTTTGCTGTAGATTCCCCTAATGCATTCAACAATACTGAATCTGAGACACACAATTGTATTGTGCTCTTTGCCTTTCGATCCAACTTCTTCCATTCTTCATCGGACACTCCTGTTGGTTTAGTACCCGGATCTACCACGATCCACTAATCTTTATCAACCAACAGATCCTCCATCTTGAGTTTCCACAACTCAAAACTATGACCATTAAATTTCTTGATCTCTATCTTTCCACTACTCGTCATCTTCTTTCACCACCAGAATCGATCTCGTAGATCTCCCATTGAACAGGGTCTACCACAGGGCTGAGCGAAACCCCTCAGCAACAAAGGCATCCCCTTGAAGCCAAAATTGCTCTAATACCAAATGTAGGTTTTAACTCCGTATAGAAATTACCTACATACGAATTCTAAAACACATAAAATAAACAATGCGAGAGAATAACACATAAAACACATATACACATATATTTTCCTATGGATCCCAAAACCGAGACTACCAACTTGATTTTTCATTATATTCCTTTCAATGTTACAATACATATTTATACATGCCGAAGCATCCAATACCATGGACCGAAAAACCATTGCGTCCAATGCCATGGACCAAAAACCATCGCGTCCAAAAAACATGTGTGAAAATCATGCACAAAACCATAGGTGGGCCCACCCAACTTAACATAGGGTCGAAAACCAAAATTTTCCGGGTGTTGCCCCAGACCCCATAAAGTGGGGTTACGGGTACCCCTCAAACCCCCTGTGACCTCCCCCCGCTACAAAATCGGCGCAACTATGGGGGGCTCCGCCCCCCTTCTAACCCCTCGGTTAACTACGTGGGCTAGGCATGGAAAGAATATAACACAACCCAACAATTCTAAATTCTAGACTCATTAAATTTGGATCCAGTGTATTTTCTTATAGATTATTTGTTTTCATATTCATGCTAGGATAAGTAATGTTTACACAAAAAAAATGGATATCTAAATTCCAAATATCTATATTTCATATATCTAGACCCAAATGAAATTTAATATATCATTATTTGAAACTTCTAAGTTTTAGATATTCAAATCTAGAGCTTTCCTTCACCTTATATTTGTAGCTTCAAAACATGCTATACAAATAGTGAAATTAATTTAACAAAATTTTGAGTGCATTTATGATGACATGTCATATTAATGTGCCATATCATATGCCATCTCACATAGTTGTTAGTTAATTTGATTTAATAATCATACTAAATTACTGACTTATGGGATAGGTGACTTAGAATGATGATGTGTGTACAAACATGGTATTTTTCACTTAGGTTTCATAATTATCAAGATTTGTTGACTTCATCATATCCAGATCCAGGCAACAATTTAATGGAAATTATTGCAATGTTCTGGAGTCTAGATTTTCTTTTCTATCATGTGTATACAAATTAGGGGCTTTGTTCTATATTTCTTTCACAAATATCTAGACATATCTATATCTAGATCATTTCTTCCTTACTTCATTCTTCCCCACTTTGAATTATTTCATTTTTTTTGGTGTAGTCTTTACAATAACCCCCATTATTATATGATTCCTTGATAAAATAATGGGGAGCCTATATGTTTTTATATTTTTTTAATATTTGTATCCTTCATTTTGGTTTTATATAATGAGTTTTTATACTTTTACATGAACTTCATTTAGTTTGATACATATTGTTTCCATACGGAATGAATTTTTCATATCACTTGATCCGATTTACTTTCCTATGGTTTTGCAAAATGCCAAAAATAGTAGAAACAATATTAGTCATGGATCAAATATTTCAACATGATTTATGTGTTTTTAAAAAATTCATATATCCATAAGCACGTAATCTAGATATGGATAATGTACACTTTACATTACGAATTATAGATTCATTTAATCTAGATCCAGATAAAATAACTTATAGAATATTTGTATCCTAATCTGGATTAGGGAAAATTAGGTTGTACTAAATTTCCCAAATCCAAATTCTAGATATCTGGATCTATATAAAACTTAGCATTGAATATTCCTAAGTCTAGATTCCAAGTATTTGGATCTTGATGTTTTTTTCAACTAATCCATTATGACATTGAAATCACACTTGGATGAAAGAGAAATGAATTTAAAAAATTGTTGCATACATTTATGATGATGTGTAAAATGACATGTCATGATAATGTGTCATATTACATGTCATCCCATGTGTCCTTTCATTATTTTGATTTATTGATCATACTAAATCGAGAGTTTATTTCGCAAGTATCTTGTCGTGATAATGTTTTTATTGACATGGCAATTTTTGCATAGGTGTCACAGGTATCCATATTTTCTGAATTTATTGTAGCTAACTTGTTGGAAATATTGTTGTCATTAATGCCAAAGATAGGGGGACACTATTTATGTCCAAGATAAAGATTGAAAAATGAATATTTTTGGAAATATTGTCTTTGGACATTTTATGCCCCATGTGGATACTATATCTTTGAAGGAATTTGTACTCCAATTACCTATCTCAAATGGGAGAATAGAATATAGGGTTAGAAAGCTTATTCCAATACATTTACATATGAAACTCCCTCTAATTCCATAGGAATGAGAATATATGAAATATTTTGTGAGGATGATCCAACCAAATTACAAGCAAGTCAATTCAACAAGTTTTACAAGTCAGCCTCATAAGCGAACATAAAAGAATTATAAATAAATAACATATGAATTCATTCAAAGACAATCCAAGCAAGAAGATATTTTCAGTTGCAATAGGAGATGAGGAATAATTTTATGTAACCAAATCACAAAACATAAGAAAAGATAGATCAATGACTTGAAAATATGCATCTTTAAGGGGGAAACCTCCTTTTATATCACATAAATGAATAATTATGGATGATTCAAATGACAAGACTACCTTGGTATATATAGGAATCTAAGGGGTCAAAATATAATTAGGACCTGCATAACCATTATAGATATTTTGATGTAAAAAATTGGCCTCAAAACAAAAATGTACAACAAAAATCAACTTTATAAGAATCAATAGGATTCAATATGATGATGTCAACCATGGGTGATGATTCACCATTTTTGGAGTAAAAAGGTAAAAAGATATATATATATATATATATATATATATATATATATATATATATATATATATATATATATATATATATATATATATATATACCTTTTCAACTCGTATTTCAACCTATATCCCTACGATTTTACTCAAATTTCAAGTGGGAGAACTACTTTGATGCGGAATTTAATTTTGCATCCAAGGAGTACACATGTTGCGTACTTTTGATGGACCCTACTACATGAAAATTTTTGATTTCAATTGCGTTTTTTTCATGTATATCACAATTTTCATGTAGTAGGGTCCATTGAAAGTATGCAACATGGGCACTCCTTGGATGAAAAATTAAATTCTGCATCCTACGAGTGCTCGCACTTGAAATTTGATAAAAAAACATAAGGGGATAAGTTAAAAATACGAGTTGAAAAAGTGTAGAACTTTTGAATAATATAACACTTATTCACAGAGATTATCCTGATTATACACTATTTGCGGAATGCATGCATAATACATAACCTCCTCTACGTTGATCATCAATTTGCGGAATTAAAAACATTCGCATGCGCACATTGAAACATCAATCACACATATCAACACAGTATGTACTGTGGAAAGCATACAGCTGAAAACCCCCAACTATCTGTATATTATAATGATAGAGAACATGTAACAATACATAGTACAATACTCCTCACAAGTACTCAGTACTATCTCCACCTACTACACACAAACTAGCTCAGATCTGAATCAAGTCACAGGTTCAAATCTCCTCCACTATTTTCCTGCCTCTACTGCGCAATCCAAGTTGAGAATAGGAATGATCCAAGCTCATTTTCACTTGGCTTGTACTGCGCAATCCTCATTGGCAATCTCAATCAATGATTGTGAAAATCTCATGCATAGCTATAGTCACAACTGATAGTAGACTCACCCTTTCACCCACCTCTAACAATTGTCTCCACTGAACTATCCATGCACTGAGTTAACTGATGTATTCTTTAGTTGATTTATGAGTTAATAATTAGTGAATTAATTAATAATTAATTCACATCACTCATCACTAGTGTATTTGGTAGTTAGACTAAATACAACTAGTTAGACTAAGTCAAACTAAACACAACTCCATCAACTCCCCAATCAACTCCACCAAACTCAATCACTTGAGTTCTAACTGAAGTCCATCATGCAATAGCTCAACGAACCCATAGGAAAAGCGTATTTCCTTCTGGCAGTTGCATGCGCCACATCCGTAGCTCGAACTGAAGTGCTGCAAGAGGATAAGATAATGTTTATAGTCCAAATATTATTAAGAGCTAATAATATTCGACTGTTCTATTTTTAGACTGGCAGTCTAAAAATAGACTCCGCCCATATGTCTAAAAATAGAGGTCCATCTATTTTTACCAACATGACCAATCATCCACAAATAGCATCCTGCAACTCATAGACCTGATCCATATGTCTAAAAATAGACTTTGCACCAAAAATAGCCTGCGGGCTCACTTAGTGAAGGCGACTTCTTTTCACTAAGCTCCATCATCTTGTTGCATTTTCAAAACTCCCTCTCAACAAGATATGGATTATCTGCAACCCCTATCCTGCCTCTGTGGTATTCGAATTTGCTCCCGATGAGCGCCTTCGTCAAGATATCAGCATCCTAATCCTCCATGGGAATGTATGAAAGTAACATGATTCTCCGCTGCACACAATCTCTGATATGATGGTACTTGATGTCGATGTGCTTGGATCTATCATGAAATACTGGATTAGCCAAGAGTTTATTGCAACTCTGGTTATCACAATAAATCATAGTAGGCTCCAAGTGTGACCCGAACAACCCGACCAGGATCTTCCTCATCCATAGCCTCACATGCAGCCAAACTTGCTGCCATATACTCGGCCTCTGCTGAACTGAGTGCCACAGATCTCTGCTTCCTATTGTACCAAGAAACTGTTATCGACTCGATACTGAAGATCCCTCCAGATGTGCTCTTTCTGTCCGTTGGGCTCCCTGCCCAATCTACATTCGTGACGCCACATAGCTTCACCTCATCCTCCTGTCTGTACCACAATCCATATCCCAATGTGCCTCTGAGATAACGCAATACATGCTTGCCTGCCTTCTAGAAGAGCTTGGTTGGCTTAACCATAGCTTGTGAAAGCTGGTTAACAGCATAACATATATCGGGTCGTGTATTGACCAGATACATAAGCGACCCCACCAACTGTTGATAAACAGTGGCATCCACTACCTCTACTGAAGTAGCATCCTCCTTCCTCCAACCTCCAGGAAGAGGAGTATCAACAGGCTTGCAGCCATGCATGTTGAACTTCTCCAGTATCTCCCGGGCATACTTACCCTAAGAAACAAATAGTCCATCACTGCACTGTCAAATTTCCAATGTCAGGAAATAATGAAGGAGGCCCAAGTCGTTCATCTCAAACTCTCTAGCAAGATCCTCCTTGCATGAAAGTATCAACAGCTCATCTCCCGTCAAAATCAAATCATCTACATAAAGTACAATGATCAACAACTTACCCTCCACCACAATCTGGTATAGGTTAGGATCCGCCTCACTCTTGGAGAATCCAAGTCTGGTGAAATAACTGTCTATCCATGTGTACCAAGCACGAGGTGCTTGTTTCAACCCATACGACGCTCTCTTGAGCCTGCACACATGCGAATCGCTACTGAAGATCTCGAAACCTTCAGGTTGATCTATGTACACCTCCTCCTCAATGACTCTATTGAGGAACGCAGTCTTCACATCCATCTGATGGATGTGCCACCCCATCTGCACTGAGAGTGCAAGAATCATCCGTATGGAAGAATACCTTGCGACAGGTGCAAAGGTCTCCTCATAATCTATCCCCTCTATCTGTGAGAAGCCTCAGGAAAAAAATATTTCCTTGTACTTCTCCACACTCCCGTTAGCTGCCTGCTTCACTTTGTAGATCCATCTCGAACCCACCACTGATTTCCCCTCCGGTCTTGGGACAATCTCCCATGCACTGTTTCTGACAATCAAATCATACTCTTCCACCATGGCATCTACCCATGCGGGATCCTCCATAGCTTCCTCAAAAGAGGATGGCTCAGTCACGACGCATTTGCTCACAAGAGCCATGTATCTAGTGTACCGTTCAGGTGACTGTCTCTGTCTGCACTGTGTTGTAGGTGGTCCTACAACCTTCTCTACATCTTGAGCCAGTCGCTCAGCTTCTGTGTTGCGCTTTCGCCCTCTGATGGTTGGCGCTGCATGAGTGGTCTCTTCCACTCCATGAACTTCATCTTGTGGCTGATCCACATCCTGAAGCTCAACCTTAGGAACTAATAGCTCCTCATCTGCATGAAAGTGTGGCTCCCTCTCAAGCGAACACTTCATGGCTTTCTCCTCCTGAAATTTGATATCCTGTCGCACAACAGTCTTGCGACTGTCTGGCAAATACACACGATAGTTGTGGGGCGTATCAGTGTACCCCACAAATATCCCAACCTTTGTGGTCGGCTCCAGCTTCTTCTTGGCATCCTTCATCACATGCATGTAAACATGAGAACCAAAAATCCTCAAATGGGAAATATCAGGCCTCTTACTAGAATAAGCCTCCTCGGGTGTACTCATGCCAAGTATCTTGTGAGGACAACGGTTCTGCACATATACTGCAGTATTGCAAGCCTCTGCCCACAAGTGAAGGGGAAGGCCATGATCATGCAACATCACCCGTGCAGCACCCACGATCGTTCTGTTCTTCCGCTCAACAACCCCCTTCTGTTGTGGGTTATGGGGTGCTATGAGCTCTCTTTGAATCCCTTCTGCGCTGCAGAAGTCCTTGAACTCGCCAAAGATGAATTCACCACCATTGTCGCTACTAAGAGCCTTCACCTTCTTCCTCGATTCCTTCTCGACCAGTGCTTTGAACTCACAGAACTTTGAGTATGTCTCGCTCTTCTTCTGCATGAAGAAGATCCAGCACTTTCGAGAGAAATCATCAACAAAGATCACATAGTAATTGTGCTTTGCTGTCGAAGCTACTGAGAAAGGTCCACACACGCCTGTGTGAATTCTCTCAAGGATTGTCGTGGTGTGACTATCCTTCTCGTGAAAGGTGGCTTTCACAAATTTTCCCAAAGTACACCCCTTGCACTGATCTGACTATGCAAGAGTGCCTTTAGGAAGCCCAGTAGAAATCTGCTGCAGTATCTTCAAGGCTCCATGGTGAAGGTGGCCCAATCTCCGGTGCCACAGCTCACCATCATCTCAACTCACCAATCCTTCTGCCTTGCATGCCATTACTGCATATCCATTTACATGCAATTGATAAAGGTTCTTGACTCGAACCCCTATCTTCCGGGTTTCTCCAGTTGTCTTACTGCGTAGGAAAGCCTTTCCCTCGCTGAAGACAACATCATATCCCTTGTCTTCTAACATCGCCACAGAGATAAGATTCTTCTTCAATCCTGAAACATGCATCACTTCCTTCAATACGAAGGGTTTACCAGACTCCCTCTCAAAGGAAAGGGTACCGGTATGAGTCGCACTGTATCTACCATCATCGCCCATCTCGATGTGCACTCCAAGATATTTCTCATCCAGATCAGAAAACAAATCTCGATCTCCTATCATGTGAAAAGACACACCACTGTCCAAAAACCATACTGATCCCATCACAATTGATACCAAGCATGCAATCAGCCAAAAATCTAGCTCAAACTACGAGGCTAAGGCCTCTCCCACTGCAGATCCAGCAGCTTGCTTATTTTTCTTCTTCTGCAAACAATTTGTGGCATAATGTTCGTGCTGGTGACAGTGAAAGCACTTCACCTTGGACATGTCCTGCTTCTTTCCTTTCACACCGGAATGAGAAGCTTTCTTGTTCTTCCCCTTCTTTGCTTTGGTAGCCAAAGTGCAATTTTCTTCATCAGATGCCTCTAATGAAGATTCGTCCCTAGTATTCCGCCTGATCTCCTCTTGCACAAGATCAAACCAAAGTCTCTCCCATCCTGGCAATTTCTCCCGACCATTGATAGAGTCCTGATAGGAATTCCAACTCTTCAGAAGACCAAGGAGAGCCAAGCTCATCAAGTCCTCATCATCGACAGTCACCCCCACACTTCCCAGCTCATCCCGGCATTGGGTGAACTTCGTGAGATACTTGGGCATACTGTCTCCTTTCTCACACTTAATGTTTTTGAGTTTATCCTTGAGCGCCAACTTCCTCTGGTCACTCTTGCTTTGGAATAAATCTGTCAACGCTTTCCACATAAAGTATGGAGAAGCCTTTCCATGCAGGCTGGATATAATGTGATCCTTCACGCCCTCCAACAGAATCCTTCGACACTTTGCTATCTTCTTTTGCCAAGCCTCAACGTGAGCAGCATCAGTAGGCTTTGGGACCTTAGCCTCTATGAACTCCTTCAACCCATTTTCATCTAACACCGCCTCCATCCTATCTTTCCATGCAATATAATTCAAGCTGCCTTCAAGGTCATACTCCAATCGCAATCCGTTGAAAGACATTCAACTTCGACACCAAGAAAACACTTCTACAAATTCGAATTCCACCAGCTCAAAACTCAACTGCTTCTGATCTAAAATTCGTAAGAACAAAGTATTTCTCATACAGAGATTGACTGCATGGGCATTTACCACATATCTCACCTTCCAAAAGAAGGATGAATCCAGAGGCTACCTGGCCCGATTACAGACTCTGCCTGAAGAAATAAAATGTAATCAGTTTCTGAATAATAGATCTGATGATCAACTTCGCTCCGATACCATGTAGAACTTTTTCTACAAATCATCTAGCTCTGATACCATGTAGAACTTTTGAATAATATAACACTTATTCACAGAGATTATCCTGACTATACACTAGTTTCAGAATGCATGCATAATACATAACCTCCTCTACGTTGATCATCAATTTGCGGAATTAAAAACATTCGCATGCGCACATTGAAACATCAATCACACATATCAACACAATATGTATTGGGAAAAGCATACAGCTGAAAACCTCCAACTATCTGTATATTATAATGATAGAGAACATGTAACAATACATAGTACAATACTCCTCACAAGTACTCAGTACTATCTCCACTTGCTACACACAAACTAGCTCAGATCTGAATCAAGTCACAGGTTCAAATCTCCTCCACTGTTTTCTTGCCTCTACTGCGCAATCCAAGTTGAGAATAGGAATATTCCAAGCTCATTTTCACTTGGCCTGTACTGCACAATCCTCATTGGCAATCTCAATCAATGATTGTGCAAATCTCATGCACAGCTATAGTCACAACTGATAGTAGACTCACCCTTTCACCCACCTCTAACACTTGTCTCCACTGAACTGTCCATGCACTGAGTTAATTGATGTATTCTTTAGTTGATTTATGAGTTAATAATTAGTGAGTTAATTAATAATTAATTCACATCACTCATCACTAGTGTATTTGGCAGTTAGAATAAATACAACTAGTTCAACTAAGTCAAAATGAACACAACTCCATCAAATCCTCAATCAACTCCACCAAACTCAATCACTTGATTTCTAACTGAAGTCCATCATGCAATAGCTCAACTAACCCATAGGAAAAGCGTATTTCCTTCTGGCAGTTGCATGTGCCACATCCGTAGCTCGAACTGAAGTGCTGCAAGAGGATAAGATAATGTTTATAGTCCAAATATTATTAAGAGCTAATAATATTCGACTATTCTATTTTTAGAATGGCAGTCTAAAAATAGACTCCGCCCATATGTCTAAAAATAGAGGTCCATCTATTTTTACCAACATGACCAATCATCCACAAATAGCATCCTGCAACTCATAGACCATGCTCCATATTTCTAAAAATAGACATAGTCTAAAAATAGACTTTGCACCAAAAATAGCCTACGGGCTCACTTAGTGAAGGCGACTTCTTTTCACTAAGCTCCATCATCTTGTTGCATTTTCAACAAAAAGTATTTTTTTTCTTTCTTCACTCCAAACATTAATGAGGTAATCTAACCTTATTTTATTATTGCCATTATTGTTTTGTAATATTCCTTAGAAGACCTATTTTATACCTCAAAATTTATCTAATGAATAATAATGTAAGGGTACAACAATAACAATAGTGGGATTCTATGGGGCACAACACTAACAATATGGGGGTTGCACTAGTATTATAGGGATGTAGCATGTCCCTCTCCTTCAAAAAGTGTTGTCCTCAACACTTGAGTAGCTCTAGATTCTTCTGAATAAAATACTCATACTGCCATGTGGTGTCTTCAACAGGTAAGTTATTCCACTTAATTAGATACTCTGAAATTGATCTGTTTTGTAGCTACCAAATTCTTCTATCTATGATTGATTCAGGCTCCAATATGATTTTTATTTCCTCTTCAATATCTGGAAATATAGTGTGAACTGGAAGCTTGTCACCTATAACCTTACTTAAACATGAAACACATAAAACTGGGTTTACTCGTGAAGATGTAGGCAACTCCAGTTTTTATGCCATAGTATCAATCTTTTGCAAGACCTTGTAAGGGCCATAATACTTGGGTGATAATTTATTATCCTCTCTAGCTTACTCGAGGGACATTTGTTTTTATGGTTTTAGTAATAAAAATACCCAATCTCCCACATCAAAACTTATTTCACTGCAATGTTGATATGCCTGTTGTTTCA
This sequence comes from Pinus tabuliformis, assembly GCA_031772625.1. Lineage (NCBI taxonomy): Eukaryota > Viridiplantae > Streptophyta > Pinopsida > Pinales > Pinaceae > Pinus > Pinus tabuliformis. The sequence continues at coordinate 424,642,139 of CM062814.1, read as the reverse complement.
TTCGATTCTGTGCCAGAGTCAAGTTATCATTTAAGAGTTGGAGAACTTGTTTTTGATGCTCGATGTGATCTTCCACTGCTTGAAACTTAGAATTGTCTCTTAAATATGATGTGATGGATGGTGGATGATATCCATAAAGCGCCATAAATGGGATCATTTTTGCTGCAATATGGAAGGAAGTGTTATACCACCATTTTGGCAGGGGTAATCACTTGATCCATTATGTTTTTTTATCATATACAAAGCAATGAAGATATCCCTCCAAACATTGGTTCATTATCTTAGCTTTCCCATCAGATTGAGGATGATAAGATTTGTTATGAGCTAATTGAATACCAAGACAAACAAATAATTATGTCCAAAAAATTCCAGTGAAAATGAGATCTCTGTCACTTACAATAATCTTTGGGTTTCCATGTGGCATTTGAACTATTTCCATAAATGCAGTAGCGACTGTAATTTCTTTGAAAGGATGAGATAGTGAACCAAAGTGTGCATACTTGGTAAGTCTATCAATTACTACCATAATTACACTCTTTCCTTCAGACTTTGGGTAAACCTGTGATAAAATCCATTGAGACCTCTTTCCAACACTGATTTGGAGTGGCTAATGGTTGTAAAGTACCTGGGGTCATAATTGTCTCAACTTTACTTTGTTGGCAAACCAAACATTCTGCCACAAACTTATGACTATAAGATTTAAGTCCATCCCCAAAAAAATTCTTCTTGACCCTATGGTAAGTCTTTAAAAATATTGAGTTCCCTCCTATAGGAGAGGTGTGAAATTCCAAAATAACCTTTCATTTAAGTTGGGAGTTCTTAAATAGAATAAGAGATATTTGTACCAAAGCGAATCATTTTTCCAACTAAATGAATCAGATGCTCTGGGATATTGTTGTAAATTTTTAATGAGTGTCCATACCTCTTCTTCATTCTTCCATTCATCCCTTGCTCTAGTTATCTAATCAGGGTGGAAAATAGAAATGACATAGAGAAATGCTTCCACATACTCATGCCTTCTTGACAGTGCATCTGCAACAACATTTTGCTTCCCTTTTTTGTAGATGGTTTCAAAGTCACAACCCAACATCTTTGTAACCCATTTTTTCTGCTCTTTTGAAGATAATATTTGTTCCAAGAAGTATTTAAGACTATCATGGTTTGTTTTTACCTTGAAGTGTCTTCTCATTAGGTAAGGGGTCCATTTCTTTAGTGCATGTAGCATTGCCAACATTTCCTTCTCATAAATATGTTTTTGTAAATACTTTCCCTTAATTGGACAACTTTCAAAATCAATGGCTCTTTCTTCTTGCATTAAAACAACACCAATGCCATTTCCTAAAGCATCACATTCCACAATAAAGGTTTTTGTGAAGTCTAGTGTAGCTAATACCAACGCTTGACATATTTCCTCTTTAAGATGTTAAAATTCCTTAGTTTCTTCTTGAGTCCAAAAACACGCATATTTCTTCAGTAATGTTGTTATAGGTGCTGCTATCTTTTCATAATTATTAAAAAGTTTGTGATAATACCCTGTCAACTCAAGAAACCCTCAAATATGCCTTAGGTTTGTGGCTATTTTACATTCCTTTATGGCTTTAATTTTGTCAGGGTTTTCCTTAACACTCTCATGGGATAAAATATGACCCAAATATTCCACTTCTTGTACTCCAAAAAAACATTTGGAGGATTTTTCAAACCAATTGTTTCTCCTCCAATAGTTTGAGTACCATGTCAACATCCTAAACATGATCTTTCCAAGACTTGATACAAATTAGTATATCATTAAAAAATACTAACAAAAAATTTCTAAGGAATGTTTTGAAATTAGAATTCATCAAACCTTGAAATATGAAAGGTGGATTAGTAAGGCGAAAAGGCATGACCAAAAATTCATAATGACCTTCATGAGTTCTAAATTATGTTTTCTGAATGTCTTCTATCTTTATTCTAATTTGATGATATCCCAAATCAAGATCCATCTTCATGAAGGAAATTTATCCATGTAGTTCATCCAACAATTCATCAATGACAAGAATGGGAAACTTATCTTTAATAGTGAGCTTGTTGAGTTCTCTATAATCCAGACACATGCAATGAGCCATCCTTCTTGTGCACCAATACTACTGGAGAAGAGAAAGAACTTTGGCTAAGTTGAATTATACCTGCCTCTAGCATTTCTATAACCATACATTCAATTTCATGTTTTTGGGAATAAGGATATCTATAAGGTCTAATGGTTAGAGGAACACTTCTTGGAATCAAGAGAATAACATGATCATGATTGCGAATATGTGGAAGACCTTTGGGAGTCTCAAATACCTTGGAATGATTGTCAAGGACTATTTGGAGATCTAGAGAAATGGATGACTTAGACATTTGAACATCTCGTGAACATAATTGAGTAATTACCCCCTATTGTTCCTTCTTCAAAACTTTTTCATGCCATTAGAGATAAATATCTTCCCACATTTCCCTACAATACCCCTTAATTCAATTTCCTTTCCTTCTGAGAAAAATTTCAAGAAAATTTCTTGAAAATTAAAAGTTATCGTATCCAAAGATTGTAACCATTGGACTCCTAGTACAACATCTGCACCACCCATTGGAATGGAAAGCATTGTATTTTTTAATACATATTCCCCCATGGTTAGATTGATATTATGGCACTTCCTTGAGAAATTTATAGGTCCTCCATTTGCAAACATCACTTGACACTTTAGTGTTGGGTATAGAAAGTGATTCAAATCCTTGGCTATCTTCCAATGAATAAAATTTTGAGTACTACCCAAATCAATTAGTAATATTACATTTTTTTTTCTTGAGAGTTTGAGGAGTGTGTTTTCGGGAAAAAATTCCCTAAGGTAAGGGTTGACAACATCAACAGATCGAAGTTCGACTATCAATAAGAGGCATACGATCAAGCAAGAAAACTATAAAAACTACTAAAGTTGTGTTTAAGAGAAGTAGTTGTAGGTCCTATGTTTGATGTCGATCCCGTAGGGTCCAAAACCTCTACTTCATCCAAAGTGCTTGACCTGCAACACAATTTGGAGAAGCATATACATAGCAAGTAGTTCAAAGAGTGTGCATAATAAACATGTTAAATCATCAATAACCAACATATAAATAATGATATATTAGGCATAAATCATAAAAAAACATGAGATCATAACATTTCAGGAACAAGACAAAGATTCTTTATTTATATCAGCAAATAGGAGTGGAAGAATACAACATGATCTGACCACGACACCAATGAAACCTTCCTCTATATTCATCCAGCCCAAGTCTCAAAGATCACCTCTCAAGCATGTACAATGGATGCCATATAATGGAAGATGAACCTATTGGCAAGGAAACAAGGGTTTCCTATGACTGGGAGTGCATGAGGCACATGGAAAACAAGACTTGATCTGGGGATAAAGGGACTATAATGTTGATATCCTATCTCCTTCTATATTTTAGGCCTTAGCATGAGGTGTATAAATACAACCAAAAATAAGTTGATTCAATTAGGCCACAACCTCCTGTAGGTGGTATTTCAGTGAAACCTGTAAATCCCACCCGAGAGATAGGAAATATTTTTATATTTTTCATATTTTAAATTCTGTACGCAGGTTTTGTATTATGGTACCCACATGTGTACGCACTTTTGTAAGGGTAGAGCCACGTATGGAATTTGAATTTTTTTTTTTAATAAGTGATCAAGTCTGAATGGGAAAGGGTTTCCCACAACCATATAAGAGAATCATAACTACATGAGTGTTGAATGATGCTATAACAGATGCCCCCTAATATATGAGGCCAGAAGGGGTACATGATAGCCAAAATGTATTAAGTGAAAAGAGATATCATTTGAGAACCCAAGAGGAGATCACTAGATTCTAGCCTGTTGAATACCTATAGAAGGAATAAAAAAGAAGGCTCATGTCTAAGGCAAGCATACCCATGCTTAGAGATAGTAAAGGATTTCTGATGATTAAGTACAAATAGGATCCATCATGTATACATAAGTGTACAAAGAATACTAGAGAATACATAGTGGATCGTTTGATCATAAGCGCAAAAGAAAACAGTGGAGCTATGTCTCAATATCACATATATAAGAACTAATCAATGATGCTTGAAGAATGTCTGATCACTGATGTTGCATAAATAATCCTCATAATAGTACCATGTCATATAGATGGAATAATGGTACTACATAAAACCTAGGTGTCAACATATAGAATTTTGTTGAGATGAACTACAACATATAAGGGTGATTAGTAGAACTGGAAAAAAAAATGAAGGGACTGACAAGCGAACCAAGATGCTGACACAACGTGAGGTCTTCACTAACTGCTGATGGTACATTTCTACAATATGGGAATAAATGAGTTGAAGTTGACCATGTGAGAAATCATTTGATTACAGGTCATTGATGTATACCATTAAAAAACGTGAGACAACTCACCGATAATGATGATGAGAGTCAAGGTACCCTAGTACAATCTAACAAGTGTGAATAAATGTGTTGAAGTCGAACACTTGATAGAATCTATCAATCATGAGAGATTGATGTATTCTCATTGTCGATAGCGAAGGAGTATGCCACTTACGACTACAAACCCTAAGTACTGAAAAAAGGACTCTATATCTTATTTCCATAGCAATGAGTTGGAGTTGATGGGAACATATCTATTGGAAGGAAGAAATTACGACATCCCACATCAACTAGCATGAGTGTAACCCACAAGCCAATAATTTGGAAGAACTCAGACGAATAAAGATGAAGTAATCATTCTGACGTATGTTTCTGGCATACACAAAATGTGGCTAGCGCATGAAAAAAACCCTTTGAACAAACCAATAATGAAAGTTAACACAGAGGAAAGGAATCCACAAATAGGGGAAAATGGAAACCAAGGTACTGCATGAATCCCAATGTGTGTTAATGTAAGTTGACATTGAACACAAGGGAAACCACTCAGTTAAAGACCCATGATATTCATTGTTGTTGAGCACAAAGTCACCTATCAATGATGTAAATAGGGCCATCGTATGACTCTAGGCCTACTCTCAAAGAAATTTTTCGGAGTCGATAAGAGAAGATCCACTAGCAATAGTTCAATGGAGACCTTCTTAACCAGCATGAGTAAAGGACCAAATAATTAATGTGATACTGAAGATGACTTTGACAGACTGGGTATGGCAGACTGAAAATGAGTCAAGAACACCGTAGAATGTCTGACATAGGTTGACTTCTCTTGAATAAAGGCACGACTCATATGTGACTATATGGTAGCATAAAATAACTTTGTATAAGTTTTCAATGTAGGAGGCATAAAAAAACTCTCCATGTGATTGGAAGAGATAAGCAACCGGAGGAGGTCTGACTCAAGAACAAGGTTATGGCTCTCCTAAAGTTGAATTAAGTCCCATCCCAAATGGAGGAAAGACTTATTTGAGTTCTTTGTTCAAGGGCGACGTAACAGACTCTTTCTTCCATCAAATATGGAAGTAAATGTCCCGTTCTCGCTATTTTTTGGAATATATAATTTTTTTTACTTTCTCATATTTAAAGCTTGAAAAGGAATAAAATAATGCCTATAGTATAGTGGAAAGAATGAGTTTCTAAAATATATTCTCTAGTTCCCGGGGCTGGAACATTCCTATGCTCAATGCAAGGTGGTGAAACTGGTTGTCAACACTCAAAGGAATGTTCTTTCCACAGATGATAGGTTTCAAGTCGCAGAGGCTAATGAATGCATGGTTTTGAAATTGCAGAAAGGTCATGGTAAAAAGAGGCATATACATGAGTCCAAATGAATCTGTCTTAAGGCCAAATAGGTACAAGTAGTCAATATGAAATGCAACAATACAAATTAACACATGGGAGCCTCTAGGGTATAAAGCTAGAATAATAGTGAAGAAGAAGAGAAATCAGGCTTCATCACAAATTCATTGTGGGAATAAAGAAGACTCCCGAGGCTAAGAACAAAAGTTCAGCATGGGTGCCAAGTGACAACAAGGTACTATCTAGGGTGCCCATGATAAGGTAGGCTCTACCACATAAGTTATGACACTTCTAAGCAGTGAGAAGGTTTTGTGTCACATCTTGGTGGGGTCAATCCAAAGGCCAAAACGGAAAAGGAAACTGATAAATGTAGAATGTAGGTGGAAAACCTAACCTATATTCCAAATTCTAGAAACAATACCTATCAGAGCGGATCAACCATAAAAATTCCCAAGGGAGAAGTCTTCAAAGTTTTAAGGAACACTAGGAAAGAAGTTAATACATCCAATATGTAAAATTCAGATAAAAGCTTGAGTTATAGAATACAAAACTTGAAAATATGTACCTTATATAAACAATATGGTACAGGGAACCATGCAGTCTTGTGGATTACGTGTAATAGTTCTTCAGGGCAAGCCCCTTGTGGGACTTAGGCCAAGGACTCCTTTGGTAGTTGAAACTCATGGCTTCAAAAAATTCCTCTTGTGAAGGAAACTCAACTTCCAAGAAATCATGAGAACTAGAAGGATCAAAAGAGGGAATTAAGGGGTCCCATGCCCCCATAGGAGAAATCATTCAATCAACTGTTGGGACCAGGTCCCGAGAAGGAAAATAATAGTTCAAAGGATCCTTCTTAGAAGCAATTGAGCATTGAGGATACAATGCCACATAGTTCACCCATGGCAGGGTAGAGTTTACTTGAACACTTGGAACATACCAAGGGATATTTTGAAGTAATTTCGAATCAGGAGGGTGATTATCAGATGCAAGATGATCAATAGTGACAATACTTCCATTACAAGGAAAATACATCACTCCAAAGAGTGAAGACACCACAACATTCATAAAATATACATAATCACGCCTAAGTAGCATATTAAAATCTAAAGGGCGATCAACCACCACAATTTCAATTAAGACAATATTCCCTCCTAAAGTAATAGTTGATTGAGGAAGAAAACCCATAGATTCACTAGGTCTTCTATCATAAGATAACAACTGACTATTAATTGCCAACAAATTTAGAGAACCAAAAGATTTCCAAGGTGAGGAGGATATAATACTTGCAGAGGATCCTTCATCTACCATACATCAATAGATATTTGGAAAGGTGCAGCAGAAGGAAGACGAGACTTGACAAGATTATCCCAATCAAAGGATACACTCCTAGAAATTCGAGGGGGTATGCTCGAAGAAACCAACATGCTCCCTAAACCATAAGACTCTGAACTATAAATCAAGAAGACTTTTTTTTTAGGAACTTCACCCCCCAAAAGAGGAGTGGAATCGGTGAAGGATTACATTGGCTTGACCACTTCATCAACTAATGTTTGATTAGACTAATGAGACACCATAATAGATTTAGGAGTAGAAGAACCTTTAGACTTGGATCCTATCCTTTGTACCACTGAAATAACAAGGAAAAAATGAGTAAGATGGTCTCCCTCACATATATTACAAGGGAACTTAGGTTTAAATCCTCTATGCCTAGGTTTTTGATCAACATCCAACCCGCCAACATGACTAGCATTGGTTGGTGGAGAGTCTCAAACATGACTTGCAGATGTTAGTGACTCTTTCCCAAGAGAGACATGACTTGTGCCCACAGTCCTACTCACAGAAGCAGGTGAGTCAATAGAAATATGACTCATAGAGTTAGGTGACCCATTTCTAGTATGACTTGCAATGAATAGACTTATTGTTGGCATTATGGCACTGATTTAGAGCTATGGCACAGGTGTTTTCCTTGATGGCAACTCACTTTGGTAACAGATCTCAGTACAAGCTCTCAGAATGAAGAAAAATATATATACGCAGGTTCACCTAGACAAAGACGCATATACACGCGGGTTAGACGTTACAAAGGCACGTATGTGTATACACGCACTTTCACGCAAGGAAAAGCACGTATATGCTGGAGAACTTACTTTTGGTCCGTGGTAGTTAGTCCTTGGTATTTGAACCTATGGTTTTGGACTATGGTATCTCGTCAGAAGTATTTATCCCAAGTATTGGGTCCTTGGTATTGTTTTATTATGGTTTTGGACCGTGGTATTGTGAAAGGCCTAAGACTATAAAAGAGAAAGGAGATCATTTGGCAAAGGACAATCTGAAAGAATTGAATATCTAATAAGTGCTAGATCTAAAATATTGGTGATTGGGGTTATGGTGCATATCTGGATTTGAATGAAGGAGGAACCTTAGTGCAAAGAGAAGGATAAGTTCTATTGATTGGTCATAATCTTTAGGCTTGAATGATAATATATTTGCATGATTTTGATCTATTATATGTGGTGCATGCTTGATCTATAAATCTGATAATCTGGGTTAATTAGTGTCTGAATATTTGAAAGAGTGAATTATCTTTTATGGATCTGTACGTAGGTTCAGTGAAGTGAAGGCGTGTATACACGCTGGGTCAGTGAATAAAAACAGCGTATACGCAGGTTTCTCCAAACACAGAAGCGTATGCACTCAGGTTTCAGGTTATTGAAGTAGCGTATATATTTTGAGTTGTGATCTAGCTGCTTCTGTTTATTTTTGCAGTGTTCTGGGTTCAGAATTTGGTGTGTGGTTACTGTTACTGTGTTTTGGGTACAGCTGTCAGAGAAGTATCTACTTGATTCAGTTCTAATTGGTGAAAAGGAGATTGTTTGATGCAGAAATTCTTGATGATTGATTGATGTTCATGGATCCAGTCTGAAAATTTATGAAACGTGGTCCCTGGAAGAAAGAGAAGGTTATAGCCTTCTATAGGCCAGCACCTACGTACTAGTATCTTGGCTAGTGAAAAAGCTAAGGGGGTTGTAGCTCCCTTCCTAGAGAAGATGGAGAACGAGAGAGGGTGGTAGCTCTTTGCAGGTTGCAGCCTGTGTACTGGTAAAGGACTGCACCAGTACATTGTAAAAAGAAGTTTCTAATTAAAAGAAGATAGAGACGAATTGCAGCAGGTGGTTTTCACCCACATTGGGTTTCCACCTTATATCTTTCGTTCTTGTGTGTGTGATTGTCTTCAGGTCTGTTTTACTATTTCTGGTTACTGTTTATTTGATCCTAATACACATATTAATGATCAACATCAGTAAGATAAATTAAATTATAAGTCTGCATTGCATACGCGGGTTTCCTTCTCTGTAGTTGCGTATATACGTGGTTTTATCTAACTGAAGTAGCGTATATGATCTGGGTTTGAAAAAGAAAATAAGTGACTTGAAAATACTGATTCACCCCCCCTCTTAGTATTTTTTCCAACAATTGGAATCAGAGCAGGTCCTTCTGAAGAAGCTTGATCGCTTGAAGGAAGATCCATCATCATGAGCAACTACGAGAGAGAAGCATCAATCAGGCCACCAATTTTTGATGGGACCAACTTCGTCTATTGGAAGGTAAGAGTAACAGCCTATCTTCAATCTCTTGGTACTGAAGTCTGGGATATCATAGATACAGGGTACACTTTTCCTTCAGCAACTCCTACAGATCCGGCTGGTAAGAAGCAATATGAAACAAATGCAAAGGCGGTCAATACTCTATTAGGATGTCTATCTCAATCAGAATTCATCAAGGTTATGCAGTATAAATCCGCAAAAGAAATATGGGACAAGATTGTTTTGAGCTATGAAGGAGATGATCAAGTAAAACGAGCAAAACTTCAAACCCTCAGAATTCAGTATGAAAATCTCAGAATGCACAATGATGAAAGTGTGGCTAACTATTTCCTTGATGTAGATGAGATTGTTAATTGTATGAAAAACATGGGTGAAGAAATAAAAGAGGCTGTTGTGGTTGAAAAGGTTCTAAGATCTTTGTCCCCTAGGTTTGAATCTAAAGTTTCTACAATAGAAGAAAAATAGAATCTACGAAATCTTACCATGTCACAGCTGCACGGAATTCTGACTACTTATGAAATGAGGAAAGGAGGACCATTGGACAGGAGAGAAGCTGCCTTCAAGGCTTCAGGTAAAGGAGATTACTATGAGTCAGGACACGTGTCAGAAGAAGGAGAAGAATCAAATTTTGTCAAGAACCTTCAACGGGGTGCTGGAAGATTCCGAGGTAAGTTACCTTTCAAATGCTTTGCTTGTGGAAGAGTCGGTCACTATGCTGCCAAATGTCCTCATAAGGATAGGATTGACAAGGGGAAGGAACCTGTTAGATGGAACAAGAAACAGAATGTAAATAAGAAAAGCTATTACACTCATGAAGATAGTGATGGACTTTCAAATAGTGACGAAGATGAACAAGGTAACAAATATAAACTTTTAATGGCTTTTGAAGATGATGATTTCATGGATGCTATAGATGAATAAAGTCTTTATGAAGAGCTTTCTAGACTCAAAATTTGTTTAGAAGAGAAGAATGTGATCATAGATACTCTACAATTCCAACTTGCTGAAAAGGAAAAACATCATGAAAAGTTAGAATGTGAAATTGTGGGACTAAGAAAAGAGATTGAGAAAACAAAAGCTATTAATCTTAGATTTGTTAAAGGATCTGACACGTTAAATGAGATTATCGGAGTGCAGCACTCTCCACTAATCAAGACAGGTCTGGGATATAGTGAAGAAACAACTCAAGCACAGAAACCATCTACCTCGAAGAGTTATCTTGACGCTGCAAGGAGAAGTGAACAAAGACCCAATGGAAATCACCAGGTAAATCAGGGACAATTTACCTCAAGAATGAACAAAGACTACTAGGTAAATCGAGGGCAATCTACTTTAAGGACAAACAGAAGCTACAACCAGCCACAGGTAAAACCTTCTCAATTTGCCTCAAGAATGGATGTCAATAGGAACTACAATCATTTGGCTGGTAGATTTGATAATCACAGGAGTTTCTTCAATGGCCAATGTTTTTCTTGTCATAACTTTGGTCACAAAGCAGCTCAATGTGTTTCCTATAAGACAATCATGACTAGAGAAGCTCATAAGCAGAGGAGTATGACTGGGATTATGAAAAGGACCTACAACAACTTCTCTGCTCTTGAAAATGAAATAGAATGTTCTATTTGTAACAATTTCGGTCATGAAGATTCTGAATGTAGGAGCAGGTTTCGGTAGATAACTCAGAAGGAGCAAGCCTCAAGTGCCAAATCATGGAGAATAAAAGATCCCCAACCAGAAAGATGTGGTATAGCCTTATATGCGGAAGGGAAAGAAAATCAATGGTACATCGACAGTGGATGTTCGAAACATATGACAGGTGATAAAGAAAAACTTCAGTCATATAGTGCCTTAGAGAAGGAGAAGAAGGTTTCTTTTGGAAATGACACCCTTGCTCTCATAAAAGGTAAAGGTTCTGTTCAGTTGAAAGAAAGGGTCAAAGCTGGAAATGTCATGTACGTTGATGGATTAAAGCATAATCTATTAAGTGTCAGCCAGATGTGTGATCAAGGAACTGAGGTAATATTTCGATCAAATGGATGTAGTGTTCGTGATCTTGATACAGGAAAAACAGTGATCAAAGGCATAAGGACTCCAAATAATTTATACATATTCAAAGAAGGACAACATCAATGCTATCTGAGCAAGAATGATGAACACTAGCTATGGCACAGAAGATTGGGGCATATTAGTTTCTCACAAATAAGGAAAACATGCAAATACCAGGCAGTTCGTGGTCTTCCAGACATCAGAATCCCAGACAATACAATATGCAAATATTTTCAGTTTGGTAAGAAAACCAGAACTAACTTCCCTGAGAAGGAAGGATCAGCCAGCAGGCCGCTTGAACTTGTCCATACTGATGTATGTGGAACAGCTAGGAAAAGGTCACCTCGAGGAGAAGAATACTTTATATTATTCATTGATGACTATTCCAGGATGTGTTGGATAGGACTTATGAAGCACAAAGACGAAGCCTTTGAAAATTCAAATCATTCAAAGCCTTGGTGGAGAATGAATCAGATCTCAGAATCAAATGCCTCAGGTCAGATCGAGGAGGAGAATTTACCTTGAATGAATTTTTTGATTTTTGTGAAGAACATGGAATAAGAAGGGAATTCTCTACAGCTAGGACTCCTCAGCAAAATGGAGTAGTGGAAAGGATGAATAGAACGGTTCAACAAATGGCTTGTGCAATGCTTGATGAGTCTGGAACTCCCGCAACTTTCTGGGGTGAAGCCGCATTTGCTGCAGTTGTTATTCTCAACAAGACAAATGTCCGGGTGAACAGCACTCAAACTCCTCATGAGCTCTGGTATGGTGAGACTCCTTCGGTAAAATATTTCAAAATTTTTGGAAGCAAATGCTATATTAAAAATAATGATGAAAATCTTGGCAAGTTTGAACCTAGAGCAGATGAAGGCATTCTCCTTGGTTATTCTCCTCACAGCAAGGCATATAAGTGTTACAACAAAAGACTTGGAAAAATTGTTGACAGCATTGATGTAGTGGTTGATGAAGAAGGAAACATTCCTAGGCAAGTGAATTCTGAAGATCTCGAAGATGATGAGGACTATCCTTCAACATCAAATCAGAACTGTGATGAAGAAGAAGCTCAAGAGGCACCAGAAGAACATATAAGAATAGAAGAGAAGACTCCATCCAGGTATGTTCAGAAGAATCATCCAGAATCTCAAATTTTGGGGCAGAAAGAGGCAGGTATACAAACAAGAAGAACAATTGCAGAAGCCTCAAGCTATTTGGCCTTGCTCTCCTCCACTGAACCACAAAATGTAAAAGAAGCATGCAAGGATGAATGTTGGGTCAAGGCAATGGATGAAGAACTTGAGCAGATCGAAAAAAATAACACTTGGGAGTTGGTTCCTAGACCAAAAGATAAGAATGTCATAGGGACAAAATGGATCTTCAAAAATAAGTTGAATGAAAATGGGGAAGTGATTAGAAACAAGGCCAGACTTGTCTGTAAAGGGTATGCTCAACAAGAAGGAATAGACTTTGAAGAAACTTTTGCTCCCGTTGCTAGACTTGAGGCCATCAGTATGTTCCTTGCTCTCTCTAGCTTTCAGAAGTTCAAAGTATTTCAAATGGACGTGCAATCAGCCTTTCTGAATGGAGACTTAGAAGAAGAAGTGTACATTGAGCAACCAGATGGGTTCATTCTTGGGAATGATCCAAATCTTGTATGCAGACTAAAAAACGCTCTCTATGGTCTTAAACAAGCTCTAAGGGCTTGGTACTACCGTTTGGACAAATATCTTCATCAACAAGGTTTTTCAAAAGGATCAGCAGATAGCAATCTTTATATAAAAATTGAAAATGACAAATTGCTAATACTTGTTGTGTATGTAGATGATATTATCTTTGGCAGAAATGAAGAAGCTATGAGTCAAAGCTTTGCCTTGGTGATGCAGAAAGAATTCGAAATGTCTTTGCTTGGAGAACTGACATATTTTCTTGGATTGCAAATCCAACAAAATGAAGGCGGTATCTTTTTGTCTCAAACCAAGTATCTCAAGCAGATCTTGAAGAAATATGGCATGGAAGATGCAAAACCAGTATGTACCCCCATGGTTACAGGATGCAGCCTCAGTGCAAATGATGAATCAGCAGCAGTGCATCAACCAACCTATAGATCTATGATTGGAAGTCTACTTTATTTGACAGGTACCCGACCAGACATCATGCATGCAGTGGGAATAGTTGGAAGATTTCAGGAAAATCCAAAGGAAACTCATCTTCAGGCAGTGAAGAGAATTTTCAAGTATCTTCAAGGAACTCAAAACTATGGCTTATGGTATCCTAGAGATACAGATCTCACTCTTCATGCTTATACAGATGCAGATTGGGCTGGAAGCGTGGATGAAAGAAAGAGCACAAGTGGTGGTGCATTCTTTATGGGTTCCATATTAGTATCTTGGTTAGCAAGAAACATAGTTCGATTGCTTTATCTACAGCCGAAGTGGAATATGTGGCTGCTGCATATTTCTGCACTCAACTCCTTTGGATGATGCAAACCTTGCAGGATTTTCAGATCACTTGTACACCACCTATCTCCATCTTATGTGATAATACAAGTGCAATCAGCATTTCAAAGAACCCAGTCATGCATTCAAACACCAAGCACATACCGATCAAGTATCACTTTCTCCAGGAACAAGTGTTGGAACAAAAGGTCAAATTGGAGTATGTTCCTTCTAAGGAACAAGTTGCTGATATTATCACCAAACCACTGCCCAGGGAAACTTTTGAATACCTCAGACAGAAGCTGGGAGTAGTTGATGCATCATCTTGCTGTTAAAACTTGTCTGTTTCAGAGAAAAATGGGTGTACGCGAGTTTCCTGAGGAGGATCCGCGTACATACGCCAGTTTGTGCAGAGACAGTTGCATATATGGAGGTTTGATGGATATCAGTAGGGACAGGCTCTGGTTGAAGATATTCTGATATGGGTCTGATAGAGACCATCCAGCACAGGTTCAGGGGGAGCAGATAAACTTCTAATGATACATTGTTGGCATCATCTTAGAAGCTTTTGGTTCAAGGTCTCAACTGTTGTTGGTTTCAGGTGGAACAAAGGCAGAGGGAGAACAGAAGGAAATCTTGGCTGCTGATCTGAATGGTGATTGACAGATGCTGCTGATATCAGTTATTGGTGACTTTCATAAGTCTTGCTCTAGATATTTCGTCTCTATGTCATGTATCTCTTTTATGGTGTCAAGGTCATGTAATGGCCTATTTTTGTTTCCCCACTATGCCTGGGATGAAGATGTAATGTACTTGGTTGTCATATGTAAATTTCTGATGTATCCCCACTTGGTTGGGTGGATGATCCCCACTTGGTTGGGTGATGGATGTATGTATTGAGTCTTTTGGTGATAGGAAGGTCTTTTATGATGTATAAGTCATGGTTCTTCTTGAAGAACATCTTTTTGCAGATCTTGCCTACAGTCAGGGGGAGCATGGTCAGCACAGCAGGGCAGAAATTTCAGCATGTACTTAGGGGGAGCACAACCCTTTGCCCTTGATGACAAAGGGGGAGAATGACTTTGAGGATCTTGGGGTTGCCATCAAGTCCAAAGGGGGAGATTATTGGCATTATGGCACTGATTTAGAGCTATGGCACAGGTGTTGTCCTTGATGGCAACTCACTTTGGTGACAGATCTCAGTACAGGCTCTCAGAATGAAGAAAAAGATATATACGCAGGTTCACCTAGACGAAGATGTGTATACACGTGGGTTAGATGTTACAAAGGCACGTATGCATATACACGCACTTTCACACAAGGAAAAGCACGTATATGTTGGAGAACTTACTTTTGGTCCGTGGTAGTTAGTCCTTGGTATTTGAACCTATGGTTTTGGACCATGGTATCTCGTCAGAAGTATTGGTACCAAGTATTGGGTCTTTGGTATTGTTTTATTATGGTTTTGGATCGTGGTATTGTGAAAGGCCTAAGACTATAAAAGAGGAAGGAGATCATTTGGCAAAGGACAATCTGAATGAATTGAATATCTAATAAGTGCTAGATCTGAAATATTGGTGATTGGGGTTATGGTGCAGATCTAGATCTGAATGAAGGAGGAACCTTAGCGCAAAGAGAAGGATAAGTTCTATTGATGGGTCATAATCTTTAGGCTTGAATGATAATATCTTTGCATGATTTTGATCTGTTATATGTGGCGCATGCTTGATCTATAAATCTGATAATCTGGGTTAATTAGTGTCTGAATATTTGAAAGAGTGAATTATCTTTTATAGATCTGTACGCAGGTTCAGTGAAGCAAAGGCGCGTATACATGCTGGTTCAATGAATAAAAACAGCGTATACGCAGGTTTCTCCAAACACATAAGCGTATGCACACAGGTTTCAGGTTATTGAAGTAGCGTATATCTTTTGAGTTGTGATCTAGCTACTTCTATTTATTGCTACACTGTTCTGGGTTCAGAATTTGGTGTGTGGTTGCTGTTACTGTGTTTTGGGTACAGCTGTCAGAGAAGTATCTACATGATTCAGTAATTGGTGAAAAGGAGATTGTTTGATGCAGAAATTCTTGATGATTGATTGATGTTCATGGATCCAGTCTAAAAATTTATGAAACGTGGTCCCTGGAAGAAAGAGAAGGTTGTAGCCTTCTATAGGCCAGCACCTACGTACTAGTATCTTGGCTAGTGCAAGAGCTAAGGGGGTTGTAGCTCCCTTCTAGGAGAAGCTAGAGAACGAGAGAGGGTGGTAGCACTCTACAGGTTGCAGCCTGCGTACTGGTAAAGGACTGCACCAGTACATTGTAAAAAGAAGTTTCTAATTAAAAGAAGATAGAGACGAATTGCAAAAGGTGGTTTTCACCCACATTGGGTTTCCACCTTATATCTTGTGTTCTTGTGTTTGTGATTGTCTTCAGATCTGTTTTACTGTTTCTGGTTACTGTTTATTTGATCCTAATACACAGATTAATGATCAACATCAATAAGATAAATTAAATTATAAGTCTGCATTGCGTACGCAGGTTTCCTTCTCTGTAGTTGTGTATATACGCGGTTTTATCTAACTGAAGTAGCGTATATGATCTGGGTTTGAAAAAGAAAATAAGTGACTTGAAAATACCGATTCACCCCCCCATCTCAGTATTTTTTCCAACACTTATGCCCCCAGCGTGACTTGTAGTGGCTAAAGGCTCATCTCCAACATGACTAGCATAGGTTGGTGATGATTCATGGATAGAACTATTCTTCTTCTTATTCTTCCTCTTTCTCTTGTTTTTATATTTCTTATTACAAGATGGAGGAGAAAGAGGAAGCCTATATTTATCTTGTGAAGAAGATGAACAACTAACACCCATTTGATGCCCTTGAACTAAATAATTCATATGAGAAGCTTCAAGAACATTTGGAATATTCGGAGTCGACCACAGCGAAAATGGTAGTCCAACATTCAATCCAAGAATATTAAAAGTGGCCACCAGAGGGGTACCAACGTTTCCAAAGAAAGGAAAAGCACAAGGATCCCATTTTGAAGGGGCCCCTTCGTTGGCCTCCATAGTAATATTGGCCATGCCCAAATTATATGTAGATCCTTCCCTTGCGAGATTTTTCAAATTACTTTTCAAGGAAGAGAGATGCACAATCAAACATTTTCCCTAAAGGAAGCTACTCCACAATTTCACGAGAAAGATCAAAAGCCTTTCAATACCAGTGGAGTGGTTGGTTAGTCACTCAAAATTAAAGGTACAAAAGTGACAAGACAAATGCACCTAAATCCAACTAAATACAAAGAGTAAAGAGCACTCCACTATAAAGTTCTATAGATACAATCAAACAATCAACTTCCAAGTATTTCCACTCCAGGTGATTAGGACCAGACACAAAAATATAGGAAGTGAAGTAAAGGACCTCCCGAAGGTAGTTTGGAATGATAAGGGCCCAAGCCTACCAGCGAAGGTATCATAAGCAGTTATGCTAACCTCCAGACAATAGCCTTTACCAGTGCAAGTACCCAATCTTTCCAAGGGAACCCTCTAGAAGTACTATGAAAGTGATGCAACGTCTACCTCAAGTTCCATGAGAATTCCCCCCTACAGTCACTTGTGTGGTCCCTAAGATAGGAAACTAAGGTCACCAATCTATAACCAGAATTTGGGCAGAATAGTTGCAAGCATAGGATCCAACAAGTAGGAGAGGGGGTATCTCTCTTTCCCTGTCTTAACTCGTCCTCATGCTTAACTCATGTGTTAAAAGAGCTTTCTTGCATAGCTTAACGAGACTGAATTCACACTCTTTAATCAACTTCTATGTTTTAGTTTAGAGTGGCCTTGGAGAGTTTACTCTCTACACACCTATTCCAAGGCCCTAAATTCCCTAGACTAGTTGATGTATCTATGAAAAAAATGAAAGTCTTTTTCATTTTAGATTAAGCGCTTGATTTTATTAGTTGTTATTTAGGAAAAAAGTGCAGCTGATGGTGTTTTGAATCAAAAGAAATAAATAGAAAACCTAGCTACATGAAAATTAAACTCTTTTTCTTCAATGAAAAGTGATTTCTAAAAAGGTTCTATGATGAACTTAATATATATATATATATATATATATATATATATATATATATTAATTTTTTGTATCCACACATTCAACATCTATCGAAAGAGACTAAAATGCCTCAAATGAAAACTACCTTAATGCATACTAAAATTCCTAAATTCAAGACTCTATGGAATGCTCTAAATAAACAAATGCATTCTTTCAAAGACCAAAAGAAACAAATTGACAAATAAGGAGAAACAAATATCCAAGAAAAGATCTCCCAAATGAAACAAATTTCAACCTCAAGTAAAGATTTGCACACTTATTGAAAAGCCAAAAAGACCAAAAAACCAAAAACCAAAAACCAAAGAAAAGAAAGGAAAAAAAAAAGTTTTTTCTCTTTTTATTTTTAAGGACTTATAGCAAAAGTTTCAAGAAGGCAAAGCAATCAATCGCCTCAAGATCAAAATCAAGCAAAAAGACACCAAAGTTCACCATCCATAAATGCTCATCGAAACGATACGACCAAAGTGACTAAGAGATCAAAAGCACTTGAACAACTTGATCTAAAGCACACATAATATATTCAATAAACAAAATATTTCAGAGGACCAAAATCTTTCTTGGAACCAAAGTTGCAAAAGCCTTTCTCAAACAAGCAAAAAGAAACAAAAATGGGCTAACTTCAAGAATGCAAATCGAAGCAATGACAATATTGGATTATAAGGTAAGTTGTGTTGGTTTGTGTTATATTATTTCCATGACTAGCCCTGTATTAGTTGGGCAAACCTACCTATGGTTTTTTGCATGGTTTTTGCACATGGTTTTGGGCATGATGGTTTTCGGTCCATGGCATTTTGTAGATCTGGTCAAGGGAACTACGATTATTTTCAAATATAGGGTTAATGGATTGGGGTTTATGGATGAGTCGGCATGTATATATATGTATTGTAATATTGAAAGGAACATAATGAAAAATCAATCTAGTAGTCCCGGTTTTGGGATCCAGGGGAAATCTCCGTGTATAATTGTTTTATGTGTTATTCTATCACCTTTGTTTATTTTTATGTTTTTAGAATTCATATACAGGTAATTTCTATACGGGGTTAAAACCTACATTTGGTATCAGAGTTGTTTTGGCTTCAAGGGGACGCCTTTGCTGTTGAGGGGTTTTGATCAGGCATGTGGTAGACCCTGTTCAGTGGGAGATCCGCGGGATCAATTCTAGTGGTGAAAGAAGATGGAAAGTAGTGGAAAGATAGAGATCGAGAAATTTAATGGTCAGAGTTTTGAGTTGTGGAAACTCAAGATGGAGGATATGTTGGTGGATAAAGATCAGTAGATCGTAGTATAACCAGGTATTAAACCAATGGGGGTGTCCGATGAAGAATGGAAGAAGTTGGATCAAAGGAAAAGAGAACAATATGATTGTGTGTCTTAGATTCAATATTTTTGAATGTATCAGGGGAAGATACGACAAAGGATTTATGGGACATGTTAGGGAATTTGTAGCAATCTAAGTCTCTAGTGAATACATTGTTTTGTACGGAAAAAAGTTGTATAACCTGAGGATGAAAGATGGAGACTCGGTGATAGAGAATACGAATGCATTTAATACTGTGGTAAGCCAATCATTGTCTATTTATATTAAAATTTCAGATGAAGATAAGTGCATTATTTTTTTGTGTTCTCTACCAGATTCGGGGGATAGTCTGGTTATTGCAATAGGTAGCAATGCAACTGCCTTGTAGTTTGATGAAATAGTCTCATCCTTGCTGACAGAGGAGATGGGATGGAAAAATATGGAGAGCCAGAATAGTGATGCCTTGTATGTATGAGGACGGTCCCATAACAAAAATAGAAATAAGTCCTCAAGTGGGAGATCTAAATCTAGAGGGAGATTTAAATTTCCAGGAAAATGTGTAAAGGTGTGCTGGAAATACGAAAAGGAAGGGCACTACAAAAGGGACTGTAAATCTAAAGCTCCTGACAGAGGAAAGGGATTTGATGATGCTCCTTCTGTAGAGGTGAAAACCACCTCAAATAAAGGTGGGGATGTGTACATGGCTTCTTCTTCAAGTACACATGTAGATCATGAGTCATGGTTTATTGACTCAAGTGCATTCTTTCACTTCACTCCCCATAGAGAGTGGTTCTGTGAGTATGAGAAATATGATGGTGGTGATGTCTTGTTAGGGGATGACAGGAAGGCTAGAATTGCTGATCATAGAAAATTCAAGTTGAAGTTTCAAGGTGGAAGGATTAGAACACTTCTGGGTGTTCTGCATATTCCTGCATTATCTAGAAATATGATTTCATTAAGAAAGTTGGATGATGCAGGTGTAAAATAGTGTTCGAGAAAGATACCTGCAAGATGGTTTGGGGAGCACTAGTATTGATGCAAGGAGTTTGGATTGGAACTCTATACAAGCTGCAAGGTAGAATTGTTGTTGATGGGTGCAACAGTTTTGTGGTTCCTAAAAGGAGCAAAAAATCTAGTGGTCTCTGGAGAAAAGACCATGCTATGGCATCAAAGGCTTGGACATATTGGAGAGAAGGGCCTTTGAATAATTCATGGTAAAGGTACGGTAGAAGGTATGACTAATTGCTCTCTGGATTTTGATTTATGTCAAAATTTTGTATATGGGGAGTAGAATTGGGTGAGTTTCCCTGCTGGTGGTAAGAGAGCGAAACAAATATTAAAGCTTGTGCACAGTGATGTGTTTGGACCTGTTGAAGGTTCCATCATTGGGTAAGTTCATGTACTATGTACAATTTATAGATGACTTCTCAAGGAATACATGGATATATTTCCTCAAGAAGAAATCTGAAGTCTTTGACAGGTTTAAAGAATTTAAGGCTCTGGTGGAAAACCAGACAGAGAAGAAGATAAAAGTGTTGAGGACAGATAAGGTGGAGAGTTTTGTAAGAAGTGTGGTATAGCACGATAGAAGACTACTCCATACACACCTCATCAAAATGGAGTTGCAGAAAGAATGAACAAGACATTGATGGAAAGGTCAAGAAGCATGCTTAGTGGTGTTGGGTTAGGACATAAATTCTGGATAGAGGCAGTGGAGACTACATGTTACCTGGTCAATATATCACCTTCATCAGCATTTGAGGATAAGACTCCACAAGGGGTATAGATTAGTAAGAACTCGTCTCTTTCACATCTTAGGGTATCTGAATGTGATGCATATGTCCATGTTACAAAGGAGAAACGAACAAGGTTGGATAGTAAATCTGAAAAGTGCATATTTATTGGGTATAAGGATGGTTTAAAGGGTTATAAGCTTTGGAGCCCAGTAACAAGTAAGGTTGTGTACAGTCGAGATGTGGTGGTCAGAGAGGTGAAAATGTTATTAAACATGAAGTCCAACCAAAGGAACCTGAGAAGATAGAGTTTGAGCTTAAGGAAGAAGAATCAGACATTACAACAGAAGAGGAATCAAAAGATGAAGAGCCACAAACTCCGGTTGTGAGAAGATCAGTTCAAGAAAGAAGGCAACCAAAAAGGTATATTCCATCTAGTTTCTATACAAATTTTGCTTTATCTATTACTGATGATGATCCCAGAACTGTGAAGGAAGCCGTAGATTTAGAGGATGGAAAAATCTGGAAAGAGGCCATGGTTGATGAAATGGCATCTTTTCACAAAAATGACGCTTGGGATTTGGTGGAGATTCTGGCTAGAAGGAAACCCATTGGCAACAAATGGGTGTTCAAGAAGAAGACAAATGCAAAAGGAAAGGTGGAGAAATACAAAGCTTGGTTGGAGCAAAAGGTTATTCCCAGGTGCGGGAAATTGGTTTTGGTGATATTTTTTCTCCTATTGCCAAGGTAGCTTCTATTAGATTACTTTTATCTGTTTCTATTGCTTTTCCTTTTGAGGTAGAATAGATGGATGTGAAGAAATCATTTCTTCATGAGGATCTGGAAGAAGAAATCTATATGAAGCAACATGAACGCTTTGCAGTGAAGGGTAAGAAAGAACTGGTATGCAAGTTAAAAATGTCTTTGTATGGGTTAAAATAGTCAGCAAGGATGTGGTATCAAAAATTTGATACATTTATACGAGAACTTGGCTTCACCAAAAGTAAAGCAAATCACCGTGTGTATTTTAAATTAATTGGTGATCATGTTATTTATCTAGTCTTGTACGTGGATGATATGTTGTTGGTTGGAAATGACAAAGAAATTATCCAGGATTTTGAAGACCCAATTGTCCTCCAAATTCAACATGACAAATCTTGGTGATGCAAAATATATTTTGGGCATGGAAATTAAAAGAGATCAGGCAAAGAGGAAGCTCTCGTTAAATGAGAGGAAGTATGTCAAGACAAGACTGCAGAGGTTTAATATGCAGGATAGTATACCAATGAAGGTTCCTATTCTTGTAGGTGTAAAGTTATCTGTTGAACAGTGTCCCAAGACACAAGAAGAAGAAGAGGACATGTCCCGTGTTCCATATGCAAGTGCAGTTGGTAGTCTGATGTATACAATGGTTTGTACTAGACCAGACATTACACATGTAGTGGGAGTATTGAGCAGGTTTATGTCAAAACCAGGGAAGGAGCATTGGACAGCAGTGAAGTGGGTTTTCAAATATTTGCATGGCATTAGTGATTATGGTGTGTGCTACCAAGGAAGACTAGAATTGGACAGAGTTTTGGATATCCGTGGCTTTGTTAATGCAAACTGGGCTGGAGATCTGGATCAGAGAAGATCTACAAGTGGGTATGTGTTTAACCTATTTGGAGGTGCAGTTAGTTGGATGAGTGAGAAACAATCTATAGTGTAACTATCAACTACAGAGGTAGAATACATGGAAGCCACTCATGTAGGCAAGGAAGCAGTTTAGTTGCAGAGGGTGTGTTCAAGTATGGGGTTAGTATAGGGAGCTATAAGGATAGACCATGATAGCCAAATTGCATTTTTCTTGGCAATGAACCCTATTTACCATTCAAAGACAAAGCACATTGATGTTTAGTATCACTTTGTGAGGGATATGATAGAAGACCAAAAGGTGTTGCTGGTAAAGTTGGATACTTTAAATAATACTGCAGATGCATTGAAAAAATCTGTGAGCTCTGAGAAGTTCTCTTGGTGTAGAGAAACAATGGGCGTTTCGGGGCTAGATAAATAACTAAGCTCTCTTGTGGCCCCCTATGGAAAGAAAACAACAAGTGGAAGAATGTTGGGTTGTGTTATATTCTTTCCATGACTAGCCCTATATTAGGTGGGTGAACCTACCTATGGTTTTGTGCATGGTTTTCGCACATGATTTTTGGCGCAATGGTTTTTGGTCCATGGTATTTTGTAGATCTGGTCAAGGGAACTATGGTTATGTTCTAATCCAGGGTTAATCGATTGGGGTTTATGGATGCTTCGACATGTATATATATGTATTGTAACATTGAAAGGAACATAATGAAAAATCAATCTGGTAGTCCCGGTTTTGGGATCCAAGGGAAAATATCTATGTATATTTGTTTTATGTGTTATGCTATCACCTTTGTTTATTTTTTGTTTTTAGAACTCGTATGTAGGTAATTTCTGTACGGGGTTAAAACCTACAAGTTGAAAATAAACTCTTTGTTTCATATGCATAGAACAGTCAGACACTTTACCAAAAGGTCTAAAGTCAAAACTTGCTAATGCAAAACTTCAAAACATTGCAAACCCTAGGCTGAAAAAATATTTTTGCAAAAAGAGACAAAGAAACCGACACCAACAAGAAACAAGATCATTCTAGACTACAAATGACTCTAAAAGAGCAGGAAAAACAGGATACACCCCCAAATGAAGGAAAAAAATTGAAAAAAATCAAATTTTACTAAATATATGCGACTGTGTATAATCAGAGTTGTGTGTACAGGTGAGTGTTTCTGAAGAAACAAGTGCGTACACAGGTTTCTCTGGAAGGAACTGCGTGTGTAGGCAACTGTATACAATAAAAAATGTGTATATGCAGACAAATAAAGAAAAATAAAAGTATAGGCCTAATCCAGAAGATCAGATTGATTTCCCAAATTGAAAATGATTCAATAATACTGGAAAATCAAGAAACAAGATAGAAAAACCTAGATCAAGGACAAAAAAACCCTTCTAGGAAATATGAGACTAGATTCCTGAGCGGAGTCACCATTTCTGTTTGTGGGAAAAAATTCCCTAAGGTAAGGGTTGACAAACTCTACACATCGAAGGCGGATTATTAATACGAAGCATATGTTCAATTAAGAAAACTATAAAAACTACTAAATTTGTGTCCGAGAGAAGTACCTGTAGGTCCTACGTTTGATGTTGATCTTGTAGGGTACAAACCCTTTTCTTCCTCCATAGTGATTAGACCTGCAACACAATTCAGAGAAGCATATACATAGCAAGTAGTTCAAAGAGCGTGAATAATAAACATGTTAGATCATCAATCATCAACATATAAATCATGATATATTAGGCATAAATCATTAAAAACATGAGATCATAACATTTCAGGAACAAGACAGGGCTTCTTTATTGATACCAGCAAATAGGAGTGGAAGAATACAACCTAATCCAACCATGGAACCAACGAAAACTTCCTCTGGATCCGTCTAGGCCAAGCCTCAAATACCACCTCTCAAGCATGTACAAGGGATGTCATATAATGTAATATGAACATCTCTACAAGGAAACAAGAATTTCCTATGACTGGGAGTGTAAGAGGCATAATGAAAGTCAAATTTGATCTAGGGACAACGGGACTATAATGTTGATATCCTATCTCCTTCTACATTTTAGGCCTTCCTATGAGGTGTATAAATACCACCAGAAATCAGTTGATTCAGTTAGGCCACAGGCTCCTGTAGGTGGGCTTTCAGTGAAACCCGTAAACCCCGCCGCAAGATAGGATTTTTTTTTCTTCATATTTTAAATTTTGTACACAGGTTCTGTATTATGGTACCCACGTGTGTACGCACTTTTGTAAGGGTAGAATCACTTATGGAATTTTAATTTTATTTTATTTTATTAAGTGATCAATTCTAAATGGGAAAGGGCTACCCAAGGCCATATAAGAGCATCATAACTACAGGAGTGTTGAATGATGCTATAACAGAGTGGTAATTCCTATCAATGCATTACAAGATATGGTCAGATTCATTTCTTCCTTTTCAACCCTTAAGGTTGGTTCCTGCTATATATCTTCTTATTTTTATGTTTCTTGTTACTTTTCTTCCTCCTATTCATAATCTATGTAAAATATTTTCTTCTCATCACACTTATGACCTTTAGTGTATTTTATCACAACTATAACAAATCCCCTTTTCTCTTTTTTCCTCTAGTTGTTGTGGTATCAACTTTGTAGGCTGAGGGAAGCTAGGAGAAGAAAATTTCCATCTTCATAGTTATGAGTGGTATACCTTTTTGTTGCCATAATTTTTGCTTTCAACTTTTCTTGCCACCTTAAATGCATTCTCCAATGACTTAGGTTCCCAAAGGCAAACCTCATGCTAGATGTTATCCTTTAAAGTCCCTATGAAGACATCAATCAGATGCTCCTCTGGAATATCAGTTACCTTTATATTCAATCTATGGAAGTCCTCAATCCTCTTCCCAACTGAACCCCTTTGTTTGAGATTTATCATTTAGCTAAAGAAGTGATGCAGGATAGATTTATTTTTATGCAAATTCAATTTTTATGGAATGTATTCTCGATCTAATATCAACAAGGCTAGCCAAACTTATTTAGGCTCTCTCTAACAATATTTCATCCTTAATTGATTTCCATGTTCCGAAATTTTCAAGTTGGTATATTTATTACATGCTTCATGTTTTAATCAACTAATTTTTTACTGCATAACAAATTAATTGTTTAGGAACAAATGCTATGTACTTGAGGGATCTGTTATTAGAGAACCACTTCATGCACCCAACCTCAATGGCACCAATAACTACCAACAATCAAATTTTTACTGAAACAACTCACTCTTCATCCAACTGTGGACAATTTCTGTTACAAAATGAACGCCAATCTCTTTATAATTGCTGCATATTTCCTTGAACTATCAAAAGTAGGAATACATATTTCTATCACAACATTGCCAATATTGATTTGAAGTTTGTTCAACATAGGATAATACTAATACAAGACCAAAGCATAAACCCCCACCATCCATAGTCAGTTTTTCAGGTTCTAAATTCAGTATTATTGGACAAATCCAATATCTAATAACTACGAGTCCAAATTATACTTTAAAAAAATCAATAATGGTGTATCGTTTGGCGTTGGAAAACTTTCAACACACCTTCAAGAAATAATTTTCCCTTGCAATTCGGTCCATATCTATGCAATTCACTAGAGTACTCTACTTTGCAAAATTTTGTATACATGTAAGGCAAACTTTTAATGGATAATTCACTTTATAATTGGATAGACTTACATTTATTCAATGCAACCTCCATATTTCTAATGGATCAATACTAGATCTGAACCTTCACTTCCAGATCTATGAATGAAGGATAATAAATTTTTCCAACTTCACTCCAATAATTAGCATGAAAATGATTTCATACATAATGGTCTTTTCAAATCTATATAGGGTTCACACCAAATTGTAATTCAATGAGGAATTTACCAATTAAATTGCTTACTCATGATTTGACCACAATTTTACCAAGACTCCTTCAATAATTAAATTGCATATTAAATTTACATATTCGATATTCAAGTTTATGTGCAAGAATGGATTTTATCTCCAGAGGACATCATCAAGAATTTCTCTTCAATGCAACTGCAATTATGAAATTCGATTTCCTTTGGAAACAAGATTCTTCAATTGGTGTCGAAATTTTCCAACTAGAATCTCCTAACGTTCAACCGTTCAGTATATTACAACACACAAAGAACTAGCCTGCGAACAATGCAAATTTAGAAAAAATAACCCTGCGTTCCAATGCCCATTAACACTCACTTAGTTCCAAGCTATTTCAATACAATATGGAAATCTTATCTTCAGTAAAATCATCCCTATTCTGATAACTTAATTTCGTCTCCATGTAAGGAAAATATTCTATGTTCTTTGATATTATTAACCTTCATCTGGATCTTTTCTTTTCTAATTTCTCACTATTATGCCTTTGAACCTGCAATAATTCATATGCAAATACCTTTCAGCTTCTCACAACCCATCTACATTTCTCATAGTTACAGGAACTAATTCTACATTGTAACAATGCTTACAAATAATGGTAGAGACTTGATTTCATGCATTCAACATTCAAACAAGACATTTCCTTGATTGGTAAATGCATATATACATAGAGTTCAAGAAATCCCTCCTTCGGCCATATTTACATCAAATGGCCCATCTCATCCTTGTGGGCCTATTCAGCCTTAAATTCCTCTCGAATATTTCCGCTATCTCACTCTTCTCTAGATTACTATCCATTATGAAATTGATTACATTTATACAAAATAGGATTCTGATTTAATTTAGTTTTAGATCCACAATCCCCTTAACAACATCCTATCTTTAGCTTTCCTAAGTCCATTAAATTATCAAGGAACCTAATTATCTCCTAAACCTCTCTAACTCTCCCAAATACTATCGATAATTCTTCTTAGAAGAAGATATCATTCTAAAACTAATTACATTAATATTATAATTTCTCAAAAAATAGGAAATTACAAATATTTGCCAATGAAAATACCCCTATACTAGTCAAAATGAATTTTGACTTGGAAGTGGGATGCTCTTGCATCAAATTCCCAAGGTGAAAAATGTTCATGGTCTCCTAAACATGTGTTGATGAAACAAATATACCTGGTGTAATGTCTCCTCCCACATTTACCCAAATTCACAAGCTTTCCCAGGTAAACATGAGATGAGTGTCACTATGGCATGACCTGACCTCCACGTTCCAGTTAAGGAAGCGTGGCTTACAGACTAAACACTTACTGACATCATACAGGGGCTACATATCACTCAAGATGTAAACAACCACACCAGGTGATCATTCCCTAAGATGGAATTGTTTTTCTCTAACCTAGCACCCTAATTTAATGCACAAGAAGGAAAGAGTATAGTTATGAGGCCCCAACTGCACACACAAGACTGCTTCCATGCGGTTATGACCTAAATCCTCTAGTTCAGTGCTAGCAGTTTCGAGATTTGAGATAATTTTCAGGCTAGCCTCTAGAACACTACCTAGAACTACCTGTAACTTTCCAAAATCATAATTAACACGATGACAATGCCAAACATTCAAACTTGAAGCAAAAAAATGACCTAGAAATTCTTAATCCATAACAAAAATTTCGTCAAACATATGGAAAAAATGTAAGATACAGGTCATAAATGCATATCTAATCATAAAATTATAGTAATCATTTTAGAATCACCAAGAAGGATCTAAGCCCTCTCTAGCTAGCTGTGATAACACTTGTTAGTCCATGCATAAACCATTCAATAACTTATCAAAACATGTCAAGATCCATAGATAGAATACATCATATAAACCACATATAAAAAATGAATAACCAACATAGAAACCATGGAAAATCAACCATAATATCACCATCATAATCACTTCAAATGCTCATAGATCACAATAGGAAAATATCTTATATTAACATATGAAAATACCAACCAAGTCAAGGACTTCCATGTACCACATGACCATAGATTGGGTGGAACCAAATATCTCTTTTAGCCAATCACCCCCACACCATATTCCAAGAGTGAATGTGGGATCTCATGGAATAAACTGATTAAAAGCCAACCAGGGCTTCCAGAGGCCAAACCACATCATCCCTCATCCATAGTGATTCCACCTCTATGGTATGGAAATCACGCACATCAACCAGATAAGTCTCTACCCAATCTATCCAAGGCTCTAGGAACTAGTAACTCAACCTACAACCTTCCATGGCTTTAGAGTGTTTGTTCCAACCGCGGCTCTAGGAACTATTAACTCAATGCACCAAGGGCTCTAGATCATTTGTCCCAACCTAGAGCACCAAGAACTAGTAACTCAACCCAAGCTGTTGTATGGATTCTAGAGCATTTGTTCCAACCCACAACCATCAGTAACCTTAGAACCAATCATAAAACAAGTGGAAAAACCCACAACACCATGGCTATCCAAGAAATGGCAAGGCAAGGCTGAAACCACTATCAATCCAGGAAAATCTCCATGCCAATAACAACACATAACCAAGGAACCACATGCATATACCATGCATCCAAACACTAACAAGGAAATCAAACATGTAGCCTATTACCTACAATAAATCCAGTTTTAGCTATTGATCCAAGTGTTTCCTTGTCCTCCCTTCTTTCCTTTTCCTTCTTTATCCAAATCTAAATGAATGCTAGAGTGCTCCAATCATGCTCCAAGAATACTATAAGTGTGCAAGAGTGTATGAGAGAGTGAATGAAAGGAGATATCAACTAAAAAATGTCAAAAGGCTAGAAATTGATTCTCTGATGTCTTTTTATCATTGATCTCTCTATTTTCTTCATTTTCCTTCATTTTCCACTAATTTCCTTACACGCAAATTTGTGTCTCTTCACCTTCCTTTTCTCATATTTTTCTTTATTTTCATAAATAAAAGCCAATTATTACCCCTTTTCCTTTACCAATGCCTTTTCCAATTTCCATAGCCATAAATAATCCATAAGTGATTACCATTAATTTTTTTTCCCACCATTCAATTTGGAATACATGTCGCATGACCTCGATTTTTATTTTATTTTATTTATTTATTTATTTTCTTTTTCTTTTTATTTACATGGAAAATCAACTCGGGGTTGTTACAAATCCCTCCTCCTTAGGGTTACACTGTCTTTGGTGTTCAATTATTCTTATAACCAACAAAACATGGTGCCCATGGAGCTTTATAACACAACTCGATGTAGTATTTACAACACACTACTTATTAGATCTTTATAACACAAATCATTGTAGTATATATAATACACATATTCATAAGCATAAACTAAAACACATGAATCAAACTCATCTACTAAACCAACAAATAAGGAAGGATACATACCACACATATGATGAGCTATCTCCCATGTAACTTCATGGGGCCCAAAGTGCTTCCACTGCACTTTAACTTGCTCGATTGCTCGATTTTAGAGCAAGAGCTATTTTTGTTGCAAAATGCATTGAGGTTCTAGATGGAATTATCCCTTTGGGTCCACCTACAATACATATAAATCAATCACATGATAAACATCCTAGACATACTTCTTAAGTAATGAAACATGGAAAACATCATGGAATTTCATTGTTGGTGGTAGTGCAAGTCTATAGGCCACTGGTCCAATCCTATCAAGGATCTCAAAAGGTCCGCAATATTGAGGTGCCAACTTGGAACATGATCCAATTCTCAAGGATCTCCTCTTGGAATTGATATGTAAGTACACATGCTACCCAACTTGAAACTCCTTGAAGGCTTTATGATGATCTTCATAAAATTTATGTTTCCTGTCCCGTGCTACCTTCAAATTCCTCTTAATAATCTACATCTCCTATTCTATCTTAACCAACATACCTAGTACAATCAACACCATGTTATATGGATGACTCTAGTTGATAGGCATATTACAGCTCCGCACATAAATATCCTCAAATGGACTCATCCTCAAGGATTCTTGATACCCATTATTATAAGAAAACTCTACTAGTGGAAGATACTTCTCCCGCTTCCTCTACTGATGCATGACATACATCCTTAACATGTCCTCAAGAATCCTACTAACCTTCTCTGTTTTTCCATCTGTCAGCGGATGATAAGTTGTACTAAAAGCTACCTTTATCGCTAAGCCTAAAAGCAACTACTTCCAAAAATTAGAAGTGAGCTTGGCATCTCTATCTAATATGATCTTCTTGGGAACACCATGTAATCACTTGATATTCCTGATGAAGATATGAGCTACCTCACTGGCCGAATTAGTAGACTTCATTGTGATTAAGTGAGCTACCTTACTTAAAATTTCGACCACAACCATGATGGAATCATGCTGCTTTGATGTCCTTGGAAAACCTATAATGAGGTCCATGGAAATGACCTCCAATTTCCAATCTGAAATTAGAATAGGTTGTACCAAACTAACCAGATGCTTACACTCTTCTTTTACCTGCTAACAATCCAAACATCTAGCAACAAACTCAGCCACCTCTTTATTCAATTTCAACCAATGATAAAACTTATTAACTATTTTCAATCTCTTCTAATATCTCGAGTGACCTAAATATAACTTGACATGAAACTACCTTAAGATAAACTTCTTGATCTCACTGTTATCCGACACATAAATCATGTTCTTGAATCTAACCAAGCCATCTGCTGTGAGATGATACTCCTCATCCCTATCACCTTCACCCTGTTGCTATAACTTGTGCTTCAAATACGGGTACTTGTCATCATGATTCCCTACATGCAAGATCCGATCCTACAAATCTGTCCCATAAGAACCTACTAAGATCATCTAGAACCTTGTCCTCCTTGCCCTTAATGTACTTGATTTCAAATTCAAATTCACTGAGGATGGTCAACCATCTAGCTTGCCTAGCATTCAGATTGGGTTGGTCAAACAAGTACCTCGGACCACTATGATCACTCATCAGAATAAAGCTCCTTCCAAGGAGATAATGTATCCACATATTCAATACATGAATGATAGTTTCCCACTCAAGGTTATGAGTCACATAGTTCCACTCATACTCATTCAAATTCCTTGAATCATAGCATACCGCCTACCCTTCCTACATCAGGACTCCAATGAGTCCCCTCTTGCAAGCATATATACACACCACAAACTCTTTATCGAGATCTATAATCTTCAAGACTAAAGAATTTGTAAGAAAATGCTTCAACTTCTCAACGATCACTTCACACTCTTCAGTCCATTCAAAATTTGTCCCTTTCCTCTACAAAGATGTAATAGGATAACCAATATGTGAGAATTTCTTGATGAACCTTCTGTAATAACATGCTCGTCCCATGAATGATCTGACCTCATCCACCTTCCTAGCAGTTGACCACTCCATGATAGCTTTAATCTTTTCCAGATCCACTTATATACCTTCCTTGGAAACAACATGCCCCAAGTAATGAACTTCGGTCTGAAAGAAACTTTACTTGTTGAGATTGGCATACAACTGATGGTCACTTAGCAATCTTAACACTACTGCCATACACTCTACATGATCTTCTTCATTCTTATAATATATCAATATATGATCTAGGGGGATCCTCATAATGCTCAAAATTCAAAAGTCTTAGATGCTCATGAAACCAACGCCAAGTCGAAGACCTCATTACACTAATTCTGGTGGTATATTCAGTTTTGAAAATGGCCTCTGTATGAGTGAGAAAACGTGTTCTGAAGTTATTTTCAAACAATAACAAAAATGGGCCTTTGTAGACCAAGTGGTAGTGTCTCAGCAGGACATGTGGTGGTCAAAGTCAATGTAGGTGGCAGTCAAATTCAACAGGTCATAGGTCAAATTGGTAGGGTCGGGTTCGAACCCGTGACCTCCCATACAACATTACAAAACTTTATTGTTAGCCCACAGGCTTGTCTTTATATATGTGTGTGTGTGTGTGTGTGTGTGTTTTATTTTAATGGTACGTGGGGGTAAGGGTTGGCAGATCCTGCCAACTTGGTAGCCCCACCAAACCCATGGATATTGTTATCATGCTACCAGACAAGGTCCAAAGTTAGCATGGAAAAGTTTCCAATCAGCGCGCTGCAACCATTAATCAAATCCAAAGTTAAACTATTGTTACAACAAATGCCACTGGGTTATGCCACGATGTGTGGCCACTGGTCCATTGAAAAACCATATGCTATGTTTCATCACTAGTCTAATGATATGATATGCCACAGGTTGAACTTTTCTCCGGTTGGGATATGCCATGTCAAACCTACAGTTCCAACCAAACATGATGTAACACATGGAAAAAGTCAATTTTGATATATTCGGATCAATTTATAATCAATAAACACTATCAAAAAATTGTCCAGGTACGGATGTAACACATTGTTCATCAAACACATGAAAGTAGCTGGAACATTAGTAAGACCAAAAGGAACCATCACAAAATCATAATGCCCATACCAGGTACAAAATGCAGTCTTGTAAATATCTTCTTCTTTTATGTGCACTTGATGATACCCTGATCTCAAATCAATCTTTGAGAAAGATTATGCTCCCTCCAGATGATCAAACAAATTGTCAATCTGCATCAATGGATACATGTTCTTGATAGTAACTTTATTCAACTTCCTGTAATCAATGCACAACCTGAGAGTACCATCCTTCTTCTTCACAAACAATACTAGTGCACCTTAAGGTGACACACTTGGCCTAATGTATCACTTATCAAGCATTTCCTTAATATGCAACTTCAACTTCACCAACTCTAGAGTACTCATCCTGCAATGTTCCTTTGATGCTGGTGCTTATCCTAGCATCAACTCGATAGAAAATTTTGATTCCTTATGAGGAGGAAACTCTTAAATCTCTATAGGAAACACATCCTAAATCTGTTGCAAAACCGGATACCTCTTCAAGGCTTCATCATCCTCAACATCCTTCCTTTTGTCACTAGAAATATGATCTACAAACAATACAAAACCCTTTCTGAAACTGCGCTTTGCCTGCATAGTTGTAACCATTCTCACTGATGTATGCTTCTTCTTTTGCAACAATACTCTTCTCTCCCCATCATCATCAAGGCACTCAATAGCCTTATCATATAAATATACCTTAGTCCTATGAATGAACTAATCCATGCCCAAAATCATATTGTATGAATCCCAAGGAAGAACATTTATATGTGTTGTTGTAGGCATACCATTTAGCTCAAATGGATAATATCTCACCCAATTATGAACTCTTCTATTGGTTCTTGTAGCCAACTGCACCAACCAAGACTTTGCATGCACTTCTTTATTCAAGCAACAGTTTTCCATCAGTTCAGGATTGATATAAATATAGTTAGATCTAGGGTCAATCAAAATAGAAACAACTTGATCACAAAGCTTACCTTCCATCTCAGTAATGGATGCATGATGATTATCCTTCGTATTATCCACTATTGCATACATTTGAGGAATACTCTGCCCAACGTCTCTAACTATCTATGCCTCCTGAGCACTGTAAATATGAGGTCTTCCACCTTAATGCTATGAACAACCTCTCCTGTGATTCTCTCCACCACAAGTCAAACAATGCAAAGGATTCTTGCCATCGCCTTTTTTCAGCTCCTCGGACTGAAATCTGTGTCCTCTGTCAAGTTCATTGAACTTCTTGAATTGCGCTACATTCTCGTTATCACCTGCATCTTGAGGTCTTCCTCACTTCTTAACCCACTCCCATTTAGCCTTATCATTACCTTTCCAATCCCAATTAGAATCATACTTACACTTAGATTGCTCATAATAATGCTTCAGCTTCCCAATGAATTCCTCCAATTATCGAGGCTCATCATACTCAATCTCCCTCCTCTAGTTGGTGTAAGCTTCTGATTTGTTCAACATGTAACTTTGTATTATATTTTAATATAGTTGACACACTCTGTGCGTTCGCTGAACAATAGAATGGTACGACTGCTGCTTGTCCATAAACAAGTTTAAATGGAATTGATCTTATCAAATTCTTATATGTTGTGTGATATCCCCACAAAATCACTGGAACTTTATCATCCCAGTCGTCTCTGTTGACATTACAAATTTTCATTAAGCCTTTATGTAGTGTTTTGTTGAATGACTCGAAAACACCATTGGCTTGTGGATGATATGTAGTAGTCTTATGGTGTTTGATTATAAAATTCTTTGTCAATACTTGGATTGTACCATTTACAAAATGTGCTCCTTTATCATTGATAAGAACCAAGGAGCAGCTGAATCATGTTACTATGCTTTGATATATAAATTTAGCTACTACTTATTTAGTTCATGACATGACTGGATTAGATTCCTCCCACTTTGTTAGATATTCGATTGCAGTTATTTTATTTTTTCTCCCGTCCTCTTACCCCTTTTGAGAAATGGGCCGACAAAGTTGATCACCCATATCTCAAAAGGTAGTGAAGGAATAACTGGTTGCATTGGAATTTGGCATTTCAATAGAGGACACCCTTTTCCTTGACATATATTGCATTTTTATACATATTGTTGATAATCGTGGAAGAGTGTTGTCCACTAGAGTCCTGCTTGCATTATCTTCCGTGTAGTCATTTCTCCTTGATAGTGTCCTCTGGCCCCCCTCTGTGTGCTTTGACAATGATTGCTTCTCTTTCATGCTCTAGAGGACATATGGGAAGGACTTAATCAATTCCAATCTTATATAATTATCCATTTATTAGTGTGCATGGTGTTTCTTTTATGGAAAGCGCTTTTTTTTTTTGTCTTATATTATGTTAGGCACTTTTCGAGTATGTAAGAATTCTGCAATTTTGGCAAGTTCTGATGGAACTGCTTCAATTCTGAATAGATGTGTGTCTGGAAGGTCATAATCCATATCAGTCAGTTCATCTTGAGACTCTAGTTGAGATAGATGGTTAGGACCGACATCATGTTTTCCTAGTCATACAATAACTTCAAATTCGAATTCTTGGAATAATAATAACCATCGAAAAAATCATCCTTGGTGAACTGGTTTGTTTACAATGTATTTTAATGCTTGGTGATCAATGTAAAATATAAAAGGGTTTTCCAAGAGATAGTGTCAAAAATTTTGTAACTCAAAAATCATTGCTAGAGCTTCGTGTTCTATCATGGAATAGTTCCATTAAGCTTTGTTAAGTTTCCAATGAGTGTAGGTGTTTGGATGGTCTATCAATGCCCCGTTGGGTCTTGCTAGGACTACTCCAACTGTAATGTTTGATTCATCGACATGTACGTGGAATTATTTGGACCATTAAGGAAACTTAAGGATTGGTGCTTCAATTAATTTATTTTTTAACAACTAGAAAGACTCATCACATTCATTAGACCAAATAAAGGAACATCTTTCCTTAAAATATCGTTGATTGAAAACGTGATGTCAGAGTAATGACTAATGAATTTTCTATTATATCATGTATGTCCCAAGAATTTTTGATCTGTCGTTGAGCACATAAACCTGTGGATTTTGGTGACATGCACATAGGGACTACAAGAGGCATTCATGCTTGTTGGACTCCCTTGTAACCCCTGTGGGTACCCCTTCAATTAGTAGCGCATTAGACATAATCACGCATGGAATGCACTTCCACGCACCCTTGGGTATATAGGAAGCCCCCTAGGCTCACCTAAAACCTAACCCTAGATAATATTTCGGTCGCTTGCTACTACAGTTTACCGAGAACAACACCCAGGGAGATTACCCACACATATAATAGGATAGTCGAGTAGTACGACTAAGGGTATGGCCAATCCTCCTCAGTTAGAGCCCTAAAATATTGGGCTCAGTATTATTGTTGGACCCCTGTGTATATTATGATCTGTAGCACCTGACACTCCTTTGTGACCATAGTTCCATATGTTATCTAAAGATCCCCCTCTACCTTATTTTCCAGCTCATATCCAACAATGGTGATTCTGCCACCATCATACAACTCATATTCAGTAGTTGGGGTTTTCACAGTGTAGATCAGATTGTTTGTGCATTGAGGGTTTTGGTCGCCATAGTCCATATCAAATTGCCACAACACGTTTGGCAGAACCAAGAACTTGGGGTTTCGGTTACTACAATCTAGGCCCTATTTTCGCACGACATTAGGCAGTATCAAGATTTCTGGAATTTAGCCATTGTAGTATTGATCAGTGGGGAGTAAAACTCCTTTCAGAGTTAAAAACAAATAAAAATTGAGTTAGAGACCATCCCGTGACACTTGTAAGAGACTTAGGCCATAATATTCAAGACGATGAACTGACCGCAGTGGTACCATTCACTTGTAAGCCTGATTTTTTTTGGTGGTCCCAAAATTTTATCCAATGCGGCTTCAAGTGACCCATGTCATTAGACTCCTGATCTTTTCCTCTTTCAAAGCTGACTACTCTTAAGTAAGCTAAAAAAAATTGATCGGGATTGGTGTATGTTGGGTACCAAATCTCAAGTTATAGCTGCGGAAAAGTTAGTCGAGAGGGTCAACAACCTTGAAGACAAAATCAAGGCATTCGAGACCAAGATTACCCAACATCTCTCAACAATAACATCCCTTATAAGATCACCTCATA
This sequence comes from Pinus tabuliformis, assembly GCA_031772625.1. Taxonomy (NCBI): domain Eukaryota; kingdom Viridiplantae; phylum Streptophyta; class Pinopsida; order Pinales; family Pinaceae; genus Pinus; species Pinus tabuliformis. The sequence continues at coordinate 424,604,993 of CM062814.1, read as the reverse complement.
TGGAGGAGCCTATTTTTGATGCACACATAGAAGGAGAATCTAGCCATCACATTCACTTCCATGGAAATCACCACTCTTCCACCATCGAACACCCAAGCTGGACATGTACAAATTTGATAGCTCTAACCCTGTAGTATGGGTAGCACAAATGGAACAATATTTCTCCCTTAATGATATCTATGAAGATGAAACTAAACTACATGTCAGAGCCCTTTACTTGGACCAAGAGAGATGCAGTGGTGGAAGTAGCATCATAAATGTTATCTAGGGAGAGCAACTTTGAACATGTTCTCAAAATCCATATGTGATCACTTGACTGGGAATCTAATTTTTTGGGTTGTCTCACAAAGCTCTAGAAAACAGGTACAGTCAAGGACTACATTACAGCCTTTGAGTAATTGGCCTTGAGAACTGATGGTCTAGGATATGACTTCTACTTGGAATGTTTCATCAATGGCCTAAAATAATCCATCCAAGCCCATGTCCGGATGCACCACCTAGTTACTTGGTTGGATGCATGCCACAAGGCCTTATATGTGGAAATCGCCTTAAATTCCCACTCCAATCATCCAAATTTCATCGCCAAGGCACGTCTCGCCCAGGCTCAGGGCCTCACCCAAACACTTAAGGTTCAAAATGTGTCACCAATAGAAATGGTCGAAAGATGAAAACAAGGAATGTGCTACTACTGTGATGACAAGTATTCCCCTAGACATAAATGCAAGACACCAAAATTCTTTCAAATTGATGCTACTAATAATAGCTCAGAAGCTGAAGCTCCATCCCTTGAGGTGCCCAAGGAAGAATCAAGGGAAACCCAAATTGATAATGATCTCATAGCTACACCAGATGAGCCATTTATATCACAACATGCCTTGGTTGGCATTTCTTCACCTTAGACTCTCAAAATCCAAGGCTTTATTAAACATCAACTAGTAGTGGTATTGATTGATAGTGGAAGCACTCATAAATTTATCCATAAGAGAGTCACATAAGTTGTTCATTTCTTTGTGTGGGAGATATCTAATTTCCAAGTCCTTATCGTTGATGGGGGGACCATGAAATGTGAAGGCCGTTGTGAAAATATTAAGCTTCAGATGGGAGACTACCACCTAAAGACCCACATGTTTGTTATTGAAATGGGTGGTTGCAACATTGTCCTGGGTGCTGAATGGATTTGCACACTGGGCCCTATCACAATGGATTTCTAGGATTTATATATGAGCTTTAAGTAGAACGACCACATTCATACATTAAGGGGACTCTAAGCAGGTGCTCCTACTATCATTAGCTCACATCGAATGGAGAAGATTTTAAAAAAGGGCCATCATGGAGTAGTCACCCAATTTAATGCCATTCAAGCCATTGAATCCACTACTCCTCATATTCATCTTTAGATGCAAGAGGTAGTAGATCGCCACTAGTGGGTCTTTGACAAGCCTAAATATCTTCCACCCTCTAGGGGTGAACATGATCATAGCATCCCTTTGGTCCCGCGTGACAAACCACCTAATGTCTGCCCATATTGATATTCTTTTAACCAAAAGGATGAAATTGAAAAAATCATCAAGGAACTCCTCGAAGCCAGTGTTATCCATCCTAGCATCAACCCTTATTCATCTCTAGTGGTCATGGTTAAAAAGAAAGATGGAGAATGGCACATGTGTCTAAACTTTTGAGCCCTCAACAAGCTCACTATCAAGGACCAATTTCCTATTCTCATTGTTGATGATCTGCTTGATGAATTGCATGGTGCTAAATTCTTTACCAAGTTAGACCTCCGCTTGGGCTATCACAAAACACACATGAAGGAAGTAGATATTCCCAAGAATACCTTTGAAACTCATGAAGGCCATTACGAATTCTTGGTCATGCCATTTGGTCTTTGTAATGCTCCATCTACTTTTCAAAGTCTCATGAACCGCCTTCTGAAACCATATCTCCACAAATTTTTCCTCATCTTCTTCAATAACATTCTCATCTACAACATAACTTGGGAAAAACATCTTTATCATGTAGACCAGATATTGCAACTGCTTTGAGATAACAAATTAGTTGTCAAATTATCTAAGTGCTCTTTTGGCGTGGAAGACGTCGATTATTTGGGACGCATTGTGGGTCGTGAAGGAGTAAGGGTTGATCCAAAAAATATTAAGGAAATGCAATATTGGCCCCAACCAAAAACCTTGAAGAGTTTGAGGGGATTCTTGGGCCTCACCGGATACTATTGCAAATTTTATTACAATTATGGTTGCATTGCTAGACCTCTCACTATTATTATAAAAAAAAACATTTCTCTACACTAATGTAGCTCAGTAGGCCTTCTTGGTTCTCAAACATGCCATGTGCTCCACTCTCGTATTTGCCCTACTATACTTCACCATTTTTTTTTGTTATTGAATGTGATGCTTCAAGTACCAGTATTGGCACCGTATTAATGCAGGAAGGTAGACCATTGGCTTTCACCATCCAACAACTCAGTGGAAAACATCTGGGTCAATATACTTATGAGAAAGAAATGATGGCCATCTTACATGCAATAGACACTTGGAGGCCATACTTGTTGGGACGACATTTCCAAATATGCACAGACCGTCAAATCCTAAAATATCTTTGGAGCAGTGTTTATCATTTCCACAACAAAATAAATGGCTTTCTAAAATGATGGGATATGATTATGAGATAATTTACAATAAAGGGCTTGGCAATGTAGTGGTTGATGCTTTATTGTGCCAATTTGATGATGACATCACCCTTCTATCAATCTCTTTATCCATACTAGATTGGATTGAATAGGCCCACAAGCAATGGTTCTCCCACCCTCTCTTTCCCAACTCATTAATAACTTAAGAGAATATCCTAATTCCTCCATAGAATACTCTTGGAAGGATGAGATTATTCATCACAAGGATCAAGTAGTTATATCATCAGTCTCCACCCTCAAAACCTGCATCTTGGACAAGCTGCACTCATCTCCAATTGTAGGACATTCATGATTTCAGAATACTTATGCTCGCGCATGTCATTCTTTCTTTTGGATTGGCATGAAAAATGACATTCTTACTTTTGTCGCTGAATGTGATGTGTGCTAACGCAACAAGGGGGAAACTCTCAAGTTATCGGGAACCTTACAACCATTTCCACTCCCTACCCCTGTCTTGATGGATGTTTTCATGGATTTCATCATTGGTCTCCCAAAGTCAGGAAAAAAATCAGTCATCATGGTGGTTATGGATAGAGTTTCTAAATATTCTCATTTTTGCACTCTACCACACCCATTTACCCCCACTTTGGTGGGTCAAGTTTTGTTGGAACATATCTTCAAACTACATAGCATGCTGACTTCCATTACGTCTGATCATGACCTCACTTTCACCAACAAATTTTGGCTGGAACTTTTCAAGCTACAACTACGTACCACATATCATCCCCAAACCTACTTTCAAGCATAAGATAATCAACAAATGTTTGAGACATATTTGAGGTGCTTCACTTCAGAAAAGAAACATCAATGGGTCTAATGGCTACCTTTAGCTGAATGGCAGTATAATACTAACTATCATGAAGCCACCAAGATGAATCCATATGAGGAAATGTATGGCCAACTCCAACCTTTACCTATTTCTTATATCCCTAGATGCTCTAAAGTAAAGGTAGTTGATCAACTCCTACAAAACTGTGTCACCATGATAGCTCATCTCAAAGGCAATCTACATGAAGATCAAAATCGAATGAAGAAACAAGGATACCAACATCATTCTAAGCAAGCATTTCAAGAAGGGTATCAGGTATTCTTATTACTCCAACCATATAAGAAAACATCTCTCAAAGTAAAGGGTTTCCAAAGATTAACACCAAAATTATATGGACCTTATAAGATACTTCAACGCATAGGAGCAGTCGCCTATAAACTGGCCTTGCCACCTACTTCAAAAATCCATCTGGTCTTCCATGTATCATGCTTCAATAAAGTGATGGGGAATAATTACAGAGCTCAAACAAGTCTACTGGAATTGGATGAGGATGGATCACTTTGGCTTCGACCAGAACAGGCCCTCAACACTCGTGAAATACATCTCCATAGTTTCACGATCAAGGAAGTCGTCATTAAGTGGAAAGACACCTCTCCTGAAGATGCGACCTAGGAACCAACCACTATTCTTAAGTAGTTTCCATAGCTTCAGCCTTAAGCACAACACTTATTTTGATGGGGGAGGGCAAGTTAGGGTTCAATCCTAACCCCTTTGTTTATGTAATAATCCTAATGGGTCGAGTCAGAGTTATAGTTAGTTAGAGAGTCAATAAAGGCCGCATTAATAATTATAAGTGGTTGATCCACATTAGAGAAAAGGGACCAAAGTTAAATAAAGTGGTTAACCCGTATTATGTTAGTGACCTCTAGTAGTTAGGGTTTTGGATGTCACTTAGCTATAAATATTCTTAGTTAGTAAGGGAAAGAGCATGGAGTCTTATTGTAATTGATCTCTACTCTATTGGAGGTTTCCCCCTCAAAGAAGCAAGTGAACATTGAATTTGTTTCTGAATAACAAAATACTTTGCATTTTTTCTCATTTCATGTGATAATTCTATGTTCTGGGCTATATTTCTTCATATTTATGGTATTCTGGATTTCTCGTAGGTCAAGAGCATAACATGGTTTATATTTGTGTGCAAACTTATAAGGTATTTTATTTATTGGTTTAGCTCTTGGAATGAGAATGATTCTCATTTCTCCCATTTCCTTAACCAATCCTTTTAAGTCTTTATAATCCCGAGCAAATACAACTTTATATTCCTTAAGTAGATCGACATATTCTACAATTTGTTTCTCCGATCTATAATCACCAAGTCAGGTGATTTTTGGTTGATCACCTTTCGATATGTCCACTTCTCATAATTTAATCTCGGTATCCATCTAGTTAGGTGCTTTAGATTCATCAAGTTTTCATTCCTTGACTTTTACTTTTAGATATTTTGGCGAAAAATCTAATTTTTCTGGTTTTGTCCACTTCTTGTTTACTAACTTTATATATTGTTTGACTTCTTTTATAATTTTAGGATGATTTTTTTTTAAGAAAAATATTTGGCTAGTAATAGGTGCTTCTTCCATTTCTAAACGACTTTCCTTCTTTTGTTTAGAAGTACAATAGATATAATTACAGGTCATTGAAGCATCAACTGATTCTAGATTGTTAGTCGGTTTCTCTATGATAAAATATTAATTTTTTGAACTGCATCCTTTAAGTCAGATTCGTCTAATTTGAACTCGAAATCCTTGATGAAGTTTACCCTTAATTCTTTCCATTGAAGTGATTGAACACGAGCTTCTTCTCATTTGTACCATTTATTCAATAGGTCATCCAAAGTGTTTTGGAATGTATGTGGCCAATTTCACTCATCTTTATAGCTGCTCCTTCTCCATTCTGATTGACATGTTTGAATATGTGTAACATGATCTTGTCCTATGCTAAAAGTGGGTATGTTTGCTTGTGCTGACAACTTTTCCCTCCAAAGTGTTCCATAAAATATGTTATTGTAGTCATCCATGTTTGAAGTCAATGTGAATGGGTATCCCACCATCTCACGGCTTGTCCTATGAAATTTTGCACTAGACTCTGCATTCTGCCATGTTCTCCAATGGTATTTGTTACTTTATCTCTATGATTGACATGAGATTCCCTTTCCTTAAATAAAATGATGTTACTAGAATCATTTTTTGATATCTGTCAAAAGTAGAGAAGGTGTTTCTCGACAATTTTTTTCCCATACAATTGGTATTGCTTTAATATAATAACATGGACAAATTTTTGATGTTGGGATGGCCTGAATTGTCCAAATTATTTTGCTTTGGATTCTTAATTTTCAACTTGCCATTCATAAAACTCTATGTTATAATTATGTCCAATGGAGAGGGGTGAACCAATCAAAATTTCACCATAGGCATTCAGTTCAACATTATCATGATCTTCGTGCAGTACTTTGACTGGCCTCCAAATTAGACACAAATTAAGGCCCATCTAACCTTTCTTAGGCACATGAAGGCTATATTAAACCTCTCCTTTTACACTTAATAATGTTTTTTATCTTTAATATGTTCTTAGGAATGTTTAGAGATAATTGCATATTATGTGTCTAATATTATTTATTTTGGTAGAATATTGCGAGATTATTGGGCATATTATGAAGATTTGGTGGAGGAGATAATTTAGGGACTTGATCCCTACTATAGGAGGAACAATATTGGATAATAAATGAACAAAATATCATGAAATTATTGACAAATTATGTAGCTCCAGTGATTGAAAAAATCTAAAAATGTGTTCCCTGTCATTTAATGTAGATTCATAGTGTTGGGAACCAGATCCACTATTTGAGCGATTTTGGAGAGGAAATATTCCTCATTTCAAGGAGAATACTTCCTCATAAATTTTTATAAGTTCCAATTCTAATTTTCCTCTAGGGGCATGTATTTCTTAGTCTTCTTGTGGAGAAAACTTGCTTTTTAGCAGCTCCACTTTCATTTCTAGCAGGGATGCACTTGGGTTGACTCAAATAATAAATTTTGGTGCCATTTTTAGCTTCTAAATCTTGCTTTCCTTCATAGGAATCTGAGTTTCCTTGGGATTGGTCATCCCAATATCCTTAGATCTCTCTTGTATAATTTCTTTATGTTCTTTGAATGTCTTTTTCACTTGCATCTCTTATTTCTGCATTTACTATTCATGCTTCTTTTATTGTAGGTTACATTGGTTAAATGATGGAAGTGAGTTTTTTTTGCATGTTATTTATATATTCACAATAATTATTCATCCTTAGAACAACTTTTAAAAGTCATATTGATCATTGAGCTACTTGGATTGGTCTACTAGTTTACAAATCTAGAATTTCTAGAAATCCCTTGTAGAAAAATAGTAGTATTTTTCTTCTATTTTTTAGAACGTGTTAATGAGCTTCATTTGAGTTTATTACACTTGTAATGGGTCATAAAAACATTCAAGTTAATAAAAAAAATTACCCCATAGCATTTTTACTTGATTAGGTTAGGCATTTGGTATGTTAACTAGATAACTAGTTCTTGAATTTCTAGTTTTTAGAGTAGTAATTTTCTACTATTTTTTAGCACATTTTAACATGGGTATTTTGGATTTATTCCACTTGTAATGGAGTCCTAATATGGCATAAATAATAATTAAAAAAATTCCATCCCATTTTCATTTGATTTACTTGGGAATTTGGCAAGTTATCTCCTCCTGTAGCAAAATAGGGCCTCCTGTAGTGCCTCCTGTAACACTCTTGTAGCCCTCCTGTAGCACGTGTAAAATTGACCATATTTTTGTCTCTTAGGATGAATAATGACCCATAGTCTCTAAATCCATGATTTAGGGAGAATAAACACCACTAAGGACTTTCCTTTTTACAAAGTAGATTAGGCCTATTTCTTTGAATTCATGCTCTTAGGATTTCAATTAAAAATTGTTGTTCTAGGATAGGATTAGTTTCTTTTCAAGGTAAATTTTCACATTATGATATTAGACTAATGATTCACATTTTTGAAAGTAGCACAAGGTTTACATTATGAAAATAGACAAGTAATTTTAATTATTGCAAATGGCATAAGCTTTACCTTCTAGCAATTAGGATTAGTGTTTACATTTGAGTAAGTAGCATTTCCATTTTTTCAATTAGTTTATGCTTGGATTTCTAAGTCGACTTGTGGATAATTATATTCTAATTTATTTCCTTGTGAGATTTGTCGAACATTTTTCCCTTTTCCTTTGTTTCCATTGCAATTTTTCAGCATATTCAACAATTCTTCTAGGCAAGCAACAAAATGTTTTTCTTTTAATAGTTTGAGAAATTATTCTAAGATTATATCCTTAGATAGTAAATGTTGTTCAGTTTATTTCATAAAAATTCGACACCTTTTTTCATTATTTCATTTTGTCCTTACATATTAGGATATTCTGTATTGTTCTTAACTGATCGAAAACTTTGTAGTCTTAATTGTTGTTATATTTTCCTGCTCTTGACCTTGTGACTACATGAAGTTTTTTTTTTTTTTTTTTTTTTTTTTTTTTTTTTTTTTTTTGTTAATTTAAAATTTCATGCTTGGGGACTATTTGTAATAAGTTATCAAACCTTTTATTTAGGATTTTTCAATAATTTTAGGGAAATATTCCAAATAATCATCACATAGACCACACATATTACAGAATCACAAATCGGTTATCTTCAAGGGGCATTATGTAGAAATATTCCCTTCTTTCTAGTAGGTATAGCAATAAAATATTCCTCGGCCTCAACCATGGCCATGTCCTCTACCATTGTATTCTCCTCCTCATCTACCATAACATCCTCAAAATTATCCTCTTCCACTGAAAGATGGTGGTTCACTAAATTGATCAATATCCCAAGTATGATAAAGAACATGGTAATTAGGTTTACTTTCTCCATTGAGTTGATAGTGCACCAATTTGGCTTGGATTTTCATAGGTTTTATTCACAATCTTTAGTTGAGTGGTTAGAGGTGACTTGGAAGATATCATAATATATGTCAGACTATATTCTTCAAACATCTTAGTCAAAAATAATATACAAAATTACAAGTATCTTTCGTATGCCCTTCCATGTGATAATTAGTACACCAAATATGGTTCTTTTGGAGTGCCAATAGCATGAGATTTTTCTAAATGGTCTAATTTGTCTTCAATTTTGTTGATAGTCGATGAGATAGTCGACTGACCTTCATCATCTTTCTCATTGTGTTGTGCTAATTTCAGTGCCTGTTCATAGTTGGTAACTTCATGCATTCCAAGTGATCTATGAATTTTCTAAAGTAAACCAGCCACATACCATTGAACTGAAAGAAGTTCATTGATGGTATATGGAATGTAGCTCAATAATATTTGAATCATTTGTCATATTCATGTACAAATTCATTTGGTATTAGCTTAATTCCATTTAATTTATGAGCTGCCAAATGCTTGACATCTTGTGCTTTAAAAATGTAAGAAACCTAGTTTTAATTTTGCTTTTTGACTTAGGATGTTTCTATGTAAGGTTCATAAACCATGTTATTGAGTGTTTTCTTATGGTTGTAGTGAACTGTGCCATTTTCTTATGTTCATCATTAATATCATTCGCAACCCAAAAGACTATTATTTTCAGGCTCCTTGACGTATCACATATTCTTATCTTCTTCTTTCTCATTGATAACTTGCGATAATGATTCATCAGTCTGACACGCCCTATGTATATGCTTTATGAACCGAATTTCTTGAGGTCACAACTCTTCGTCAACCAATTCTGTAGTTTGGGTTTCTTCAATGGATATTAGTTGTGGTAGGGAGGGAACAGTCGTGAGATTGCTAAATTGGAGCAACACTTTTTCTACTTCATTATTTATGTTTGATTAATCTTGATCATGAATTTATATTTCTTGATGGTGTCTTTGTTCCTACTCATTATGCTAGACTGCAGGTATTTCTGAATAATTTCACAACTGTAGAAATTCTTGAATGTTGGGACTCACTATTATTATAGTCAGAGTTTTTCTTATTGATGTGCCAGAGTTGTTGATTTGCATAGTTTCTACTTGTTCTCTTGGGGTTATAAGTAGACCATTGTTCTCCATCAGTGCAGTCGGTGCTATGCACTCTACTGAGGATTCCCATGCATCTTCGTTCTCACGCTCCTAATTTTGCATTATGTTCCTATGGTATTATTTCTCTCTAATTTTCTCTTATCACTGTTGCCTTTTGTCCCTTTCTATTTTTTATATGTTGGTTGATTTATTGTATTATCATTCACTATTAGGTCAGGTACTTTCTTGTTTTTGCTTCCTAGCAGTCAACTTTATTCCTTCCATTTTGTTATAGACATTTTTTTGCCTTACAGCTCTAAGCATGAAATGTCCATAAACCAAGGGATCCTAAGTCCCTAAAAGTGTTGTTCCGGCGCCTAAAGGAACAAGGTCAACAAATTACAGCTTCTCCCAGAAGTTCTCCACCAGAAACTGCTCAGAATCAGTCAAATCAGGATCATTTCAGCTGCTCTACTAGCTAGCTGCGTTGCATAGCACCCAAGTACACTAGCTAGGTGCATTGAAACACACCTAAATGCACTACCAGGGTGCGTTGAGCGGGAAATGACAAATGACAGTGTCATTCCGCGAAGTGGACAGACAATGGAAGCTTCCAGAATCTTCCCCAATGACACTTGCCTCACTGAGTTCGACCAAGGATGAGTAAGAGGCTCTCAGTCTCCAAGTGGAAGCAAGAACTGACAGAGAGAAGCCACTAGTCAAATCATAAGCTGACTCATCCTCTTTGCATACATCTATATATGGATCCCTCATCCCAGAGATCCAGAGGCTGGAATTTTGGACATTGCAGAGAATTGCTGTTGGTTTTGAGATAGATATCAGAGTATTGGGTGATTTATGCTTTGTTGGAGGTGAAGAGGGGATTCCTTTGCTGGGAGGTTGATGCTGGATCAGGAATCATTGGTTGTAACTCCTCCTGGACCTTCTTGTTATATCAATAAAACTATTTGAGTTTCTCCTACATGCTTGTGTATCATTGATGTTTGTTATATTTGCATGTTTAGCTTAAATCTGATCCTAAGCTATTTATGAATATAAATCCATGTCTTTGTGTAGTCTTCTTCTTCTGTGATCTTACAGGAACTTGGTGAAGCTGGGCAAGTAAGGGAGCAGGTAGCTGGAAGCTGTCAAAGAGGAGAGAGATTGGATCAAAAGGACTAGCGCAAGACACAGGTTGGTTCATCCTATTCCTCTTTGTTTATAGTTCATAAAGAAGAATACGAAAGTAGTTTTCTCTGTTTGTTTCTAAGGTCACTGTCACACCTTAGTGGGATAGGGTCATTCTGAATAGACACTTTTCCCGTTAACAAAATGGCAACTCCACTGGGGATCGTGTCTAGTTAGTTTGTTTGTGTTTCTCTTGTTGTTTGTTTCATAAACATAGAAGTAGCAATCGAACTGCATTTGCCATTAACAAATGCAAAGTAGACATCTGCTACTTCAATCCATTCACTGGATCTGTTTATGATTTGAACAGCTGATTCACAAATGATCTGATTGCCCTTTGCGATAGCTCTTAGACCTCCTTTAAATCTACCCTCTGATTGTGCATTACTGATTGCTTTTACTCGGCCAAAAACCATAGATTAAACTGCAAACCGTGACCCAGAACCCGGATAGAATTCTCGTTTCTGCCCCAGCGCAGGCTCTGTGAAGAGATTCTGCATTTCAACGTAGTTCCCGAGAGGGCTACCTGCGCTGCAATCCAGTTTCTCTGTGTAACAGGTGCGCTGATCAGCCTAGCCTTGTGCAGCTGAGGTTCTTTGCTTCATTTTTTCAGTTTTGTCTCTGATTTTTGCAGCCTGTGATCAGTGTGTGTCTGTTTAAAAACCCCTTTTCTTTGCCTTAATTTTTCCTCCTTTGTACAAAAAGACTGTAGATGTTCTTTGTGTGTTTGTTACATCATTTACAGTTTTCCATTGAAAAAGTAGAACAGTCATACTGTCATCCTTTGATTTAGATCTGTCGTACGTGTCGATTTTGATCTTAGGAGAAAGTTTATTTGCTATTGACAGTCGATTATGCTTTTACTTTTACCTTTGGTTTGAATTTTTGACTTTCTAGTGTCGAAACGAGTATTTATTTCAAGATCATAAAGTGTCGTAATCATCTCTACCTTTTGATTTCAAAAAGAAGCTTGTTTGTATTTGTCACTTGAAAGCAAATTCAGATTTGTACATCAACTTTCTTTTTAGGCATCAATATTAAGAAAGTGAAAACAAATACATGCACATGTGCATTTGCATATTGACAGTCCGTTTGGCTTGATTTAGGAAAAGTGCATTTACAGTGTGCTCTTTGCTCTTTGAGAAAAGATTGTGTCTTGCTTTTCCCTTTATAGCTAGGATTTTCATTGCTGAAAAGAGATAAAAGTTTTCTTATCATCTTTAGATTGCATTTTAGGAATTACATCTACATCTCGTGGTGAACCCAAAAGGCAAACTTCATAAGAAAGATCAACTTAAAATAAATTGAATGAATCTAACAACGCTTTGGAACTTAACGCACAACATTTAGAGGTCTATGCTAGAGACGTATTCCGGCGTCGTAAAGCCTGGTAACTGTTGTCCTCACTGATGGTTGGGTGATTCCTCCACTTTGAGACGATAAGTGCCAGTACGAACTTGTGCTCCCACGTACCGTCGAGTATATATTGGGAGACCCCTATAGGCTTAAAACCTTTTATCCATAGGAAGCCGTGTCGATCGCCCTACTGATCGCAATGCACCGAACACAACATTCAGGAAGATTGACTGTCGTACCGTAAAAAGTATTCTGCAGTTTTGCGATTGGTTTGGTACTCCCTCTACCTAGATCTCCAAAGCAGTCCCTTTCATTCCTTTTCAGACTCCTTAACGGAAAAGGTCCATCTGAGCACTTGTCACTTCAGGCTCATTAAAAATCGAAGGAGACTAGAGTCATCTTTTGTTTTTTCTCGACTCTTAAAAACTGATAAAACAAGTTGTGTCAAAGTGTCTAAAAATTTATTTTAAACGGAATATTCATACCCTTTTCCTACGTTGATCTTAGGTTGAGAAAATGGAGTCTACCAACCAAGGAATTCCCCTTGGTGGAAATCCTAGTCCCTTCTCCTCTTGGGGAGATGTTGGTGCACCCCATATGGCCACATTGTCGCTTCCAGGACTGACAATTGGCTTGCCAGTATGGCTCTTCTCAACCAATGTCGTTCAGAACACCACCATTCCTGAACAATCGAATCAGCAATTAGACGAGTCCAGAGTTGCCCACCAACCTTCTACTTCCTCTAATTCTTCCTCTCCTCCTTCCTCTTCGCTTGATGGGGCTGGCAAAGACAAAAGTCAAGTTCCTAAGGAGAATAAGGAGAAGAAGAAGAAAGAGAAGAAGAAGAAGGAGCCAAAGGCGAATGGGGGAAAACGAGTGTCGTCTAACGAAAATCCACACACTGCACCGACCAGGCCTAAATCGCCATGTGTCATTTGCAAAGGAGACCACTTTCATAGATATTGTCCTTGCATCCCTCGGATACTAAGGGACTGGTCTCCTCGTTTGCACAATCCGGTGTCATCAACCTCTGATGATCATGTTGAGAGCACACCGTCAACTAGCGAAAGTGAAGCCCCAGGACAAAAAGGGAAAGCTAGATTTCCTTGTAAACTGTGCAAAGGCAATCATGCCATCCACCGTTGTCCCTTCTTAGACGAAGCGAAAAGAGTTTTGGATGATCGTCCGGTTTCACCGTTACGACTTCCTCCTGGATATAAAAAACTCTTGCCGAGTCCGTCGCTAGTTGAGAATCTAGCTGGCCCGCTCAAGTGGTCGGCTGAAGCGCCTATCATTGAAGATAAACCATTTGAATCCATACCAGACGAAAGTCAAAAGGTCGAGGCGGCAGTTGACCCGGTCTTGCCTTCAAAGGTTTTATCTTCGGATGATACAGTCACTGAAGAGAACAAGGATGACACCGTCCAAAGTTCTCTTCATCAACACATACTCCGATGAACATGGGGGCAATCTACCCATTCCCTTACCGCAGGAAGGAAGTTCGTCAGAGCCATACCCGGCCGTCTACTCAGTCCCACCTCCAAGCCACCTAGTTGTCTCCTTCGACTGGAATCAACTAGGCAGACCCCGTTTACCGCAAGTGTACCATTTCGAATTATCATTCAAATATATATAATAGTCATGGCTGGTACCATCATAGATGAGGGGGCTTCTGTGAGTATCCTTTCCTCTATTGCTTGGAAAGTGCTTGGTTCGCCATCGCTATTGCCCGAGATGAGAAATCTGACAGGCTTTGATAAAGGAACCAGTCGACCTTTAGGGATCCTTCCCGATGTGCCCATAACATTGAGAAGGAAGACAGTTCAAATGAACATAATGGTAGTTCAAGGACCCTTGGATTATAATCTACTCCTTGGATGAGACTATATTTATTGCATGGGAGCCATCGTCTCCTCACTCTTTAGAGTAATGTGTTTTCCGCACGAAGGAAGAGTGGTCAAGCTCGTGGACCAGCTTTCATTTCTCGGATCACGCATAACAAATAGTCATATACCATCCCTAAATGGTCTCTTCACGCAAGAAATGTCTCAATCCCCAGTCCGTCCTCCCAATGAGCGCGAGTAATTCGGAGGGATATGACTGAAACCCAGGGGGCATGCGTCCTGGTCTGCTTCGGCAGGAAAACTTCAGGTATAGGGTAGGTTTCCGCGGGAGAATATGACTAGTCTGTACCCCATCCGTCGGTGGAAGAGGGGTTATTCTAGAATAAGATTCTCTTGTCAAAGTTATGTGAGTTGGCGGACGTCGTCACTCACCTTTTTTTATCTCGGTAGACACCGCCGAAGAAGTGTTTTGTTTGCACCGCGAATAGAACAATCTTTGGGTAACCTGTAAGAGGTAGGCCTTTCCCGATAGAACAAATGTTTTGTCTGCAAATTGAGGGGTAACCTTGAAACCATATTTTATACCTCGGGGCATGCAAACCTTTTGGAGTGCAAGCAAAGAGCGATTATTTATCTGTTTTTTGGATTAGTCGTTTCCTAACTTGCATAAAGAAAGGATGTGGGGCAAAACTCTGAAAATTGCCAATTTTATATGAGACATTCTTATCATATGACTGGATTAGTCGAGCATTTTTAGTGCATAGTTCAAGCTCGTTAAAAAATAAACATAAGACATGAGAAAATGTTTCCACCCGCGTTTAAGCTCGTTAAAAAATGAACTATTCCCCGGTAAATAACCACCGTGAATGAAGAATTTCAGCCATTAAAGCCTTGGTCATGTTTGCACCATCACCTCCAATTCTCCATTGGCCGATCATTTACCTCCATTTGATTGTTTACCCATTTTGAGGAACAGCTGCGAAGAGTGATTTCACTAGCCATCCTTGTGACACTGCCGTGATTGGAAAAATTCCAACCCTTACCTGGAATCAGCTGCTACCCATTTTATCACTCGTTCCTCAAAAGACGAGTCTTCTTTAAGCTCTTTTCAACTGACTCGTAAAATATGAAAAGATTGCCGAGTTTTGGCCTTCCAGCTCGTTAAAGCGACCGGAAGCGCTATCCCTCCTCTAGATTTTAATCTTTTTGGACCTGAGGGATTATTGCACAAAAAGATCGAGCACTTGTTTTGTTTGGCTCGTTAAAACTATCGAAAATTCATCCCTTCTGTATTGTTTTATACTTTTTCGGACTTAAGGGATTAGATGACGAAAAAGGAATTTTGGAGTTACCTTTACGTACCTTTTCAGACTCTCTAAAAATGAAAAGGATCGAGTTATCTTTGTCGTTAAACTTGTTAAAAAGATTAATAGCGACAAACTTGTCTTTAGACGAGAACGAGTTTCACTATCGCTAGGCTCGTTAAAACATAGCGATGGGTTTGCCCGAAGGGCAAATTATAGAACAAGCATATGTTATCCTCCTCAAGCTTGACAAAAATAAAGAGGTACTGGTCAACAATGACTGGGGAAAAATTGGGAAGAAACTCAAAGAATCTTTATCGGCAGCAAGTCGCTCTTGAACATGACACTTCCACTCCGTGCCTGAGTCGGGTTGGGTTGTTTCATTCACCGGTCACATCACCATGGTCACACCATACCATCCACCTTTGGGGTAAATGCTACCAATCCATCACATAAGTGTCGCCGACATGTTCAAGAGAAGTCATCTAGAGAAGTCACCTGTGTCCCATCTGCTACCATACATTATACTTCATTCTTTCATGACCGCCATCCTGAACCATATATCATCAGATCGTTTTCACCTCCATCAAAATCATTTGCTCCATTCCGTGTCATTGATGTGGGATTCATTAAGGCCCTCCTTTGACGGATCGCTTCTTGTCAACACCAACTCATTATCCAAGAAGTTGATCTAGGAACACCCCATTCAGTACTTTGAAGCTTGCATGCCTCAATGGCAAGTTTCTCACTTCCGACAACAGGTATACATCAATGACCTTCGACCGAAAGATTTTGCGTGGTGTTCGATGCCAAGTCCTTTATTCACACCACGTGATGTACTGCAGTACCTTGAGGGTCATCATCATTATCGGTGATTCCTCTCGCGCTTGTTAACAGTTTACATCATTGACTGGTAATCAAGCGATGTCTTTCCATGTTCGACTTCAAAACATTTCTCACATGGATCGACTTGTACTTCGAGTGAAGATCGGACGAGATTGAAGACCTCGGATCTAGTTTCATCCATCCGGGCTGCGATATATATTCAGGAAAATAAAGACATTGAAATGTACAACAGTACAGCACAGATAATCATCCTACCAAAAGGATGATGGCTCTATCAGAATCATCAGTCTACCATCAGACGATTGTCTGTCCTATGTACATGAAAATGAATTTATAAAGTTGAGCATGGGAATGCCTGCCTCAGCTAGATCATGAAAACAGTATGAAGATAATGTATTGTATTGTATCTTATTACAGGTCTCCTCCCAGCATTGAAAGAACTTCGGATCCTCCTAATAAAGCATTTCACCCGATAAACGGCCTCATACTTTAGGGGGCAACTGTTATAGACATTTTTGTGCCTTACAGCTCTAAGCATGAAATGTCCATAAACCAAGGGATCCTAAGTCCCTAAAAGTGTTGTTCCGGCCCCTAAAGGAACAAGGTCAACAAATTACAGCTTCTCCCAGAAGTTCTCCACCAGAAACTGCTCAGAATCAGTCAAATCAGGATCATTTCAGCTGCTCCACTAGCTAGTTGCGTTGCATAGCACCCAAGTACACTAGCTAGGTGCGTTGCAACGCACCTAAATGCACTACCAGGGTGCGTTGAGCGGGAAATGACAAATGGCAGTGTCATTCCGCGAGGTGGACAGACAATGGAAGCTTCCAGAATCTTCCCCAATGACACTTGCCTCACTGAGTTCGACCAAGGATGAGTAAGAGGCTTTCAGTCTCCAAGTGGAAGCAAGAACTGACAGAGAGAAGCCACTAGTCAAATCATAAGCTGACTCATCCTCTTTGCATACATCTATATATGGATCCCTCATCCCAGAGATCCAGAGGCTGGAATTTTGGACATTGCAGAGAATTGCTGTTGGTTTTGAGATAGATATCAGAGTATTGGGTGATTTATGCTTTGTTGGAGGTGAAGAGGGGATTCCTTTGCTGGGAGGTTGATGCTGGATCAGGAATCATCGGTTGTAACTCCTCCTGGACCTTTTTTTTTATATCAATAAAACTATTTGAGTTTCTCCTACATGCTTGTGTATCATTGATGTTTGTTATATTTGCATGTTTAGCTTAAATCTGATCCTAAGCTATTTATGAATATAAATCCATGTCTTTGTGTAGTCTTCTTCTTCTGTGATCTTACAGGAACTTGGTGAAGCTGGGCAAGTAAGGGAGCAGGTAGCTGGAAGCTATCAAAGAGGAGAGAGATTGGATCAAAAGGACTAGCGCAAGACACAGGTTGGTTCATCCTATTCGTCTTTGTTTATATTTCATAAAGAAGAATACGAAAGTAGTTTTCTCTGTTTGTTTCTAAGGTCACTGTCACACCTTAGTGGGATAGGGTCATTCTGAATAGACACTTTTCCCGTTAACACATTTTTATCAGTTACATGTAGTTTTCCAACTTTATTTTCTTTCTTTACATTTTTCTTCTTTATTTACCATGATCTGTTATCCCCCCCCATGCCGAACCTACTTAGTGTCGGTTCATGGGGAAGTATCTGTTAGCCATGATTATTTTATTAAGAAATAATCATGTGCTTCCTTTTTATCTTTACACTCAGCGTCAAAAAAATTTCACCACTTGGTTTGATCTTTCTTCCAATCGGTATTGGTTGGTATTCCTAGTGGTGGTTGATACTCAACAATATTTCCTGCACCTTTTTCAAGAAGGAACATGTGTAAGAGGGTAGGGAATGTGCAAAAGAAATAATCATGGAGATCATCATAAAATATGGTCTTAATACGTTCGATCGAAGTCCGATATTCTACTGCATGCTCTTCAAAATAGTCTTCAAGAATCGACTCAAGCCACTCATGTAAATTTTTTCATCCATCATTGGATAACTTCAACAAAAGTCGGGCGTGAGTTTCATTTTGAGGTTTTTTCATGGGAAAGGAACTTGTTGATCTTGATTGGGGCACTGTATATGTATCGTTCACGTGCTTCCGTAAATAAGTTGGCTCTAGCTTCTGCAATTGTTAGATGAATTTTGCGCACGTAGTTTATTAAATAATTATTGATCTCTTCCTCCCACCATAGTTGTATCTCTTCCAATGTTAACATTTATGCATGCATAATATGTGACTTGGATTCTGACTATTAGCAATGGAACCAATGTTGTAATCTAATGAACAATGTGCATAGTTACAAGTAGTCATACGACAAGTAATTATAGATACAAGAGACACAATAATGGAGAACCAATAGAAGAGCATAGATATATCTCTATTATATGTTGAACCAAAATTGATACATAGATATGCAAACATCTATATATATATATATATATATATATATATATATATATATATATATATATATATATATATATATATATATATATATGTATGTATGTATGTATAAAGACTATCGGGACAATTTTGCAATTCTAATTATTCGACTAGATATGATGCTTAATTTTTCATTAGTTGTCATTTCATTACATTACATGACTATTAACTTGACTTGGGCAAGTCGGCTAAGCTGACTAGCCCTCTTTACAACATGCTAGTCGGTTAGACCAACTAGCTCCTCCAATGTTCACTCTTTATGGTTGGAGTTTTATTTTAATTTTATTCACTAATAAACCTTTTCGTGTGATTAGAGTTTGACTATAAGGAATGGGTTAACATGTCAAATATGAGTTTAGGAGGTTGTGTAAGACTAACATAAACAAGATCAAATTTCATGTGAAGTATAACTTGTGTAGGTAGCCTAGTTTTTTAAAGAGGATTATATTGGGTTACAATGTTTAGCTCTGACTGGGGATGGTGCCTCCTTGTGAGGTAGCAAGAACCGCAAACCTGGTGCCTTCAAACACTAGGCATGGAGTCAATATTTATTAATAACAAGGCCTTTTTATGAAATACATTAATACTCTGTATCATATTAGTAGATAGTTATAAATGATGAAACTTTAAGAAATATCTACCAACAATGAGGTGAATGTATCAAAAAAAAAAAATTTCACAATGTAACCTGTAAATTTTCATGTTCATGCTAGACACATCATTTCTACTCTTGAAATTTCTACAAAAATGTTAAATACTTTTATTAAAACACAATAATAAGGCTTGGAGAGTTATTTTTTTCATCACTCAATTTATCTTTACCTTTGTCCTAGAAATGTGTGATGTGTGAATGAAAATTTCACTGCAATAATCAACTTCACGGGTCGATCTCTTGTATTAACTATCACGTTGATAAATTTCTGAAATGACATAAAGGCCATTGATCTAATTATTTATCAATCGTTAAATCATATCAGATAGCAATAAGCCCATTAATAACCCTCTAGGTTTGCATCCAATACGTAATAGTGATCATTAGATCAAAAGGTTGCTGACCACTGGATCCCATCGGATTGGAAAAAGACAATTAAGCTTTGCATAAGTCATCATCCGATTTGTATTATTTATCTTTGGATTAAACAAAGGTGAACAATTTGGTTACGTTGTATGACATGGTGTGTGTTAAATTTTGTGCTTCTCCAAATACGATGGAAACATTATCATTGGATTAAAAAATTATTAATCATTTGATATGATTATTAATCATTCAATCATATCAACTAGATGATTTTGATCTACCTAGGAAACTACATATAATTTCAAGTGATTTGGCACAGAGTTTGTAAAAATTCACGCACACATAATCGACTTTCGTTGAAAACTAAAAATATACTGAAATTTTGAAAATGTTAGTACCATTTGTTTTCTATTTCTACAAAAATATTGCATCATTTTCATTGTTATGGGGAAATACAACTTTATTACTGTTCAAAAAAAATTCATTTAAATGTTGGTCAGAAAGAAAAAAGAAACTTCTAATGCAAAAAGAAATAAACCCTAATCTATTCAAGAAAAAGAGTGAAAATATTTTATATCTTAATGTCCTATCTAACCAATAGCAAGAATGACATCATGACAAATCATATAATATACCTATAAAAAAGTTGATGAGATCATTAGTTATTAATATATAAGACATTCATTTATACCCTTCAATCTCGTAGGGTCATTATGGTAATGAAATAGGTCACATCGATCATAGCCTTATATGTGTCTCATCCTTCATTTGAGAATTTAAAACCATATATAAATGATTGAGTTCTTACATTTATTGATTAAGAGATTGTAAACATTATGGTACTAGTTTATAAGAATAAGTATGAAATTCATCTCAGAGTAAAATTCAACTAACACTATTGAGACTAGTTATTAGGGATTATTGAGCATTAGATAATCCAATGTTCCTTGTGTGTTTCATAACATGTGTGTAACCGTCTATCGAGGTTCCCTTAACTCTAGTGATGCATATTTTTACTAACACCTTTGGGTTTTGGTGTAATGGAAATCATGATTCTCACAAGTGGTATTAGAGCCAAAGGTCTGAAGTCCAAAAAACACTCAAGTCACATTATGGAGGGAGATTGTTGGGCATTAGATAATCTAGTTCTCCTTGTGTGTTTCACGACATGTGCTTAATTTCCTCTCGAGGATCCATTAACTCTGGTGATGCATATGTTTAATAATGCTTACAGGTTTTGGTATAATGGCAATCATGACTCCAACAAGTATTTCATTTCCCCTTTTGTGTTTGCTACATGAGTTTCCTTAATTGCACATTGCTCGGCTACCAATGAGCATCCATAGCCCGATGGATTCATCCACTATCCTAACTAAATAAATTTCAACACATTTTCATTCACATATAAGTATATGTCATAGAAGCTTCAATTTTCTTTCATTAAATAATTATGGGATGATTATGCACTAGGGTTTGACCCAATGCCACTAACCTTTCTTTGCTGCTAGCGAGTGTTCGTAGCCCCAACGGAGATATCAACATTCCCAATTTGAAGCAACTTAAATGATGATGGTATGATTATGCACTGGGATAACCCAACACCATAGATATTTCTTCGTTTCTAGTGAAAATCCATAGCCTTGGCCGAGTTATCCACTTCCCCCATTTGTAAAACGATTATTTACTATAAATCAAGAATAATACTTGTGATCGAGGAAAGTCACATGCATGGAGTATAATTATGAATAACTAGTATAAAGATGGATCAACATGGCCAACAAGTTGGAGCTTGCATTTCAGGGGTTGTATCTCCTTCTAGAATTGGTTCATGAACAATCAAGGGTTTCTATTCCTTTAGTGGTAGTTGATAAATCAAGGGTAACAACTCCTTTTAGTTGTAGTTGATAAATTAGGGAGTGGTAGCTTCCTTCAGTTGGTAGCCCGAGAAATCTGCAAGTAGAAGCTTGCAGGTAGTGATGTAATAGCAAGTTGTAGCTTATGTTTTCAAAAGGAATAAAGAAGAATATTGGTGTCTTTATATGTTTGATATGTGTAACTTACATGTTGATTTACGATGTTTCTTGCATGAATTCTTACTAAGTAGATTGAAAATTTTAATTTGGAAATAGTTTTATAATTTGGCCACACTATTGATTCAACCCCCCCCCCCCCCCCCTAGTAGTGTCTTAGTTTCTAACAATTGGTATCAAGGGGAGGTTCCTTTAGGATTATTTTAATAGCTAGAAGTAATATAGGGGGTCTTGGAGAACCAATATGGGATTACCTCAGATGGAGTTCCATATTTAAATGGGTCAATTTATACAACTTGGAAGGTAATAATGGAAATATACCTCCAATCTCTTGACATTGATATATGGTTTTCTATAGATAATGGAATTCTAAATAATGAGTTTAATGAACAATCTAAGGAAACCTTGAAATGATTGACTAAGTTAAATCTTCAAAAAGTGATCTATTATGCGACTTCCAAGGAGATATGGGATAAGTTGTAGTCCATCTATGTTGAATACATTCAAGATACATGTGACATAATGATGACCTCTTTGAAGAATGTAGTACACAAGTGTTAAAAGAAGTTCAAGGATATTAAAGATAATGAATCATAATGAGAAGATAATTCCCTAGTACCAAATGGACATGCTATAAATAATCACTTAAATTATTCAGAGAAGATGCAATCTACAAGTAAGTTTATGTTATGTTTTTGTTGTAGAAAAATAGGTCACCTATCTTCTAGTTATCCAATAGAAATTTTTGATGAAAGAGATAATTTCACATCTGATGGTAGTGAAAAAGGAACTACTTTAATAGTAATAACAAATTCAGAAACTACACTAGAAGATAATAGGTGCACTGCTAGTATAGAAGAACATAGAGTATCTCATGTCTCTACAAAAGAATCCTTAGACTCAGAAAGGGAACATGATATTAAAGAAGCTAAAAGTGAAATATACATTGGTTATGAAACTAGTAGCTCTTCTACTAGATTAGAAGATCTTGAAGAACATATCTATTTTAGAAGCACACTTATATTTGCCTTTGCGGGGATCCAAAGGCTTACATACAAAAATAATAAGCTAGAAGTTGAGATTATTATAATAAAAGATAAATTATCAAGATATGGTAAGCAGGAAAAGAGTTTTGAAGCTTTGAAGGAGTTTCAAAGTAGAAAAATTCCCTCTCTTGTCAAGACTATTTAAGATTGTAAATTCAATAAAATAAAGCAACAACTCAACAACACAAAGTTTGAGTGAAGAGTCAACCAAGATCCAAATTCCCCCAAAGATGAGACAACAAACTTACAACTATAGTGAATAATGTTAAAGACAAAGGTAAGCAACCCATCTGGTGTTTTAATGGTGGAGTAGGAAATTATGCTTATAAGTGTCCAAAAAAGAAAAACCAATGACAACAAGGAGTTTCCCAAGGAAATAATTCAGATAACCACATGCATAGCTCCTTTTCCCATCAAGGACAAAATATTCAAGGTTGAAATGTATCAAATAAAGCATGTAATAGTCCAATAAATGTATATGTTAGCAGAAATACAAGATATCGTAAGAATTATGTTAATCCCTTTTCTCCTCTCTTAGATAATGTTGATGTTAGAGGTGTTGAAATTATGGGCATTACGCAATTGCATGTAGATTTGGGAAGATAATACCTCCTTCTCAGACAAATGCAAATAGAGATACACATTGTGATGAGGACCAATGAGGACAATTTCACATCATCAATAAAATGATCGTGCCAAAAGAAGCAGGAAAGCACAAGATATTTGAGTCTTATCAGAAAATCAACATATCAGAGTCTAATATTTGTGTGGTGGATCTCATTGATAGTATTAAATGTGTTCTAGTCAGTCCTATAGACAATGAGAAATAAGCACAACAGGTGATATGTAGGTTACCTATATTTGAAAACAAGAAGCACAAGTGATTAATATGCCTATATTGTGGCAAAAAGGCACTCAGACAAGAAAAAGGACAAGCTCATGGTGATGTCCATATTAGAACTCATAATACCAAAGTGTGGATCAGAAAAGGGATATAATCTACTCAAGGGTGGTAGATCCCTTGTATTTTTTCATTAAAAAGAAGAGGATGTCTTCAAGTTAAGCCTAAAATATCATATGTAAAGCACAAAAAGGGATATACTAAAATAATGCATATGAAACATTAAATGAATATTGTCCTTTTAAGTTTATAATAGTTCTCTGAACTTGATGCTATATGCTAATATATTATTAACATATGCTAATTAAAAATATGTTTTTTTTTAAGAATAAGTGTGGAAGACATAAATCATCTGAAAGCAAGTCGATTTTGGTTGTGCATTTGAGGAAAATTGTCAGTCTATCACTACAGTGAATCTAGGAAATTTTTCTTTGGAGAACTACTTGTATCTCTCAAACCATAGTGAATTTTGGAAAAATACTTGTGATCCAATTGAATTGCGCAATTATGCACAAAACCCATGTCTCATATTTTTTATATTCATCCTCATTTTAAATTAAATACAATACAAAAGTGTTACTTCTTATCTAGAAAAAAATTTATTGGGAGGTTTAACCATGAGATGGATCTAAAATTTGAGATCATGGTGAAAGCTTGGAGGTTGAAACCATGATTTTTGTTACAAAAATTCTCTTCATAAATCATCATTAGCACAATAATGCGTAATAATCTAAAATGAGCATTACTCAACCATGAAAGCATGGTATGGTATTTTACTAAAATTATGGTAAATGCCAGTGATAAAACAGAAGTAAAAAGGGAAGAAATGGATGTCTATAAGTGATAAAAATAATGAAAAATTAGAAACCCAACAATATGTTTCAGTCACTTGTGCATAATACACATATTTTTTTTTTATGCTAGAGTTCATTATGCATAAGTCCAAGAAAAGCAACATTATCATAAATGTAAGCCTAGTTGCGAATGTGACCAACAGGAATTTGTGCATGAGTCCAAGAAGAGTAGCACAATCATAAATGAAAGCCTAGTTGAGACTTAGACCAATAGGCATGAATGTGATCTTGGCTCATTAGTACAGAGATAACTGATATCTTCACAAAACCTCTCCCAAAAGATCAATTTGAGCACTTAAGGAAATGATTGGGAGTATTCCCTCTTACCTCCCTCCACTAATTTTTATCCAAGCGGAAGAAAGGAATATGTTGAGATTAGTCCAATGCTCAGCATATCCAAAGGGAGATTCCAGGTCCACAGGAACACAATAAGATAGGGGGAGATCAGTTTATGGGGATTCCTTTTGTCATTAATGTCAAAGGGGTAGAGAAAGTATAAAATATTGCATTATTTTATAAGAAGGAGAATGGCCAAAAATTGAGCACAAATTTATGTATTATGTATGATAGGTGAATGCAACGTTTCAGAGGTACATGGGGGGATAAAGGAACTATTGAATATAGGGGAGTTTACTCAGTTGTCATGAATTTTTTTTTCTTATGTGCCATTGCTTTAGTTTGTTATTGATTTTCCTTGATGATTAATAAGAATTTTTTGGTGTTTCCATCAATGAAGAAGGGGGATAATATTAGAAATATGTTGGCATTGATGTTAAAGGAAGTGTCATGAAGTGGCATTGTTCAAATGGTTTCAGGAAGGCTGGTGAAAAAGTGAAATTGGTTTCTAAAGGGGAATTATCTTCGGATCAACTTTTTCCTTATATATTCAGCTCATATGATCTTGGAAACTACTTAGATGGATATATCTTGAAAAATCCTTTCCAATGGTATATGTAAATTTGAAAAAGTACCTATTGGATCAAAAGTTATGAGCAAAACAACTTCACAATTCAAGGGTAGAATAAGTCAATCAATTTGATTGGAATTCTATTAGAATGGTCGCTAATAAATTAGGGAGTGGTAGCTTCCTTTAAGTGGAATCCTAAGAAACCTTCAAGTAGAAGCCTGTAGACAGTGATGTAATAGCAAGTTGTAGCTTTTCTTTACAAAATGAATAAAGAAGAATATTGATGTATTTATATGTCTCATATGTGCATTATTTTCATGTTTATTTATGATGTTTCTTACATGAATGATTACTAAATAGATTGAAATATTTAATTTGGAAATAGTTGTATAATTTGGTCACACTATTGATTCATCCCCCCAGTAGATTCCTAGTTTCCAACATCTTCATTAGTCGATTGCCAATGTATAGGTCCATGATTTTATAACATTTATTTTCCTTGATAAAATGTAATTTCTCCTTCAAAATTATTTTCTTCACAATTATCACCATTAGTGTGATCAGGAACATGAAATACACTAAGATCAATATCATTTATAAGACTTTTAGTCTGCTTAGGACATATATACACCTTTTGACATTTTATCATATCATGTTCAATGGAACATTTATTTTCTAGAGCAAGGGAAGAGAAACATGTTTCCTTAAAATCATCAATTTTGTATTCATTATTAAATATTTCAAGTTTGAGCTCTTCATCATTATTGTAACATTGAATTTCTTGGGATTCTAAATCAACATATTCATCTAAATCACAACAATTATCAGAAAGTGATCATGTTGAATACATACTTTTGTAATATTTGTGAAAGACAAAATATAAATATCTCAAGAAGAAGATACTAGTAGGAAGAATCCTCCTATGCCATTGTCTAATGTCTCCTTCCAAAGATATCATAAATAATTTCATAAGGATATTTTCATGATAAACCCTAATCTTGAAAATGCAACCATGGAATTCAATTAGATATTGAGCAAGGTCTTCATTGTCATCTTCTCAAAAGAAAGGAAGGCATTTCTCCCATAAATATATATTAGGCATCTTAGTGGAAAACCAGGTGTGTTAGAAAAATCCAAAGGGGAAAATAATATGGATACTAAATAAGCACAAGAAAAATCCATTAAAACGATATGAATAATATAAATAAATTGAGTCCCCAAATGAAAAAATAAACAAACAAAGAAACATCAAAAGTGCATTTTATTTTTCTCCCATTCACTAGTAGGTAAGCGACTTAAACATTTATTGATTACCATGAAAAAAAATCTTTTCAGTTTTCTCTCTGTTAACAATGCCAAAAAATGTTGGCTCTCAAATTGTTTCGACAATAGAGAACAACTTAAAAGCACATTCATAGAGGATGAAAATACTCCCACTTTAGTTTGGATATTGGCCTTCTCCAACCATACAGGGTATTCCCTAAATTCAATATAATTTAATAAAGCTTTCTATGAAAAACATATAGATGTGGTCAGGTTATAGATAAAATAATGTTTTAAGAAAATGTAGGTAGTAATGCTTACAATATGTGAATCTTATTAAATAAATAAATCATTCATGACTAAAAATGAAAATTTCAAATATGCATCACATTCCATACTTAACGAGATGGTTGGTAATGAAATTAAAAGTAAAATGACAATGGAAAGGAAATAAGAAAAGTTAAAACACACACACACACACACACACACACACACATATATAGATATATATGTATACATATATATGTATATATATGTATACATATGTATGTATATATATACATATATATGTATACGTATACATATACATATACATATATATCCAATTGAAATGTGTAGTAAAATCATGTGATGTCATGTATCTATATCATTTCAACCTGTAACAAGCAAATTAGAATGTTGAATTAATTATTTCTAAATACTATATATTTGACAAATATTAAATAAATAATATATATGAAATATTAACAATGTGATCATGTTATATCATTCTTAATCAGTCATGTATGCCAGTAAAACAAGATAAAGTAAAAGAATAACACAGTAAAATAAATAAGAAAAATAAAATGAAAGATAAGTAGTATGTGTTGGGTGTGGTTTTTTACCTATTTTCTGCACATTCTTCCCTAGTTTTGACCTTTCTGTCCCCCATGCCCATGATGACTTTATATGACCAAATTCCCTATTTTCTTACCTTTTTAACCTATTTTACTGTCATGTTACTTTGTTGTATTTTATTGAATAATATGGGGATTTATTCCTTTTTGTGGCTAACTAGGAGAGTATTGAAGAAGTATTTTGGGAAGTCCTTCTTTTCAAGTGATGGCTCGCAAGAACAAAGCTATGAAGTAGACAACTGTTACATGGTGCTGCTACACATTAGATGGCGTTATAGGTTGTTGTTACACATTAGATGTTGTTATAGGTTGCTGTTACACATTGGATGTTGTTACACCACGCGATGATCTGTTGTCACACCAATAGCGGGTCGCTAGTAATGTCGTGTCATCTCGAACTGCCATTCACTCAATGTTGTGCTGAAGTTGGGAAATGTGGGTACTCTTCCAAATAACAACTGTCGGCAGTAGGGATTGTTTATTTTTGAAGCAACAAGACTCAAGCAATTGCAATCATAACTGATGGATATTTGTATTTAGCAATAGGTTGTAACTACTTTTATTTTTTATCAACATGAGAATCATGAGATTCTCATGACGGATCTGTTTCTAATTTTAGGTTGTAATAACTATAAAGGACTTGATTTTTCATGTAAAAGAGATGACATATAGAGAAGTATTGTTACTCTGCTTCTGTAATTCTGAATTTATTTTTAATATCAATCAGCACGGTGATGTTGTTATTGTTCTTCACCTGATTCGTTAATCACTTTTGTGTTCTTCCTGTGCCCTGTTGAGGAGGAAGGGCCCTCCTTCCTGGAAGGGATTGCAGTGATATAGGTAGTGTATATTCTAGTTTAGTGAATTGATTTATGGTTTCTCGCTGTGTTGTACAAATCATGGATTACATTCGCTATTGTTTCTATTTATATTATGTTATTACACTGAGTTAATCAACAGAATGGTAGTAACCAGCTGGAGTAGATATTAGTTCTTGTGTGGAATGAATTTACTTTGCTAGTTGTGAGTTGTGATTTAATTCTATAGAGTGTTTTTATGTCTACACGCATGATTTGATTCAACAATTTAGATCAGTGACATCTTTTACATTTTTCTGCATTTTCTTATGCTTGGTTGGAGTGTATTGCAACAGACGGTGCGAACTCCACTGAAACAGCAAGACCTACCCTATATTGACAATGAATGTTGCAATCTCAGTCAATTAATATTGATTAAAACATCACTACATTTTGGCGTCGTTGGTGGGGATGGCAGTTGATGATACAGTCAGCCAAGTTGTTTGTTTGATATAGAGTGTTCCTAGTCGACAGTTGCTGGGCGGTAAGATGAGAGGTAAGAGTCTGTACATTGATCTAACATACCTGGGCAGGCTCACCATTGTGATTACTAGGACACTTAGGACATTTTGATGTTTTGTTACTGTGTCTTCATCTCTTCAGTCACTGAGAAGTAAGACAAGAGGTAAGAACTTGTGCATCACTCTAACATACCTGGGCGGTCTCATCATTGTCAAAGATTGAGACTATTAGAGTGTTATTTAATACACATAGGGTCCATGTGTGCACTTGTAGGAATTACAGAGACACTGAAATCAACCCCACTCTAATAAGTCATAGGAACAATGGGTCGTAAAAAGGAAAGGAAGGGTGAAGATTTAGGAAGGAAGACATTTATCCAAGAACTAATCTCCAAGGCAAAAAAAGAATAGTCTAGCTCTCAAAGGAATGCAAGGAAAACAGGGCTGCAAAAATATGTTACTCCCATAACAAAAGCAAAAACCTCTAATTCCTCCATCTCAGGACCATAACATTCTAAAGCTATCACTAATACCCCCAAGACCAAGGATTTGATTCATGAGTAAGAAGGGGAAGCTAGTAGTTAGAATTTGAGGACCACGGGGCAAGGGGAAACTGAGGGGGAACATCACACACTTGAGATGGAAAATCACTTGTTGGTTTATCAATATCCAGATACAGGTAGTGTGGTGAAACAGCTAACCCTAGGAGTATCTGAGGTACTAACCACATCTACAGGGCCATCACAAACACAACTCGAAGGACATCCGCTACATCAAGGGTTAGAAGAATTAGTCATGGGGGACAACAATGATAAAAATGCTAAAATAGTCGCTACTATCACCACCTTTAAGTTCCCAATTGGGAATATCAAAGGTGAAGCTCCTATGAAAAATATTCCTCTATCATCCTTACCATCCTTTCAGGGGATGACTATGGAAGATACAAATACATTTCTATTTGAGTTTGATGTCTTATGTAGAATTTATGATTATGCAGCAAATGCTCAAAAATTAAAGCTATTTCCTGCTACCTTAAAAGGGGTAGCCTTGAGATGGTTCATGGGATTGGGCTCCGCTTCTATTTCAACGTTGAATGATATGAAGGAGACGTTCTTGTCAAAGTACCAGGACTATTGCAGGACCATGGACTTAAGGGAAGAGATATTTAGAATGACACAAAAGGAGGATGAAAGCCTTGAAGATTATGTGGAATGGTTCCACTATAATCTGCAAAGGTCTAAACACAGCGATTTAAACCAGGAAAATTTGAAGACTATATTCATCAGAGGAATGAGGGATGATTGCCTTGACACCTTGAATCTATTGGGAAAAGGGGATATATCGCAAGAACCATTCACTGAAATTGTAAAGCTCTGCCTAAGATGCTCTTGAGGATCGTCCAAAGGAAGGAGTACAATTTGGGATGCCTCTATTCGCATACAAAAATCTGTAGGTGGAGGACTAACTAGAGTAGAGATCGGGAATTTGTTTGAAAATTTCAAGATCGATATCCTTAGTACTCTATCGGCCCAGATAACAATAGCACAGATCAAGAAGACATAAGTAGAAGCTGACACACCCCTGGCCGTGTTCTGTCCGACTTGCCGAAAGAAACATCGTTTCAGGGAATGTGAATTGAACAACATCATCCTATGTAATATCTGTGAGTTGGAGCATTCAATAGAGAAATGTACAGAGCTTCCTATACTAAAGGCAATACTCAGAGAGTCAAGCGAAGAGGTTCAGTCCTCTTACTTCATCACACTAACGAGGCCATGGAAACCACGACCTCCAATTATGTCTCAAGACTTTTCCTCTTTCAATACATGGAACAATTCATATAATAACCAATAATATCCCTGTAAATATTATCCCCCTCCTTCAGCACAGTTTCCTTCACCTTGGAACCAATGGTCTCAATCCCTCCTGTTCAATATCCTCAACCCCAACCATACCCTTGGAACCAGAATTGGAGAGGAAATGCCTAGAATTCAGCTCTGCCTGGACCACCCATGCAACAACAACTGCAGTTACCTCCTTTCCAAGCTCCTGCTCCTCCACCACCTGTGCGACCCCAACTATTTGTGCAACCTAACCCAAACCCAAACAATAAAATAGCTTAGGGCATAGAAGTTCTGACAACCTTCCAGACCTACCTTATTACCCCTGTGGGGCTTAATGAACCCCCAAACAATATGA
The DNA here is from genome assembly GCA_031772625.1 of Pinus tabuliformis. Lineage (NCBI taxonomy): Eukaryota > Viridiplantae > Streptophyta > Pinopsida > Pinales > Pinaceae > Pinus > Pinus tabuliformis. The sequence continues at coordinate 424,573,975 of CM062814.1, read as the reverse complement.
TTGGTTCCAATGTTTTTAATGGGCTTATTGTGATTGGGCATGATAATTAACCCTATTCACTCCCCTATCATTACAAAGGAGGACTGTGAACCATCTAGAGGAGACGTCGGAGGCTCTTAGGCGGCTACTGTGCATACAACAGCTGACATAGAGGAAGTTGTTACATCTGTAACAACTGACCCACGAAGAAATATTACAGCTATAACAGCCAATTCGGGGAAGGCTGATACACCTCTAACAACAGATTCAAATGTTGTAATGCAGGACCCCTCGTATCCTCAGAGATTGGCCGAACCTAGGATGACTTCACAGCGTGAATATGATTTTCTTAGGGAGTTGCAAAATTTGTAAGTATGAATTCCTCTATTGCAAGACCTTAAAGAAGTACCCATCTATGCCAAGACAGTGAGAGATTTTTGCATCAAGAAACTTGGGAGGAAGCCTAAAGACCTTGACACCATACATGTGATGGGAAAGTTATCCAAATTAATGTCTACTCAGCCTCTCCTTAATAAGTACAATGATCCAGGAAATCCTACGGTCACTGTCTACATTAATGATCAACCCATAGCCAACACATTGATCGATATTGGGGCTGCCATTAATGTAATGATGAAGGATCTCTTTATTTCTCTCGAGCTACAAGGACTTAAACATACTCCTACTGTGCTTGAATTACCAGACAAGTCCCGTGTTAAAACTGAGGGGATGCTAAAGGATATAGTGATTACGATAGCTTCCTAGAGATATCCAACTAATTTTCTTATCTTACAGCCCAAATCCAATTTGGGGGGCATCCTTTGATCCTACAGAGACCTTGGCTATCCACCGCAAACGAATTTATAGGCTGTAGGACGGGATCCATGGGGATCTCGGATGGCCAAGCAACACAAAAACTTAATCTTTATCCCCCAAAACCAAATATGGATCTGTACAACCCTTGGTGGGATGATTTTGAGCCTGAGTCAGATCTTTCCATGTCACTCCTCACTCCAGGGAAATCCCAATATTTTAAAAATGAGACAAAAGATGATGTCATTAACGGTTTTATTAGTAATTCACTTTCTGATGCTTCTGTTAAAAATGAAAATGAGGAAGAAGAGGTGGAAGATATAGATTTTTAACAAATGAGGACCACTCTGAATATTTATAGCAGTCCAATTGAGATCTAATCTGGAAAGTTTTTGAATGTTAATCCCAACCTGACTGCTGAACAAAACCAATGACTGTTATAGCTATTACAAAAGTATAAAAAGGCTTTTGCATGGGATTATACAGATATGAAAGGGATCCACCCTAACCTATACACTCACCATATTTATTTGAAGGATGGCTACAAACCATTCAGATAGCCACAGCATCGCATGAACCCTACACTAAAGGAGGTGGTGAAAGAAGAACTACAAAAACTCCTGAGTGCTAATTTTATTTATCCAATCTCTGACAGTCAATGGGTGTCACCACCTGTCATCGTTCCTAAAAATAATGGAAAGTGGAGAGTCTGTGTTGATTATAGAGAACTCAATAAGGCCACTCAGAAGGACCATTTTCCCTTACCATTTATAGATCAGGTCCTCGATACTCTCTTCGAAAAGAAATTCTTTTCATTTTTGGATGGATTTAGTGGCTACAATCAGATACATTGCCCCAAAAGACCAGGATAAAATGAACTTTACTTGTCCTTGCAGAACCTACGCATACAGAGTACTTCCTTTTGGGCTCTGTAATGTGCCAGCAACCTTTCAAAGGGAAATACTGGGAATTTTCTCTGACTTATTGAATGATTGCTTGGAAATCTTCATGGACAATTTCACACCTTATGGAGATGCTTTTGAAACAACATTAGTAAATTTGGAAAAAGTACTAGAATGGTGTGTACAGACTAATGTTTCCTTGAGCACTAAGAAATGTCACATGATGATGATTGAAGGGATCATGCTTGGACACTACATTTTTGCTGATGGAATCAAGGTAGACCCTGCAAAAATAGAGGTAATTCTAAAAATTCCAACCCCCAAAATGCAAAAAGAGGTACGTAGTTTCTTGGGGCATGCAGGGTACTACAGGAGATTTATAGAAAATTTTTCAAAAATTGCATCGCCATTATTTTCCTTGCTCATGAAGGATGTTGATTTCTTGTGGACAGGGAAATGTGAGCAGGCTTTCTTAAAACTGAAATGTTGTGTATCAACAACTCCGGCCTTGTGAGGACCTAATTGGGAACTGTCGTTTCACATAGCTACGAATGCATCGTATATTGTTGTAGGTGTTGTTTTGGTCCAACTTGAGGATAAGAAACCTTATGCTATTTACTACATAAGCAAAATTATAACCTTAGTTGAGCTAAACTACACAGTGACCGAGAAGGATTTCTTAGCAGTTGTGCATGCCATCAATAAATTCCGACATTACATCACCAGGTATCAAGTATTTTTACATATTGACCATTTTTCCATTCGCTTTTTAATGAATAAGCCAATTACAAATGGTAGGATTACACACTGGTTATTGCTTTTACAAGAATTTGATATCACTATTGTAGATAAGCCTAGAAAAGACAACGTAGTAGCTGATTTTATTTCTAGGCTAACTATTGGTGACTGTTGCACTCCCACTGAAGATTCTTTCCCTGATGAATATCTTTTTGCTATTTCTATTTACTCACCTTGGTATGTAGAAATAGCCAATTATCTTGCTGCAAGGAACTTTCCACAGTATTTGTCCTCCAAGGAGAAAAGAAAAATCATATAAGAAAGTGCTATATATACCTAGATAGATGGGAAACTCTACCACACTGGACCAAATTTCTAGATTAGATGCAGTGTTAGAGAAGATGAGGTCTTTGATATCCTTAAAGCCTGTCATTAAGAACCCTGTGGAGGACACTTTGCAAACAAATGGATATGATACAAATTCCTTTCAACAAGGTATTACTAGCTGACAATATTTCAAGATGCCAAGAAGTTTGTGAAGGGTTGTGATAGTTGTCAAAGGATGGGCCAATCACTGCAATCAAATGAGATATCGTTACAACCCCAAATCATCTTAGAACCTTTTGAGAAGTGAGCTCTAGATTTTGTAGGACCAATTAATCCTTCATCTAGACAGAGATCCTACATCTTGGTCTGCACTGACTATGTCATAAAATGGGTTGAGACGAAGGCACTAGCTAGAGCCACAGATCAAGCTATCTCAGACTTTCTATTTGAATACATCTTTGTTTGATTTGGCATACCCAAGGAGATAGTCACAGTGGGAGGGCCTGAGTTCACATCTCATAAGATCCAGGACTTTGTTGAGAAATATAAAATCCATCACAGAATCACAACACCTTATCATCCACAAGCAAATGGCCAAGCAAAAATCACTAACAAAGTCATTGACGGGATCCTTACTAAGACTGTGGTCATTCATCGAAGAAATTGGGCCAACAAACTTGCAGAAGTGTTATGGGCATACAGGACTACATGGAGGAATACCACTGGATTCTCACCATATGAGCTTGTGTATGGTAAGAACCCTCTATTCCCCATTGAATTTGAAATCAAGACACTAAGGACAACATTGCAGGTCAATTTGGATTTGGCTACAACACAAAGGCAAAGATTGAACCAGCTCAATGAATTGGAGGAGAAACAGTTGGCTGCTACCCAACAAGCAGAGATTATCCAAAAGCAGAGAACTAAGTGACAGATTTATAAAGAAGAAGAAGTTCCAGAAAGGAGATTGGGCTCTCTTATATGACTCAAGGTTTAAAGACTTCAAGGATAAGCTCTGCACCAGATGGCTAGGTCCTTACAAGGTAGATGCAGTCTTTGACAATGGCACTATAAATTTGGTGACCATTGAGAGTGCGAGGACACCATTACTTGCAAATGAGCACCGTCTTTGGTTATATCACAAACCTACCTCAAGGGATTCATTTGTCAACATTGTCACAAATTCTGATCTACAGATTATGGGAACAGGGGAAAGCCCCCATGTGCTACAAAAATTTTAATTTTTCCAATAAGTGTAACATTTGAAAATCAACTTTGGTTGGCGACTGTTACACCTTCAAAAAAAAAAACAATAATAGTAATCTAGCTATGAAAACCTTTCCCAGGTGTAGGCAAACACTTTTGTAGCAGTTCAAAACCATCCAGTGGCGGCTGTTATACACTCTGTAATGACATTTGTTATTTCAAAGCATATCGTACGATAAGTGTTGTTACATGATCTTTTATTCTTTATCTTTTTGTAGAAATTAAAATAATATATATCAGTCGCCTTGGCTGTTACACTTGTAATAACCGATGACTTTTCAGGTATAAATGAGATATTTTATTATAATAAGTAGAAGAACATCACCATGATCCTCGTCATCAAAATAAAGTCCATGTGTCTCGCTGGTCGAGCCTAGTTCGCGTGTCGTGCTGTCCATTACTTCGCCCCACATCATCGAGGTATGTCATCAAAAAGGTAAGATTGAATTCATTTTATTTTGTAATTATGGAAACTTAACATGACTAATTAATGGCTGAGGATGGATGACATAATTCAGTCGGGGGGGAATGAATCATATGGTGACATGACCATCGCATGACTTGTGATCATTAGAAAAATCCAAAAATTAAGGCATGATTACCTGGTAGTTATTGTTACTTAATGTTGATCATACCAAAAGTACCATTGACGAGACCTCCCCATGACTCACCATTAAGGCAAAATTCACTATGCAGTACTAACCATGTGTGCCAAATACCAATCCAAAATCTTCACCTGCACCACCCTGCCACCCTACCATTTACCTCTATTGGAAGCGTTGAACCCCCATTCAGAGTGCACGGAGAAGAGAAAATATTAGTGCAGGCTGAAACAGCTATATTGTGTGTAAACTACCCCGGAGCACTTAAAGGGAAGGATAAGCCGATGGAACAACATTGAATTGCATAAGAAATGGGAGGAGAAGAAACACAACACAAGCCAGGGTCCATAGAAGCCTTGGAATATTGCCTAGAAGCATGCCAGATTTTCAAGGATGCAGGCTGGTTCGAATTCTTCCAGAGGTTGGAAGGGTCAAACGACAGTTTTTCCATGGAATTTGCAAAGAATGTGGAGAGAAACTAGACAGAGGTTAGAGGGTTGAAGCTAGAGGTCACGGAATATGTGATTGCTAGAGTAACAGGATTGACAGTGGAAGGGAAGAGATGGTTTAATAGGAAGGTCAATGACCCCTCACTGAAAGGGGATTTCCTCTAAGAAGAAGAGTCACTGGTAAAGAAAGGCAGGAGAATTGATAGATTGTCACTCCCCTAGCCATGGGAAGATGTTTCCCTGTACCTCATCAAGTACATTACTTGCGAAGGAAGGGCAACAATTGTTTTTAATTATCATTTTCCATTCTTGAACCACCTCCGGCATCAGCAACTGATCAACCTTCCTTATTTCTTGCTGGGCAACATTAGGCACATGGCCACGACTGTGAAAATAGCTGCACATCCATAAACATGTGTTACGAACCATGGCCTTATCAAACTCATTGTTCTAGATGATTTGAGTTGACAGGGCAAGAATTGGGAAGAATTGAGGTGAAAAAAGGCCTACGACAACCCACAGAAGGCAAACTGAGACATATGAGGAAGCTCCAGAGGTGACAAAGGAGCAACCCCAGCCCTTGACAGTAAGGGTCAGCAAGAGGCCAGTTGATAATCCAATTAGCGACAGGAGGCTGAAGCAGAGGATAAGGGTTAGCAGGCACCTAGAGTCCCCATCCATGTCAAAAAGAACAAAGAAGCAGCAGAGCAGAAGGATGAGGAGCAAGCTCAACCAGAAGACCATTCTTCACCTGGTAATAGTGAAACCCAATTCTTGCTGTCAAAAATTGAAATTCTAGAGAATGAAATTAGAGAATTGAGGGAACAAATAGTAGAAGGAAAGGTAGAACCAAGATCTCCAGGGCTATATACTTTGGCAGAGGCCGTGGACAGGGCCAGAAGGGGAGAAATCCCAAGCACTCTATGCGTAGCCTGTGCTGAGAAGTTGGTGCAGCAGGATTCAAAGTCTGTGTGGCAGACACCACCTCGAGGGAGAATCAAACTGAAATTTGGGAAGCTGTTACATAAGAACCTATCGAGGAAGTTGCTGTTACACAAGAACTAGCAACCGAGTAGCACAATCCACAGGAAGTGATTGGGTAATGGATACACAAGAGCCCTTAGCTGACACTATTGTTTGATTAGAACCAGCAGTGGAGGAGGAATTCTGCCAAGAGAAGGAAGAGACAGATAATATCCATGAGCCTACGATCAACATTGCTACTACACAAGAACCAACAGTGAAGACCAAAGCCAATCTAGAGAAAAACGATGTACAGAAGTCTGTGGATAACACTACTACTACACAAGAACTAGTATTGAAAATGGAAGTTGATCAGGAAGATAAAGAAATTGTGACAAAATCGACTAATGAATTTGTTGTTACACAAGAAACAGCAGCCGAGGTGGAACAGTTTCACCCTTAGGAGGCTCCTACACCCTCGATTGATAGTGCATGCAGAAGAACGTCGGGTCCTTATGAAGGATGGAATTCTGAGAGATTGTTGTTGTTGCCAAAGCTGCAAAAGTGGAAGTAGTTGGTGCTCTCACTATAGGAGGAAGTGATTTCACTTGAAATGCATAAAATAATGATGGATTCCCTAAGAGAAAAATGGCTAAAAGAAGAATGGGAAAGAGAAGAGGAGGCATGGAGGCACAAGGAAGCTATAAAGAAGAAGGATGAATAACTATATCAGCTACATCAACAGGTCTCAGACCTGACGTTTGATAAGACCAAACTTTGTGACCTTGCTCTAAACGTGCTAGCATGCAGGTGGTCGTCCCCATCATACCCTGTGTTCCTGTGTGAACATTACTACTTATTTCAATTAAAGGCAGTTTATGAGAATAAGTCCTATTTGGGTTCTTCAACCCATACCTTTTTGGAAAAATTTGCTACTATGACTTTGATGACCAGAGCTTGCTGTGTGAGCTATTCCTGCACAATATCATGTGTGTATATGTGAGCACGAATATGGTGGCGAGAGTCCTCTCCTACATGGGGGACTTGTAGTTGCGGGCCTTCCTTTCATTCATGATGGATTAGATTGAGTGTAACCTGGCCAAGAAAACATTAGAAACCAACGAAGAAAGAATAGCATTGTGGGTCAAGGCTGAACCAGGAATGGCTTATGAACTCCAGTGAGAGCTTAGACTCTTCCTAAGCACTCCAAAAATCAAAGAACAATTGACCGTCTACTGAAAAATAATCGTGAGAACTTGCCTCAACCCATTTGCAATTATGAGGAGCCAAGCACTAGTCGGATGTCTCAAGCGCACCGAGGCCTGTAGCATGGAGTTATAGGAAGGGGACCCCTTTGAGTACAGGAATTTCATGGCTTCTGTTACACAGGTGCTAGAATATGCTTGGACTGTACAAACACTGGGGGCGTTAAGGATTGGCCTCAGGTTCAAATTTCCTTTGATATGGTTGCCATTGGATGAGTATCATCTCGATTACCGTTTATGTGACTAAAAAGAGGAATCTTGGCCACGCCAGTTAATGGCCATTCAAGGTTTCAAAGTTCCTAGCAATGATACTGCTAGTGCCTATAATTTCACAAATTTGCATTGGGGATAGAGTAGGGAAAATTTTAGGGGTTAATATTCACAGATGGGCTAATTTTCCATTTTTTTTCCAAAAAAATGTTTCGTTATTTTCCATTTTTTATTAAAACTATTCGCCCAAATTTTATATGCTAAAATTATTTTAATTTAAAAATTGCTAAAATTTTATAGAAACTATATAAAATAATTAGAAATTTGAATATTATTATAAAAAAATATCACCAGACATTATATACTTTGGATAATAAGGACTAGTAACATTCGCCAAGGTTTCTAAACTTTCATAAAAAAATTCCATCCTTAAAATTTTCCATGGGGTAGAGTAGAAGGAATTGAGATTCTGCATGGGGACATGCAGTTGCTTCACTGAGGGGAAGATGTTGGGTGTGGGTTTTTACCTATTTTCTGCACATTCTTTCTCCAGTTTTGACCTTTTTGTCCCCCAGGCCCATGACTTTATATGACCAAATTCTCTGTTTTCTTACCTTTTTAACCTATTTTACTACATGTTACTTTATTATATTTTACCAAATAATATGAAGCTTTATTCCTTTTTGTGGCTAACTGGGAGAGTATTGAAGAAGTATTTTGGGAAGTCCTTCTCAGCTGATGGCTCGTGAGAACAAAGCTATGAAGCAGACAACTATTACACAGTGCTGCTACACATTAGATGTTGTTACAGGTTGTTGTTACACATTATATGTTGTTACAGGTTGCTGTTACACATTGAATGTTGTTACACCATGTGCTGATCCACCGTCACACCAACAGTGTTGTCGCCAGTAATGTCGCATCATCGCTAATTGCCATTCACTCAATGTTGTTGTGCTGAAGCTGGGAAATGTGGGTACTATTCCACATAATAGCTGTCAGTAGTAGGGATTGTTTATTTTTGAAGCAACAGGACTCAAGCAGTTGCAATCATAACTGATGGATATTTTTATTTAGCAACAGGTTGTAACTACTTTTATTTTTTATCAACATGAGAATTGTGAGATTCTCATGATTGGTCTATTTCTAATTTTGGGTTGTAATAACTATAAAAGACTTGATTTTTCATGTAAAAGAGACGACATATAGAGAAGTACTGTTACTCTGCTTCTGTAATTTTGAACTTATTTTTAATATCAATCAGCAAAGTGATGTTGTTACTATTCTTCAACTGATTCGTTAATCACTTTTGTGTTCTTTCTGCGCCCTTCTAAGGAGGAAGGGCCCTCCTCTTTGGTAGGGATTGCAGTGATATAGGTAGTGTACATTCTAGTTTAGTTAATTGATTTATGGTTTCTCGTTGTGATGTACAAATTGTGGATTACATTCGCTGTTGTTTCTATTTATATTATGTTGTTACACTGACTTAATCAACAGAATGGTAGTAAGTAGCTAGAGTAGATATTAGTTCTTGTGCGGATTGCCTTTACTTTGATAGATGCGAGTTTTGATTTAATTATGTAGAGTGTTTTTATGTCTACACGCATGATTTAATTCAGCAATTTAGATCAGCGACATCTTTTATAGTTTTTTGCATTTTCTTATGCTTGGTTGGAGTGTATCGGCATAGACAGTGTGAACTACATTGAAATAGCAAGACCTACCCTGGGTTGACAATGAATGTTGCAGTCTCAATCAATTAAGATTGATTAAAACAACACTACAGTATGTATTAGTATTCAAATTAAATGTGCAAGGGGAATCATATATATCATGTATCAATATGATTGCTACCTACAACATGTCATTCTAATTTTGATTTAAACCCTCTAAATTGTATATATTTGAGAAGAATTAAATTAGATATGTATGAAATATTTAACTGTATGATCATGTCAAATTAGTAATATTTCATGTTTTCCACTAAGCTCAAACATATATATTAAAAAAAAAAATGCGTAAAAGGAAAAATATAATGAATCATGATAGCATAAAATAAAATCTCACAGTCATAATGAAGCAAGCCATGTTGAGACAGGGTCCCCTGAGGTCAATTTTGTAAAAAAATTTGTTATTTTTGTAAAGTCTCTGTATTTTGAGGAGCGGAACACGAAGGTATTAGGATTCAAAGGGGCTTTAGGAAGGTCAAATCCCCTTAGTTGGTTAAGAATTTAAGTTGTTTTGTGACCCACCCATGGTTCATGAACCATGGTATTGTAAAGAAAGATGCTATAAAAATGAGTCATAGAGAGTCATAGGAAGTAATAAATCAATCATTGAATATCTATGTATGGGCAAGTAATCTAAGTCAGAAGAGTTTGTTTTTTATACTTAGGCGAAGGGGAAGGCTCTTGTAGTTGTGTGCGCAGAGACCTTGGTAAGTCTGCATATGAGTGCGCGGGCCCTTGCATCTGTGTGCGCAAGGAAGAAAGAGTCCGTAACAGGATATTTGAAGCTAATAAAGACTATTTTGGAGAAATATATGTCTATCTATGTGTTTATGTTTACTTCTGCATTTACTATGAATTCACTCTGTTTAATGCAATTATCATACAAAACACTTAATATGTGCATGGAAGTGGTAGATATGTTAATTTACTTGATGTTATGAATGTTTAAAGAAATCGACACTGACTTAGAATATGTTTTCTGTAAGTTACTATAATTTCCGCATTTTAGAGGTTAGGTTCATGAAGGTCAGAATAAAGCCCTAGAAGTAACAGAAACCCATCACACAAACCTCTAGATGTAGACACCTAGTCCTGTCATCCCCCAATACTACCTCGGGTGAGACTGCAGCCTGTGTTACATGGGTTGTTGCTAAAAGGGTTGACAGTGTAGGGTTTTATTGGTTAGCGTAGCTAACTTTGAACTTGGGTCCAAACCCCCTCAAGCCAACAAATGGTTCCTTTGTCGGGACCGAGATCTGTCTGAGGAATATGTGATGTCGAATAAATGGTTCCCAACTACGAAAGAAACCAAGAAGTGGATAGATCAAAATCTTCACGAATTTGCAACCAAGGAAAACAAGAATTCACACCTGTCGAAAGAAGAGTCGTTGAATAGATATCTATATATAGATGAACATGAAATTTTCTTCTGCTCCTTTCCATGTGAGTTACACCATTGGTTGTCTATATTGGCAAAAAGCCAAGGTATGTGGAAGTTGGATAACCCTACTGTATGGACTCCAGAATTGGTAAGGCACCTGGAAAGCTTCAGAAAACAAGATCATGAGGGCTTTTGATTATTGGATCAATAGCATTTTGGGCAGTTTCATTATTGAGTTCGCGATCGATACAACTGTTAGTTATAGCGAAGCGGAATGCCGGTTTTTCAAAGGACTAAAAGGTAGGTATTTGAAGTCCCTTAAAACTTGGATTAAAATGCTATTGTGCAAGAAAAGGGTTATGCCATTGAATTAATGTTTAGAAGAGAATTGACGAGTACTATGTGAAGTGGAAAGACATTCAAAATAGACCTAGATTCGGGTGCTGAGTATTGTCCTCTGTTGGGAGCGTTTGATATGATGAAGAAAGTAGTATTCTGAAAACACCTCTAGGTGCACTGCATACAGTAAACTAGGGTATTGCGAGAATATCACATTCATCCACTCCGCCTCCACCGCCACCCCCACCTTACACACCTACACCTCTGCCTCCACCTCCACCTCCACTATTCACTATAGCGAATGCTATGAAGATTCTTGTATTTAAGGGTCTGGGGATAGAAGACCCTGAGCAGTTTTGGTTTGTAGCATATGTTGTGTGGAATTCACAACAGATTATAGATGATGACCTTAAGAAAGCACAGTTGGTCACAACATTGCAAGATCGAGCGTTGAGCTGATATATTAAGTATTGTTTGACCCATCCCAATGTGACATTGAAGGAAATGAAGGAAGCGCTAAATAATGAATTCGAGAAACCTAAGTCGCAAGCTTATTCAGTAACATAGGCCAAAGAGATCCAATAGAAAGTGAATGATTCCATGTAGGACTTTGATCAGAGATTGAAGTGTCTTCTCCAGCAGGCTTATATGCAGATCATGGATGACCAACACAAGGACTGGTATATTTCTTTGCTACTACCCCATTTGAGATTTCCACTGTCACAACAGAATATTGGAATGTAGGTTGAGGCACTGGAGATTTCCATGAAGTTGGAAGCCTCACCTATTCAAGATACGAATTTGGGAGTGTAGTAGATACAATCACAACTGGCTAGACTGCATATGGAGTTGCAGAGCCTGAAGAATGGAAAGGAAGTCTAGAATGATGTCTGCACAAAAGTATGGTGTTTGAGATGTAAGGGCCATGGTCATGACAAGGACCATTTCCTGGTGTATCATAATTATCTTGTTGGGGAAGGTCCTGTCCCCTTGAAGTCAGAAAACACCACTGAGCCATGTACAGGAGTGGTACCATGATGCGCTATCTGTCATATTATAGGGAAACATACCACAGATAATTGTCATTTGCTGCAGAAGTTTGTGCAGACTCCACAACAGTTGTTCTATAATTTCTGTAAGTCTGTGGGTCATGATGTGCATAATTGCTGAAGTTATGAATTGATGATGGACAAAACACCATCGTATAGAGTACATATGGAAGCTCATCCTCAAGATCAAGGTGCAACTATAGTGCATGAAGAGTTTCAGGGAGGAGGAAGAGGACAAGGAGGAGGCGCTAGAAGAGGTCATAGCCAGATCATTTATTACAATTGTGGATAACCAAGTCACTTTCCGTTATATTTTCAAAATCCAACGCACCCGTCATGTCAATATTGTCATCAATTTGTTCATGTCATAGAAGATTTCCCCATGCTCATCATGAAGATCCAAGAAAAGAAGACTCAGACTCAACAACCTACCCAAAACATCCAAATGATGAGATCTGGACTGCGTGAAGAGGGTCCTATGTAATATCCCTCCCCTTAATAATAAAGAATAAATAATAAATAATACAAAATAATAAATCATAAATGTTAAATAATAAGTGATATTTAAAATATATACAAGAAAATAAATAAAAATAAAAATAGCAATAACTATACTAAAGCTCCAAATAAGAATAAATAGAAATAAAAAAAAGAAAACAATAAAATTAGTAACGCTATCAAAAAGGAAGAAAATAAAACAAGAAAGCTAAAAAGTAAAGAAATAAAAGCTAAAAATCAAAGTCTAATAAGGTTAATAAGTTATCTTTATTATCAGAATTTATGAGTTTAATAAGATATATTTTTATCATAAATCACCAACAATCACAATACTTAAACCATAAATTACAATAATTAAACCATAAATTATCGACAATCACAAATTTTGTAGTATAAAACCATGGAAAACATGAGTTAGAAGGTAATAATGATGTCAGAATAAAACTTAGAGAATTGTCTCAATTTAAAATACAAATTCGAATGACTAAAGCTTAAGAATATTGGTGGCATTATTGTGTTAAGAAGGTCTTTGAATTTCGAAATAAATTTATTCATCATTACACCAATATTAATTCTACAAATTCATGATTTTTAAGGATAAAGATAAATTGAAATTTTGTGTTGTAGAGTGAAATATTTAAGTATCTGTTTAAGCAATCATAAATTATCTTAGAAGAATTAAATGGACTGTTTTTAACAAAATAAATCGTTAAACAAATTTATTGAATGTATCTTGAGATTCTTATGGCTATTAATAATTACTCTAAGGGAATTTAAGAAATCAACAATCGAAAAAATATTCCACACCATAAAGAAGAGACACCACCACCCGATCCAAAACGGAATTGGATGACTGGGAAGGTAATCCCTCCCAAAAATAAAAATCATTTTATTAATAAGATGGCCACCTGCGAAGGCAACACCATATCAAACCCTCAACAAGCTTTAATAGGTACCGGGTTTTACATTAATTACAACATAAAGATCGAAACAACACCAGGAAACTATGAACAAACCTATTGGCTATAATACATTTTAGCTATAATGAGAAGGCACTTCTCAACCATAGTGCATAACAATCCTTCGGTTACTCACAGCTACACTAACAAAAAAATCATGAGGTGGTGGTAAATCCCCATAGCCTGATAATTCTGTCTACCCACTGCCAGATATCAGTATCCAACAGCCAAAAGTCTCCTAGCAGTTTGCGGCCAAAACGTCCACTAATGGTCCCACAATGAGTTGTCTCAACTAAAATAGTTTCTTTTATCTTAAACAACAACAATAATATAAAAATCCTTTTTCCCAAATTTTCCGATAAACTAAAACCTTAATATATAATACAAAACTTAATTTAAATTGGAAAATAAAATAATTTATAAATTATGTAGGCCTTCAATCCATTCAACACCTCAGTTTCCTTCCAACAAGTTGGCAATGGATATGGCTATGGGGAAAGAAAACCCAACCCCCAATCAACATTTCACACACAGTTATCAGTGAGAATAGAACACACGTAATTAAATAAGGTAATAAAAATATAATAGTTTTACAATATTTAAAATGAGATATTTTCCCCCAAAAGAAATTAAACCTCTACTTAAGGTAATTTTACTTTCCCTTTCAAAATAGACTTGCCTTGCTGAAACTACTAATTGCCTAAGGGGACTTGAATTAAAGGGAAGAAACGCTCCTTAGATTATGCAACTTATGATGATGAAATTTTTCCGCAAATCAATTTTCTCCAAAAGGGAAAAACCTTATGACCGGAGAGAAAAATTAAATGTTAATCGATCCTCATTGCAAAGGATTTTAGCTCAAAATTTAATTATAGAATTGCTTGGGGATTCCACTAGATTGATTTCAAAAAATTGCAACTGCTTTTCAAGAAAATTCGACTTTAGATTTCACGTCAGAGACTGTAGATGGCCCAACGAAGATGAAAAGCTTCACTCATGCTCACGACAAGGAGAAAGAATTCCAACAAATGAAGGGGCTTTTAAAACAAAATTGGATCTGAAATTTCCAAACTGTAAATGCTACCTTTCTCCTAATTGAACTTTAAAATTTAAAGTTTAATCAAACCTCTGAAGAATTTCGTTCCATATGCAAGGATAGATCAATCCAAACTTGCGGTTTAGAGATATAAGCTTCAGAAATGCAGATAACGTCCCAAAAAAAATAAAATGATTTAGCAGCAAAAATGGTCGTCAAACCCTTGTGTCTTCAAGAAGAGGGTTCAAACTTTCCTGCATAAAAAAAAATGTTGTTTTTTCTGCAACGCAAGCGGTCCTAGAAATTTGTATCCTAGCTTGACATTTGCTTGAAATACTGTACTCTGTGTTAAAATTAAAGTTGAACTATAAATGTCCTAGCTGCCCAGTCCAGAAAATGAGATTATCTAGATACCTAAACAACGAGAAGGGAAATCCATATTCTCAATAACTCATTTCAGAAAACGAGATTCCTCAACGACCCTTTCAAAGTTGATATTTATTTATCGCATGGCACCACTAGGTGCATTAGCCAGAGCATTGATAACTTGGCATCACAAGGTGTCATCACAACAGTAACCACAAAGCACCCGAGCACGGTATTTTCCAATGACCAAATCGAAAGGACCATGATCTCGGCCACACTAACCATGAAAATCAAGGTTTCTACCTTACAGAATACAGAAAACGCGCTACATAAGCTACTCGGTTGAGAGGAAAAAATTGAATTAGCTACCCATACAAGAAAAACAAGACTTCTCCATGAAACAACTAGAAAAAAAACAAGATTGCTCAAGGGACCGACACCAGAAATCTAGATTTTCTCAAAAAGTAAGTCCAACTGGGCACCCCCGAGCCCTTAATCAACGTACTACTGCCAGTGACTCCTATGTCTTAGAACACCATTCTCCCAAGAGAATGAAAGATAGAATCTTGGAATGATGGAATGCCACCCATCCTCCTCACCATCTAATAAATAGAGCAAACATTGGATGGGAACCACATGCACACACTCCATGTGTCTACATGCGACTTTGATTTTTAGCTTTTATTTCTTTACTTTTCTTTTGATTTTTAGCTTTCTTGTTTTATTTTCTTCTTTTTTGATAGCTTTACTGATTTTATTGTTTTCTTTGTTTTATTTCTATTTATTCTTATTTAGAGATTTAGTGTAGTTATTGCTATTTTTATTTTTATTATTTTTTTATTTATTTTCTTGCATATATTTTAAATATCAATTATTATTTAACATTTATAATTTATTATTAAGTGATTTATTATATATTATTATTTATTATATTGTATTATTTATTATTTTTTTTATTATTTATTATTATATTATTATTTGTTATTTTTATTATTTATTAATGGGAGGGATATTACATCCTAGTGTTAATATTGTCATGCGAAGTGGCATAGCTACCGGGGAGGATAAAGGGAAGCAACTAGAGGAAAATGTATGGGTTCACAAGGCTGCTGATAAGGAGGCTAGATTCGATGTAAATAAGGTAAAGGAAATGTTTATGGAAGAAAAATGGAGCTTTGTGGATGCAGGAGCTTCTACATCAAGGACTCAAAATACGTGCATGGGGAAGCTTGAAGACATCGATACTACATAGGAGGTAGACCCCTCATTATTAGCATCATTTTTATAAACCAACATGAAGCTCCTAAGGGGTAAGAAGGCAGTCAAAGGACTACAAGAATTGATAGATAACTACACTGGCAAGAATAAGCCACTGTCGGAATAGTGCATGGTACATAATGTGGGCAAAAGTAAGAAAAGGACTGGTCATGAAATGTGGTTGATTACACAAATAGGAGAATTCGAAATGGACCAGGTAATTATGGATTTGGGGTCTGATGCAATTGTTTTTCTGAATCAAACCTGAGAAAGAATGGGAAGACCAACACTACAATGGTCCCCAATCCAACTGAGGATGGCGAATCAATAGAATATTATTCCTATCGGGTGCCTACCATGGAGTGACTGTGGATATTGAGGGGGTGGATGCCATAGCCAATTTTGAAGTGATCTAAATAGTGGATAATAGTAACCCATATCCAACACTTCTTGGAATTGATTGGGCATTTGATATGAATGCAGTCATCAACCTTAAGAAGTGTAGTATGACATTCGAAAAGAAAGAACTGAGGGTTATTGTTCCATTGGACCCAGTCGAGGGTTCGCAATATATTGAACCATTCCACGATTATGATGAGGAGGATGATATCGAGAAAATATATAAGCTTACTATGTGAGATGAAGATTGGATCAACCCTATGGTGAACGGGAAAACTACGTGGGAGAAGGACAACTCTTGTAATTCATATTTAGATGAGGAGCTCGAACATTGGAAACATAGGTTGCATGAGGTATCATCACTGTGATGCAACAAGCTTACAAAATCACTCCAATGTATATCCGCTGAGGTACACAACTTACCACATTATGATGGTTTAGATGTTGTCAATTTACTTTTGGGTAAATTTGAAAGGGACGTACTGGAGGAACATTAGTTCTAAGAACTAGACATCGCGCTACGAGCTACGCCTGACAGATGGTGGGGTAACCATAAGAATAGCTTCAAAGATTGGAAGGAATATCGGCAGATGATGAAGCTGCGATTTGGGTATGTCGATACCCACGTTATGGAGAAATATACAGGGAAGGATGATCCACATGAACATCTGGCTCAATGGACGAAAGCATGGGGAGAAGAACCATAACCAAAATGGGTTCAAATATTCTACCACACTTTGGATACGATTCTGATGAATTGGTATCTAGAAATGGAGCTACGACATGGAATTGCAGAATGGGATGTTCTGAATGAAAGTTTTATATTAACCTTTAGCTTGGAAAATGGATTTGAATGTGTTGATGAAGCATTACAGGAGATCAAAGTTGCAATATTTAGAATGCCTGACGAACCTATTACATGGGTACAACCAGATTGGAGTACGCAGTTGCGCCATGTGCTCAGATGTTACAATGTGATCACTGAGGAAGGCAAAGAAGATCCTAGGAACATCAATATTCCTTAGTCAGAAGGACAACGTGAAGTCGCAGGGCCTAAGGCGGAGGTTCCTGATATTTCACAACCCTTGAAGACCAAGTAGGTGAATATTGGATTGGAAGTGCAACTGAAGTTTGCAAACATAGGCGACTATTGGGATGAAGATATAGTGGAAAAAGTCGCGAAGCTACTACGAGAGTATCAAGACTTGTTTCCCACCAAGTTCTTTGATTTGAAAGGGATAGTAGGTGATCTGGGCGTCATGAAGATCACTCTAAATCCATATGCGAAGCTAGTAAAGCAGCGCCCCTACCGTTTGAATCCTAAGTATAAAGAAAAGGTGCATGAAGAATTAAATAAGATGCTTGTAGCTGGGATTATTGAACCTGTCGAGGAATCAGACTGGGTTAGTCCCATGGTGGTTCAAAAGATGAAGACCTAGGGTGAGATTCGGATATGCGTAGGCTTAAGGAAGTTGAATGACGCTTGTGTCCATGATCCATTTCCTACACCATTCACAAATGAAGTACTCGAAAATGTTAGAGGTCAGGAAGCTTATTCATTTACGGATGGGTTCTTAGGGTACCATCAGATAAAGATCGCACCGGAGGATAGAAGTAAGACTACCTTCACTATTGAATGGGTGTGTTTCTAGTATACATTTATGCCTTTCAGACTTAAAAATTCCCCTGCAATATTCTCTAGGGCGGTAGTCGCATCCTTCAAGGAGTTTATTCACATGTTTTTGGAGGTTTACTTCGATGATTGGACTATGTTTGGGTTAGTTAAGAGACTTTTTGTTAGTATTCACCTCATGTTAGATACTTGTCGAAGGTATCAGATATCCCTTAATTTGAAGAAATGCGTATTCTGCGTACTATATGGGATATTGTTGGGCCATGTAGTCTGTAAGCAGGGGTTGATGGTAGACCCTGCCAACATTTTAGTGATTATTAATTTAGAGCCTCCAAAGAATATTAAACAACTGCGCATGATGTTGGGCCACATAGAGTATTATAGGAAATTTATCAAGGCGTATGCCCAGATTACTGCGCCCATGGAAATATTGCTGAAAAAGGATGCGACATTTTGTTGGGACGATGATTTCCATAAGAGTTTGGATGTTTTAAAGGTAAAAATGGTTACCACACACATTTTAGTGTTCCCCGACTGGAAGAAGGAGTTCCATGTCCATGTAGATGCATCCTACATAGCCCTAGGAGTTGTACTGACCCAACTAGGTGAAGGTGATATCTATCATTCGATAGCATTTGCGAGTAGTAAGTTATCGAAGGTAGAGAAAAGTTATTCCACCACAGAGCATGAAGGACTAGTAATGGTGTATTCACTGCAGAAATTCAGGCACTACTTGTTGGGTGCGCACTTCAAGATGTACACAGACCATTCTGCTTTGAAGTACCTAGTCAACAAGCCTGTGTTGGGGGGGGAATCTGTCGATGGTTGTTGCTCTTTCAAGAATATGAATTTGAGGTAATTGTGAAGCCAGGGCAACTAAACATTGGACCAAATCACCTCTTGCGAATTGAGAATGGTGACGAACCTACAAATATGGAGGAAGGATTTCCTGATGTGCAACTCTTTGTTGTGCATGCCGCACATGACTATTTCTTAGACATAATCCAATTCTTGTCTATGGGTACATCTCCTGAAGGATACATGACACAACAAAAGAAAGAATTGGTGGTCAGGGTTGCATATTTTTCTATCATCACAGGGCACTTATATGAAATGGGTTTCGATGAAATATTGCAAAGGTATTTCCTGGAGTATGAAAAACAAAGCAACCTCGCTTAAGCGTATGGAGGGGTTGCAGGAGGAAATTATGCGAGAATATAAATTGTGCAAAAGATTCTACGAGTGGGACTATGGTGGCTGACTATGCATAAAGATTCCAAGGTCTATTGCAGGGCATGTGATGTCTGTCAAAGAACGGGAAGACCGTCGTGAAGGGATGAATTTCCCTTGAACCTGTAGGTGTCGTTACAAGCATTTTCCAAATGGGCAATAGACTTCATGGAAACAATTCAACCATTGGGAAAGAAAACAGGAGCCAAATATATTATTACACCGACCAAATATTTAACCATGTGGGCTAAGGCGAAGCCTGTAAAGGATTGTCATGCAACAACAACTGCCCCAAGATCTTGATGAGTGATAGAGGTTCACACTTCTTAAATGAAACAATTTCCACTTTGCTCGAAGAGTTCCAAATGTATCACCAAAAGAGTATGCCATATCATCCTCAAGCGAATGCCATAGTAGAATCATTTAACAAAATCCTAGAGAACGCTTTAATGAAGATTTGCAATGTCATGCAAAATGATTGGGATGTGCGCATACTAGTTGTTCTATGGGCATATAGAACTACTTGCAAGAATTTAACAGGATAAATGTTGTTAAGGTTGGTTTATGGACAAAAATTTGTAATGCCAATGGAGTACATATGCCAATTTTGTAGATTGTTGTAGTTATAGACATGGTTGATCGAGATACCATGGAAGAACACCTCACGCAACTATCTGAGTTGGAGGAAGATCGCTTCTTGGCGGGTTTTCATCAGCAAGTACAGAGGGATTGTGAAAAGGCATGGCATGATCACCATATTAAACAGTGCACCTTCAAGAAGTTACGATATGAAAGTAAGTTCAAGAAGTTTCTGAGGAAGTTCCAAATACATTGGTTGGGGCCATATGTTATTAAGGAGATTACGAATGGAGGCGCATTTCATCTCGTGAAGTTGAACGAGGAACTGTTTCCGGGAAAGGTCAATGGGAGTTGATTAAAGTTGTATAGGGGTGATCTTGCCACTTCGTAATGACTATATGGAGGTGGGACAGTCTTAGCACTCTAGGCAGTTTCAAGTGAGCGTGGGACTATAAAATACTATGCCAAAAGGAAGGTTGGGCAAAGTGATTGGGGTATGCAAAGTAACAAGGGTCGGCACAGAGGAGAGCTGTGAAGAAGGTGATGTGATATGATGGTGGGTCCCATGCAACCCTAGCCAAAAATTGATCATTGGAATCACTGTAGCTAATTGGATGATGATTTTCCCATTAAAGGTAATGGGGGGGAGCATTTAAGATGCATACCTTTGGAAATATTCCAGAAAAAATGCATTAATGACAGAGAATTGGAGGCAAAAAACATATTTGAATTCAAATTGATCCATAAATATGGAATCCTGCTCCACATTCGAACACTTTTCTTCTTGAGAATTTATCTTAATTTATTGCACTTTCAATTGTGTTTAGAGAAGTATTGTAGGTTTGACAAGGATTAGGAGAGAATTAAGGAGCAGATTTCACAACCAGGATTCATAAATTTCACTGATTGGCTGTGCAAGATATTCATTGAGAGAATTACTACAACAAGGCTTAAGACTGAGTCAGCCCAACCTGTACCTATAGGGATTCCTACTACAACGCCTAGGTCTCCAAGGCCTAATCCATTTGATTCCATGGTAGGAGATAAGAAGTAGAAGAAGCCTCAATAGGCACCGGTGTGACAATCACCATGGAAAAATCTGAAAAAATTCCACCAGAAGGGAAATATGGATAGGTCTAAATAACCGACAAAGCCCCTGGACCTGGATGAGGAAGAACTGCATGAAGGAATAGAGGAGATTGATGCTGAGGGGGATGAGCCAATAACTTGGCTACCATCGTATATACCCCTCAGAAAAGTCATGGCTAAAGTGCCCAAAGACCCGGATTCCGTGAACTTCATGGTATCCACACATTTTCTTCTGGGGAATGTGTTGTTTGAGGGAAATTTGTTGGCTTGGATACCATACTTGAAAATGGAGGATTGGGACTTGGGGGACCATGAGAGGTTTCCACAGTTGGCACAAAGAAAGTACTTGAAGAAGGTATACTATGAAGAGTCAGACGTCATGTAGCTTGATCTGATGAAATGGGTGGCTAGAGTGGGGTGCACAATCCTCCTAAATATGTTGTGGGTGCCACATTTCAGTCACATCTCTATTAACACAGTTTGCATGCGCCAATTGTTGACACTGGTGCACGATGGGTACCTCCGGTTCAGAGGGCCCATCCCGATCATTGACATGCTGATCCATAGAATAACGTTGCTTCCATACCAAGGAGTGGACCCTATGGAGGAATTTGTAGAAAAATCACAGGAGAAAAAGTTTGCAGACCAAATAAAGAGTGATTTTGGTCTAGTAAAAAAGTCATGTGGGTATTCCATTCAGTCCATCTCAGATGGTCTGGTGCAGTTTGCTGCATAAATATTGGCTGGAAAAATCATGCAGAAGTGCCGTGCGGATGAAGTACCAACACAACTAGTAATTTCTTTGGCTTCACAGTGAACCAAGGGCGTCCAGTACGACTAGGCTCAAAACTTGTGTCACAAATATTTGGAGGACTACAGAGAGGCCTAGGATGAGGGAAAGGTATTCCACTATGTGTGGTTGTTGTTGTTGATCGTGTTGCTAGCCTGGAGGATGCCTGAAGAGAGCCAGTTCTCTTAACAGGATTGTAGGTTTTAACCCTGTACAGAAATTACCTGCATACGAATTCTAAAAACAAAAAACAAACAATGGCAAGAGCATAAAACATAAAACAAATATACACAGAGATATCCCCTGGATCCCAAAACCGAGACTACCAAATTGTTTTTTTATTATGTTCCTTTCAATGTTACAATACATATATATACATGTTGAAGCATCCATAAACCTTAATCCATTAACCCTGGATTAGAACATAACCATAGTTCCCATGATCAGATCTACAAAATACCATGGATAGAAAACCATCATGCCCAAAACCATGTGCGAAATCCATGCACAAAACCATAGGTAGATCTGCCCACCTAATATATGGGGTAGTCATGAAAAGAATATAACACAACACAACAAGGAATTGGATCTACCTAAGGCAATGAAGTTTGCTTTGTTGTGGGCTACCAAAGACCTTGTACAAGTTATAGAGACCAATATATTTTGGGTCTTGTTTAAGTCAAAGCTGAGGATGGTGATTAACCAACACCCAAGGTTATCACCATGTTTTCATGTGCAGTACCTCAATGTCGCAGATTTGAAGGTAGATTTCCATAATCTTCACATCCACACAAAGAAAGATGCTAAGGGCATATGGCAAAAATTGCCATACTTAGTCGCCAAGGATGATATTCTGGGGGTTGTCAACAAATGGCCTAGTGACTGGCTGACCCCCTTCGATGCTAGCACAAGAACTAGTAAGGCTACTGAAGGTGAAGTAGCGCAAACCACAACAACAACACCAACAGAAAAGAAGAAGGAGGCACAAAATGCTTCCACTAAAGAAAAGGACGCGTAGTAGAAAGAAGCTGCTACAAAGGAGAAAGAAGCGGTTGCCAAGGAAAAAGAAGCAATAAAAGAAAAGACTACGTCGCAAGCCACCATTGACCTCAGCAAGTCAGAAACCGAGTGCACGGACATGGAGGAAGAGATAGAGGGAGAAGAGGAAGGGGGCGCAAGCTTGGAGTCCCCCTTCATCGTCAAGAAGAGGCAGAAAAGGAGTTTGATAGGGCCGTATAAGAAGCAAAAAATAAGATAAATCGGCGAGCGCGATGCCTTTGGTTTTCATGGAGGGGGACCTAGATGAAAATGGGGATGTGGTCCACATTGCAATGATGGATCTTTTGAGACACTTCGAAGAGTAGTACCAACAAATGCTAGGTAAGGTACAGTAGGGCCTGCGGGAATTGTAGGTCCAAACAGGTCTCATTCAAGTGACCGTGGGACAGGCAAGCCTAAAGCAAGCAGGCCTGAAACAAGCGAGTAGGTAGACCTTAGAAGTAGAACTCACCTTGGATCTCCACATAGTGCAGTTTCCAGAGGGGTCCCTGCATGTCAAATCAGAAGAAGGCAGGGCTCACCTACTATACATGAAGGAATTGAGTCTGAATTTGGTATCGCTTCCTAGTCAAACTCTGCACGAGCTGCATCAAGGGGTGTCAGATGAGCTCTAAATTCGGGAACAACGTACACTATTGGTCATCAACAAGGTCAAAACCAAAAATCAGTCAATTTTCAAAGAGAAGGCACAGACCCTCAAGGAAAGGGAGGAAGTAATGGTGTGAAGTCAGTAGCTTGAATTAACAATAGCGCAGGCCTATAGTGAGCTTCATGAGCTTTGGATTCTAGAAGAAATGACCCCTACGGAGAAGATTCAGAAGCTAGCTATTGCGATAAAGGAGTCCAAGGAGGAAATTAGTAAAGTCACATTTGAGTTGTAGCTGCAAATATCAGAGCTACAACTTAAGCTGCAGCCAACCACTCCTCGTGAAGTCAGAGAGCAGTGCGAGGCTACTATTAAGGAAGACATGGCTATCTTGGAAGTTGCAGTCAAGGGCTGCACTCAGTTGTTTGAACAAGCCATGGAATTGTGGACCTAGTTGTAGGAGGATCTGACTTTGTAGAAGATTCAAGAAGATATCAGGGAGAAGCAGAGGTAGTTCGACGCGATTAGGTCCACAACACGAACCTTAGCTCCATTGCAAATATTCACTAGATTACAGGAGGGAAAGCTCATCCAGAGAAAAATTGATGAGTTGCATTGAAAAGAAGCCATCATATCTTCCAGGACACAGCCTTGGGTGGATGAGGCCAATCAGTTGACACTATTAGTGTAGGGCAAGATGAAGGTCATGCAACAAACATAGAGAACCGTCAGCTTTGCAGTCAAAGGCCCCACCACAGAAAAATTGCTTGATGAGGTCCGTCAGGCCACTGCGTAGGGGGTAGCAGACCTGCAAGTTTTGAAGATTGAATAGTGAGCTACAGGTGAAGATTGAGGCACCACTAGTAGAGTGATTCGACGACGAGTCACGACTTTGTGTTGGGGGCCTGTTGGGACAAGGTCCCCTGGGGTCAATTTTGTAATAGTTTTTGTTATTTTTGTAAAGTCTCCACATTTTGAGGAGCAGAGCATGAAGGTCGTAGGAGTCAAAGGGGATTTAGGAAGGTCAAAGCCCCTTAGTTGGTTAAGAAGTTAAGTTGTTTTGTGACCTTCCCATGGTTTGCAAACCATGGTATTGTAAAGAAATATGCTATAAAAGGGAGTCATAGCAAGTCATAGGAGGTAATCAATCAATCATTGAAGATCTATGTATGGGCAAGTGATCTAAGTCATAAGAGTCTGTTTTTTGTACTTAGGCGAAGGGGAAGGCTCCTACAGTTGTGTTCGCGGAGACCTTGGTAAGTCCGTAGCTGAGTGCACGGGCCCCTACAGTGGTGTGCACAGGGAAGAAAGAGTCTATAACAAAATATCTGAAGTTAATAAAGGCCATTTAGGAGCAATATCTATCTATTTGTCTGTTTATGTTTACTTATGAATTTACTATGAATTCGCTCTGTGTATTGTAATTATCATAAGAAACACTTAATATGTGTGTGAAAGTGGTAAATCTGTTAGTTTACTTGATGTTATGAATGTTTAAATCAATCGGCGCAAAGTTAGAATCTTTTTTCTGTATGTTACTATAATTTCTGCATTTTAAGGGTTAGGGTTCGCGAAGGTCCGAATAAAGCCCTAGAAGTAACAAAAACCAATCACACAAACCTCTGGATGTAGAAACCTAGTCTTTTCATCCCCCAATACTGCCTCGGGTGAGACTGCAGTCTGTGCTACGCGAGTTGTTGCCAAAAGGGACGACAATGTAAGGTTTCGTTGGTTGGCGCAACTAACTTTGAACCTAGGTCCAGACCCCCTCAAGCCAACAATCTAATGCAACATGTACACCGTGCCTTCAAAAGAATAAATTTTCCCTTCCAAAGTCTACCATCCTCCTTGATATGATGATCTTAACATCATTTTTATCTTCATGAGTCGGTTGCTATTCAGTTTAGTAACCTCCTAGAAAAACCTTAAGATTAAAATTACATTAATCATTTTTTTCCTATGTACACAAAATACATAATTCCTTTGTTGAATTATTTATTGCTTTTCAAATTTATTTTCCTTCATTATAAAATAAAACTCAATATTAGTTTTTATATAAATCACATAAAAACAGAGTTGTAGTAAACATGTTTTTCTTACCTCGGTTTATTGTGTTAATATCTTTCTTAGAATAATCATTCACATACCTTAAAAAAATAATTTTTTTTATTGATTTGATATCCATTAAACCCTGGTAAAATATTTTCAAAT
Source organism: Pinus tabuliformis (assembly GCA_031772625.1). NCBI lineage: Eukaryota > Viridiplantae > Streptophyta > Pinopsida > Pinales > Pinaceae > Pinus > Pinus tabuliformis. The sequence goes on along the minus strand of CM062814.1, from coordinate 424,548,270 downwards.
GAATCTGTACGTGGTATGAATCCCCACCGGAACCTTGAACAATTTATAATGGGATCAGGAAGAGAAACTAATGTGTGAGAATTGATTTTGATGGACGATGGGACATTATACTAGACTTGAAACACATTCATAAATTTACTTATTTCTTTAATATAAATTGAATACGAGATGGGGTTTCATACATTTTATTTTTATAAGGGTTTAATGCACGCTTTTCATACCGGTTGGGGAATGAGGAGAGAAAAATTTTAATGTGATCCAAGGGTGAGGGGTAATTCTGATTACTGGTTCTCAATAGATATTGGATGGGAAATGGTTGGTGGGTTAACTCTCTCTTCTGACCTAATGACATACGCACATGTGAAGGTTGTGGGGTTATGTGCATTAGTTTTTTTATGATAAGATTTAATAAAATGTTTAAGCCTTATCTTTCGTTTAATCCAATATGATTCACATGCCTTGTAATATAGGGTTTCTCATGTGTGGAGTGGATCTCACCTGAATTTTAATATGGTTTTAATTAACTCATATAAAAATATTATTTGAACATTTTTTTGGGGTTTAGTGAATGCAGGTTTACTACATGATATTCATTTAGTTAGAGAAAACCCCCCATTTTATAATATACATTATGTAATAGAAATAATTGAATGTTCTAAGAGTTTATAATATCATTATTGTTGTAATTTAACGCAATTCTAATATTTCAACATTTGCTTTCATATATTCTTATCGGTTTAAGTAGTTGTGTGTGGTTGGAGATAACTAGATTTGAATTGCTTTCAAATCAGAGGAGTACATGGTTGAAATTTAAATGGCTAACAATCTGACCATGCAAAGGTGAGTAGTATATAAATAATTAAGTTTGAATTGCTTTCCAATCCAAATTATTCATAACGTTAATGGGAGCATTGAATGCTACTTGTAGGTTTAGGTTTAGATTTAGATAGGGCTATGTTTCTCAAATAACTTTAAACTTTGATCTTTAATATTTTGAATATAAATAAACCATGCAATTGAAGGTACATTTGTTTGATAATATTTTATAAATATGGGTCAATTTCAAATAAATGATTTTTGAAATTGCTTTCCGAATGTGAAATTGTCTTCAAATTAATCCTTTACTTTGATTGGATACAATTTGAAAATTTACTTGCTTCTCATTAAGTTAAGTATGAGCAAGAGTGGTTAATAAGAAATGAGATGATTTTTGTTAGTATTTACTTGGGTAGGATTATGTTTTTATAATTTAATATATGTAATAGATGTGTTAGTTAAATAATGTGTTAGTTAAATAATATGTGTCAATATAATCATCTTTAATGCATTTTTTTATGTATTTCCCATTTTGTGGACAGTTTTAGTTACGATATGTATTATGATGATATCTAGTTAGTAGTGTTAATTATTTGATCATTGCATAAATTATAATGTTAAGCCCATATATATGGTTAATAATGTGGTTATATAATTAAACAATTATATAATAATATAAATATACTTCTATCAATATGTGATGTTATTTAAATAAGGCCATTTATATCAGTGTTGTTATTCTTTATGGTTGAATTTTTGTGTTCACATTCCACACCAACCCATAGAGGATTAGGTGTCCAACATTCCCCCTCTTAATCCAAAGGGGTATGTATGAGTCCAAGAAGAGAGTTGTAATACAAAATGTGAAAAACTGCATAGCAACACTAGGTTGAATGTGCTCTTTGAAATGTTGGCATAAGGGGGTGGTTTAAGGATTACCACCAACACTGGAACACTTAGTGCAATTCCTGGGACTCTTCCGGGTCAGACAAGAAGCTGAAATATTATGTTAGAGGAAGTGTCCCTAAAGCTTTGGAGAGGGAGATATTCAACTTAGAAAAGGGAGGTTTACAACCAACGGTGGTTTAAGGATGACCACCAACTCTAGTATGCTTAATGCAACTCCTAGAACTAGATTTCAAAAACTGGAAAGAAGCTGAAGTCTTCTGCAAGAGGAGGTGTCCCCAATTCTTTGAAGAGGGAGAATCTCAACCTGAAAAGGGAGGTCTCAACCCCGCATAGATGGTTTAAGGTTGACCACCAACCAAAGGCATGCTCAGGGGCATCTTTATCTCAGGATACAACTCTGAATTAGGCAGCAGGTTCAAGTTGTGGCTTCGGTTCACTTAATGTGTCTTTGAATCTTGTATACCTCCCTGTCAGATACAGGATGAAATGGTGGATAAAAATCAAATGCAAGACTTTTCAATACTCTAGAAGAAATTCCAACATATGACTGAAATATCTTCTTGGTTTTTGAAGCCCATTACCCAAAAGCAATCCAACCAAGATGAATCTTTGTTCTTGTAGGAGGTTTGTTTCTGAAGCATTTTTGTGAAGAATTAGTGGTTTTATGACAATTCTCACATGGATGAATATCAAAACAGTTTTCTTTCAGATGGCCAACTCACTCACAATGTTGGAATTTAACATTCTATTATTGTTGCTGCGGCAGAGGAGAATAATCTAGAACATCTGAAGGTGAACTGTCGTGAAGGAATTTAACTCTCTAAAACTGGATGGGATTTTAATAATCTGGAATATGAAAGGATACATCATTGTCATATCCAATATTGGTTTTGTGCTTGTTATGGACAAGCTCTTCCCAAGGTTTGATAATTGGCTTGGGAAGTGCAAATTGCCTTACTACATATTTATACAAAACTACTCTTGAAATGGATATTGAATGTGAATTAACCTCAATCTTACTGATTTGATGAATAACTGGTTGTTGATGGGTGTTTGTTTCAAACTTGAACAAAGGATTGTTTTAAACAGAAAATAATTTAGAATGACAAATCTATTGAAGCTCATCTCGTTGGAACTCAGACTCTAGTTGTAAAAAATCAATATTTTCATGTGAATTTTGCAGACATATTTTAATGTTCAAAAGATTTCCCTTGCTGATGTTTGCCATCTCATCGACAGTGGAATGTATTAGAGTACTTAACAACTCTATTATATCATCAAGTTTGGTCATTTTCGAAGATTTTAATTTTGTAGATCTAAATGTACTCCCAAAACCAAATAAAGGGTGGTCCCTTTGCCAAATGTTACACAAAGTCTAAATGAAGAATTAGAATATCAAGAAAAATTGCAGAAGGGCTAGTACTAACACCAAATGTAACTGTAGAACCAAACCTGGATAATAGTGTGCTGCTATCCTTCAGAAACAATGTATTACAACATAGGCCACAAAATTTATATCTTGTTTTTCGAAGTAAGGTCATGCAACCTTGGCAGTCACTCGGAAAAGAAGAAGATCCCCAAATTAGAAGAAATCACGAGTTTGTTAGATGGTATTTTATTTCTCTAAGTGTTCGGGCCCAACACATTTATAAATTCAATGTTGCTCTAACTCACTACTTCAAATATGATAATGCAGTCATTATTCAACCAAAACGCTTTGTATGCTAATTAACTTAAGCCAACAATTTGTTATATAAGTATCGAGCATACATAATGTAGCGACCACCTTCCTAATAATGCTTCTCAAAGAAATCATATCACTGAGATCAACCAAAGTGGATACAAAACCACAATCCTTATCCTAGTCAAAGTGACGTCCTTTCTTGAAAGAAAAGCAGAAAATAAATTCAAACTCTATGGTGCAGAATCAAACTCAGCAATGAATCCATTCCATCATCCCCTCTCTGTTTTCATTGATATAAAACATGAGATACATTGTTGCTGGTGTAGGATCTTCAGAATCACTCCAAATGGGTGTTTATATGACTGTCTGAAAATTGCACTCTTTCCCTCTCGGATGTGGTTCCTCTAGTAGAAATAATGAAGCGCCAAGTAGTAGTACTTCCTCGGATGCGGTTCCTCCGACCTTCAGCATGCCATATTTGGAAGAGATCCCAATGCACTATAGAGCGTTAACGGAGTTATTGGGAATGAAAATTGAGAACATACGAGACTTCGAAAATGAGGCCATCCAACGACACACCGACGTGGAACAGTCAATCGACAATATCTAGAGGTGTGAACTCAGCTATACTAGGATGAAAGAGTGTCAATAATATGTGCATGCTTTGTGAGGCCTATCTATAGAAGTTAGTGATGGCTATGATATCCATGCTTAGTGTAGATTCCACTTCATCTCACGTTGTAGAAAAAAATATGTGTTGCGACTCTCTTGAATCATTGGTGTTGTATTGTAGAGCCTTTAATTGTAGTGTCGTAACCCATTGGAAGTACACAAATTGTGAGCATGGTTGAAGCATTGGAAGTTTGTGTTAAGGATGCCAAGCTTGGGGACTGACCCTTAGCCAGAGGGTTTTGTTTACTCTCGAGGAAAAATAGATATCATACATCATGAACTTCATTGACATTGGAGTTGTATTACCATTGGACAAGTGGGAGCGGATTCAAACCATGGTAGCATATTCAAACAACATCGGGGACTTGAACCATCATCTTCAATCGAAGAGCATCAGAATAGGAACAAATCTATGACACGAGGTTAATGGGAACAAGTTCATAGTCTTCAAATTTGAGCTATCAAAGAGGTTGTTGACAATGTAGTAGATGAGTCGTAGGTTGAGATGTCAGTCAAGGAGGAAAATGCATCTGTGACGGTAGAAGAAAAGCATCTGAGACTATGAGAGAAGATATTATTTCCTAGGGAGTAGAGGCACTGAAATGCTTAGAGAGAGGGAAGATATTTTGGTGTTATCTTAGGTTGCAAAAGGTCATAGAATGGTAGATGCGAGACATCCACACAAAGTTGAGTAATTTCTCAGCTTCTTAAGGAAAGGCATGAGGCCAAAAAAAAATTGAAAGACTAATAGGGAATGAATAACATGGAAAGGGTGGTTCAGGAGAAACGCACAAATTGAAAGAGACTCAGGTTGGGCTTGTGAAGATGTTTTTTTTGTGGATGAATGGTAGGGCGCTTAGGTACAATTCTGATAGACAACACTGACATGTAAAGAAAGGCCACAAGACCAGTGGTTCGAATTGGAGCAAGGTAGGAGTACGCTCGCTCTGATACCATGTTAAATACACATGGAGAAGAAAAAAAGAGAAGGATAAATGTGAGTTGCATTCTATTAACAATATTCACATATAAATACAATTCCTTGTGACCCTTGGTCTTCATATATTGAGTGGCCTCTTGGACTCTGATGACTGTTCACACTCCACATCAACCCATAGAGGATTAGGTTTCCAACATTTTGTTTTAATTTTATTCAATAATAAGCCTTTTTATGTGATTACAGGTCCGCTATAAGGAGTGGGTTAACATGTTGAATATGATTTTAGTATTTCTGGTAAGTCTATTAGAAACGTGGTAAAATTTCATGTGAGGAAGAATCTATAAAGCTATCTAGTTTTTTAAAGAGGGTTGGATTGGACTACAACAAGAAAGTTAGAGGAAGTTGGTTATTTAATACCAATTATGGGAAGTTTATTAGAGGCCATAAATAGGTTGACTACACATTATGGAGTTAGAGGAAGAGAGGATGAGTGCATACTCTTTTAGGCAAGACAACAAGCAAAGGGGACAAATAAATTAATGAAAAGAGTGGATTGCATTGTTAGGAAAACATGCCCACAACCACCCTGGCTTCAAAATATTGATATAGGAATTCATCCATTCATGCAAGGATAGATTGATACATACACAATAAGGGTAGAGAAATCTATTTTGGGAGGATTTAGAGGAGGCCATACAAGCTTAGACAAGGAGCTAACCCAGGAGAAGTAAGGGTTGAGGAGAGGAAGCCCAAAACGAAAAGGAGGAGAAATAACTTTCTAAGAAGCTCGATAGAAGTGTGGAAAGACATGTCATAATAAAACAAGAATATTTCATCTTAGACTAATGTATTGCAATTTTCCGTTGTTCCTTGGGTTCTTTGTTTAGGGTGGAGGCATTGGGGTATTAAGGTATTTGGTGGGTGGGTGGGGATATGAGGATCTATGGACTCCCAGTGGTATTAAACATGTGATAAATTCCTTTGAGAACTCTCCCTCAAGCTCTAAAATATACTTGGGGGTGAATGTATGCAAGAAAGACTACAATGCAAACCAATCTATGGTTGGGTGGAGAGTTGAAGTCCCAGTATCAGTTTCCAAGTGGGCATCATAAGGTAAGTGCTTCTGTAGATCCCTGTTTCTATGATTATTGTGTATATTCTCACAGTGCTAATAGAATGTATATGCTAATGGTGAGGAATATTTAATGTATATTCCTACATGATTTACTGAGGGATGGTTAATTACTAAGTTATTAATGAGAGTGGCTATATTTTGCATCTATGTCTGAACTTAAATTATGTCTAAGTATATGAGTATAAGAGATGGGTAAAACCTTCGTTGCATGACCAAATTCTTGAATTAAAGTTATTGGAGTAATAAACCCTATTTTTTGAACTTGCATGCAGGGAGTATGCATTTCTTCTGTTGCATTTATATGTGTGTATGTGTGTATAAGTTGGGCTAAGTAAAGCAAAAGAGAGATAAGTTGTAAGGAAAGGCATTGAGGGCATCTTCATCCATGTGTTTATGAATCTTGTAAATATCAGGAGATATAACAACATATTTGTATGCTATGTGTTTATTGAGTTGTGATGAATGAAATTTACATATGTTCTTGTAATTTAGAGCTTACTAGTCTTCATGTGATCGTGTGATCTACATGCACATGTATGATAACCTATGTGTTTTATTGAATAATTTCATTGGTCTGAAATCCTAGTAATAACTTAATGAATCCTAGGAGTAGGCATTTCACTGTGTGCATAATTAGAAATAACTCAGGGGGAAGAAACAAAAATTTAAGCCTGTGTGGCTAAGGTAGGCTAGAGACATCTGGTGTAGGCCTGAAATTCATCCCATGGATCCTTACAATTAGGGTAAAAATTCTTACATGCATTCTCAGGAAGGAGGTCAATGATTTTGGAAGCCTTAGAGAAATAACGAAAAATTATTAATATAAGAACTTAGAAAATAAATCTTAAGTTGAGTGGGGTCCACTAGTCGAGAGTCGACAAAGTCAGCTGGAGGTGGCATCTGAAAGGATTTTAGGACCGAGCTAGCCGAGCCTTACCGATTTAGCCTCCTAAGGGCATAGGTGGGCAAGTGATGTGATTACATGAATAGAGGATCACATAGTGACCACATGATTAACATGGGGTTGGCATGATGCCATGGTGGTGTGTCATGTGGCATCCAGGAAGGGCCACAATGGTGGGTCGAAGGGTAAAGGATAGTGGGGCTGAGACTGAAATATTTCCATCAATTGTTGTAAACAAATTCCATCTCACCTTGGAGAAATGGGCAGTGATAAGATTGTGGAAGGTGCAAAAATATAATTGAGAGACCCCCCTCCTTTCCATACCATGCTGGGGTACCCCCTCTCAATCTATCGATATAACACCTTGGTATGCCATCCATTTCATTTTTAGAGTGGAACTAGGAATAAAACCTCAACTTAGAGACCCCCACACCCACCCCCTCGCCCCCCACGTGACATCAATGGAGGAGGGGGACTCCCTCATTTATTCCACTTTGTCAACCTATCTTCCAAATATGGACCATTCATAAGCTAATAGGAATATAAAAATCATATTGGGATTATAGGGCCATATTAATATAATGAAGAGATATATGTAGGATAGGTTTTTGGTGGGGCTAGGTAAGTTTGGAGTTTTCTAGGTCAGGGGTTGGCTATTGGGACCCGATAAGTTTGATAATTGGTTGTATCAATGGGGTTAACCACTGGCTACATTGAATTGAAATATAGTTACAACTTTCCATGTGGAATCACTAAAAGTGGTGGAGAGACCACGTGGAATGCAACATGTGTGCCACATGGAGACCCTCATAAGATGATAAGGTTTATTGGGACAAACTCAAAATGGCCATAACTTTTGATCTGTAAGTTGGATTGAGGTAAATTTTAAATCGCTAGAAAGGTCTTCATAAACAAACATGATGGTGTCATTGGTTTTTATTTTTAATGAAGTTGAAATAATGAGAAATTTTATGACCCCATTTCCATAATAGGACATGAGAGGTTAGTTCAATGATAGTAACTCCCTCTCCTTCCCTTAGAATGGGTTATGGTATATATGGGGTATGTTATAGGAACCTTCTATGAGACCACTTGTTGGATTCACAATTATATTTGTGGTGGGGTGGGGGTGGGGTTGAATAAGTATAGATCAAGTTCTTACTTATTTAAAAAATCATGAGTCATAAAAAAACAATCTCACATATGGAATAAAATATATAAATACTTTTTTTATAAGTTAAATTTGTAGGCACCAACCTACTAATACAAAATTTGTAGGCACTAACCTATTGTTATAAACAATTAGGCACAAAAATATAGGAAACACCAATCCTCCATGCTGTAAGATTTATAGGAACAAACCTACAAGAGACACCAATACCCTCTATTTCAATATTTGTAGGCACCAAAATACAAGAGATATCAATCACTCTACTACAATGTTTTTAGGCACCAGCCTATAAGAGACATTAATCTAATTTGTTGCACGATTTGTAGGAACCAACCTATCGGAGAGACCAATCTCATATACTACAACAATTGTAGGCACTAACCTATAAGAGATACCAATCCAATTTGTTGCAATATTTGTAGGAACCAACCTACAGGAGACACAAATCCCCTTAGCTACAAGATTTGTGGGAACCAAACTACAGGGAATACCAATCCCTCTTGCTGCAAGATTTATAGGCACCAACTTATAGGAGACATGTTGACGGTGCTAGACCCACCAAGATGTCAAGGGGATCTCACCGGTAAGAAGTCCCTATCAGATCTCAGATCGTTTGGTGTAGGAGTTCTAGCAGTGGGTTGTAAGGTAATGCCTTGACCACGATGTCGCATAGAGGCAAGTAAAATAACTTTGTTAGTAGAAAGGGTGTGACTGATGCAATGATTCAATGAAGGTTTATGAGAGGTTCTAACACTTCAAAGGGAGATGAAGGTGAAGGTGAGTTCCAGGTTGAAAGGGATCAGTCCCAACTCAGCTAGGAACACACAACACAAAAGGACATGCACAACTTACGGTGGAGCAGTCCACTCAGATGTAACAGTCACATCATACAAGGTAAGGTAACACATACAACACACACGAATCAGTCCGAGATGAGTGTGACGGTTGTTACAACAAGGTTCATGTGAAAGATCCATCTGGTGTCTGGTAGAGTAGTCAACATGGACGGGACAACATTAAAAACAGATAAAACACATTAACAACAAGATTCATATAATTACATACAAATCAGTTCATACACAAATACATAAGTTAAATAACATATATCATTAAGGCAACCGGAGCAGTCCAACTACAATAACAACATATGCATGAAAATGTGTTGGCTCTTATTATATAAAGAAGTGTAAGTCATAATCATACAATACATCCATGTAAACCTACTGGACCCAACAGTGGAACATCACAGGCACATCTGCCTGCTCCTCCAAAGAGATGAACTAGCTCTGTGTAGTGGAGAAGCCCAGGTGCATTACAATACTGTCCAAGATTTATCCAAGATAGTCTTATCAGAATCTTGGCTGACAAAAAGCTTCTACAATGAGTTATGAGGGACTATTTATAGAAATGGGTGGGGTGACCCTTGACATTCCTCTTTGTGAGAGTTCAACAACCCTCATGACTCTTCACCTACTCTATGACTATTACATCTAACCATTGACACTTGACTTACACTTAACATGACTCAACATTACAATGCACATGTACTCATGTGAGACAACATGGCTTGAGCAAGCCTTGCAAGACATCACTGGCACTCAGTTCGCTATGATGAGACCAACTCTTTGACATGCTTGTGATGGTGAAGGTAGTGAGCTGATGCCAAGATTGGTCATTCGTGATGATGTGCATGCACCTCATGGTGACATCTTGCTGAAGCAAACTATTGCCTCCGTTGCAACTGGTGCATTGGTTTAGCCCCTTCATCCAACTCGTCTGCTAACATGTGCATGGCCTTCTTAGGTACGGTTGAACCAGAAACACATTGATGCATAGTGTCTGTGCTAATCTTCAAGTGTGTGCTGGTGGTCATGTGCATCAACTTGTTGAAGTACATGTTCAACCCCAGTTGGAATTTCTTCTTGTCTTCACCTTGGTGAGTGTGTTGAATGGGTTGGATTGCATGCGTGCGCTCAATGACATGCATGTTGTTGAATCCCTTGCTTGCGATCAATATTTCTTCTCACCATGTTTACTCTATGTCAGCTACTGGGATAGATCCTTAACTTGTATGGGCACAGTTTCATCTGTGAGTGCATGTTGCACCCACTACTGTTCCTGTACCTATTGCAACTCATTTGTTTATCTGTGCAGCTTCATGTTATTCCTGAGTTGCTTCTTCATCACATGAAACTCCTTCTTTGTTCCATCTTTTGCCCTCACGCGATCTTCATGTCGTGCCCTCACTTCATAGCCGGAGTCTCCAAAGTTTCTTTCATCATCAATGGACCTTCTTGAGCTTGCAACCTTGTTCTGCCTCTGTGTTGTTAACAACCCTCCTCTTGCATTCATTGCATTTGGTATGTTGTCTTCAACTACTGTTCATGATGTTGCTTGCTGTCATGTTGTTGTTGTCATATCTTGATGTCCTTGTCTACGAATAACTTGATGTCTTTGTGAGTAGCCAAGCCCATGGACACTTGATCGACTACATCCCTAAGTGTGCTTTGAACAATGTCTTTGTGTCTGATCTCCTGGAAACCATTATACATGTACTACTGAGAGGCAGATGAACACCTGGGATACCTGAAGACATTGCAACACTCATGGCGAGCAATCTATCAGCAAAAACAAAAATGAACATGAGAACTGACTTGCAACATACTTGGGTGCATGATCATGAAGGTTGTGCAATTTTGGCTAGGAGGTCAGGAGACCGATTACCAATACTGCACAAGGCACAGTCTCAATTGTTGGGAGACTGGCTTACTACTAGAACTTCATAATGCATACTACGTTCTAGTTATTGACTGTTGGGATTGCGCAATGTGCAATTCCAACTGGGAAGGACTGCTAGCCTAGGGACATATTTGTGCAATTTCTTGGGCCAAGTAGCCACTGTCCTCCAAAAATGTACAAAATAGTCCTAGAGGCTAGTGCTGGTAGGAATGCACAAATCTTGAGAGGAAGGTGAGCCTTCCTTCCCTAAATTGCGCAATGTAGCCTTGGTGAAGGCAGAGTCCAGGCCAAGGTTAGCCTGATTCACTGACGGGAAACTGAAAGCAACTAAGACAGTAAATGCATGGCGACACTAAGTGATAGTAGAAGTGGTTGACAATGCATGAAAAAAATGAATGAAAGATTCAACAAACATATCAACATGCATGTGGGTGAGGCAGTTCATCGGTTGGGCGAATGTCCGTGCAAAATAGTTTCATGCATGCGACGACAATGAGATAGCAACAAAAACTGAAGTAGAGCTAGGACAAGCTAGAATATATGTAAAAGACAACAAGCGTTCAAAGAAATCAAGAAAATAGTACTCCTACAAGAGAAAATAAAAAAAGCGACATAAATGCAGCATAAGGCATGGGAAGCTGGCTTACCCCAAAACAACTGAGTTGAAACATGCCGACTTCTCCCAGATGTGATGTGGGATGTCAGAGGTGCAAGGTTGATGTGAGGAATGAGATCTGTAACATCTTGTTGATGAGTTTTGATAACATTGAGGTTGTGATGCGCATGCCATGAATCTAGGGGAAGCGACACTTGGTGGGAGGTTTCAGAATTGCTCCTTGCATGTAATGCCCAACAGCTAAACATAGATCATTGAAACAAGGGATGCCTTTGCATGCTGCCTTGGGAGAAGCAGCCCATGCATGCAAGTTTGTTTTGCTCAATCCTGGATGGAACCGGTCAACTCAGCTGCACATGCAAGAGACTACTCGACTACTGGAGAAAAATGAGCCTTTTTGGTTGGGAGCTGGGCTGGCTGCCCAGGAGATTTGCACAATTTTTGGGTAGAGCAGCTGATTGTTGCCCATATTTGCACAAATTCTGTGCTAAGTAGCCTTGCTGGGGAAATTTGCAGAAATCCTACTGGGAGTGTTGGCAGACAAGATTGCGCAATCCTAGAGCCCAGCAGGCTACCAGGATTGTGCAATTTCTGGAGGGAAGGTTGGTTGCCCTCTAGAAATGCACAATTTTCAAGGGGAAGCTGCTCAGCATGCAACTAGACCTAGTTTGGGTGAATAGCCTGTGAGGGGAATGGATCAAGTTGTGACCAATAGGCTGCCTTTGTGCAAGAAAGACACGAAAGCTTGTGAACTTGATGAAGCAAGGCAAGTTGCTATGAAGGTTGAAAGGGAGGCTCCAAAACAAGGCTAAGGAAAAATTTTGGAGGCTGGTTGTTTCCACTACAACTCTTGGTGACACACTCGTAGAACTCCAGCTCTCTGAATGGACCTTGTTCGTGAAAATAAAGTCTAACACCTATAGAAATATTGTTTAGTTTTCAGCTCATACTAGTTTCACACTAACTTGATTGTAAGATGTAGCATCTACCAAACCCTTGGTCGATTTACAGACATTCCAAGCCAAGGCAACACATTTCTTTCGATTGGGGTTTAGGGGTATATAGGTGCACAAGCATTATAGTCGTCAGAGTCTTTGTTTCATCTTTGGTGTTGCTCCACTGCCAGCAGGCCTGGATAGTACCCCGGTGGAGTCACGTAGGAACAGAAGCATGGCTCTGTTTCCAATGAGCCTGGTCAGTACCCCAGCGGAGTTCCTTGCATTGCCTCCCTGCACATGAAGCCTTTCTCTTCTTTCGGCTTATTCATTTTGAGTTTTTGACTTTTCATTTTTTCATTTTTCACTGTGCATAGAACTTATTCATTTCAGAGGCGGAAGAGAGATCCAGACTTATTGAGAGCAGAAGAGGTTGTTCCAACAGAGAAGTAGTTTATTGTATCTCTGACGTGCCTATTAAGGTTTTCCCCCTTACCTTACTCTACTTGACTGAGCTAACAAGGGTTAACCCAAAAACAATTGACTAGAGAAGGTGACACTAGTTAGCATGCAAGCATTGGGTTTACACCAAGGTTCACTTCGAAAAGTATGTATTTTTCTTCGACGTATTATGGACTAAAAGTAACAAGCTCATCATATAGAGGCAAGATGACAGGTAACCAAGTAGTGATAGTTGTATAAGCCCTCTTATACTTTACCCAACTCGCTTCAAGATTCATACATGGTTCCATGCAAAACTAACCTATGAACGAAACAAGCGAACAAACTAACAATCAACAAAGAAAAGCAAGAGGAAAAGAAAAAATGAAAGCGAAGCAAGTAAACAAACAAGAAAGCAAACAAACAAGCAAACAAACATGCAAGAAAACAACTGAAAGCAAACACTAATCCTACTTCTACACTAACGGTACATGGGCCTAATCACATGAAGTGATACTTCCAATGCAGCCATTGGTGCATTGGTAGACCCATGTTGGTGAAGGCCTGGTCCACGAGGAACCCAATTGTGTGAACCAGTAAGCAAGAAAGATATAACAATGAAGAAAACCACACTTTGTGATTCAAAGTGCCCACGGGACATAAGTGAGTGCATGTGCATGACGGGCAGTCTGTGGACTTATCATGGTGCTATGTGACACTACGTGCAACTTTGAAGCATAATCACACTCTTGAATGTGACATGCAAGGAAAGGAAATAAGAAAAGATAACTTACATCGTGCACGAGTGCTTGCAATGTAAGACTCCTCCAATGCATGAGCAATGGGATCATGTAGTTTGAGTGGAGGAAGTAAAATATGAGTGTTAGATTGATCTTGAGTGCATACAGATGAATTATGAGGAGCCTTGAGTCTTTGAAAAATTTTCTGATCAGAAGAAAAACCAAACTCAGGACAATGAGGGCCTGACATAACCATCAGCTCAGGCTGAAGTTCCTCGACGGTCTGTGGGGTTTTGACTTAATTGATAGATGGAGCTTCGTAGACCAATGGCTTAGATGGATTGACAATGAGTGAATCAACATCGTGATCAGATGATGAGGTGAAGAGATCACGACAACCAAGATTAGAAAATTTAGGATGTTGGTCAGCATCCCCATGGTTTGATGAATCACACAAAGGGGTAGATGAGGATGAAGGATGTTCATCCTCTATGTTTCCAGAAAAATCATATGAAAGATCAAGTGGATTGCCAATGAATGATTGGTCCTCTAGGTTGCTGGATGATGGGATAACATACGTTGTGTCCTACGAAATATCAATAATGGGTGCCTTCATGGATGAAGGCACACATGCGAAATCATGGATGCCAGGTTCACCAACAATGTTAGGAAAGAACAGAGGGGGCTTGGACAAAAGGGAGTCATCCTTCGCCAAGTGTTGGTGCTCAATCTCCCACTCATACTCTTCACGAATGATAGTGCATGTTGGTTGTGCAACACCAACTCCATCAGTGGGTTGTTCCTCATTCACAACAAGTGAAGAGTCTAGAATGGATGAACACAAGACAAAATCATCCGGAGGAACACCCGAGTGCGAAGACACAGGTTGTAGAAAAGAATGAATATGAGGATGCAGAGGACTCACAACCAAATCTGCATGAAAATTGAGTGAAGTGATGTTGGGAGGGTGTGAAGGATGAGTAGGTGTGTAAGCATGATCCTCAATATCACTTGGCAGTGGTGGAGCTATTGAATAAGAGGAAGGTGGACAGTCAGTTGAACAGTTTCTGCTTCCACATGAGATTGCGTAGCTCCATCAATGAAGAATGTTGAGTGAGGCTTGATGTCAAAATTTCCCTTGGGACAGGCATATTTCTTAAGGCAGTACTCAAAATGGTCCCAAATATAAGAACATTTCATTTTGCTCCTCGGAGCTTGAAACTACAAGACACGGAAGCACTGCCAAAAATTAATAACGGATTCATGCAGAGCCCTCCGTTGCTGTAACAGTTTTCGGTCAATATGGTCTAGATCAGAATGATAGAACATTTCTTCAATAAGATCACATAAGTGCTCAAATGAGTGCATGGTGCCAGCCGGTAGGCTGAGCACCCAACAAAATGGAGATTCACGAAGTGTGTATGCAAGCAACAAACAAACATGTTCGTCAGAAAACTCGTCTTCCTCATGAATCATGGAAAGAAAGTTATTTAAGTGCTCAGGCCAGGCCACATCGCCTTCACCATTATACGTGTGAGTGGACAAGAGATCGAAAAGCTTCCCTGAGATGGAGACATCTTCATGATTCAAAAAACACCTCAGGGGAAGAAGAGTGCAAGACTTCATGAAAGATATGTAAAGTTTCAAAACTGGATTAGAGGACACAGCTTGTCATCAGGCCCTCCTTCTAGTGCTAGAAATGTTGACATGTTGGACCCACCAACATGTCAAGGGGATATCCCTGGTATGAAGTCCCAATCATACCTCAGACCGTTTGGTGCAGGAGTCCTATCAGTGGGTTGTAAGGTAATGCCTTGACCGTGATGTCACACAAAGGCAAGTAACATAACTCTGTCAGTAGCAAGGGTGTGACTGATGTAGTGAGTGAAGGAAGGTGTGTGAGAGGTTCTAACACTTCGAAGGGAGATGAAGGTGAAGGTGAATTCCAGGTTGAAAGGGATCATTCCCAACTGAGCTAGGAACAGACAACAAAAAAGGACATGTAGATCTTCCGATGGAGTAATCCAATCGGATGCGGCAGTCACATCATACAAGGTAAGATAACACGTACAACACTCACAGATCAGTCTGAGACAAGTGTGATGATTTTTATAGCAAGGTTCAAGTGAAAGATTTGTCTGGTGTCCGGCAGAGCAGTTGACATGGACAGGACAACATTAACAAAATATATAACACATTAACAATAAGATTCATATAATTGCATACAAATCAGTTCATATAGAAATACCTAAGTTAAACAACATATGTCATTAAGGCAACCATAGAAGTCCAACTACAATAACAACATATGCATGAAAATGTGTTGGCTCTTATTATATAAAAAAGTGTAAGTCACAATCATACAATACATCCATGTAATCCTGCTAACCCCAACAGTGGAATGTTACAGCCACATCCGCCTGCTCCTCCAAAGATATGAACTAGCTTCGTGTAGTGGAGAAGCCAAGGTGCGTTACAATAATGTCCAAGCTTTATCCAAGATAGTCTTATCAGAAGCTTAGCTGACCAAAAGGCTCTACAATGAGTTATGAGGGACTATTTATAGCAAAGGGTGGGGTGACCCTTGACATTCCCCTTTGTGATAGTTAAACTACCCTCATGACTCTTCACCTACTCTATGATTGTTACATCTGACCATTGACACTTGACTTACACTTGACATGACTCAACATTACAATGCACATGTACTCATGTGAGACAACATGGCTTGAGCAAGCCTTGCAAGACAACATTGACACTCAGTCCACTATGATGAGACCAACTCTTTGACATGCTTGTGATGGTGAATGTGGTGAGCTCTTGTTGAAGCAAACTCTTGCCTCCATTTCAATTGGTGCATTGGTGTGATTCGTGATGGTGTGCATGCACCTCATGGTGACATCTTGTTGAAGCAAACTCTTGCCTCCATTGCAATTGGTGCATTGGTTCAGCCCCTTCATCCAACTCGTATGCTAACATGCGCATGGTCTTATTGGGTATGGTTGAACCAGCAACACAGTGATGCATAGTGTCTGTGTTGAACTTCAAGTGTGTGCCAGTGTTCATGCGCATCAACTTGCCAAAGTACATGGTCAGCCCTAGTTGGAATTGCTTCTTGTCTTCGCCTTGGTGAGTGTGTTGAATGGGTTGGATTGCATGCGTGCGCTCAATGACATGCATGTTGTTGAATCCATTGCATACGATAAACAACACTGCTCACCATGTCTACTTTGTGTCAGCTGCTGGGATAAATCCTTAACTTGTACGGGCACAGTTTAATCCGTGAGTGCATGTTGCACCCACATTTGTTCATGTTCCTATTGCAACTCATTCGTCTGCATGTGCAACTTCGTGTTCTTCTGGAGTTACTGCTTCAGAACATTCAACTCATTCTTTGTTCCATCTTCTACCTTTGCGAGATCTTCATGTCGCACCCTCACTTCATAGTTGGAGTCTCCAAAGCTGCTTTCATCATCAATGGACCTGCTTGATATTGCAACCTTGTTCCGCCTCCGTGTTGTTAGAAACCCTCCTCTTGCATTCATTGCATTTGGTATGATGTCTTCAATTCTTGTTCATGATGTTGCTCGTTGTGATGTTGTTGTTGTCATATCTTGATGACCTTGTCTACGAACAACTTGATGTCTTCATGGGTAGGCAAGTCCATGGACACTTGATCGACTACATCCCCAAGTTTGCTTTGAAAGGTGTCTTCCTCTCTGCTCTCCTGGAAACCATTATACCTGTACTGTTGAGAGGAAAATGAACTCCTGGGATACCTGGATACATGGCAACACTCATGGCAAGCAATTTGTTAGTTGAAAGCCAAATTGAACATGAGAACTGACTTGCAACATACCTGGGTGCATGATCGTGAAGGTTGCTCAATTTCGACCAAGAGGTCAAGAGACCGACTGCGAAGATTGCACAAGGCATAGTTTGGGCTATTAGGAGACTGGATGAGTGTTGGAACTACGTAATGCACAATCCAGTCTAGCTACTAACTGCTAGGATTGTGTAATGCACAATTCCAGCTGGGAAGGACTGCTGCCCTAGGGACAGATTTGTGCAATTTCTTGGGCCAAGCAGCCATTGTCCTCCAGAAATGCGCAAAACGGTCATGGATTTTAGTGTTGGGTAGGAATGCACAAATATGGAGAGGAAGGTGAGCCTTCCTTCGCCAGATTGTGCAGTGAAGCCTTGGTGAAGGTAGAGTCCAGGCCAAGGTTTGACCGACTCATCGACGGGCAATTGAGAGCAATTAAGACAGTAAATGCATGGCGACACTAAGTGATAGAAGAAGTGGTTGAAAGTGCATGAAAACATGAATGAAAGATTCAACAAACAGATCAACATGCATGTGGGTGAGGTAGTTCGTCGATTGGGCGAACGTTCATGCAAAACAGTTTCATGCATGCGACAGCAGTGAGATAGCAATGAAAAATGAAACAGAGTTAGGACAAACTATAATATATGTAAATGACAGCAAGCATTCAAAGAAATCAAGAAAACATCCCACAAGAGAAAACAAAAAAAGTGACAGAAATGCAGCATAAGGCATGGGAAGCGAGCTTACCCAAAAACAACTGCGCTGAAACATGTTGACTGCTCCTAGATGTGATGTGGGATGTCAGAGTTACAAGGTTGATGTGAGGAATGAGCTTTGTAACATCTGTTTGATGAGGTTTGATAACATCAAGGTTGTAACAGGCATGCCATGAATCTAGGGGAAGAAACACTTCGTGGGAGGTTTTGTAATTGCTCCTTGCATGTAATCTCCAATTGCTAAACATAGATACCTAAAACAAGGGATTCCTTTGCATGATACCTTGGGAGAGGTAGCCCATGGATGCAATTTTGTTTTTCTTATTCTCGGAGGGAACCAGTCAACTCAGTTGCACATGCAAGAGATTGCTCGACTGCTGGAGAAAAATTCACAATTATGACTAGGAGCTGGGCTGGCTGCCTAGGATATTTGCGCAATTTCTAGGAAAAGTAGTTGACTGCTGCCTAGATTTTCACAAAGTCTAGGCTGAGTAGCCTTGCTAGGGAAATTTGTGAAAATCCTGATGGGAGTGTTGGCAGCAAGGATTGCGCAATCTTGGAGCCCAGCAGGCTGTTAGAGAGGATTACGCAATTTCTGGAGGGAAGGTTGGTTTTCCTCCATAAATGCACAATTTTCAAGGGGAAGCTGCTCAATGTGCAACTGGACCTAGTCCAGATGAACAACCTGTGAGGGGAATGGATCAATCTGTGACCGATAGACTGCCTTTGTGCAAGAAAGACACGAAAGCTTGTGAACTTGACAAAGCAAGGAAAGTTGTTGTGAAGGTTGGAAGGGAGGCTCCATGACGACGCTAAGGAAAAATTTTGGAGGGTGGATGTCGCTGCTATAGTAAAACACTAATCCCATATGTTGTAAAAATTCGTAGGAACCAACTTGCTTTAGTGATTCTACTTTCTACGTCTTCCTTCACGATGTCTATTACATTCTTCGACCATCACCACATCTACTTGTTTATTCTTCCTTCACCAGTTTTGTTATGCAACCAACACACAAAAAGATAGATCAACGACTTAAAAAGTATCATATTCAAGGGGGAAACCTCCTTTACATTACATAAATGCAAAATTCTTGGATGGTAAAAATGAAAAGACCTCTTTTGTATATAGGAGTCTAAGGGGTCACAATGTAATCAGAGCCTACATAACAATAATAATGTAAGGGCACAACAATCACAATATGGGGTCTAGATGAGAACAATAATAACAATAAGAGGGCTACACTAACAATAACAATAAGGGGGCTAAATTAGTATTATAGAGACCTAACATGCCCCTCTCCTTCAAAAAAGTGTTATCCTCAATGCTTGAGTAATTCTGGATGCTTTCATATAAAATTCTCATCCTCCCATGTGGAATCTTCAATAGGTAAGTTCTTCCACTTAATGAGATACTCTAAAATTGATTGATTTCGTAGTTGTTGGGTATTTTTTTCGTGACTGCGTCAAGCTCAAATATGATTTTTTGTTTTTCGTCAAGTTCAGGAAACACTATTTGAATTGAACCTTGTCACTAATAACCTTCTTTAATCATGAAACATGGAAAACTAGGTGCACTTTGGAAGATGCAGGCAACTCCAATTTGTATGCCATAATACCAATATTTTACGACACCTTGTAAGGACTGTAGTACGTGGGTGATAATTTATTATCCTTCTTAGCTTACTTGAGAGAAATTTGTTTGTATGGTTGTAGCTGTAAAAATACCCAGTCACCCACATCAAAGGTTACTTCACTACAATATTGATCTACCTATTATTTCATTCGATTATGCAACACAGTGAGGTTATCCTTTAAGAGGTGGAGAACTTGTTGTTGATGATCGATTTGATCTTCCACTGCTTGAACCTTAGAATTTTCTCTTAAAGATGATGTGATGAATGGTGGATGATATCCATAAGTGCCATAAATGGGGTCAATTTTGTTGAAGTATGGAAGGAAGTGTTTACCACCATTCAACTAGAGGTAACCACTTGACCCATTGTATTTGTTTATTAGGTACAAAGAAATGAAGATATCTTTCCAAAAAAAAATTCACTGCCTCAGTTTTCCCATCAGATTGAGGATGATAAGATGAGCTATGAGGTAATTGAGTACCAAGATAAGAAAATAATTTTGTCCAAAAATTTCCAATGAAAATGGGATCTTTGTCACTTAATATAATCTTCGCGTTTCCATGAATCTTTTGAATTGTTACCATAAATGCAGTAGTAACTATATTGGCTTTAAAAGGATGATATAATGAAAAAAAGTGTGCATACTTGGTAATTCTATCAACTACCACCAAGATGAAACTCTTTCCTTCATGCTTGGGTAAACCTGTGATAAAATCCATTGAGACCTCTTCCCAATTTTGAATTCGAATGGCTAAAAGTTGTAATAGAGTTGGTGTTGGGTCCCTATAATACTAGTGATTACCCCATTACTATTGTAGTTATACCCCTTATTTATATTGTTGTGCCCCTATTACCCCCATATTGTTATTTATGTGCCCCATAGAATCCCTCTATTGTTATTTTTGTGGCTTTATATTATTATTGTTAGGTCGGCTGGATTATATTATGACTCCTTAGACTCCTATATATAGAAAGGAGGTTTTGTCATTTGTATCATCGAAGAATTGTTCATTTATGTAATGTAAAGGAGGTTGCCCCCTCAAAGAGGCTGAATTTTAAGGCGTTGATCTATCTTTTCTATCTTTTCTTCAGCTGGTTTCATAACATTTGGTATCAGAGCTTTGGATTCTAGGGTTTCGCTGCTCCAAACAGGTCATCGTGGCATTTTTGCTATAAACTTTTTTTCTGTGACATTTCAGAAGTCGCAAAAAAAACCCATTTGAGAAGAAATGGTGTTGAACCTTGGGTCCGAATTTCGGAGCTTTTCGCGTGATATTTGTGGAGATATGATCTGAGGAAGTTGGTCTTTTTGCAGACTCCTGAATTACATTCAAAACAGGTGACCTGGGGAAAATCGTCATAACTTTCTCTCTGGGAATCAGATTGAAATTTTGTAAGAAGGTACAGAAATAGGACGGACTTTAGTTTCTTGTATATCCTTTTCAGAACCAAAGATCGAAAATTGTACACGTGGCACTTCATACAAGTTCGCTCTTCTGGAAAGGTCTATAATCAGGTCAGCTTGGGAGATTGTGCATAACTCTTTCTTGGAGAATCCAATTTGGATCAGACTAGTGGCATTGGAAAGAGGACACAGAGAGCTATTATAGGTCACAAATTCAGAACTAGATGATTGGAAATTACAGAGATACATCAGAAGCAATATCAAGCTCCTACAAATTGAAAAAAGGTGTGTAGATTTTTTTTAAATTTTTGCTTAAGCTTGGTTTGAAAATTTATTTTGAAGGAATTCAAAGGGCATAGTAGAGCATTATTATTGATAACTGATGCCTTGAGGAAAGAAAATGCAAACACCTAGTAAGGAACCTGAAAGCTCTAGCATGACTCATGAAGAAGAGGAAGAAATGTTACATGATATATCAAAATTACAAGAACAAGTGCAACAAATGTCACGCTCACAAAAGTTAACAGAAGCTAAGATAAATGGCGTGGAAGCTAAGATGAATGGCATGGAAGCTAAGATGGACAATTTGAAGATAGATTTGAACACAAATTTGAAGACAGGCATGGAAGATTTGAAGACAGATTTGACAAATTTTCTACAAGAAATACTTACTAATGGTGAAAAGGTAGTAAAGGAAACTCATGATGAGAACAAAAGAAATGTTAATCATGATTCCATAGATGCTAATGTTGGATCGAAGAATCACCATATTCCAAAAATCGATATGAGGAAGTTTGATGGCAAGGATCCCGCCACATGGATATTACAGATGGAGCAATTCTTCGATCTCAATAATGTGCAAAACGCACAAAAGGTACGTATGGCAACTATATATTTGGAACCAAATCAGTTTGTATGGTATCAATGGCTTTGTTCTCGTAAACAATTTATCACTTGGGCAATTTTTACGGAAGAATTGATAGCACATTATGAGGATACAAAAAGCAACACTTTTTTTAGCCAATTGATAAGTCTCAAACAAAAGGGTTCAATAATGGAGCACATTGAGGAGTTCCAAAAATTGAACATAAGGGTAAAAGATATTCCAGAGGAGCATAGGATTGATGTGTTCATAGGGTCTTTAAAGGATAATATCCAACATGATGTTCGCCTTTGGGAACCTGATTCATTAGAGAAGGCATTCAGGTTAGCAAGAAAAATGGAAAGCAAAATTATGGCAACTAGGAAGCATACCATTCACAACTATAAAGACGGAAGTGTTGTTGCCCCTAGTCTTCCACAACCTACAAGGTTGACACCACAACAATTGGAAGAAAAAAGAGCAAAAGGGCTTTGTTACAATTGTGATAGCAAATACACAAAAGGTCATAAGTGTGCTGAGAAGAAATTATTCTACATAGATTGTGAAGAGGAAGAAGAAAAGGAGCAAGAAAGATCAAAAGAAGAGGATATACTCCAGGAACAAAGCTTAGATGAAGAACAGATAAATCCGACCATATCTTGTAATGCATTGTCAGGAATTACCACTCCTCAAACCATCAAGATAGAAGGACAAATCAAGAAGAAAAAGGTAATAGTGTTGATTGATTTAGGAAGCACCCACAATTTTATTCATTGTAGGGTAGCAAAAGAATTGAATTGCTTCCTATATCTAGCACCAGAGTGTCAAGTGATGATTGCAAATGGAGGAACAATAAATTGCTCTGGAAAGTGCCATAATATCAAGCTATCCATGGGAGAATATGTATTGACTAGCCCAATGCTTTCCATTCCAATGGGAGGTGCTGATGTTGTACTAGGAGTCCAATGGCTACAATCCTTGGGTACAATAGCTTTTAATTTTCAAGAACTTTTCATCAAATTTTCTATGGAAGGAAAGGAAGTTGAATTAAGGGGTATTGCAGGGAAACCAGGAAAGATAATCAGCTCTAATGGCATGACAAAGCTTCTAAAAAAGGAGCAAAGAGGTGTAATTGCACAATTATGTTCGCTAGATGTTTCCACATTGGAATCATCTATTTCTCCAGATCTCCAAAAAGTCCTGGACAATCATTCCAAGGTATTTGAGACTCCCAAAGGTCTCCCACCTATGCCTGATCATGATCATGCTATTCATCTGATTCCAGGAAGTGTTCCTCCAAACATCAGGCCGTACAGATATCCCTATGTCCAAAAACGTGAAATTGAACGTATGGTTGCAGAAATGCTAGAGGCTGGTATAATTCAACCGAGTCAAAGTTCTTTCTCAGCTCCAGTAGTATTGGTGCACAAGAAGGATGGATCATGGTGCATGTGTTTGGATTATAGGGAGCTCAACAAGCTCACTATTAAAGATAAGTTCCCCATTCTTGTCATTGATGAATTACTGGATGAATTGCATGGATCAATTTACTTCACCAAGTTGGATCTTCGTTCGGGATATCATCAAATCAGAATGAAGATTGAAGACATTCCGAAAACGACATTTAGAACTCATGAGGGTCATTATGAATTTTTGGTCATGCCTTTTGGCCTTACCAATGCACCTTCAACATTTCAAGGTTTAATGAATTCAATTTTCAAACCATTCCTTAGAAAATTTGTGTTAGTATTTTTTGATGATATACTAATCTACAACAAGTCTTGGAAGGATCATGTTGAACATGTTGACAGGGTGCTACAACTATTGGAGGAGAAACAATTATATGCAAAAAGATCCAAATGTTTCTTTGGAGTCCAGGAGGTGGAATATTTGGGTCATATTGTATCTCATGAAGGAGTTAAGGTAGACCCTAGCAAAATTAAATCCATTAAGGAATGGAAAATCCCCACATCCATAAAGCATCTGCGAGGATTTCTTGGGTTGACAGGGTATTATCGCAAGTTTGTTAAGAATTATGGGAGAATAGCAGCACCTCTAACAACATTATTGAAGAAAGATTCATTTTCATGGACTCTGGAAGCAACAAAGGCCTTGAACATCTTAAAGAGGCAATTTGCCAAGCAACGGTCTTAGCTACACCGGACTTCACAAAAACCTTTATTGTGGAATGTGATGCTTCAGGAAATGGAATTGGTGCTGTTCTAATGCAAGATGAAAGACCAATTGCTTTTGAAAGTCATCCAATCAAGGGAAAGTTTTTAAGAAAAGCTATTTATGAGAAGGAAATGTTGGCAATACTCCATGCACTTAAGAAATGGCGACCCTACCTAATGGGAAGACACTTCAAGGTAAAAACGGATCATGATAGCCTTAAATACTTTTTAGAACAAAGATTATCCTCTGAAGAGCAACAAAAGTGGGTCACAAAGATGTTGGGTTATGACTTTGAAATCATCTACAAAAAAGGGAAGCAAAATGTGGTGGCAGATGCACTCTCAAGAAAGGATGAGGATGTGGAAGCATTGTTGTGTGCCATTTCTATTATCCAACCAGATTGAATAAATGAAGCAAGGGAGGAATGGAAGAATGACGAAGAAGTGTGGGCACTTATTCGAAAGCTACAACAAGATTCCAGTACTTCTGATACATTTAGCTGGAAAAATGATTCGTTATGGTACAAAGATCACTTATACCTTTGTAAGAATTCCCAGCTAAAACAAAATATTCTTATGGAATTGCACACTTCTCCCTTAGGAGGGCACTCAGGATTTTTAAAAACTTACCACAGGGTTAAGAGGGAATTTTTTTGGGATGGCCTTAAATCAGATATTCAAAAGTTTGTGGCGGAATGCTTAGTTTTCCAACAAAATAAAGTTGAAACAATTAAGACACCGGGTCTATTACAACCTTTATCCATTCCAAGCCAACGTTGGGAGGAGGTTTCAATGGATTTCATCACAGGTTTACCCAAGTCTGAGGGAAAGAGTGTCATCATGGTGGTAGTTGACAGACTTACCAAGTATGCACACTTTTGTGCATTATCACATCCATTTAAAGCCAGTACAGTTTCTACTGCATTTATGGAAACAATTCAAAAGCTACATGGAAACCCAAAGATTATTGTAAGTGACAGAGATCCCATTTTCGCTGGAAATTTTTGGACAGAATTATTTTCTTGTCTTGGTACTCAGTTAGCTCATAGCTCATCTTATCATCCTCAATCTGATGGGCAAACTAAGATAGTAAACAAATGTTGGAAGGATATCTTCGTTGCTTTGTAACTGATAAACAGACACAATGGGTCCAATGGTTGCCTCTGGCTAAATGGTGGTATAACACTTCCTTCCATACAGCAACAAAAATGACCCCATTTTTGGCACTTTATGGGTATCAACCACCATCCATCACATCATATTTAAGAGAAAATTCTAAGGTTTAGGTAGTGGAACATCACGTTGAACATCAACAACAAGTCCTCCAACTCTTAAAGGATAACCTCGTGTTGGCACAAAATAGAATGAAACAACAGGCAAATCAACATCACAGTGAAAGAAGTTTTGATGTAGGTGATTGGGTATTCCTACGGCTACAACCATATAAGCAAATGTCCCTAAAGCAAGCTAAGAAGGATAATAAATTATCACCAAAGTATTATGGTCTATACAAGGTGTTGCAAAAGATTGGTACTATGGCATACAAATTGGAGCTTCCTGCAGCTTCTCGATTGCACCCAATTTTCCATGTTTCATGTTTAAAGTAGGTTATAGGCGACAAGCTCCCAATTCAAATAATATTTCCGGAACTTGACGAGGAAGGAAAAATTATATTGGACACAGAAACAAGAACTCAAAAGCTACGAAATCTATCAATTTCAGAGTATCTTATCAAGTGGAAGAACTTATCCGCTGAAGATTCCACATGGGAGGATGAGAATTTTATGCAGAAGTATCCAGAACTACTCAAGCGTTGAGGACAACACTTTTTTGAAGGAGAGGGGCATGTTGGGTCCCTATAATACTAGTGATTACCCCATTACTATTGTAGTTAAACCCCTTATTTATATTGTTGTGCCCCTATTACCCCCATATTGTTATTTCTGTGCCCCATAGAATCCCTTTATTGTTATTTTTGTGGCTTTATGTTATTATTGTTAGGTCGGCTGGATTATATTATGACTCCTTAGACTCCTATATATAGAAAGGAGGTTTTGTCATTTGTGTCATCGAAGAATTGTTCATTTATGTAATGTAAAGGAGGTTGCCCCCTCGAAGAGGCTGAATTCTAAGGTGTTGATCTATCTTTTCTATCTTTTCTTCAGCTGGTTTCATAACAGTTGGGGTACTAATTGTCTCAACTTTATTTTGTTGGCAAACCAAACATTTTGCCACAAACTTCTGAATATTAGATTTAAATCCATCCCAAAAAAATTCCTTCTTTACCCTATGGTAAGTTTCTAAAAATCCCGAGTGCTCTCCTAGGGGAGAGGTGTGCAATTCCAAAAGAATTTATTGTTTGAGTTGGGAATTACTAAAAATATATATGCTATCTTTGTACCATAACGAATCAATTTTAGAGCTAAATGTATTGGATGTATTGGGATCTTGCTACAACGTTTGAATAAGTGACCACACCTCTTCATCATTCTTCCATTCATCCCTTGCTTTGGTTATCCACTCAAGTTGGATAATAGAAATGACACAAAGCAATGCTTCCAAATTGTCATCCTTTCTTGAGAGTGCATCTACAACAAAATTTTTCTTCCCTTTTTTGTATATGATTTTAAAGTCATAACCCAAAAATCATTTAAGACTATCATGGTCTATTTTTACCTTGAATTGTCTTCCCATTAGGTAAGGTCGCCATTTCTTTAGTGGATGTATTATTGCCAACATTTCCTTCTTATAAATAGGTTTGTGTAAATAATTTCCTTTGATTGGACGACTTTCAAGAGAAATGGGTCTTCCTTTGTGCAATAAAAAAACACCAATTCCATTTCTTGAGGCATCACATTCCATAATACAAAAGAATTGTGAAGTCTGGCATAGTTAAGACCGGTGCTTGGCACATTTCCTCTTTAAGATGTTCAAAGGCATTTGTTGCTTCTGGATTCCAAGAAAATGCATCTTTCTTCAGTAATGATGTTATAGTTGCCATTATTCTCCCATAATTCTTAACAAACTTGTGATAATACCCGATCCACCCGAGAATTCCTCAAAGATGATTTATGGTTGTGGGGATTTTCCATTCCTTAATGGCTTTAATTTTTTTAGGGTCTACCTTAACACCCTCGTGAGATACAATATAACCCAAATATTCCACCTCCTCTACTCCAAAGAAACATTTGGAGGTTTTTTGCATATAATTGTTTCTCCTCTAATAGTTTGAGCACCTTGTCAACATGTTGAACATGATCGTTCCAATACTTTTTGTAGATTAGTATATCATAAAAAATAATAACACAAATTTTCTAAGGATGGGTTTGAAAATGGAATTCATCAAACCTTGAAATGTGGAAGGTGAATTAGTAAGGACAAAAGGCATGACCAAAAAATTCATAATGACCCTCATGATTTTATAATGTTGTTTTTAGAATGTCTTTAGTCTTCATTCTAATTTGATGATATCCTAATCGAAGATCCAACTTGATGAAGTAAATTACTCCATGTAATTCATCCAACAATTCATCAATGACAGGAATGGGAAATATATCTTAAATAGTGAGCTTGTTGAGCTCCCTATAATCTGGACACATATGCCATGATCCATCCTTCTTGTGCACCAATACTACTGGAGTAGAGAAATAACTTTGACTAGATTGAATTATACCAGCCTCTAGCATTTTGACAACCATACGTTCAATTTTACTCTTTTGGGCATAAGGATAACTATAAGGCCTAATGTTTGGAGGAACATTTCCTGGAATTAAATGAATAGCATGATCATGATCATGAATGGTGGGATGCCTTTGGGAGTCTCAAACACCTTGGAATGATTGTCCAAGACTTTTGGGAGATCTAGAGAAATAAATGATTTCGATGTTTGAATCTCTAGTGAGCATAATTGTGCAATTACGCCCCATTGTTGTTTCTCAAGAATCTTTGTCATGCTATTAGAGTTGATTATCTTTCCTGGTTTCCCTATGATACCACTCAATTCAACTTCCTTTCCTTCCCAAAACAATTTCAAGAAAAGTTCTTGAACATTGAAATCTATCATCCTCAAAGATTGTAACCATTGGACTCCTAGTACAACATCAACACCACATATTGGAATGGAAAGCATTGGACTATTCAATACATATTCCCCCATGGTTAGCTTGATATTATGGCATTTTTTAGATCAATTTATAGTTCCTCCATTTCTAATCATCACTTGACACTCTGGTGCTAGATAAAGGAAGCAATTCAATTCCTTGGATATCTTACAATGAATAAAATTATGGGTACTACCCGAATAAATCAACACTATTACATTTTTCTTCTTGATATATCCTTCTATCTTGAGAGTTTGAGTGGTAATTCCTACCAGTGAATTACAAGATATGGTTGGATTCATTTCTTCTTTCTCTAGGGTTGGTTCATGGTGTATATGCTCCTTTTTTGTTTCTTGTTCCTTTTCTTCCTCCTCTTCACATTCTATGTAGAATAATTTATTCTCAACACACTTATGACCTTTAAGCATATTTTCTATCACAACTGCAAAAAATCCCTTTTTCTCTTTTTTCCTCCAATTGTTGTGGTGTCAACCTTGTAGGTTGTGGAAGACTAGTAGAAATAACACTTCTATCTTTATAGTTGTGAGTGGTAGACTTCCTTGTTGCCATAATTTTTCTTTAAATTTTTCTTGCCACCCTGAATTCCTTCTCCAATGAATCAGGTTCCCAAAGGAGAACCTCATTTTGGATTCTATATTTTAAAGTCCCTATGAATACTTCAATCCTATACTCCTCTGGAATATCGGTTACCGTAATATTCAATTTTTGTAATTCTTCAATGTGCTCCGCCATTGAACCCTTTTGTTTGAGATTTATCAACTAGCTAAAGAAGGTGTTGCTCTCTGTATCTTCATAATGTGCTATCATTTCCTCCATAAAAATTGACCAAGTTATGAGTGGTTTACGAGAACATATCCATCTATACCATACAAACTGATTGGGTTCTAAATATAGATATGAAATACATACCTTTTGTGAGTGTTGCACATCCTATAGATCAACATATTACTCCATTTGTAGTATCTATGTTACCGGATCCTTGCTATAAAACTTCCTCATACCTATATTTATAATGTTGTGGTTCTTAAACCCCACATTGGATTCTATAAAATCATAATTCATATTCCTTTTGTCCTCATCATGATTTTCATGGATTACCTTGTCACCACCTAGAAGCCTTTTTTGTCAATCCTTCCATCTTGACATTCATCATTGCTTCCATGTCTTCTCTTAAACCATTCATGTCACATTTTATTTCTATTTTTAAACCATCCATGTCACCTTTTAAGGCATCCATGTATTCTTTGGTTTCTCTTTGTGAGAACAGAATTTGTTGCACTTGGTCTTGTAATTTTGATATATCATGTTCTAATTCTTCCTCTTCATGTGTCATAGTGCTTTCTGAGGGCTTAATCGGTGTAGAATTATTTTTTTTGGATGAATTTTAGAACCAAATACACACACCTATGATTCAATATTCCCTTTGAATCACTTCAAACTGTTTTTTCAAACAAAAGTTATGAAAATTGTAAAAAATACACACCTTTTTCTTGCTTTTTAGGAGCCCGATATTGAAATTATTGTATCTCTATAATTTCAGATTTCCTGTTGAAAATAATACTAAGAGGGGGGGGTGAATCAGTATTATTTAATTCTTTTAATAAATCTTCCTTATTTGATCTTTGAATTATTTTTGCATGTCAGTACCATAAAAATAATGAGCATGAACAAGAAAACAGATAGTCACACCAAAGAACACAAGATGTAAGGTGGAAACCCAATGTGGGTGAAAACCACCTGCTGCAATATGTCTCTATCTTCTTTCAAAATTAGAAACTCCTTTTACAATGATTTTGTACTGGTGCAGTCCTTTACCAGTACGCAGGCTGCAACCTGCAGAGAGCTGCAACTCTCTCTCACTCTCGTTTTCCAGTCTCTCCTGGAAGGGAGCTACAACCCCCTACTTCTTTTCATAAAGCATCAAATGATCATCAAGTACATAACAGTTACTGTCTACTACAGTTATCAGATCAGCAATAACAGAATTAACCCAGAACACCTTATCAACAGAGAAATACAATCAACAGAACATCTTAAGACAGAGACGCAGTTTTCCCTTCTGTGGCCTGCGTCGCGACGCAATTCACCTTCTGCTTTCCTGCGTACACCCGCAGGTATCTTTCCGCTGCGCTGCGTGCCCACGCACTGTTCCTTCAACTGCACTGCGTCCTTTTGCTGCAGGGACGCACCCAAAAACACTATCGCACCGCGTATTGTTGCTGCAGGGACGCACCCAGAGATACTATCGCGTCGCGTCTTTTTACTGCAGGGACGCACCTGAACCTTATTCCGCTCTGCGTCCCCACGCAGTGCGCCTGTTTCTGTACTATGTCCCGGACGCACCATAATATTACTCTGCCCTGCGTCCCCACGCAGGTCTCGTTCTACTGCACTGCGTCCCGGCGCACTTGCCTTTCACTGTACCTGCATACCTTCGGGTATGAATGATTTCAAGACTTTAAGAGTAACCCAAACAGTCAGATCTACAGATCTGATCATGCGCCAAAGAGATCTCAGTCCTTTTGTAGATTCGCCTTTTTTAGATCTAGACCAGATCTAGCCCAATAAGATATTCAACCCAAGACACATTCAAGCCAAATGATCTCCTTTGCTTTATATAGGCAAGCTCTTCCTCAAATCATGGAACAATACCACGAGCCGACACCTTAATAACACAATACCGTCGGCTAGATACCAAGAGTAAATCACAAGAAACCCCCACGTGTGCTTTTCTCTGTCTTGAAAAGTGTGCACTGAGTGGACGCACCTCCTGAACGGCTGGCCAGCGTCTCTGGACGCGGCTTCTGCATGGTACACCTGCGGGTACGCACCTTCTGAACTGATTTCCTGCGTCCTTCTTAATTTTTCAATAAAATGAGAGCCTTGCCACGGGAGTTGCCATCAAGTACAACATCTGTAACATATAGCCATACCAGAAACATAATGCCAACATTTCCAAGGTCTGTAATTTGGCCCTGTGGTGCCCCTATGAATATTCTTTCCAATGCCACAATTCATACCTATATTGGATTTTTCAATATAGAGTTATGCCAAATCTCCCACGATGGCTTGATTATGGACTAGTTCAGAAGAGCAAGGTTGCATGGGATGCCATGTGTCACTGTTTCAACCTTCGACCCTAAAATTTCTACACGAAAAAAGAAAGTTCATGAAATTTCAAAAAACTTTTACATAATTCAAATTTGATGCCTGAAACAAATGTTATGATGATTTTCCCTAGGTCACATGTTTGAAGCTAAATTCTGGAGCCCACAAAAACCCTAACTTCTTCAGACCATATATAAGAAAATATAGCATACCAAGATATGAAATCTTAGCACAAATCTCACCAAGATTTTGGCTCTACTTGGTCACAATTTTAGCTTCTAAAGATTAGAAAAAAGTTTAGCGAAAATTCCACGATGACCTGTTTGAAGCAGTGAAACCCTCGAATCCAACGCTCTAATACCAAATGTTATGAAACCAACTCACAAAAAGATATATCAATGACTTAAAGACTATCCTCTTCAAGGGGAAACCTCCTTTACTTTACATAAATGAACAATTCTTGGATTATATAAATGACGAGACCTATTATATATATATATATATATATATATATATATATATATATATATATATATATATAAGAGTCTAAGGGGTCACAATATAATCATAGCCTACATAATAATATTAATGTAAGGGAACACCAATAACACTAGTGGGCTTCTATGGGGCACCAAAATAACAATATGGGGTCTAAACGGGCACAACAATAACAATAAGGGGCTACACTAGTATTATCGGGACCTAATAGGGTCAACTTGTTGATTCTATCTTCAATAGATCTATTTCTCTTATTATTTTTTTTATATTTTTCCTCTTCCCAAGAACAAACTTGTACAACATGCCACATATCCAATTTTCCAAATATGGTTATGATTCATGAAATATTTACCTGAGGAACTTATGTATGTCTCCTTGGATCATTATTATGATATTATGGAATAAATTGTTTCAAGGATTGAAAACAACTAAATTTATCAATCTTCAAGGATATTTCACTAAGAAATGGAACCACAATGTTAAGTTTTTATATCACAATGTTATTAAATTAAATGAACAAAATAACACCCTTAAATGGTCCAAGAATAAGGGAAAAGTGAATACATAGCTAAACTAGGATATGTAGTTGTAAAAGAAGATGATTGCAATGAGGATAAATTTTGATCGTGGATATTTGTATGGAAGATGTGTTATCCATTAAAAAATAAGATTAGAATATGGTTTCACATTGGAAAATAAATTACTTACTTGGGACAATGGGCATAAGAGGAATAAGTTGGGCCCTAATAAATGTATAATGTGTAAATTAAGTGAATATTTGATAAACAATTCATTTGTCTATCCATTTTTCCAATGTTGTGTGGCTATAGGTTACAAAAGACTTGGTATTTAAGGGGAAGGGGATAATGGGACTTTAGAGAAATCATATTGGAATGGATAATTAATAATTTTTCCATTGCACACAGGGCTTTATTTTGTATGTTTACTGATGGGATATGGATAACTAGGATTCAGATGAGTTTTCAAGGTATTAGATAAAATTATTATCTGTAAAATACCAAGGATATTACACTGGAAAGTTCGTCACAACAAATATGATAAAATTATACTTAAAAATCTGAAATGTACACTATGAGGGTTTATTTCTCCTTAGATTTCTGGGTCTGTAAATTATTATATGTTGCATGTGCATGAAAATTATAATTATGCAGAAAATATAAAAAATGAAATTAAAACTCACAAACCACAATTGACATAATATATAACCTAGGAAATTATTTTCAGAGAAAAACCCATTTGGAAGGTGGCAACACTCTGCTATCTTTCTCTAAATAGAAAATGGCTATAAGTACAAAGAGTAAGATCTACTACTCGTGGGATCCTACAGTGTGCAAATCCTCTCTTTTATCTCTCTCCCTATCCATCTCAGCTAATATTCTCACATATGGAACAAAATGCCCTTGAAAAGAATGGAACCCCTTTTCCTCCTAGTGGCCCAGTTATAACACAACTTGGTAGCATACTAGAGGTTGTGTTTTACTCCTTCAACTCTTAACTAGAGTTAAAAATTTGAATCTTCTAGAATCCACTTCATCATGATCATGTGGACAACCCCTTTTCAATGAGTAATGGGGCTTTACATGGCATCATCTTGAATTATGGTGATCACAACAAAAAGGTCAGCTTCTAAGTGGAATATATTTTGCATATGAAATTTGATCGTGGTGATTATTATGTCATTGGAAAGGTATCTATTCATATAATAGGATAAAATTGTGCCACACTCAAGTGAAAAAAATTTATCCCAAAAAAATGTCATTTAATGCCTCAAATTTATTCCAAAAGGTTTCAGACCCCAACTTTCCAAATTGGGTCCCACAGGTAAGAATGGTCATATGAGCTAATTCCTCCACTTTCTCCACTCTTAAAGTATCTGGATGGATTAAAAACAATATAATGATCCAATATGTATCACACGCTCAAATTTTGGAAGGCTTTTGGTCCCCAAAATATTTACTGAATTAGGCAAGGAAATGTTTCCTCCACCTTCTCTTGAGTGTGACATTTATATTTTATTAGAAAATTTTATTTCAACCCAATGTGCCAAGTTTATGTTACCCTTGTCTTGTATTTATATACCTTTTCTAAAAAATTGTATCTTCTATAAACTTTACCTAAACATATGGTGAAAAATCTTCCATATAAGTTAGGACCTATTCCTCTTCCTGATCTAACATGGAAAGCTCATAGAGTTTCAGATTCTCTACACTCACAACTAAGTTATTGTGTATGTATGGTGGTATACTATGTCCGTTGGAATTATCTTCCATATTTTCTAGTGTCTCAAAGGGTTTATCTCGCAGGGCTTTGATTTTCTTACCAAGACCTTGTAGACTCTCCTCATTCATTTGCAACCATACTTTGTCTCCCATGTTGAAGGAATTATATGTTCTATGTTGAGCATGCCTAGCCTTATAATTTTCCTTTGACTTTTGTAGTCTCTCTTGTACCTGTATATGGATTTTTCTAATCTTTTCTACCCTTAAGGCATCCTTTGTAAGATCCTCCCTCACTCCTCCTTGCTACCCATATGCAATATCCAAAGGTGAAAGTGGAAAATATAGAAAATAAGTTTCAAATGGGGGCTTACCAATAGAAGTATGGACTTCTCTACTATAAGAGTGTTCTACAGGATTTTCATCCTATGTATTCATATGATTGTGAATGTAACCCCTCAAAATTTGCACCAAACTCCTATTAACTACTTTTATCTGCCCATTTATCAACAAAATGTTGTAGACCTCTTTAACTTTTTGTCCATCTTCTCCCACAATGTAGTATAAAATGCAATGAGAAATATTTGGTCCCTATCTAAAATGATGCTCCTCGGTTTCCCAAAGTACAACTAGGCCTATACATATAACAAGTTTGTTACTTATTTCCCATTGATGGTATTTTTATATGGCATTAGAACACACATCTTACTAAACCTATCAACTACCATGAACAGCTAGTTAGGTCCCTTCTTGGTTGTTGGTAAACATCTGACAAAGTACAGGGAAATGTTTCCCCAAGGATGAGTAGGTATAGGTAAGGGATGATATAGATCCTGTTTGCTATTACTAGACTTTTCGGTACAAAAAAAAATGCATCATCTTATGAACCTAGGTACATGCTCTTACATCTTGGGCCAATAAACATACCTATGCAAGTTGGATATTATCTTTCCTAGACCAAAGTGCCATGTAAGATGTAAAGACTTCTCTTTATTAATGATTCAATGGTTACAGACTCAACCTTCCTTGCGCACTTAGCTGCAGGGGTCCGTGCACTCAGTTGCGGACTACTAGGCCTCTGCACACTCAGCTGCAGAGCCTTCTCCTACTCTACAACCCAAAGACTCGAATCTACACTTCAGATAAGACTCAATTATTCATCCTTTCTCCTCTTTTCTTCCTTTTTCCTTCTTTTACAACTTAGAGCCTCGCTCTATTTATACAATCCCATGGTTCGTGGTCCATGGGTAGATCTCTAAAGCTGACATTACATTACAAAATTAAGGGCAGACAACCCTACCACTCAAGTACAAAATTCACACTCTACGCCCAAAAAATGCAGAGTCTTTACATCGGATTTACATCTTTTGACCAAAATCTGGGCTTTAAGCCCCAAAACTTCCCTTGGGGGGTCCCGCGCCCAATAACTCCCATGACATACCTACTTGCATTTATATCCACTTTGAAAGGTTATTGCAAGTTTCGTAATGCTGAAACTGGTGCTTGATTAATATTCTCCTTTAGCTCCTCAAAGGCCCTCTACTAAATATTTCCCCACTGGAAACTCTTACCACTTTCTGTTATGGGGTGGAGTGGTATCAATATTGTTGAAAATGAGGATATGGATTTAGTTAGGTACTGTGCCACTGCAAAAAAACTCCTAACCTCAGAAACATTAGTACAAAGTGTCCATTTCATGATGGCCTCCATCTTGGAATGATATAGCTTCATCTCTCCTACAACTATCATGCCATACCCCATATACACCAAGGAATACTATGCAAACTCAAACTTCTTGATATTTTCTAGTAGTTGGTACTTCTCTAATGTCTCCAACAACTATGTCAATTGTGAGATGTGCTCCTCCCATGTAGAATTGTAAACCAATATATCATCTAAGTAGACAATAAAAATTGAATCTATAAAATGGCATAATATATCATTCATTAACCTCTTAAATGTAGTTGGTGTATTGCATAGTATGAACCCCAACGAACCATACTATATTGTGTGTCCCCAATGAAACTCATGACCTGAGAAACATTAATACCAACCATTTGTTGTAGCTCAAATATCCTTTTCATATTTCTCTTAAAAATTCTACTTTTTCAAAAAATATATATTTAAAAAAATAAAATTAAGAATGAAAAAAATAAAAAATAAAGAAGAAGAGAAAGAAATTTTGTATTGCTAAGGTCTTATTGTATTTCCAAATATTATGTACATCACAATATAATATCCAGATGATATTTTGTAATGATAAGACTATATAAAAGTGGGTTGGCCACCAAAATATTTAAAGAATAAAGGATATGCAACTTCCAGCCTTATCTTCTGACACGTGCATCACTATCTTCATCCGGCATGAGGAGAGGCCTTTGACTTGCTGACAATTAAAGGGGAAGGAGGCCCTGTGTAGCATGGTTTTGGGAGAACAACCATTGAGAGATAAATGGTTGAGATTGTGAGGAGACTCATCCTTCCACTTATTCAAAACAAGAAAGGGGACCCCCACACAATGGATTATGGTTTCTGCAAAACCTGTCATCAAGAAAACCCGCACCAAGATATCATGTGCCATGTCGATTGGCATGAAAACTTGGCTTACACATCAAGAAAGCTATCCACAATTATACAACTGGGCACTAAGGTGGCATCCTACTTCATTCCACAACAAAATGATGGTATTTATGGACCATTCCATTTTATATCCTACTAACGTTTCTTCTAGAAAAATAAAAAAGGAGTTATCTTCCATTTTGTAGTTGTATCCTTGTTTGTTCTCAAAGAATTGACACAGTCAACTACCATTTTGCCAACCTTCAGAATTTAGTCATGGTTTTCGATTACATCGGGTAATATTAAAACTCCTTGTTATATAAAATCTTGATTGTGGATAGAAGTGTATTCCCTAGGCATGGTGGATTGACCAAGAACAAAATAAAACAAGGAATATAATGTCTTCCTTAAAGTAAATGGAAAATAATATGAAGGCTACCTGGAATATGTTACAAGCTTCATTCCCTTCTTGGATTGTATGCTCCAATCCTAGCTCTGATCGCTATAATTAGAACCTGCACAATCAAACAACACAATCCAAATATCTACAACATCTATGTAGCATAATCCAATCACTTCATTCAATAAATCAACATGGAATTGAAATACATGATAACATAACATCACATATAGGAAAACAATGTACTCCTTGTAGTAATAAAAATGGAGAGTTACAACCAAATGTAGAGTTGATATTATAGAGGAGCTCCTCCAAGTTGACTTGTCCTTCCTTGTCACAAAGTGTACCTCTATGTCACCCTAATGCATGGAATAATGAATCTCAAAAAAATAACATGAGGGTAGAATATATCTCCAAAATCCAACCCCTAGCTTGTAGATGGAAGTAAATATGTAGAAGAGGGTGGTGGTTTAGGAATTCTTATCTGTTTACCAATCTAGGCTTGAGATCCACACTTGATGGGAGGATGAGATCAATGGATAAGGGGTGAAATATATAAGGTAGGATAGGATAGGACTCGATAATTTCATCCAAGGTAAATGGTTGCAACAAATCTTGGAAGCTTTTGGAAGAGGAAGCTTTGGGATTACTTTTATTTTTCCTGAATTTCTAGAATCAACACACCCCTAGCAAGGGGAAACCTGCTGGTGATCAACGCAAGTCCAAAGAAGTTCAAACTGCCAGTTAAAGCAGCCTCCTAAGGCAACAAGGTGTTTTGGGCATTAAAATCACTAAAATGAAGAGGTTAAAGGCATAAATTCAGGGATTAGGGAGAGTCATGCTTAGGGATTTGTGAAAGAGTGATGACAAGGACTAAAAGGATATTGATTGATCCAATTAATAGGCCTATTGACCAGATGTGATGAAATTTCCTATAACAAATTCCCCCCTAAAGCACAAATTCAGAAATAGAAATTGATGACTTAAGTGCGTTACTTTGTGACAGGCCGAGATCAAGAACAATTGGCGAGATGATTATATGTTACAATATATTTACATCATGATGTCTCTGCTAAGGGAGGCATATCCATGCTCAACATATAAGCTTAACATTACATGTACAATGATCAAAAGACATGCCCACTGATGACAAAGGGTGGACCAATGACTGAATGACTCTCTGTATGATCATAGCCACCATACATTATGATCTTGTATTAATCCTAAAATCGCATCCCTGATGGTTGGAACTACATCCAGGGTCTTCTATCTCATTCACAGGATCATCCAATGTACGAGTCTAACAATGTGAATTAATGAGCTAGAGTCAAACATAGTAGACACCATCTGACTATGGGCCAATGATGTAATCCATTAACAAACGCGAGAGAAACCACCGATGATGTTAATGGTTCTCAAGTTACTACAGGATAATCCATATGGTGTGAATGAATGAGCTGCATTCGAACACCAGACATAATATGTCGGTTGAGGACCAATGATGTAAAACTGTTGCTTAGAGTGAGGAAAATTTCCATTGCTGTATGCAAGCACCAAGGCATTGAAGGGTGAGTTTGTAAGTCAAATTCCTAGATAATGAGTTGATGTTGACAGGAAGTGACCAGTTGCAGGAGGGCCTTGATGTATCCCCCATCAACAACACAAAATGGGTATCATGATTTGAGAGATAATTATGATAATATGGAACTGGATCAGGAATGAAAGACATGGAATGGAGACTTAAGAGTATTGTAGCAGATATCAACTGAATGAATTTTGTTGAAAACACTGGTGACACTGAATGGAGTTGGCAACATTGACCCAAAATAAAAAAAAATGTAGGCTTTGAAAAGGTATGATGAACCAAAAGATAAACATATTTCCCAACCACATACCTCAGAGATGAAGTGAAAGAGTGTCGTGCTCAAGAGTGGCTCTCTTCCATTAACAAGTAGAGTACCCTGTTTTCCCAATTTCCCCAACCATTGCTGGTCAATACCTATTCATTTTTTACAAGATTGAGTAGGATAACATATTATTGATCTATAACTTCATCCTTTGGATGAATCCCTCCGAGTATAGTTAAAAAACCCTACGAAGGAGTAGTTCGGTCTCGTCATGTTCAACGAGGCCATTGTTGTTTGATGTTTTAATGAGTCGAGTGAAGGTGTAACTTGACATCTTTTTCATGTTTAGAGAGTTTGAAAAAGAGGTGAAAAATAAAAATCCAAATGTTCCTTTTCATAGGTAGTCTCTTGAGCCCAAAAAGGTAGAAAGCAATACTCAGGAGAAGCTCTTATCCATGTTCAACTATGGTATTCCTTTTTCGTAGTTAGTCTATCTTAGTCCGGAAAAGGGTTAAACTTATACTGAGTAGACATCTTTCCATTTACTTTAACGAGTTTGAAAAGACAAGTGCTGGAAAGTATTTTCATATTTTGGGAGTATGAAAAGAGATGCAAGAGGACTCTAAGGAGTTCCCTTTTCATGAGTTTATAAAGTCTGAAAAAGTGGTAAACATATGCTATTCGATTAAAAATATTTGGTAAAAACACAAAAAAATATGACAAACAACTGTCCACCTACTCAGAACACCAACAAAGGAATAGAAATACCCATTTCATGACAAAAATGAATCATAACTAGGTCAAATCATTAGATATGGATAAAATAATGTAAGAAATGACCATAATTAATCAAAATGACAATTCATTTTTACCATTTCACATTTACCTTATGATATTAGAGTTCTGAGCACTTTGTGTCCTCGATCTTCTGCAACTAATTGTGATCAATCTAGTGGATCATTTCAAGTGTTGTCGCTTCTAGGTAATAGTTAAAACCTTTCTCTTTCATCTCATGCTGGAATTTTGTGATTTCATGCATATTTTTTAGGTTTTTGAGGGTCCTAGGGCTCAAATATTTCACCCCTAGATCAAAACATCCTCTTAAAGTCGAAAGGAGCATTGGTTATGGTCAAAATTCACCGGAGGCAGTGCTACAACACACTATCTCCCTTTAGAGCGTGCGTTGGGCATAGTTCTATAATGTATTATGCTAGTTCCATTCAAAATTTTCCAAGTTTTCTGCATGGAATGAATCCTAATGAGCCTTCTTGTGATGTTTCAGGACTTCATTGGAAAAAAATCACTTTAATATGGAGGGAAAGAGAACATGAAGAATAGGATATGAATGCAACAAATGAACCTGCTACCATCCAGGCACTAAAAATTTGTGGACTATTGAAATTCTTTTGGCTTCATGGTAAGAAGAAACAAATGGAGATGCTAGAATATATTATTCATTCATGCGATGTTCAATCTTAGGCATTCATATTAGGAGCACATTTTCTCGATACAAGGGTAGAGGGCATATATTTTTTGACTGGTTTATCTATGAGAGGTATCCCTATCGCCTTCTTAGGTGGGAGAAGATGTGGAGATACAATCAACGACTATATTTCCACTCATTGTAGACCTCGATCCCATCCAACTAGGGATGGGAAAATCAACATAGAAGATGTGTCCCTATTTCCTTTAAGAATGATCCTATTAGTTATTTCTAGATTGGATGGTAGTTCTAACTTCATGCAGCCAACCAGTCATACATGCAATATGCCCTAGAATTTATGGAGCCAACAATTTTCAACTGGAGTGATGGAGTTCTGGTCAACATGAAAGCGTGGATGACTAATGAAAGAGGTGGATGATTGAAATTTTTTGGCTATGGTTCAATCTTGATCTCCCTTTCTTCAGAGCGAATTCCATTTCTACAACCTCAACATATCATATTCGAGCCCATTGATCTGAGAGTTCCACAGATGAGGAGGTGGATATATCTTATGTCCCGACATGCAGGTCTATTGGTGATTAGTTTCTCCCCAGCGTTCTTCAAATGTCTACACATGCAATTCATTAAGATAGATGATTATTTGTACGTAGAGATGGATTTCCGTGGAGACCCTGAGCTCATGCTTCCTGAGGGTGAGTAATGGGTTGTTATGAGTATGCCATTTCAACCATATTTTATTTTAAGTTTTACAATTTTTTTGTGTTTTTAAACGTATCCAAGATTGAACTATTTATTTTTTCATGCATATATTGGGCCGATTTGACCTATAGTTTTTTCACATCTCCATCACATGGGAGATCCACAATAGGAAGTAGCACCAATACAAGATGTTTCACTAGGATGAGATGTACTACAAGATCTTAGTCTACTCAAGACCTTAGCAAAGGTGGAGCCCCACATGGAGGGGTTGACAAATGAGATAGATGAAACCATGGTTGACTAGCTTCATATGCGATTTCAGCAACACACTATTAGAGTGCCAATCCGTATTGGTTGGCTAATGCGAAAGATAGCTCGTGTAGTGGAATTGAGAACTATGATTGATCTAATAAAAGTCTTATAGCCATATTTTCAAGTAGTTTTTGATATGATAAGCTGTGTGGCCATATGTGTCTCAGGCACAATTTTTTTTAAACCAAACCTTTATATATAAAACTATCTTCAACGTTTCTTATGTTCATATTACTACTTTCAATGAATGTGATATGTATTGAAATTTATTTACATATGTCGCAGGTGTATATCTAACACATGATTAGCTAGTGTATCTGTCAATGTGTTTAGCTTTCTGAAATGTGTTTATATTGGATGAAATCAAAGAGTCTTTCTAGATGGAGAACCCTTAAGAACATGTGAAGAATCTTTGGACTTCTAATTGAATAGACATTAGTCAATTGTAGTAATACAAGATGTGAGTCAATTATGATGACTAAATGGTGGATACCATGTGAAATAACATCAGACAAAATCTCGACCACTACGCTATACTCAGTGATTTTATTGGTAAAGCAACCGATACAAATCCCTTGTAGACTCACTAACTCACCATTTGGAGCAAAGATATCCCATGATGTGGAAGATAGGTTCCAAGTACTATGACTAGTTCCATCAACATAACCAATATATGGTTCATAGGATGTTGGCATATGTAAACCAAAAGTAAATGGGATCAATAGAAACCATAGGAAAATATGAAGAGACACACTGCAAACACACTCGACACACCTATATATAGTATGTACATAGTGCACTACACAAAAAATAAATCATAGTATTTACAACCCATTTCTAGGTTGTGCCAATGAAACTCCATCAAAATCGACTAGCTCATAAGCCCCTTTAGCAAGAACAGACTTGACAATATATGGACCTAGCCACATGGATTGGAACTTTCTTGATCCTAATTTATCAGATTCTTGATCGTATAGAAGGACAAGGTCTCCTTCTGAGAAGACACAAGGCTTGATATTTTTTTCATATTGCACCTTGACATGTTTCTTATAGGCTTCATTAGCCATAGCAGCATATCGTCGAGTCTCATCTAAGCACATCAGATGTAAGAGACGTTCCTCTTCTAAAGAAGTGGTAGGCAGAAGTTATAAATCAATTTTTAGTGATGGAATATCACATTCAATTGGAAGGATAGCTTCCATACCATAAACCAATTGAAATGGTGTTAATATGGTAGCAGTCCTAACGGAGGTTCGGTATGCCCACAAGGCATCCAAAAGAAGCAAATGTCAGTCTAATTTACGGACCCCTAGCATACATTGAAGCAAAATTTTGAGAACTTTATTAATATACTCAAATTACCCGTTAGATTGAGGGTAGTAGGGAGTGGAAATTTCATGAGAGAGTCCAAAATTGGCAGTTAGTTTGGACATCATGTGATTGTGACAGTGTTTCCCATGGTTTGTAACTATGGCTTGCAGAATCAACAAATTGTACGATGACATGGTTAAAGAAAAAATATGAAGTTGTTTCACTAGTATTTCTATATGTAGGCATCACCCCAACCCATTTAGTAAAGTAATCAACTGCTACAATAATATAGCCATGCCCTCGAGCAAGAGAGGGTTACATGTCACAAAATCGATACCCCAGTTTGCAAAAGAACCTACGATGATAGTATGATGAAAAGTAGCAGGTGGAGCATGAGACTTATGTTCATAAATATGGCATGCATTACACTTTTGGATAGTGAAATTCAATCATGAAATATGGTGGGAAAAAAAGTAACCAGCAACCAAAATCTTTTGTGCGGTCGCATAACCAGACAAATGACCACCACATGCCCCCTAGTGGCATTCATTGAGGACTTTATCGACCTCATGGGTGAGGCACCTTTATAAAACCATAACAATAACACAACGATAAAGGGTGTCACCGATGATGATGTAATCCTTGATTTGGTATCAAATACATCAATGTTCAGAGTGAGAGGTATCAAATCGAAAAGTCTACTTCTAGAGATATATAAGAATGTGTCCATACCATGGTTCAGATGATGATATCAGAAACAACGACTCATATATGATGGAATTTTCATATGTTGATTTAGAATCGATAGTGGGAAGGTCACAAACAAGCTCAGCAAAAACTAAGGATTTCTTAGATTTGGACTTGATAAATTCCAAATCTAACTCCTGCATGATAATGATCGATTTAGAGTATTCCCCCCTAGTAGTTGACGTGACAAAATATAAGTCATAGGGTGGCAATCTGAAAAAAAATATAGTTTTATGGAGAAATATATAATGGAAAAACCTTCATATGGCTTGGATAGCCGCAAAAGCTAACTTTTCCACATGGGTGTACTTGGTTTCTATATCATTAAGGTTCTGAACCAAATCATATATCAGATGTTTAGT
This sequence comes from Pinus tabuliformis, assembly GCA_031772625.1. Taxonomy (NCBI): domain Eukaryota; kingdom Viridiplantae; phylum Streptophyta; class Pinopsida; order Pinales; family Pinaceae; genus Pinus; species Pinus tabuliformis. Next base: position 424,504,304 of record CM062814.1, on the reverse strand, counting down.
CCCTACATCATCTTCCTGGACCAAAACCATTACTATGGTAGTAACTGTAGCAGTGATATACAAGAAATAATCACCCTGGTAATTAGAGGGATATAATAGATATTCCTGAATCAATACATCTTTCAAGGAATTGAACGCCTGTTGAGCAACATTGTCCCAAAGGAAGGGAGCCCCTTTCTTAAGCAGGCAAGTGAATCCTTTGGTCAACTCAGCATAATTAGGGATAAACCTTCGGAGAAAGTTAGCCTTCCCTTGGAGTCATTGAAGCTGAACGAGGAAGAAGGAGTAGGAAAATTGATGATTGCTTGAACTTTCAAGGGATTGATATGAATTCCATGTTTTGAAATGAGAAAACCAAGAATTTGACTAGAACTAACACAAAACACACATTTGTGAGATTAAGTGGAATATTGTAACTTCTACATCATAGAAATATGGCCTTAAGATGCATCGAGTGATCCGCCCATGTTTAGAATTAGAATGTAGATCATCCAAATAAAGATGCAGCATATGTTTGATGTCATGGAAGGTGTAATCCATCTCCCTCTGAAACGTAGCCCCAACATTTTTAAAGCCAAAATGAAGTTCTGGTATGCAAATGTGTCCTAGGGACAAATGAATTCAGTGTTTGGTTGATCCATTGGGAGAATGTTGATTTGATTATAGACGGAGAAACAATCCATAAATGAATATATCTCACATCTGACACAATCATCAACAATCTAGTCACTGAACGAGATTGGGTAATTTTCCTTTAGACAAGCATGATTTATATCTCGCTAATAAACACATACATGGATTGTTCCCTATTTCTTCGTGACAGGAACAATATTTGACACCGAATAGGTTAAAGGAAATGGGTAGATGAAACCAGTGCGTAGAATTTTTTCAACCCCAACTTTAATTGTGGTAGCCTTCTTGGGATGGATTGGACAGAGGCACTGCTGGACTGGTTTAGCATTAGGGTAAGTTTTAATTTCATGCACCACTATATTTGGATCGATACCTAGAATTTCTCATAAGACCAAGCAAAGACATCTCATAATTCCTGGAATAGGGCCTTATAGGTCTTAATCTCATCTAAAGAGAAATACACACCAATGTGTAGATTCTCAACAATACCCGGTTTAATTGAGATAGTGAAAGGTATCATCTCTTCGATATTTGACAAGTTATTTTTAGAATCGACTTCATGAATTAAAATAGAATTAGTAGGAAACTCAACGATATTGGGTTGATATAGGTCACTGAGATTATCCTCAACAGAATATGGTAAGGAGTAAAAATGGTGATGATCATCTCACGACATGTATTATGGCATCATGATCTCCATGATGCTCTCATTGGTAGAGAATGTGCAAGAGAAAATATCAGAATACATGCCATAATTCAATTGATCAAAGAGGTAAGATCAGAATGAGCTGCACAAGAATAATAAATGGCTTCATAATCAAACTCAGTAGGACTCAGCGGCATTTGGTTTCCAAAAATTTTGATGTTAGTTCCATCTGGTACAATCCAAGGATCAATCATAATAGTAGAATATGATATCATATTGATATAGGAAACTGAAGGAGAGTTGTTAGGAATCGAAGATGGAGGAAGCGAAAAGGTTCCCATGAGAGAGGAATCCTTAAGCAACCCAACCCTAACATGCTGATAAGGGTGTGGAGTTTCCCCTACAAGAGGATCACTTCCTGTAACTTAATAACTAGAGGCAAATAAGGTGAGTGGATCAATATATATGATATCACCTTTATGGGGAAAGGTGATCATCCAAAAATAAGTTGAAACGACAACAACCATGGCATCAACCCACACACGACCCAATAGAAGGTTATAATCAAGTGGTATGTCAATAAATTTGACTTATATGGATACAAATCTACCTCATAATTCTACTTGCAAGGAGTTCAAAATACCACAAGGTTTATAAGTTCGTATGTCAAATATCTTCAAGGTGGTCAGTGACTAACTCAATTGAGGAGAACCAATCACCTTCCAGTAGGATAAAGACATAATGCAGGTTGAGGCTCCTTCGTTTACAACAAAACGATGGATTCTCTTACCGCGGGTGACAACATAGATCATAAAATCCAATTGAGCCAGGAGTCAAGGTGTATAGTTCTCATGACTGGAAACGACTATGTTAGAATCGAAAGGATCAATACATCTGATGGAAGAAATAAAATCCTTCTTTTGGGCAGGAAAGCTTTGTAACACCTCGAGTGTGGACATAGTTGATGAAGACTTAGACAGGTCCTCAAATACATTATAATTTTGAGTAGCTCACATGCTATGGTTGAAAGAAGATTTATGAATAATGCCCTTCAGAGGCTTAGTGGTTAATTCTATAGGAATCATAGGTGGAGTAGGATCCAATGGATATGGAGTCAAACTAGTAGGTTGATCATTAGCTTGACCATTTGTAGGATTCACATTACCATACTATTTACTTCAGGTGGACACCATAATATAAAATTTAGGCTTTGTGGAGGAAAGCATTAACATTGAGTTAGAGGAAGTAAGGTCCCAAGCAACCATGTGAGTCTCCTAATTAGGAAACAGGTTAGTCAACACAGTGAGGGAGGTAGAATATTTCAAAAATTGGTTCACTTCTACCTAGTGAGGACAATCACTAGTGAACTGCTCCTCATTACAGAATAAACATGGATAGCGAGGCATCCATTTCTGATCAGAGGACTGATTGGATTTTTTATCCTGTGGAGGAGAATCTTTCTTCTTCTTGCCTTTACCTTTCTTCTTGCTTCCTGGTTGTTGTTGAGATTTACCTTTATTGGAATGAACAATATTAATCTCAAAAGTAGAAGCCACAATAGGATTTTATGGATGATTTTGGGCAGTCATAATAGTAAAACCAAATGTTTTACTTTCAGATTGTGAATTGGAAGAACTAATCATTTCATCAGCAACATGTGATTCTTTACCAAGAAGCCAAGCAATAGTATTTTAGGGTCTCAGATCATTTTGTATGTTCTCATAAAGCATGCCATATTGGGTATAAATGAGATCCAAATACTGGGCACAAGAAATCACTTTCTCTTTAGTCACAACTCCACCCTTAGCTATGTTTTCTGTGATTGATGACAATAGAGATTTAATGAACCATTATGCTAATAATTGATCAGGAACATAAGTTTTAACCAATCGACAACAACTTTGTCATTGATAAATATGATTACTAATAGGAGTAGCATTATTTTGTTTAAAGTTGGTCAAAAGTTCTGTTCCAGTCTCATATCGTATGGGAAACTAGAAATGTGTTAGGAATGTAGTGGCTAAGGAACTGAAATTATTGAATGAAGCTTTAGGTAGTTCAATATACCATTTAGCTATGGAACCTGTAAGCATATGCTAGAAAATACGTAATCGAATGGAATCATCATTCAGGGAGTTTGAAGAACACCACAGATGATAAGTCATCACATGCGTGGATGGGTCTTCTCTAAGATTCCCATTGAATTTTTGGATATTAGAAGGAAATTTGGTAGGAATTATCGGCCACCAAGGAGAATGAGCAATAGGATCATTCGTGAGCCGAGTTAAATATGGTAGTTCAAGAGTTTCCACAAAAGGTAACAACCTATTTAAATACAGAGGATGATACCCCAGATAGGATGGAATAGCCTGGACAACAGGGATCTGGGTTCCATAATAAGGATGGTTTTGATAAAGAGGAACATGGGTACCGGGATAGGGAGGATTATGATAACCGGTATACACATATCCTTGTTGTCTAGATCCAAGATAACCTTGCAAATGGTCAAGTGGATGGGTTTATATTTGTTGGAATTGATAAGGCGCTTGAGGGATACCTTGAAAAGGTTGATAATGTTGTCCCATAGGATTTTACATCATTCCAACATAAGGTGGAGCCAGTGGAGGTTGTGCCATACCACATGCGGTTTGTCCTGCTATGATTTAAGGAATACCTTGTCCAAGATAGATATGAGGAAGTTTGATGGCAAGGATCCAGTAACATGGATACTATAGATGGAGCAATATTTTGATCTACATGATGTGAAACCCTAAAAAAAGGTACATATTGCATATTTATATTTAGAATTCAATAATTTTGTATGGTATAGATGGCTTTGTTCTCGTAAACCACTTGTCACCTACTCAATTTTTATGGACGAAATGATAACACATTATGAAGATACAAATAGAAACACCTTCTTTAGCCAATTGATAAATCTCAAACAAAAGGGTCCAATGGTGGAGCACATTGAATGCTTCCAAAACTTGAATATTAGGGTAACTGATATTCCATAGGAGCATAGGATTGATTTCTTCATAGGGACTTTAAAATAGAACATCCAAGATGAGGTTTGCCTTTGGGAACTTAATTCATTGGACAAGGTATTCAGGGTGGCATGAAAAGTTGAAAGAGAAATTATGGCAACAAGGGAGTCTACCACCCACAATTATAAAGATGGAATTGTTCTTTCTCCTAGTCTTCCACAATATACAATGTTGACACCACGATAATTGGAGGAAAAACAAACCAAAGGGATTTGTTAAAATTGTGATAGAAAATACACCAAAGGTCATAAGTGTGTTGAGAAAAAATTATTCTACATATATTGTGAAGAGGCTGAAGAAAAGGAACAAAAACATCAAAAGCGAAGGATATACACCAAGAACCAACCACAGAGAAAGAAGAAATGAATCCTACCATATCTTTTAATGCATTGGCAGGAATTACAACTCCTCAAACTCTCAAGATAGAAGGATATATCAAGAAGAAAAAGGTAATAGTGTTGATTGATTCAAGTAGTACCTATAATTTTATTCATTGCAAGATAGCCAAGGAATTGAATTGCTTCTTATATCTAGCACTAGAGTGTCAAGTGATTTTTGCAAATGGAGGAACTATAAATTTCTCTGGAAAGTTCCATAATATCAAGCTAACCATGGGGGAATATATATGGAATATTCCAATGCTTTCCATTCCAATGGGTGGTGCTAATGTTGTATTAGGAGTCCAATGGTTACAAACTTTGGGGACAATATCCTTCAATTTTCAAGAAATTTTCTTGAATTTGTTTTGGGAAGGAAAAGAAGTTGAATTAATGGGTATTGCAGGGAAAGAAGGAAATATAATCAACTCTAATGGCATGACAAATATTCTAAAGAAAGAAAAGCGGTGCATAATTACACAATTATGCTCACTAGTGGTTCAAACATCGAAATCATCTATTTCTCCAAATCTCCAAAAAGGATTGCACTATGATTTAAAGGTGTTTGAGACTCCCAAAGACCTTCCACCTATTCATGATCATGATCATGTGATTCACTTGATTCCAAGAAATGTCCCTCAAAATATCAGGCATTAGAGATACCCTTATGCCCAAAAGAGTAAAATTGAACGTATGGTTGCATAAATGCTAGACTTTGGCATAATTAAACCTAGTCAAAGTTATTTCTATGCTCTAGTAGTATTGGTGCACAAGAAGGATGGATCATGGCTTATGTTTCCAAATTATAGGGAGCTCAACAAGCTCACCATTAAAGATAAATTTCCCATTCCTCTCATCAATGAGTTTTTGGATGAGTCACATGAAGCAATTTACTTCACCAAGTTGGATATCGTTCAGGATATCATCAAATTAGAGTGAAGACTAAAGACATTCTGAAAAAAAATTCAGAACTCATGAGGGTCATTATGAATTTTTTGTCATGCCTTTTGGCCTTACTAATGCACCTTCCACATTTCAAGGTTTAATGAATTCCATTTTCAAACCCTTCCTTAGAAAATTTGTGTTAGTATTTTTTGATGATATACTAATGTAAAACAAGTCTTGGAAGGATCATGTTTAACATGTTGATAGGGTGCTCAAACTATTGGAAGAGAAACAATTATATACAAAAAACTCCAAATGTTTCTTTAGAGTATAGGAGGTGGAATATTTGGGTCATATTGTATCTCATGAGGGTGTTAAGGTAGACCTTAACAAAATTAAATCCATTAAGGAATGGAAAATCCCCACAACCATAAAGCATATTTGAGCATTTCCTGGGTTGAAAAGGGCATTATCACAATTTTGTTAAGAATTATGGGATAATAGCGGCACCTCTAACATCATTACTAAAGAAATATTCATTTTCTTGGAGTCGAGAAGCAACGAAGGCCTTTGAACATCTTAAAGAGGAAATGTTCCAAGCACCATCCTTAGCTACACCGTACTTCACAAAATTTCTTACTGTGGAATGTGATGCTTCAGGAAATGGAATTGGTGTTGTTTTAATGCAAGAAGGAAAAATCAAACAGTGTTTCGAGAACTTGACGAAGAAGGAAAAATCATATTTGAGCTTGAAGCTATCATGGAAAAAAGAACCAGATAGCTACAAAATTGATCAATTTCAGAGTATCTCATTAAGTGGAAGAACTTACCCACTGAAGATTTCACATGGGAGGATGAGAATTTTATACAGAAGCATCTAGAGCTACTCAAGCATTGAGGAAAACACTTTTTTGGAGGAGAGGGGCATGTAAGGTCCCTATAATACTAGTGTAGCCCCCTTGTTTTTATTGTTAGTGTTGCCCCCTTATTTTTATTTTTGTTCCCATGTAGCCCCCATATTGTTATTGTTGTGCCCCATAGAAGCCCATTATTGTTATGGTTGTTCCCTTACATTATTATTTTATGTAGGCTCTGATTATATTGTAACCCCTTAGACTCATATATATACAAAGGAGGTATTATCATTTGTATCATCCAAGGATTGTTCATTTATGTGATGTAAAGGAGTTTTCCCCCTCGAAGAGGATAATTTTTAAGTCTTTGATTTATCTATTAGTGAGTTGGTTACATAACAGATAGCCTGTAAGGCATAGATTGATAGTTAGGAATTTCAGATACAGATGGTATAGATTGAGGATGTATGGATGTACTCACAATCGAACTAAGTTAGATGAGAAATGTAGGTTGCCAAACATTGGAAGTCAAACTAGAATAAGGAGGATTCAAATAAGGCAGAGCACTAATATGTGGCATACCAAAGATAGGTTTCCCCCCTTCGAAAGGAGTAGGTGATGATGGAGGCAACTTCCCACTAGGTGAAGGGTACCGAATATAAGAAGAATTGGGTTGTTGAAGGTATACACTAACATAAGCACTATATTGTTGTTCAATTGTAGGTGTAGGTGGAAGAGAATGATCACACCATATAGAATTCATTAGATAAGTGCCAAATGTAATTCCTGAAATAAATGTCATGGGAGAGGTCCAAGGGACTCGATGTCGCACCAGAGAAGTTACCAGACAACGATTGATAACCAAGTGGAACGGACAGGTCACCATACAAATGTGTCTCTAGAGATGTCTCAAACATGGATGAGGAAGAAAAAATAGTTGTCTCAACCAAATTAGTAGGCTGAGAAACCATAGCAGATTCAGTCATGGTTAATAATCCCAATATGATTGTTGTAAAAGAATCAAGGGTGAACTGAAACGACCAAAATATAATAAAGGAGGTTGAGATGGAGTTTGAAGAGGAGGAAGAGGATAGGTTTGATAAATGTGAATCCTTATCAAATAAAAAGGAGAAGAGGAACAAGGTTCTTCATGTGAGATCTCTTCAATACTCACAAGACCATATGGAAGACGTTCACTGTCAGGTCCAAGATATATAGTTTGTTTTTTTGTCAGATACAAAGGAAGAGAATGGGAAGGTTCTGAAGTAACAGGTGAATATGGATGAGGTACTTTAGGTTGAATAAACTCAGGTAATAACGTATCTGATTTAGTAAATTGTTATAGCTCCAAATCTCACTCTTATGGTTTGTGATGCTGTACTCATGGCCTAGGGCAACCCCTCCTTCCAGACCTGGTCTTAAAATTTAAAAAACATTGTTTTATCCCTTATACGCGACATTTCCCTGAGTTAAACACGTGTATACGCAGGTATGTGTATAGCCAACCCGCGTGTATGTATTAAAACACTTAAAAAAATATAAAACTCCTTATTTTCGGGCAAAGATCGCGGGTTTTACCTGCTGATCACCTGTTAGTGCTCGTGGCCCAACTGTTCCTAACCAAATCCTAACTAAAAAACTACTTTGGGAGTGGTATAAAAAGACCTCAAAGGGAAGGCCTAAGGAAGGAGAGAAGAGAGAGAAAGGTTATTATGCTAAGATTTTTCCCTTGACCAGGTCTGAAGTCCCTTGTGCCTTCTGCACTTCCCGCATTTTGTACAGGAAACCTTTGTTTCCTTATGTGTTGATGTTCATCCACCATTTATGACATCATGGAGAGAGTCATGGAAGGAGTTTGTTAAAGGCTTGAGGCTAGAACGGATCCAGAAGGAAGTTTTGCTTGGAGCCTGCTGAAGGTGACTCAGGTGAAAATATTCCTTTTTATGTGCTTTATTTGTCTATAATAAAAGAAACACATGTCTTGGTTCCCGAAATGAATCTTCTTTATGTTAATGATATTCATGTTTAGAATTCATATGTAAATGGTTGTTTGGATTTCATAACTAACTACCTTTCTTTATAACATGAAGATGGTCTCTTTATAAGTTTTTGTCCATGTACTGTTGTGTTCTTTGAATTGGCTGTTTTGTAGGACAAAAGATAAGAAGGGAACTCCAAGAAGGGTTTGGACCCTAAGGGCCTTCTCAAACGTAGGACCGAAGGTACGTACCCCTATCATAGAATTTTCTTATAATAGCTGTTAGCCTCCTATACCAATAGGTTTTCATCTCTCATGATTGACAGTGGAAGTGCCAAAAATGTTCACCTTCCATGCTACTAAGGTTCCATTTTTGTGAAAGAAGCAGACAATTAAAAAATGTAAAGAGGGTATGCCTTAAAAGAAAAATCAAAGGGCAAGAAAATGAGTTGGTCAAAGAAAAAATAGAAGAAATGAACCCCAAATAAAGACCATGAAAGTGGCTAGTCCAAATTGCCACTACTACTTTGATGGGTGGTCCAACAGCTCAAGCTGGGCCTCACCATGTTTTAAATTGCATGTTGTAGACTAGAGAGGAAGTACCTGTTCAAACAGTTCAAGCTTGACAGATGACTAGGTGGATAGAGAAAGAAAGGAGCCCAACTGCTTAATCTGGGCCCTTGGAAGTCATAAGGGTAGACTTAGATAGGAGGGCAGCAAAAAGAAAAGAGAATTATCAGGGTTTGCAAGGCTAAGTGCACCCATCCAAGGAAGAAAAAATGTTAGGCATATCAGGTAGGGTAGGCAGTTGAAGGTTGCAGAAAGCAAGATCTAAGCATGTCACTTGGGAAAAATCACAATGATGTCACCAGCAGGAGAAAGGCAAGAGCAATGGCCTATTTGGAAAACTACTAAACCATCACTAACTTCCCTCATCCCCTTCAAAAGTTTCTTACTAACCTCCCCATGAGCACTGCAGGATCTGCCTGATCAGTCCTCCTTACACTCCTCATTTGTAAAAACTTCATGTCAGAAGTGACTCCTCTTTTGAAAAGCAGCCACATTTCTTGTGTAAAAATTCTTTTCATTTTGATCTACTCCCTAACTAAGTTTGTTTCCCAAAAACTTAGTATCTATCACTTCTCATTCACATTCCCCTCCAATACTAACTACTAACTCTATCTACACTAAATCCCCTATGTTCCCTTTTCCCTATTACTATAACACCATGGTGTATAAAACCCCATAAAATGTATAAATATCCCCCCCCTTTAGCATTATAGCTAAATAACACCTTTAAGGGAGACATTAGTCCACCAGGGACTACAGTCAACCCTTGCTTTGGGATTACTCTAACCTCTGGTTAGAGTAATAACCTATACTAAACCCTCATTTACCCTTTTTCCGAAAAATTACATAAAAAACCCCTTCCCCCCTTCTCAAACCTAGCATTCAAAGGTTTTTCTAAACCCAACAGATTAACCCGCATACGCCAAACCCACGAAAAACCCCCTAACCTAAAGTTTTAAACTTGAAATGTTTTAACGAATATTTTATTCGCTGGCGGGCCCCAACCCAAACTTGCACGATGGGTCGGGGCGCCTGCCAGCCCTCGATCTCCCGCCTCCCTCAATCCAACGATGGGCGGGCAATTTCAGTTTTAAACCTGCCGCGGTTTAGCATCCGGGGAGCGGGTGGTTTTTCTCCCGTACGCTGGACACGTGGCAGCTGGTGGAGGTGTTCGGATCCCCCCTCCCTGATACCGCCTTCTCCCAAAAGCGGTGCGGGGAGACCGCTTACCGCCTCCTCTATCACGTCACCCCCACATCATCGTGACGTCATATCACCAGCCCACGCCACCGCGCCTCGTGGACCTCCACATCATCTTGCCACCCCACACATTCGCCACCGTGTCCTGCCATGCTGGCCTCCAGCTCAGCACCCACGTCACCTTCCGTACCTGGGCCCGCCATGACGTCATCGGCGGAAAAACGCCAATAACCCACATTTTCCAAAATTGTCGTTAAAAACGTGCAAAAGAGCCGTTTTATGTCATTTTCACTCGAAAAAGGACAGAGTCGCCATTTTATTTGTTCATTGCGAAAATTGCCTCCAAGCCGCGAAATTCAAAGCTACAGACGCTGCAACTCACCAATTTAGCTGCATTGTTCATCCACTAATCAACCCGGAGGCTCTCGGCATCATTTATCCAGGTATTTGCCAGAATTCACCTGTTTTACCCGTGTTTATGCCATTTCTCTGCAATATTGTCCATTAAACACCTGGTAATTCCCAAATTAAAGATTGTCTCTTAGTCAATTCTGGACTAAAACAACCTGCATTGCCCCCTGCTCCAAAATTCGATGTTACAACAATAATTCGCGGTCTTAAATTTGCAAATTGACCCCCCAATCGCCCGGCATTGTTCCCTTTTGCCGAGTATATGCTTGAAAAGCTGCATTTTACCAATTTTTAGTCCTGCCCTCCCTCTGCAATTCATCCTTATTATTCTCAATCCTTGTGAATTCACCAGAGCAGGACAGAGGCAAGCCTGCTTAATTCACCTACTCCCCTTTGAAGAACATATTTGGCATTATCTGCTTTCAGTCTGCCACCTGACTTTTGAGAAACCTTGCAAGCTATTGCACTTACCTTGTTGCATTCAGAAACTGCATTTTAAAAACAGCACCCAGAAGCTACACAATGGCTGCTCCTGCACCCACAGCTCTCAGTGTTGCCCCCATGAATCCACCAAATAAAGAGCTTGAGTCCCTGCCTCTTGCTGACAGGGATTACCTCATTCAAGACTTTGTAGGTGACAGAAACCATTTGCAGACCTTCCGGGAATTAAGGGATAACTATTTGAACAACAATGATACATATGGGATATGGGAATCTAATCTGCCTTATTACTTCCTCCCATCTGTCAACATTTTTCCAGAGATTATCCGCCTATGTGCTGAAAATTATGATCCAAGTCACAGAGCTGTCAAGTCTCCATCTGGGAGCATCCTCTTCCACATTAATGCTGAGTCCATCAACCAGATGCTCAACTTCAAACAAACTCAGCTGCTGCATCCCTTCTCCATGAATTATCTGCTGGATACAGGTGCCAAGCTTTCCACTGCTGACATTCAGAAGATCACCCAGACATTTATGAGAGCTGACCGCCAGCCCACAGGGCCACCTCCCTTCTTATATGTCCACTTTACTGATGTAGGCAAACTTCTGCTGGACATGATTGCATATGTGTTGGGCTATAAAACCAGTGAGTATGTTGATGAGACTGTGCTGGTGTTTTTAGCTGCTTATAGCCCAGGCCAACCCCCTGCCTACAAATATAATTTTGCCAAATTCATAGCCAACAAGATACATGACCAGCTGTTCAAAGTAGACAGGGAGGGCATATTCAAATACTCATCATACATCTACCATTTGTTCATGTATTACCAATCCGAGGCCTTTCAATGCCCCATCAAAAAGCTAGATTCTAAGGGGGAAAGAAGGTCTGTCATCTTCTGGACATCAGTTTATCACCAAGTCCAAGATTCACCATACTCATACTGTGAATTTATTGATGAGTTTGTCTACCCAGTCTCTTGCTTATTAATGAGGTCCCCTCCTCCCAGAGTCTCATTTGAAATCCAGAAAACTCTGCAGCTGTCCAAAAATTATAAAATAGGTGATTGGTACCTATATCAAGATCATACAGTCATCAGAATTTATGGCTGTGAGCTCTGTCCATACAGGCTCCCAAAATATGTACCAATGAGACTGTTTGCCTTGGAGTACTATAGGCAGCTCATTCACTCTGACCTCACCCACTTTCATAGTGCCAAAAAGAAAGCCCATCTCAAGTTTAAGCACCACCTGGGCCCCTTCATCATGAACAAAAAAGAGGGATGGCAAGATGCTGAGCAAATCCTCAAAGACAAGTACAAGCTATCAAAAAGCTTCCGGTGGGTCCCTTATGACCCTGAAGGCTTCATCTATGCTAGAAGGGTCAAGTACAGGCTGCTAGGCTATGAGCACTGTAAATTTCCACATATTGAGCAGTATGCCAATCAGCAAGAATGGTTGCAAGATACATTAATTGAGAAACTAACTGAAGAAGAAATAATGCAAAAGAATGTCAAGGATTTGGAAAAACTCTTCACTTAGATTCTATGCAGCAGGTGATCTTCAAGCAACCACATCTAGTGGGAGAAGGGACTTCAGCTACAACAACGGCACCAGCCACCCAGGCGCCATCTACAGCAGCATCAGGTACAGATAAAGGTAAAGGAATAATGGGTGCTGAAGAAGAAACAATAAAAGAATAGCCTGCCTCCTCAATTGGGCAGCAACATGAGCAAACACCTCCACCACAAACAGAACCAATAACAACACCTATATTGCAGACTCCTGCACATGAGGAGAGAGGCAAGAAGAGAGACAGAGAAGAGTCCACTCCTGCTAGTGGATCCTCCCAGCAACCTGAGGCCAAGAGGCAAAAGGTTGACTCCCCGATCATAGAAGAAATAAGTGAAGAAGTCCTTGAGAGCCCAAGGAAAGAAGGGGAAGACAGTCAGCAAACGGGCACAAGCTCTTTCCAACAAGAGCAAGGATTGCAGCTTGGCATGGAGGTGTCCTCCTCCTCTCAACAGAGCAAGAAGCCTTCAAGCACCAAGGCTTCCTTCAAAGAAATAAAAGCACAAAATGAGCTGTTAAGAATAGAGGTGTATAAGCAATTCCTCAAAGCGACACCAGCCAAGCAAGAGAGGTTGATGTCAGTGTATGACATACAAGAGGAGAAGATGATCCTCAGTCACTTCAAACCCAAGGTACCGCAGCCTAAATCAGCTACAGATTTTGTAAGAACAAGGGTGGAGGTCATGGCAAAGGACATTCACCCCATGGACCAAATAGAGTTGCACAAACAAACGGGGGAAATGGTCTATGCTACCTTGGTAGAGAGGGCCACAATGGCCCATGAACTAAAAGAATCACTGAAGAATACCAACATTCAGTTGGATTTTGAGAGAATGTCCTCCATGGCCAAGGACAACAGGATTAAATCACTAGAGGACATCATCATAGACCTAGGACATGATCCTAAGGACCCAAAGGGCGTGAGGGCCCTCATGAAGAAGAAGGAAGATGATCTTAATGCATTGAAGAAAAGGTTGAAACTGCTGCCCACCGAGCACCCCCAAACAGCAGAATTGCAGAAGGAAAAGGAGGCTGATGAGTAACTTGATCTAATAATGCAGCTCAATCAAAAGGTCCTTGATTTGGAAAAGGAACTAGAAGGGGCACTACAAAATAAACAGGGAGAATCCACATCCCAACCTCCTCCGATTACCTCAACCACTGCCACCACTACAGAGGCAGCGGTAGCCCCTGCAGCAGTAGCCCCTGCAACTACAACAGCAGCAGCAACAACCACAGCCCCTGAGTCCAGCTTGAACATGGAAGATTTGACAAAGGCTATCAAAGAGATGGAGCTCCAAGCTACTGAGATCAAGGAGGCCAAGGAAAAATTAGCAGAACTAGAGGCCAAATATGACAAGTCAAAGATGACTGTAGCAGAGCAGTCTAGAGAAATTAAGGCCCTCAAAGACAAAATCAAGGCCTTAGAAAAGGAGCTCAAACTGGAAAATGCTCTAGCAGAAATAAAGAGAATTTTGTGGGCCCGGATTGACCAATCCATTACTAGACAATGGAAGTCAATCAAGACTGTGCATGAACAAATGGATTTGATTGGCCAAGCACAAATTGAGATTCAGAAGGCCAGAACAGTACTGGGGAACAGGCCTGAGCAGGCCAATAGAATGATAAATTTTCTGAACAATCAGACTAAGGAGGAACTAGCAGCCATCAACATTGTTAACAGAACAGAGGCTGTCCTTACAGCTAAAAAGGTGCTAACTCTCAGGAATTTTGTACAGACTGTAGAGAGAAAATGCCATGAAATACAGGCTGAGGTAGATGAGTACAAGCTCAAAATAGGAACACTGCAAGGAAAGGGATTACCCAGCCTACTAACTAGCACAGGAAGACTGCTCCCTCGTGAGCAATATGCTACCAGGTTGACAAATTTTGTTGAAAATCAAATTACTGCATCTGCCAGCACTTCTGAGGAAACAGGGCCACCAACAGGGCAGAGCCTATATGATAAACTTGAAAATCTATTTTTCATAGAACATGAAATCAATCACCTTTTTGAGGTTCCTCCAAATTTTTATAGATATACGGAGGCAGATGAAACTTTGGTGAAAATTCGAAGGCACCAGCTGCCCAAAGAGGATTGGTGGCAGGCAATGCTGCAAATTTTGCCTCAGTGATCTCAGTTGATCAATCCTAGTCAGCTTCCACCCAGCCAAAAGCAACAAGCAGAATCTGGGCAGCATACAAGGCAGCCGAAAAGGTGACTCAGCATAAAAACAGCGACAGCAAGCCAAATATAGAAAATGCGCAAATTTTGGGCAGCACATCTTCAGCCGACTCCAACGGTCACAAAGTCAACATTCTCTGACCATTTTGGACAGCTAATACATCTGGGAGTTACTACAGCATTTACTTTCTCAGCTACAATGCTCCAGGAGTTGGCACGATATTAATGAGCCATTAACTCATTAGCTAGATATTTTCTGATGTAAATTTTGTATATATACCTCCCCTGGCAACGTATTAGGGGTTGGTGATTTTCACTCTAAGGCAAATGTATTGTATACTTTCAGATAATCTAATGCAAGAGGTTGGAAAAGCTCAGTGATTTCTTGGATGTTTGATGTCTTGATGATGCTCTGCGTGCTGTTGCAGAATTCCTGTGCTGTCTAACGGAACAATAAGTTTTCTCAATCTATGTTTTATCTTCTTATGTTTGTTTGTATCATACACATGTTTCACTAATCTAACAATAGAGAAAAAGAATAGTACAGGAAATGTTTAATTACACCTTGTGCTCAATCTCTGTTGCTGAAAATGTTTTCTTCAGAATTAATAATGAACATGAATTCTTAGTTGCTCATGTTTACATCAATTCTATAAATATGAATGTTATATAGGAATTCTTCAGTGCTCCTAGGTAATATTCCCACTGTTCTCCATATCAGATTACTGAAAGATCCTTAATTGCCTTTCATGCCCTGATTACATCACACCCAATCACAGATTTAAAGAATTGTTTCTTAGACACTTATCTGGCTCTGCAGCATCACTGTTGTATCAACACAGACATATCAAGCAAATTAAGCATCACTGACTCCATGCCCATTGGCCTAGAGCATCCTGATCAACATATATCTAACTTGACTGAAGTCATCATCCAACAAAATTCAAAACGAAACCTTGAGCATCATAACTAGCCTGAAATATTATACAAACAAAGTTAAACCATAAAGAGAGAGCCCTCTCTGGTCATAGGTAGGCTAGAACCTATGACCCAAAGATTAGTTAGTGGTTACCTCGGCCGTATTCCCTTGGGAGTCAAAGGGAACAACCTGAGTGATAACAATAGCATAATGGCTGTATGAATGCATGTTTCTTTGAATAGATAACTTTCAGTCTGCTAGGGTTTCAACCCAAAAAGCCCTAGGGGAACTTTTCCCTCTACCAGAATTGGCGACTCCACTAGGGACAACACTCTTGTTGTTCCTAGTTTGGGTGTTTTTCAAGCCAATCAGGGCTTAGCTGCCTTGTCTGCTTGCTGTTACTGTCTGGTCTGTTCTTGAACTTTAAGCTTTGCCAGTTTCTTCAGTTTTTTTTTTTTTTTTTTTCTTGAAGCTTTTCATATACGCTGTTTTTCTTAGTTACAGAAGCGTATATATGCTTGTTTCTTTGAGTAAACCCATGTATACACAGGTTTCCTCAGATACAGTCGCGTATACACGCAATCTGTACATCAATACAGTCGTGTATATATTGCAATTTTCAAGATTTATAAATCTTTTTGTCTCTGGAGGTTTGTCTGGTGGTTTGATTCGGTCTGAAACAGTCACTGTCCAGTATCAGTTATTTGTTTTACAGCGAGCATCTTGTTCTGAATTCTCTCTGATTATAAGGAGTATTGGTCTTGTTTTTTGTTGATTACAAGCGTCATCGTTTTTTGCTAAAGCATGCAAGATTTCTTGCTAGGAATCTTGGTTGCTTTGATTCATCAGAGTAGGGAGATTGATCACAATCTTTGTGTTAATCTTGCTTTTGGTGACTTTTTGTTTGCTTGACAAAATCGCTTTTTGTGACCATCCACTTCTTTGTTTCATGAAAGTTGTTGATTCACACTTTCTTGGAATTTGTCTTTTTGATCTTTTTGGTTTTCATTGCCAAAGCTTTCATTGCTGCTTTTGATTGTTAAGAGTGAGTTCAAACACATTTATTTTTGTTGAGTTTTCATCCGTTGAGTGGTGTCGATTCGCAAAAGTGTTTAATTGCCTATTCTTCAATCACAAGTTTTCAGTGTTTTTGAGAGCGTTTATTTTGAAAAGACTCTTTTGTTTGTTGCTTTGAAGAAAATCTTTTGAAAATCTTAGTTTTGCTTTCTTGAACTTGCTTTTCATTTGGTTTCCTTTTATTGAGTGAAAGTGCTTTATGTTTGTCTTAGAACTTGTTTTTAGTGTTTAGATGAAATGAATGGTAGCATCTCATATTCCATCTAGGCATCTTAAGTGGCAAGATAAAGATTGATAAGCAAGCAACTTTCATTCTTTGTTTTTAGAGTAGTTTTTAAATCTTGCATCCGCATATATTTGTTGCATTAGGATAGTTTTAGGCATACATAGCTTTGTTAGCTTTTGTGAGTGTGAAGCGTGAATTAACGAAAAGAAAAGAAATTTTTGTTTTATTAGAAGTTCCTCTGAACCCTATAGAAATTGCTCTTCATCGAAAAACGAAAAAGTGCATGTGCATGTAGTTAAGTTTTTATTAATTTCTTTTGCATCAAAAAACACCACTAGTTTCACTTCCGTTACCTTGTGACTTAAATAGCAGCCTAATTTAAAATCAAGCGCTAACTAAAATTCACTAGAACTTTTTGTTTTAGTCAATTACACCAACAAGTTTAGGATTTTAGGGCCTTGGATTAGGCGAGTGGAGAGTTAACTCTCTAAGGCCATATAAATGTCAAACGTAGGAGTCTGAATAACGAGAGAAAATCCAATAGCGTTACGAAGACCAGGAAAGCTCCGGATCTGGGAGTTAAGCATGAGGGTCTGCGAAGACAGGGAAGAGAGATACCCCCTCTCCTACTTGTCCAAAATTACCTCACGACTGTTCCGCCTGGCTTCTACGATGAGTTGGTATCCATAGTTGCTACTCTTAGGGATCTACACAGGTGGCTGTGGAGGGGAATCCCGTGGCACCTGAGGTTGACGTTGCATCACTCTCGATAGTACTACTGGAGGGCACCCTTGCGAAGCTTGGGGGCTTGCACCGGCGCAGGCTGTTGTTAGGAGGTCAACGTAACTTCCTCTGTTACCTTCGCTGATGGGACTGGGCCGTCATTATCCCAAACTATCTTCGAAAGGCCCCTTACTCCACCTTCTTGTATTTTGGTGTCCGGTCCTAATCACCCGGAGCGGAAATACTTGAAAGTTGTTTGACTGGCTGTATCTTTAGGGACTTTATAGTGTGTGCTCTTTGTTCCTTGTATATAGTTGGCTTTAGGTATTTTTGTCTAGTCACATTTGGACTTTGTGTTCTGAGTGACTGGCTTACCACTCTACCGATCTTGAAAGGCTTTTGGTCGTTCTTTTAGAAGTTGTGGAGTTGCCTCCTCAAGGGCAAAGGTTTTGATTGCTTATCCATATTCCTTGAAAAGTTATTTCTATATTCCCGTAGGGGAAGGGTCTTTGGATCAGTTAGATATGGCCAATATTCCCGTGGAAACCAACCAAGGTGCCCTCCCAAAAGGGGATCCTTGTGCTTTTCCTTTCTTTGGAAACGTTGGTACTCCCTTGATGGCCACTTTGAATATTCCTGGGTTGAATGTTGGACTACCCGTTTGGCTGTGGTCCACTCCGAATATTCAAAATGCTCTTGAAGCTTCTCAGTTGAATGCTTTATTTCAAGGGCATCACATGGGTGCTAATTGTTCATCTTCTCTCAAAGAGAAATCTGGGGTTCCTTCTTCTCCTCCTTCTTGTCACAAGAAATCTAAAAAGAGGAGAAAGAGGAAGTCAAAGAAGAAGAATAATTCTATCCTTTCATCTTCAACCTCTGCAAGTCATGTTGGAGATGAGCCTTCAGCCATTGCTAGTCATGCTGGGGGCACAAGTCTAGTCACTGCGAGTCACACTAACACTTCATCATCAACCTCTTCGAGTCATGTTGAAGATGAGTCTTCAGCCGCTACTAGTCATGCTGGGGGCACAAGTCTAGTCACTGCGAGTCACATTAACACTTCATCATCAACCTCTTCAAGTCATGTTGAAGATGAGTCTTCAGACGCTGCAAGTCATAATGGGGGCACAAGTCTAATCACTGCAAGTCACACTAGCACTTCATCATCAACCTCTGCGAGTCATGTTGAAGATGAGTCTTCAGCCGCTGCTAGTCATGCTGGGGGCACAAGTCTAGTCACTGCGAGTCACACTAACACTTCATCATCAACCTCTGCGAGTCATGTTGAAGATGAGTCTTCAGCCACTGCAAGTCATGCTGGGGGCATGAGTCTAGTCACTGCTAGCAAAGAGTCACTGACCTCTGCAAGTCATGTTCAGGACTCTCCACAAACCACTGCTAGTCATGTTGGCGGAATGGAGGTTGATAAGAAACCTGGACGTAGAAGTTTTAAACCTAAGTTCCCTTGTAAGATATGCAAGGGAAACCATCTTACTCATTTATGCCCTGGTATTCCAGAGGTTCAAAGGATATGGTCCGAGTCTGAAAGTACTTCTACTCCTAGATCCGATATGGTTTCTCATTAATCCCATCAACCATTGGTTGATAATGTGGTAGAGCCAGTGCAATCGCTGGCCGATTACACTCCTCTTTTGGGGGGTGAAGTGCCTAACAAAAGAGTCTATTTGATCTCTAGTACAAAGTCTTCTAGTATAGGGGGCATTCCAGTTACTTCGAATGTTCCCCCTCCAAGTTCTAAGAGTGTTTCCTTTGATTGGGATAGTCTTGTTGAGCCTCGTCTTCCTTCCGCTCCACCTTTCCAAATAAAGGTCAAAGTTAATTCCACAAATGTCTATCGATGTATGGTGGATGAAGGATCCTCTACAAGTATTATATCCTCTTTGACTTGGAAAGCTTTGGGTTCCCCAAAGTTGTTGACAGCTCAGAGTCAATTGTTGGCTTATGACAGAAGGCCTGGTCAATCTATGGGTGTTCTTCCTCAATTGCCTATCACTTTAGGTGGGAAGACTATTTTAATCGATATGATGGTGGTTGATAGCACTTTAGACTTTAATATGCTACTTGGGCGTGATTATGTCTATGCTATGAATGCTGTGGTGTCTTCACTATTTCGAGTAATTTGCTTTCCTCATAACGAGAATATTGTCACTATTGATCAGCTTGCATCTGATAATCACCACCCTAATTCGACTTTATTGCAGAATACCCCTTGGTTTGTTCCAAGTGTTCAAGTAGACTCTACCCCGCCATGGGTGAATTATGTGGCATTGAGTCCTCAATGTTTAATCGCTTCTGAGAAGGATCCTTTGACTTATTATTCTCCTTCTTGGGACTTGGTCCAGGCAGTTGACCGAGAGATTCTTCCTATAGGGACATGGGACCCTTTAATTCCCTCTTTTGAACCTTGTAGTTCTCATGATTTCTCAGATCTTGTTTTGCCTTCACAGGAGGAACTCTTTGAAGCCATGAGTCTTGACTACCAAAGGAGTCCTTGGCCTGATCCCTGCAAGGGGTTTGTTCAGTAGAACTATTATGCGTAAGCCGCAAGGCTGCGTGGTTCCCTGTACCATATTGTATATATAAGGTACGCATTTTTAAGTTTTGTATTCTATAACACAAGATCTTATATGAAGTTTATATGTGAGATGTATTAACTTCTTGTCTAGTGTTCCTATTTATGTATACAGACCTTGGAAGATTTCTCCTTTGGAAGTTTATGGTTGGTCCGTTCTGACAGGTATTGGTTCTCGAAACTGGCATATAGGTTAGGTTTTTTCGCCTGCATTGTGCATTTATCAGTTTCCTTTCCCATTTTGGCCTTAGGATCGACCCCACCAAGTTATGGTGCGGAACCTTCTCATTGATTAGAAGTATCATGACTTGTGTGGTAGAGCCTACCTTATCATGGGTGCCCTAGTTAGTACCTTGTTGTCGCTTGGCACTCATGCTGATTTTTCATCCCTAGGCCCGGGAGTCCTCTGTAGTCCCGCCATGACTTATGCATTGAAGACTCATTCCTCTTAGCTTCTTCGCTTTGTTCTGGCCTTATACCCTAGAGGCTCCTTTGTGTTGAGTTGTACTACTGCATTGCATGTTGACCACTTGCACCTTTTGGCCTAGAGTTGGCTTCACTTGGACTCGTGTTTAAGCCAACTTTTGACCATGACGACTGCAAAATCAACCTTGCATACCTTTGACTTCTGCAGCTTGACACACCTTGACCCATGGAAGGAACACACCTTTGAGTGTCACTGACCAGTTTTCACCTCCCTGCATTGAGCATAGGAACGTTCCTTTCCCAGGAACTAGATCATCTGTTTCATCAACACTCGTTTTTTCCACTATACCATAGCATTCTTTTATTCTTTTTCCAGCTTAACAGAAAAAGACAAAAAAAATTAAATATTCCAAAAAAGAGCGGGAACGGGACAGTATTTCCATTTATTGTTGGCAACTAGAGTCAATCGTGTCGCCCTTGAACAAAGCACTCAAAACAAAGTCTCCTCCGTATGGGTGGGATTTAGTTTGACTTAGGTACACCATAACCTTGTTAATGAGTCAGTTCTCCCCGATTGGTTATCTCTTCCAATCATATGGAGGGTTTGTTCGTGCCTCCTGCATGGCGAACTTATACAGAGTCATCATATGCTGCCACATATTCACATTGAGTCGTGCTTTTGTTCAAGGGAAGTTAGCCTGAGTCAGCCTCTCTGCGGTGTCTCTTGACTCATTTTTCAGTCGGCCATCCCTGGTTGTCAGTTTCATGTCTATCATCACATCAGTTATATTGGTCCTTTACTTGTGCCAGTTTGAGAAGGTCCCCATTGACTTCTGGCTGGCGGGTCTTGTCCTTATCGACAACGACATCTTGCTCTAAGGACAGGCCTAGAGCTGCACCCTAGCCCTATTTTCATTATTGATAGGTTACCTTGTGCTTAGCATCGATTAGTATCATGGGTCTTTGACTGAGTGGTTTCCCTTGTGTTCGACATCAGCTTACATTATCACACATTGGGATTCGTGCAGTACCTTGGTTTCCATTTGACCCTATTGGTGGATACCTCACCTCTGTGTCAACTTTCATTATTGGTTGGTTCAGAGGGTTTCTGCCGTGCGCTAGCCACATCTTGTGTACACCGGAAACGTACTTCGGTTGGGTTACTACATCTTTTTCGTCCGATTCCTTCCACATTATTGGCCTACGGGTTACTCTCACGCTAGATTGATGAAGGATGCCTTAATGCCTTCCTTCTAGCAGATCTTTCCCTATCGACTCCGACTCATTGCTCTGGGGCAAAGATCTAGAGTCCATTTGGCAGTACCTTGGGGTTTGCAGTCATTAGTGGCAGATCCTTCACTATCGACAGTGGGAAACCATCATTGTCTCCTGATCGATAGATTCTTACAGGTGTTCGACTCCAGCTCATCTATTCACACTTGTTAGATTGTACTGGGTACCTTGACACTCATTATCATTATCGGTGAGTAGTCTCGCATTTGTTAACGGTATACATCAATGACCGGTAATCAAATGATTTCTCACATGGTCAACTTCAGATCATTTATTCCCATGGTGTGGAAATGTACCACGGCGGTCGGTGAAGACCTCAGGTTGTATCAACATTCATTGGTTCACTTGACAGTTGCTCCTGTTGCTGCTAGTTGATACCACTCCACTTTATATGTTGCAGTCAGTCATGGCGACATTCTATATGTTGGCACCTGAGTTTGCAGTGTAGTACCATCCTATTCCATCATCTTCAATTGGTACCTTTCGGGATTAGTCTTTGATATCAGTGATCCGTTGCATCTTTCAGCATCATTGACAGTCTTATATGTGATATTCAAACATATACTTGTTCATTATGATTAGATGATCCATTATGTATCTTTTAGTCATTTATACTTGTATACTTAGTGGATCCGCTTGTACTTGATATGCGGACATGCTTTACTTTTTCTGAGCATGGGTATGCCCGCCTCAGACAGTGTTTCTTTCTGATCTCCTTTGGTGGCTTGGTAGGCTGAATTCTGGTGAAGTCCTCCTCGGTTTTTGACAGACTTCCTTTCCATGTACTCGCATAATATATTTTAGCCATCATGTACCCCTTTTGACCTCATATATTAGGGGGCATCTGTTATAGCTCCAAATCTCACTCTTATGGTTTGTGATGTTGTACTCATGTCCTAGGGAAACCCCTCCTTCCAAACCTGGTCCTAAAACTTAAAAAATAGTGTTTTATCCCTTATACGCGACATTGCCCTGAGTTAAATGCTTGTATACACGGGTATGTGTATAGCCAACCCGCGTGTATGTATTAAAACACTTAAAAAAATATAAAATTCCTTATTTTCGGGCGGAGATCGCGGGTTTTACCTGTTGATCACCTGTTAGTGCCCGTGGCCCAACTGTTCCCAACCAACTCCTAACTAAAAAACTACTTTGGGAGTGGTATAAAAAGACCTCAAAGGGAAGGCCTAAGGAAGGAGAGAAGAGAGAGAAAGGTTATTATGCTGAGATTTTTCCCTTGACCAGGTCTGAAGTCCCTTGTGCCTTCTGCACTTCCCCCATTTTGTACAGGAAACCTTTGTTTCCTTGTGTGTTGATGTTCATCCACCATTTATGACATCATGGAGAGAGTCATGGAAGGAGTTTGTTAGAGGCTTGAGGCTGGAACGGATTCGGAAGGAAGCTTTGCTTGGAGCCTGCTGAAGGTGACTCAGGTGAAAATATTCCTTTTTATGTACTTTATTTGTCTATAATAAAAGAAACACATGTCTTGGTTCCCGAAATGAATCTTATTTATGTTAATGATATTCATGTTTAGAATTCATATGTAAATGGTTGTTTGGATTTCATAACTAACTACCTTTCTTTATAACATGAAGATGGTCTCTTTATAAGTTTTTGTCCATGTACTGCTGTGTTCTTTGAATTGGCTATTTTGCAGGACAAAAGAGAAGAAGGGAACTCCAAGAAGGGTTTGGACCCTAAGGGCCTTCTCAAACGTAGGACCGAAGGTACTTACCCCTATCATAGAATTTGCTTATAATAGCATAATGGCTGTATGAATGCATGTTTCTTTGAATAGATAACTTTCAGTCTGCTAGGGTTTCAACCCAAAAAGCCCTAGGGGAACTTTTCCTTCTACCATAAATTAAGGTACTTCTTTTTCTATTGTGTTAGATTCACCAGGAAGAGAAGATGTAATCTCAGGCTTAGACCTCAAAGGGAAGGATGATTCTAGTGGATCAATTTCAGGAGGAGGACTAGAAGTAGTTCTTGACATCCCTGATTTAGTAATTTGCATTTTCTTATGCTTTTGACAAAGGCCAAGAGTTTCCTCTAGTGGAAGAGGAGGCTTATTTTACATTCTACATGAACAAAGGGGGATAGGTGTTTGTTCTTCCACGTTGGATTAATAAATTTTAAAAATTAACAGAAAAATAAATCAATAAAGAAATTGTGAACTACAATATACACCTTGGATAACCAAGGAATTAACATACGTGGAGTCAATCTCCTC
Source organism: Pinus tabuliformis (assembly GCA_031772625.1). Taxonomy (NCBI): domain Eukaryota; kingdom Viridiplantae; phylum Streptophyta; class Pinopsida; order Pinales; family Pinaceae; genus Pinus; species Pinus tabuliformis. The sequence continues at coordinate 424,480,015 of CM062814.1, read as the reverse complement.
GAATGTTGTGTTCGGTGTATCATAGTATACAAGGTGACTGACTTGATTACCTACAGACAGGATAGAAACCTATGGTCGACTTCCAAAATATACTTGACGGTACATGGAAGTGTAGTCTGTAGTAGTGTTGTATAATGCATAACTGTTCGATACTTGTCATGCATGGAGCACCATCCATTATACCCAAAGGTATGTGGAGAACAATTCGATACACTTATGTATGTGGAAGAAGATATCACCCCTGAGATACAACACTTGCCAACAACGACAACTTCTAGGTTTAACGACACCAAGACATGTCTCAAGCCTAGACCTTTAAGTGTTTACATTATTGTTACAAATGCTCCTTTGGTTGATTCAGTAAATTTAAATGTTTATCTTTGATTAAGTTACTATTTTGGGGTTCACAGTGAATTTCACCTGAATTCACAAATATACAAGCTGACATGAAGAAATGAAATCTATCACTTTCAATGAAAATCTATCTAAAGGAGGGGAGAGACAGAGTATGAAACAAAAAATATGCAAAGTGAAATTCCCTTTTAATGCAACTTTTCTAATATTGATGCACATACAAAACCATATATGCCAATCCAAAGAGATTTTTCTTTTCAATTCCACTTAATTTTCAAATATGACAAAAACTAAGATGCATGGCTAACCACTGATAAAATAAAACTTTTCAGAATGATGACAAAAACACCAATTCATTCAAGCACCCAAGAAACAAACAAATCAGTTTGTTAATGACATATGATAAGAACAAAGGAAAGTCTAGACCAATCCTCATCAAATGTACTCAAAACCAAAAGTAAACCAAATGGAGGCTTTTGAGAGAGCACAAGTCACTTAGGGACTCAAGGAAGAGAAACTATAACAAAGATAGATAGAGAGAAAAATAGACAAAAGAAAATTTGTGCATGAACAGGGACCAATGCAGGTGCTAAAAGGGCACTAGGGCTCTACAATGCAGTCACAAAGAAGGCTTAGGAGCATTGCAACATTTTGTCTCTAGACTAGAGAGAGCCTTGACCAGGGGATGCAAGGTTCTGATACAAAAATTGCAATTGAAACTCAATGAAAGGTCTTCCTATGTCTATTCTTGATTGAAAGAAAATGAAGGTTTGAAGCAGAGGAAAAAAAAAGCACCAAGGACAATGAAACGACCAAGTGAATACACAGTTCGCCACTATGGTCGCCAACTTGTTATACAAAATCTACGACTACGGAGATAAGTGTCTTCCCTAGGCTTGGTGGACTGACCTAGAACAACATAAAGCAAGGACTATAATGTCTTCCTTAAAGTAAATGGACAATAGGATGAAGACTACCTTGAATTTGTGTTAATCTTTGTTACTTTCTTGGCTTGTACGTTCCAATCCTAGATACAATCACTATAATTAGAAATTTCACAATCAGAAAATGCAAGTCAAAGATCTATGACATACATGTAGCATAATCCAATCACTTCATTCAATAGATCAACATGGTATTGAAATACATGAATATCATAACATCACATATAGGAAAATAATGTACTCCTTGTATTAATAGAAATGGAGAGAGTTACAACCAAATATAGATTTGATCTAGTAGAAAAGCTCCTCTAAGATGACTTGTCATTCCTTGTCACAAAGTGTACCTCTTTGTCAGCCTAATGTATGGAATAATTACTTTCACAACAATATCATGAGGGTAGAATCTATCTCCAAAATCCAACCCCTAGCTTGTGGATGGTAGTAGATATATAGAAGAGGGTGGTAGTTTCAGAATTCGTATCCATTTACCGATCTAGGCTTGAGATCCACTCTTGATGGGAGGATGAGCTCAAGGGATAAGGGGTGAAATATCCAACATAGGATCGGCTAGGACTCGGGACTTCCATCCAGGTAAATGGTCATAACAACTATTAGAAGCTTTAGGAAGAGGAAGCTTTAGGATTCTTTTTATTTTTCCCAAATTTCTAGAATCAGCACATGTTGAGTAATGGGCAACACGTTGGTGATCAATGTAGGTCCAAAGAAGGTCAACCTATTGGTGAACACAATATCCTAAGGAAACATGGTGTGTTGGACCTTAAAATCACTAAAATGAAGCAGTTAAAGGAAAAAATGCAGGGATTAGGGAGAGTCATGCTTAGGGATTTATGCAAGAGTGATGACAAGGGGTAAAAAGATGTTGATTTATCCAATTCACGGGCCTATTGACTAGATGTGACAAAATGGCCTATAACACTCTTCCATACATTTCAAGTCTTCTTCATCTTTCTGAAATGATAAAAATGAATAGTCTAAAGTCTGTTAATCCAAAACCTAGAAAGTCCCATTTAATTGATTGGGAAGTAGACATACATGATCCCTAGTGTACATTTAACTTTTCAATTATTCACCAACAAGCTTTTGACTGCCACAAGGAGTCAAATGACCTTCTCTAATTTGTCTAGTCAGGGTTGTGTCATGCAATAATTCATCTTATCTATGATTTTACAGAATTCATCTCATGGCTAGGAGCTAATTTCATTCCTTAGAAGGATTGTGTAATCTCTGCAAATGGTGAAGTTGTTTTCCAATGTACCCCTGAATTAGTTTGAAATTCCCTCCGATTTCCTACTATCGAGAAGCTACAACATTTACTGATGAAACCTTGGCTTAGAATTATAAATCCTTGTCCCAAGATGATAGAAAACAATGTGTAGTTTGATATTGCCTTTAGGGTATTCATTTCCCTAATATATAGTTTATTATCCTTTAATTTTGTTCTTTGAAATTTCTTAGCAGACCTTAGCTGCTATTATTTCCATACTTAGAGAGTACAATTGAGGTATTGGATGAAAATAATTAGGGTTTCTTAGTTTAATGCTATAACCTATAATTATCCTTGATATCCCAAACTATTTGGCTCAATTCATTAACTTTCAATTGCAGAATTTCCAAAATACCAAGAGTTTTAGATATCCCTCATACCTAGTTCAATTTCTTTTATACCTGTATGTATATAGGCTCACTCATTTGAATTTAAGTATGGTGGAAACATCAAAACAATTTAAATTAGTGGTGGAATGGAACATTTTTATCAAGAGCAAGGAACAAAATGAGGGTTTTTCACAATTTCTCTCTTCATTCATGTTTTTTGCCCTTAGAATTCTAAATGATAAGTTCCTCCTAGAATTTTTCCTAAAGAAAAGGAACTTCTACAACTCAGTGTGGATACAAGGGTTGGGGATTGGTTTTTATTTCAGGATTACATAGAGATCTGACTATATGGAGCTTAAGTTCCACCTTATCGTCTTCCACACGAGGGCTTCACTCAGTGAACCTTTGACATATCATGTGCATTCGTGGCATACTAAACAATACCCTTAATTTGAATACATATTGGAAAGTACTTCTAAAAATCACATTATCTAATCCCTTACCAATACGCTCCCAATACACTTTCCTAAATAAAAAAACCCTACTTTCACTAGATATTGTAGGTATCCATTTTTTCATTAACATTTTTTATACCTGCCAATATAAAAACCCTTTACCCCCTATTATATGCTCAATATATTATGTCATTTTTTCCTCAATATATATCGCCCAATATGAATGCACATGGTATGGTATTGCTTCCCCAGTGAAGCCCTCATGGTCTTCCAGTGTTTTTACTGATGAGAATTTTCTCTCTAAAATTCATAAGATAAAGTTTACATATTATTGTTGAGAACTTCTAGAATCCTGTGTGCATTGTCTGAAGAACCCAATGTTCCGGGTGGACACTTCACCCAAATCGTTAGGCTCTTCAGAAAATGCACACAGGATTCCATAAGTTCTCAATAAAAATATGTTACTGCCTGTGGAAACATACATGCTATAATAAAGTTTACATGTTTACGAAATACATTTTGTTCCTAGACATAAGGAATACATGTTTAAACTTGAAAAGGAAGTTGGGAGTTTCATTGTTAATTGTAGGCAAGCCTTGGAACAGATAGAAAATATGGTGAGGGAATTCAATTTTGTCAAAGGTGAGGCTTTGGAATATGATCCTTATCTCATTATTATTTATAGTAGATTAAAAGTTGGTTTAGGGCCTTATATTCATGACACATGAGCTAGAGAAATTGGCTAATAAGGAGATTTTGATTAGTAACTCAATAAGTCAACATTCAAGTGAAGTTTCAGGAAAACAAAAAATTATCATTGAAACCCATGCCATGAAAGAGAAATTTTTAAAAATATGTATCACATAGAAATTAGATGTTGAAATGAAATATCAACATGTAGAAAAAAGAGCCAAGATTCAAGGAGAAGAAGAATTTGGAATTTATATTGAAGGAGAAACCATCACAAAAACGAAGTTTTTGAAATACAATTATAAAACCCTAAATGGGTAACTGCTTCTTCAATTTCTACAAAAGTAATAAAACCTCCTATTAGGAGGATTTCATCTCAACTGAAAATTTTGCAAGAAGGATATCAATAGATTGCAAAAAAAAGTGGGGAAATATTAAAGGATATGACTACCCAATTATCAACTTGTGATTATAAAACAAGGTAGCTATCAACATTAAATTTGGAGAGACATAAGCTCAAATTATCTTTGGTTCATCCTACAGCTAAATCAATCTTATCAGGGATAGATTTTAAGATTGTTAATTTATCTGTTGGTATAAGTGACATTCCTCTACCAGAAAAAAATAATTTACACAAACAAAATGGACAAATGATCTAGAGTGACCTTACTAAAAGTTCCCTAACAGTGACAAAATAAGAGAAAATACATGAGAAATTTATTGAGTAGTTGAAACAAGAAAAATAAAGTTTCAAAAATAAACATATTCAAATAGATGAGTATAATAAGTTGATAGTTAAATTGGGGGTAGATCCAACAGATGGAGAGGCCATTAAAGTTTTATTACAAAAAAAAAAAATGAAATGAAATCTTTGAGAAAAAACTTTAAAATGCCAAGTATAAAACATGTTCAAACATCAAATCTTGTTCAAGATTAAAAAGAAAAAGAGTAGTGACTGGAACAACTAATACAAAGAAACAATGAAGTTACTAAACTACATAAGAAAGTAAAAAAATGGGAGCAATCTATCTAGACACATGTTTGCACAACCCTTGTTCCAATTGATTCAAATTCACAAGATCCTATAGAAAAACTTTCGAAGGTGTTGTCATATTTGAAGGTTTCAAAAGTTGAATTGAAGAGAATGCGGAGCTCTTTGGTAGAGGAAAAATAACAAATCAGTATTAACTAAAGGTAACTCAATCGATAAAATGAGAAGAACAATCAACTACAGCGTGAAAATAAAATTGCTCAAGAAGAAATTATTAATCTCAAAGGAAAATTGAAGGAAAATTCCTCTTTAATAGAAGAAAAATGGGCAATCTGGGATGAAATGAAACAGGTAAAGCACTCAATTTGGGACTATATTAATATTGTTGTAGAGAAAAAAATTCTACTAAAAGAGCAACAACTAGTCATAAAAAGAATTGAAAATGAAATAGGAGATAGAGTCCCAAAATAAAAACATATAATAAAGTATTTTAATGAGAAAACTCCAAATGAACTCAAATCCTTAGATGTTTTTATGAAACCAACTCACAAAGAAGAAGAAAATATAGATCAACGACTTAAAAATTATCCTCTTCGATGGGGGAACCTCCTTTACATTACATAAATGAAAAATTCTTGGATGATAAAAATAATAAGACATCCTTGGTATATATAGGAGTCTAAGGGGTCACAATATAATCAGAGCCTACATAACAATAATAATGTAAGGGGACAACAATAATGATAGTGTGCTTCTATACAGCACAACAATAAAAACATGGGGGATACATGGGAAGAACAATAACAATAATTTGCTACACTAACAATAACAATAAGGGGGATACACTAGTATTATAGGGATCTAACATACCCCTCTCCTTCAAAAAGGTGTTTTCCTCAATGCTTGAGTAGTTCCAAATGCTTTTGTATAAAATTCTCATCCTCCCATGTGGAATATTTAGAGGTAAGCTCTTCCACTTAATGAGATTCTCTAAAATTAATCGATTTTGTAGCTATAGGTTTATTGTTTCCATGACTGCTTCAAGCTCAGATATGATTTCTCCTTCTTCGTCAAGTTCTGGAAACATTGTTTGAACTAGGAGCTTGTCACTGATAACCTTCTTTAAGCATGAAACATGGAAAATTGGTTGTACTCGGGAATATGTAGGAATCTCCATTTTTTATGCCATAGTACCAATATTTTGCAACATCTTGTAAGGACCATAGTAATTGGGTGATAATTTAATATCCTTCTTATATTTCTTGAGGAAAATTTGTTTGTATGGTTGTAGTTGTAAAAATACCCAATCGTCTACATTAAAACTTATTTCATTGTGATTTCGATCTTCCAGTTGTTTCCTTTGATTATGTGCTAGAGTGAGGTTATCCTTTAAGATTAATAGAACTTGTTGTTAATGCTTGATGTGATATTCCACTGCTTGAACCTTAGAATTTTCTCTTAAAGATGATGTGATGGATGGTTGATGATATCCATAAAGTGCCATAAATGGGGTCATTTTTGCTGCAGTATGGAAGGAAGTGTTATACCACCATTTAGATAGAGGAATCCACTTGACCCATTATATTTTTTTATCAGATACAAAGCAACGAAGATATCCTTCCAAACATTTGTTCACTATCTCAGTTTTCTCATCAGATTGAGGATAATAAGATGAGCTATGAGATAATTAAGTACCAAGAAAAGAAAATAATTTCATCCAAAAATTTCTGGTGAAAATAGGATCTCTATTACTTACAATAATCTTTGGGTTTCCATGTAGCTTTTGAATTGTTTCCATAAATGCAGTAGCAAATGAATTAGCTTTAAACAGATGAGATAATGCACAAAAATGTTCATACTTGGTAAGTCTATCAACTACCACCATGATGACACTCTTTCTTCAGAGTTGGGTAAACCTATGATAAAACCCATTGAGACCTCTTGAAGACATTGACTTGGAATTGCTAAAGGTTGTAACAAACCCAGGGTCGTAATTGTATCAACTTTATTTTGTTGGAAACCTGAACATCTTGCCATAAACTTCTGAATATCAGATTTAAGTCCATCCCAAAAAAATTCCTTCTCAACCATGTGGCAAATTTTTAAAAATCTTGAGTGCCCTCCTAAGGGGGGAGTGTGCAATTCCAAAAGAATATTTTTCTTGAGTATGGAATTCTTACAAAAGTATAAGCGATATTTGTACCATAATGAATCATTTTTCCAGCTAAATGTATCATATTTACTCGAATCTTGTTGCAACTTTTGAATGAGTGTCCACATCTCTTCGTCATTCTTCCATTCATCGCTTGCTTTGATTATCCAATCAGGTTGGATAATAGAAATGGCACAAAGAAATACTCCCACATCCTCATCTTTTCTTAAGATTTCATCTGCAACATTTTGCTTCCCTTTTTGTAGATGATTTCAAAGTCATAACCCAACATCTTTATGACCCATTTTTGTTTCTCTTCTAAATATAATATCTATTCCAAACGATATTTAAGAATATTGTGATATGTTTTTACCTTGAAGTGTATTTCCATTAGGTAACGTCACCATTGCTTTAGTGCACATAGTATTGCCAACATTTCCTTCTCATAAATAGGTTTGTGTAAATAATTTCCCTTGATTAGATGACTTTCAAAAGAAATAGGTCTTCCTTCTTGAATTAAAACAACACGAACTCCATTTCTTGAGGCATCACATTCCACAATAAAGATTTTTGTGAAGTCTAACATAGCTAAGATTCGTGCTTGGCACATTTCCTCTTTAAGATTTTCAAAGGCCTTAGTTGATTTTGGAGTCCAAGAAAATGCATCTTTCTTCAGTAATGTTGCTAGAGGTGCTCCTATTCTCCCATAATTCTTAACAAACTTATGAGAATACCCTGTCAACTTGAGAAATCCTTGAAGATTCTTTATGGTTGCGATTATTTTCCATCCCTTAATATCTTTAATATTGTTAGGGTCTACCTTAACACCCTCATGGGATACAATACGACCCAAATATTCTACCTCTCGTTCTCCAATGAAACATTTGGATGTTTTTGCATATAATTTTTTCTCCTCCAATAGTTTGAGAACCCTATCAACATGTTGAACCTGATCCTTCCAATACTTGTTGTAGATTAGTATATCATAAAAAAATACTAACACAAATTTTCTAAGGAAGGGTTTGAAAATTGAATTCATCAAACCTTGAAAGGTGGAAGGTGAATTAGTAAGGACAAAGTGAATGAACAAAATTTCATAATGACCCTCATGAGTTTTGATTGTTGTTTTTGGAATGTCTTTAGTATTCATTCTAATTTAATGATATCTTGAACAAAGATCCAACTTGGTGAAGTAAATTTTTCCATGTAATTCATCCAAAAATTCGTCAATGACAAAAATGGGAAATTTATCTTTAATAGTAAGCTTGTTGATCTCCCTATAATCTAGACACATATGCCATGATCCATCCTTCTTGTGCACCAATACAACTGGAGCAGAGAAAGAAATTTGACTAGGTGAAATTATACTGGCCTCTAGCATTTCTACAACCATATGTTCAACTTCACTCTTTTGGGCATAGGGATACTTATAAGGTCTAATGTTTGGAGGAAAAATTCTAGCAATCAAATTAATAGCATGATCATGATCACGAGTAGGTGTGAGGCCTTTAAGAGTCTCAAATACCTTGGAATGATTGTCCAAGACATTTTGGAGATATGGAGAAATATATGATTTTGATGTTTGAACCTCTGGTGAGCATAATTGTGAAATTATTCCTCGTTTCTCTTTGTTCAGGAGCTTTGTCATACCATTAGAGCTTATTGTCTTTCTTGGTTTCCCTGCAATACCCCTTAATTCAACTACCTTTCCTTCCAAAACAAAATTTTAGAAAAGTTCTTGAAAATTAAAAGCTATCATCCCCAAATATTGTAACAATTGGAATCCTAGTACGACATCAACACCACCCATTGGAATGAAAGAATTAGACTATTCAATACATATTCCACCATGGTTAGCTTAATACTATGGAACCTTCTAGAGAAGTTTATAGTTCCTCCATTTGTAAGCATCACTTAACACTCTAGTGCTAGATATAGGAAGTATTTAAATTCTTTGGCTATCTTACAATGAATAAAATTATGGGTACTACCTGAATCAATCAACACTATTACCTTTTTATTCTTGATATATCCTTCTATCTTGAGAGTTTGAGGAGTGGTAATTCCTACAAATGCATTACAAGATATGGTCAGATTCTTTTCTTCTTTTTTTGGGGTTGGCTCCTAGTGTACATCCTCCTCTTTTGATGTTTCTTGTTCCTTGTCTTCCTCCTCTTCACAATCTATGTAGAATATTTTTTTCTCAACACACTTATGACCTTTATTGTACTTTCTATCAAAACTATAAAAAAGTCCTTTTTCTATTTTTTTCTCCAATTGTTTTGGTGTCAACCTTGCAGGTTGTGGAAGGTTAGGAGCAACAACACTTCCATATTTATAGTTGTGAGTGGTAGATTTCCTTGCTGCCATAATTTTTCTTTCAAGTTTTCTTGCCATCCTGAATGCCTTCTCCAATGAGTCAGGTTCCCAAAGAAGAATCTCATGTTGGATTTTATCCTTTAAATTCCCTATGAATACATCAGTTGTTGGCATTATAGTGTTGGAATTGATGTCAATAGGTTGGAGGAGCTGCTTGTCATGTGCACGAGTGATGGATATTTGGTGATGGTCATGTTGGTTGGCATTGATGACAACTTAGTTATGGCATGATTTAGTGGAGGATATGGATTATAGACATGTTGAGTTGTTTGGAGATGTTGTTGCTGCAGGACATTAGAGTGATGCTCTAGGTGTTTCATATGTCTCTATATTTCTTGGAGACATTGGATACGATGATACATGTGTTGAGTTGGGTTTTCTTGTGTTGGAGGTGCTTCTACTAGTGTTGGAGGCATTTGTATGACATGATGCTATTGTTGCAAGAGTTGTAGATGTTGCTACAGGAGTTAGAGATGTTGCTACAGGTATTGGAGGCATTTAGAGATGTTGTGGTTGTTTCTTGAGGAGCTGAAGGCATTGGTCTTGGTACTAAGGTTGGACAAATTGGTCTTTCATTTTATTGACTTGTCCTTAGCACATTTCACTCGTTGCAGAATTAACACAGAGGTTTGGAGGTGTCATAAGGAGATGAAGAATGTGTTCCATCAGTTAGAAGAGGTTCTAGACTAAAGATCCATTGGTTTTCTTCATATTTAGCCTGAGTTGCATGGAGACAGGCTCATCAGAGTGGTTGAAGAGCTTCAGTCACATGGAGTCAGGCTCATGAGAGCAGTTGTGACTTCCATATGCATGGAGAGAGTGTTATGGGAGTGACCAACGTCTTTCATAGGAATTTCTCTGCATTTCTCACACTTATCAACTAATTTTTGTGTTGTAGCAACCTCCTTGATCAGAACTTTTCGGTTTATGGTCGGAAAAATTCACAAGACCTTCATAATTTAATTAAAGTTGAAAATATAAAAATGGAAAGTGGAGTTAGTGGTTGATAGAGTCAATGAGCTAAATCTAGATCAAATCAAGCATATGAATAAGATTTCTGAGCTTAGTAGTTCTGTGTAATTATTGAGTTGAGAACTTGAATTCATCCATATATTAGATAAATCTCATTGTTAGTATGTTTGTTTCTCCTAGTGAGTTGAGTGAGTTTGAGCTTGGATAAAAATCTACAAGCTGTGTGATTTTTCCATGTAGATTTTATGAATTAGTTTGCATTTGTAGCAGAAGATAGCTGAAGTTTATTTCAACCATCATATTTATGCAGAGAGTGAGGTGATGAGTTGTGGATTGGAGAAGTGATTGCTGATATTGTGTGGCAACTAGTGGAGTATTTGGATATTGTTTTCTCCTATGTTATTCTTTATTTTTGGTTGTAGCCTTTGATTCATAATGATGGTGTTGCTACAGTGCTCATGTTGAGAAGTTCTTGGTTCCAGTCTAAAATATTTTGAAATGAGAATAACATCGAGGAGAAGATTTTGGTGACTCAAGCTAAATCAATATAAGTGAGCAGATTTCTCAAATCCAATAGTGGTTAGATATTTCGACATAAACTGGGAGAGGCTTGTTGGTCATGGTGGTTTCTAGCAGATCAGAGTTTGTAGAGTCGATTGATAGTTCATGAGTATTCGAGCAAGGATCGTTCATCTTGGTTTCCTTCAAAAGACGATATTTCGTAGATCCACTTGAGAAAGAACCTCCATTTGATAGTAGCCATATATGTATCTCTATGCAAGTAATTGTTTGACATAATAGAGTTTGAGCAGTGTAACACCAACAGGGTGGTTTTTTTCTAGGTGAAGGGTTTACCCCAAGACATACTTGTGTCCATTACGTTGATTTATTTTATGGTTGCATGTTTATTTTTAGTTCTCTAATTTATGGTTTTGTGTTTTAGTTTGTGCATGGTAAAAGAATAATAATTTTTAGAAAATTTTATAAGTGCCATCGCTACTAATTCACCCCCCCTCTAAGTAGTGATCTAGTTTCCAATAATTGGTATTATAGAAGGGCTCTCAGGTGCAACTTGATCATTGGAGAGTGGATCTCAGATATTTTGGAATAATTTTTGCAAATTTTCCGAAATGGATCAACAAGGTATTCCAATACTTTACGAAGGTAAATTTGCAACTTGGAGAGTAAATTTGGATTCATATTTTTTGTCCATTGATGAAGATATTTTTCTATCAGTTGAGTATGGAATTAAAGATAAATCTAATTATTTGACTACAAATATTATTTTGAATAGTATTTCAAAATATTATAACAAGTTTGTGAAGTATTGTGAGACTTCCAAAAAAATGTTGGATATGTTGTAGAACTTGTATCTTGGAGGAAAATTGCATTTTTCAGAAATGGAGAAAAATGCAAAGGATTCTACTTTTATTGTAGTAACTAATCAATCCTCCTCACAAGAAGATGAAGGCACTAGTGATTGCAGTGATAGATCGAGCATTAGTTGCAAAAATTATGAGCAATCCAAGTTGAAGGCACTAGAAGCTGAGATTCAAAGACTCATTCCAAAAAACAAACATCAACAGATGTTGCTGCAAATATTTGATGAAAAGGAGTGTGCATACAAAGAAGAAATTTCAGATCTGAAATTTCAGCTCGAAAAAGGAATGAAGATTGAAATCGTAATGAGAAAGAAATACAATGAACTAGAGGATGAATTCCATAAATTTAAGGGTGAAGAAATTTTTGTAAGAGAAGAAGTAGAGAGGTTCAAAACTACTGCTTAAGCATCAACAAGAAAATCTGAAAATGTTGGAGCAGTTAGTGATAGAAAGAAAATTGAAAATATCCAACCATGCATGAAGTAGAAAAATAAGAGGAGGAGGACAAATAAGAAGAATATAATTGGGAAATGTTATAACTATTGAGTTCATGGACACATAACATTAAGTTTCAGTAATGGAGAGATCAAAATCTCTCATCAAAAGGAGTAGCCAAAGGAGAAGCAACATAAGGCATGCATTCAAATAAGATCTCCATTTGTTAGGTATAATAGTCCATTTTATGGTTACTGTTTCTCATGCAATGATTTTGGCCATAGGGCTATTAACTGCGGGGCACATGCAAGGAAGGGAAATCATATCATTAGAAGACATCAACCTGTTCCTCTATTCCTTGGTCACAATAGATGTTTTGTGTGTGACAATATTGGCCATAAGGCCAAGGATTGTAAGCTTCCCATGTGTTTCAGGAGATCCAATTAGAAAATGCAAGGACAACCACACAAGAAGAAGAAGGATCAACAATTGAAAGTTTGGAGGAGAAAAAAGGAGCAAGAAACGCCCACCAAAAATTGAGGTTTGCATGGTCTTAGGGGCAACATATGGTTACATAATGAGTTGCATGAAAATCTCTAGTTGTGAAATCATATTAGAAAAAGAGCTCATAAATATAAATCTTCTTATTGTAGGATATGCATGAGTTTAGGGGAAGTACATGAGGTTTGAAGTGTATTTTTATGTCTAATCTATTTCTATTCCAGTTTATTTATCAGTTGGATCAACTATGTTGTTATTAACAATTTTTGGAGAAGCTACATGTTGTGGTGTGATGGAGGCTTACACATTCAGGGAGACCATTTTTTCTTCCTAATAGATTTGCATATGGTTGGCATTGTATTCTTTTGTAGTGAATATATTTGACATTGAATTGATGGAGGGAAGAATTTTGTTGTTGCTACCACATATTACATGATGGTGTGCTTGCATGACATAGTTGATATATTGATGATGACCATATTGATAGATGATATTATGTCATGTATATGTTGCGGCCATGGATATTATATGATATGTTGAAGTTATATCATCTAGAGTATTCATATTATTGCTTATATTTCCTTTTTTTGGATGCATCATGTTGTTGCTCATGATTTAATGCATGTTGATGGATGATATATTGTGCACTCATGTGGAAGATATATATATATATATATGTGTGTGTGTGTGTGTGTGTGTGTGTGTGTGTGTGTGTGTGTATGTATGTATGTATATATATATATATATATATATATATATATATATATATATCTACATACATATCTATCTATCTATATGTACATACATACATACATACATACATACATATATATACACACACACACACATATATATATATATATATATTGTTTCTCATACATAGAGAGAGTGAGTTGATGGTTTGAGGCTCCATAGATTATTTCTTTGATTTTTGCTGCTCGGATGCATTGCATATTGGCCATATCTTGATATTGTTGGAGATATTACTTGTATTGATCCATATGCTGGTAGTTACTTGTTCATTTGCTACTTAGACCTTATGTTGATGGTTGATGAGCCTCATGGATGCTTTTTGATTCTGAGGATGTATTTTTTGTTGTATATATGATATATTTCTATATGCTATTAGTTGCTTTTCTTGAAGATACACATGTGGAGAATGATGGTGGTTTCTTGTGGTTATTATGACTTTGCTACATGATCTTCTTTTTTTGGGACTGTGATGGCCAAGATGTTGAGTGACCATGCACTAGTATATGTTTTGGTTAGTGCTCCTATTTGTTGCTGTTACACATGGAGATTATATTGTTGCTCATGGAGGGCTAGTATCTTGATGCATATGCCATGGATTGTATTATCATTGTTACTGTTATATTGAGTATATTTTGTTTCTCATTTATGTCATGTAATTATTTCATATTATGTTTTTGGGAATGTATAGATGAGAGCACATTTATGTCCAGATGTAAAAACCATGTATTATCATTGTTTTTATCTTTCGGGCATATTGCTTATGGAGAGACCCATGGTTTCTAACATGTATTGTCATTAGCTATGTATGGGTCAAGTGGAGTCCAAGTCATGTTTCATGTTGTATATCTTTGATGTAGCCCCATTATATTGGGTGCATGATGTAAACTTGGGTCCATAGAGTCATGGTTGGTGATAGGAGGTTTTATTATGTAAAATTGTGCTCCACCATTGAACTGTTTTGTTTGAGATTTATCAACTGGCTAAAGAAGGTGTTTCTTTTTGTATCCTCATAATGTGTTATCATTTCCTCCATAAAAATTTCCCAAGTGACAATTGAATTACAAGAAAAAATCCATAGATACCATGCAAACTGATTGGGTTCTAAATATAAAGATGCAATGTGTACATTTTGTGTGTGTTGCACATCGTGGAGATCAAATTATTTCTCCATATGTAGTATACATGTTATCGGATCCTCCATCGAACTTCCTCATATAGATAATTGGGATGTGGTGGTTCTTAAACTCAAAATTGGAGTATCTAAAATCATAATTCATATTCCTTTTGTCCTCATTAGGATTTTCATGGATTACCTTAACACCATTGGGAAGCCTTTCTTCTAGAAACTTTTCCAAACTTTCCTTCAACCCTTCTATCTTGAAATTCATCATTGCTTCCACGTCTTCTTTTAAACTATCATTCATAACTCCCATGTCCATTTTTATACCATATATCTTAACATTCATCATGGCTTCCAATTCATTTTTTGTTAATTTTTTGTGAGAGCGAAATTTGTTGCACTTGGTCTCGTAATTTTTTCCTCTTCTTCATGTGTCATAGAAGGTATTTATGGTTTCTTACTAGGTGTGTCCATTTTTTTGTTTCATGACATTTTGGAATCAAGCAATGATATCTATGCTTCAATATGTCCTTTGAATCACTTCAAACTATTTTTTCAAACAAAATTTTTGTAAAATTTAAAAAAAATACACACCTTTTTCTTGCTTTTTAGGACCTTGATATTGAAACTATTGTACCTCAATAAATTCAGATCTCCAAGGCCTGAAATTGTGTTATGTGATCTCCCACTGAGTCTTATTTCCAATGCCACAAGTCAGACCAAAATTGGATTCTTCAAGATAATTTTATGCTCAATCTCCCATGATGGCTTGATTATAGATTGGTTCAGTAGGGAAAACTTGTAAGGAATGCCACGTGTCACTGTTTCAACCTTCAACCCTGCAAATGATACAGGAAAAAATGTAGTCCATGAAATTTCAGTCACATTTTAAAAAATTCAAATCCAATGCTCATAGAGATAATTATGGTGATTTCCCCAAGATCACTTGTTTCAGACTGAATTCTGGAGCATGAAAAAAATCCTAAATTATTCATACCATATCTTAGAAAACATAGCAAACCATGATCTAAACTTTTTACAGGAAGTTCATCCGGATCATAGCTCCATGTGGTTGCAATTTTAGCTTCTGAACCTTCATAGAAAAAAAATTATAGCAAAAATGGCAAGATGCCCTGTTTGCAACAATGAAACCCTAGAATCCAAAGCTCTAGTACCAAATGTTATGCAACCATTTCACAAAGCAGAAGAAAAGATAGATCAATGACTTAAAAGTTATCCTCTTGGAGGGGGAAACCTCCTTTACATTACATAAGTGGACAATTCTTGGATGAACAAATGATAAGACCTCATTGGTATATATAGGTGTCTAAAGGGTCACAATACAATTAGAGCCTACATAAAAATAATAATGTAAGGGGATAACAAATTACAATAATAATAGTGGGCTTCTATGGGGAAAAACAATAACAACATGGGGGATACATGGGCATAACAATAAAATAGGGGGCTACACTAACAATAACAATAAGGGGGATACAATAGTATTATAGGACCTAACATATATGGTTGACAAAGTATCTTTTATTTCAAAGACAAGAAAGGTCATTAAGAAAAATCTTCTTAACATTTAGGATTCTAATTGACAAAAAGAAGTCCAAAGGGAAGTTTCAACATTTAATAACAAGTTTGATTAAATAACAAGAGATGGGTTACTTAGTTGTTTAAACCAAAATGGGAATTTACTTTCTTGGGAAGCATACGAGAAAATGTTATCAAATATGAAGAGTAAAATTGACAAAATTCCTGAATCATCTGAAGCTTTAAGTGGTTGAACTATTGTTAACTATCTACAACATGATTTTCATCTGCCATTGTTGGTGAAGAGCTTGTTCGTGGAAAAACAAAATAATTCTAATCACTCAAACTTATAGATGGCCTGCCAAGAATTGTTTGCATATTAGTTTCTAGATGAACCAATTTAGAAAACATGTGAAAGAATAAATATACCTTTAGGAGTGGAAGTCATGGAACCAAGTCCAAATCCACATAGTCAATGAAATTTTGTATTTAGCTTTGTTAATTTCAAAGAGTTATCAAATTCCACTTTTATGTGAAAATTTTGTATCAAATATTTACAAGACTCATTACAAAAAATTAGTTATAAGTAGTTACAGGTCTGACAGTTACTTGGAAAAGTAGAATTGAATTTTGATATGTTACTTTAGATGAAAAAAACCACATGAAGGGGGTTCAAATATTTTGCAATTTTGGTTTATGATTGTAGTGCTTCATCTTCCTTGGAGAATAATGAATTAAAAGACAGATTGATTCCATATTTCGATATATTATAGTATGTTATGTTTATTTCCTACTGTACTCTTTCTAGAATTTGTTCCTCTTCATTTGAAGTTAATGTATGATGCATCACATTTGTCTTGAAATTAAATTTAGATTTATTGATGTTACAATCTATAACAAAAATACTTTTTTTTACATTTAAGTGGCCTTAATAGGTGCTCCATTATCTTATGCACAAACATTATCTTTTGTTTTCTCTGTTATATTCATTATTTCTTACTCGGGGTTCTAACATTGGATTCCACTTTGGCCCAAGTGAAAACCCTGTTCAATTTCTCATTTCTTCTTAACATCTTGAAAGCTCTTAAGTCATGTAGATATCAAGAAAATTCCATCCTATCAAGTCTTAGTTACTCTCTGAGATTAAGTTTGCATTACATCCCCAGGTTCTTTGACTCCGAACTTGCATTTATAAAATATTTATTTGCTTTAAGAATGTCCTGGGCACTAGTTCCTTCCATTCAACAACTGATTCTAGGGTATAGCATTAATTGGCATCATTTCGTCTGAGTTTTCTCACCAAAGGGGTTTTATATCTGCAAAACTATCTCCAAGAAAGCCCCATACCCTCTCTGATCCATATCAATAGAAGACCCTAGAACTTTCAAATCCTAGAAGATTGTTTTTTAAAAGGCCTTTGAGAGAAAATAAATCTTTAACAAGTCTTATTCCTTCAAATTTTACTCTTGATAAATGTCCTTCTACTTCTAGTTCCAAGAAAGCTCAAGAACCTTTAAAATTTAAAATACCTCTACTATTTTCCAAGACTATGAAATTCTCTGAAAATGAAATTTCCTTGCAAGACTTTGTATTCTCTATATCTCGATTTGAAACTCCCCTTCCTTTCTTTTCCTACTTCTTTAGAAGAGGAGGACATAAAATATATCGTCAATACAACTGCATCCCAATATAATCCTATAATTTGTGCTCTAGTTTCTTCTTCTATATTTCAAATAGTAAATCTCCCTCCACCTCCACCTCCCAATAATTATGGTTTTTTCGTGCTCTAGAATTCAGTCTCAAATAAGTGAGCGAGGGAAAATCATCATAACTTTCTATTAAAGTATCATATTGCAATTTTATAAAAATTGACAAAAGGAGCGCATATTGTAGTTTCCTTTGTATCAATTTCAGGGCCGAAGACTAAACCGAAGACACATGGCATTATGTACAAGTTTTCTCTATTGAACCAGTACATAATCAGGTCATTGTGGGAGATTTGGTATAAAATCATCTTGAAAAATCCAATTTTGGTCTGACTTCTGGCATTGAAAATAAGACTCAAAGGGATACCATAGGAAAGAATTTCACCTTGGATATACAAAATTACAGAGTCACAACCATTTAAAAATGATCTCTTAAAAGCAAGAAAAAGGTGTGTATTTTTTTTTTTAATTTCATAACTTTTGTTTGAAAAATTAGTTTGAAGTGATTGCAAGGGCATATTAAATCATATTTATCAGTATTGGGTTATAAAATTCCTCCCAAACAAAATAAATCTACACCCATTAAGCACTCATAAATCTCTACTATGACGCATGAAGAGGAAGAATTGTAGCATGATATATCAAAATTATGGGACCAATTGCAACGAATTGCGCTCTCACAAAGAGAAACCAAAGAGGAATTAAAAGAGGACATGGATGGTTTAAAATCAGAAATAAAAGATGACATGGATGGCTTAAAAGGGGACATGGATGCTATAACATGAAAGTTTTCAAAGTAGACATGGATGTGATGAATGTCAAGTTGGAAAGGTTGACAAAATTGTTGCAAGAAAGTATTCCCAGTGGGGACAACGTAATCCATGAAAATAATGATGAGGAAAAAAGGAATATGAATTATGACTTTAGGGACTCCAACGTGGGGTTTAAGAACCACCACATTCCAAAGATATATATGAGGAAGTTTGATGGCAATGATCTAGTAACATGGATACTACAGATGGAGAAATATTTCGATCTACATGATATACAACCCTCACAAAAGGTACATATTGCATCTTTATATTTATAGCCCAATCAATTTGTATGGTGTAGATGGATTTGTTCTTGTAAACCACTTGTCATCTGGTCAATTTTTCTGGAGGAAATGATAAAACATTAGGAAGGTACAAAGAGAAACACCTTCTTTAGCCAATTGATAAATATAAAACAAAAGGGTTCAATGGTGAAGCACATTTAAGACTTCCAAAAATTGAATATTAGGGTAATCGATATTCCAGAGGAACATAATATTGATTTCTTCATAGGGAATTTAAAATATAACATCCAATATGAGGTTCACCTTTGTGAACCTGATTCATTGGAGAAGGCATTTAACATAGCAAGAAAAGTTGAAAGAACAATTATGACAAATAGGAAGTCTATCACTCTCAACTATAAATATAGAAGTGTTTCTTCTCCTAGCCTTCCTCAACCTACAATATTGACACCAAAAAAAATTGAGGAAAAAATAGCAAAAGGGATTTTTTATAGTTATGATAGCAAATACTCTAAAGGTCATAAGTACGCTAACAAGAAATTATTTTACATAGATTGTGAAGAGGATGAAGAAAAGGAACAAGAAACATCAAAAGAGGATATACACCAGGAACCAACCCTAGATAAAGAAGAAATGAATCCAACCATAACTTGTAATGCATTGACAAGAATTAGCACTCTTCAAACTTTCAATATAGAAGGATATATCAAGAATAAAAGGGTAAAAATTCTGATTGATTGAGGTAGTACCCATAATTTTATTCATTTTAAGATAGCCAAGGAATTGAATTGCTTCATATATCTAACACTAGAGTGTCAAGTGATGGTTTCATATGGAGGAACTATAAATTTCTCTAGAAAGTGCCATAATATAAAGCTAACCAAGGGGGAATATATATTGAAATTCCAATGCTTTCCATTCCAATGGGTGGTGTTGATGTTGTACTAGGATTCCAATGGTTACAATATTTTGGGGATGATAGCTTTTATTTTTCAAGAACTTTTCTTGAATTTTTTTTGGGAAGGAAAGGAAGTTGAGATAAGGGGCATCGTAGGGAAACTAGGAAACATAATTAGCTCTAATAGCATGAAAAATCTTTTGACGAAAGAACAATGGGGCATCATTGTACAATTATTCTCACTAGAGGTTCAAACATCGAAATCATACATTTCTCTAGATCTTCAAAAAGTCTTGGACAATCATTGTAAGGTATTTGAGACTCCCAAAGCCTCCCACCTTTTCATGATCATGATCATGCTATTCATTTGATTCCAAGAAGTGTTCCTCTAAGAATCAGACCTTACAGATATCCATATGCCCAAAAGAGTGAAAATGAATGTATGGTTGCATAAATGCAAGAGGTTGGCATAATTTAACCTAGTCAAAGTTGTTTCTCTGCTCCAGTATTATTGCTGCACAAGAAGGATGGATCATGGTGTTTGTGTCTAGATTATAAGGAGCTAAACATGCTCACTATTAAAGATAAATTTACTATTCCAGCCATTGATGAATTGTTGGATGAATTACATGGAGAAATTTACTTCACTAAGCTAGATCTTCATTCAGGATAACATTAAATTAGAATGAATACTGAAGACATTTCGAAAAAAACATTCAGAACTCACGAGGGTCATTATGAATTTTTGGTCATGCCTTTTGGCCTTACAAATGCACCTTCCACATTTCAAGGTTTGATGAATTTGATATTAAAACCCACCCTTAGAAAATTTTTGTTAGTATTTTTTGATGATATACTAATGTATAGCAAGTATTAGAAGGATCATGTTCAACATGTTGACAGGGTTCTCAAACTATTGGAGGAGAAAAAATTATACACAAAAACCTCCAAATGTTTTTTTGGAGTATAGGAAGTGGAATATTTGGGTCATATTATATCTCATGAGGGTGTTAAGGTAGACCCTAACAAAATTAAAGCCATTAAGGAATGGAAAATCCTCATAACCATAAAGCATATTTGAGGATTTCATGGGTTGCCAGGGTATTATCTCAATTTTGTTAAGAATTATGGGAGATTAGTAGTACCTCTAATAAAATTACTGATGAAATATGGATTTTCTTGGACTCTAGAAGCAAGTAAGGAATTTGAACATCTTAAAGAGGTAATGTGCCAAGTACCGGTCTTAGCTATGCCATAATTCACAAAAAACATTTTTGTGGAATGTGATGCCTCAGGAAATGGAATTGGTGTTGTTTTAATGCAAGAAGGAAGACCCATTGATTTTGAAAGTCTTCTAATAAAAGGAAATTATTTAAACAAACCTATTTATGAGAAGGAAATGTTGGCAATACTATATGCACTAAATCAATGGAGATCTTACCTAATGGGAAGACACTTCAAGGTAAAAACATATCATGATAGTCTTAAATACTTTTTGGAACAAATATTATCTTCAAAAGAGTAGCAAAATAGTGTCACAAATATGTTGGGTTATGACTTTGAAATCATCTACAAGAAAAGGGAAGAAAAATGTTGTTGTAGATGCACTCTTAAGAAAGGATAAGGATGTGGAAGCATTTCTTTATGCCCTTTCTAATATTAAACTTGATTAGATAACTGAAGCAATGGATGAATGGAAGAATAACAAAGAGGTGTGGACACTCATTCAAAAGTTGCAGTAAGATCTCAGTACATATGATACATTTATCGATAAAATGATTCATTATGGTACAAAGGTCGCTTACATATTTGTAAGAAATACCAACTCAAGCAAAAGATTCTTTTGGAATTGCAAACCTTCCCCTGTGGAGGGCACTTAGGATTTTTAAAAACTTACCACGAGGCCAAGAAGGATTTTTTCTGGGATGGCCTTAAATATGATATTTAGAAGTTTGCGATATAATGTTTGGTATTCACATAAAATAAAGTTGAGACAATTAATACTCTGACACTGTTACAACCTTTAGTCATTCCAAGTAATCGTTGGGAGGAGTTATTAATGGGTTTTATGATAGGTTTACCCAAGTCTAAAGGAAAGAGTGTTATCATGATGGTAGTTGATAGACTTACTAAGTATGTACACTTTTGTGCATTATCTTATCCTTTTAAAGCTAGTATAGTTGCTACTGCATTTATGGAAACAATTCAAAAGCTACATGGAAACCCAAAGATTATTGTAAGTGATAGAGATCCCATTCTCACTAGAAATTTTTGGATGAAATTGATTTCTTGTCTTTGTATACAATTATCACATAGTTCATCTTATCATCCTCAATCTGATGGGAAAACTGAGATAGTGAACAAATGTTTGGAAGGATATCTTCATTGTTTTGTAGTTGATAAACAAACACAATGGGCCAAGTGGTTACCTTTAGCTGAATGTTGGTATAACACTTCTTTCCATACTGCAACAAAAATGACCCCATTTATGGAACTTTATGGATATCATCCACCATCCATCACATTATATTTAAGAGAAAATTCTAAGGTTCAATTAGCAGAATATCACATCGAGCATCAAAAACAAGTTCTACAACTCTTAAAGGATAACCTCACTTTGGCACAGAATCGAATGAAACAACAGGAAAATTGGCATCACATTGAAAGAAGTTTTTATGCAGGTGATTATTTTTACGGCTACAACCATACAAACAAATGTACCTCAAGAAAGCTAAGAAGGATAATAAATTATCACCCAAGTACTATGGTCCTTACAAGGTGTTGCAAAATATTGGTACTGTGGCATACAAATTGGATTTTCCTGAATATTCTTGAGTACACCCATTTTTCCATGTTTCATGCTTAATTAAGCCTATTGGTGACAAGATATCAGTTCAAACAGTGTTTCTAGAACTTGATGAAGAAGGAAAAATCATATTTGAGCCTGAAGTAGTCATGGAAACAAGAACCCAACAACTACGGAATCGGCTAATTTCAGAGTATCTTATTAAGTGGAAGAACTTACCCACTAAAGATTCCATATGGGAGGATGATAATTTTATACAGAAGCATTTGGAAATCCTCAAGTATTTAGGACAACACTTTTTTGAAGGAGAGGGGCATGTTAGGTCCCTATAGTACAAGTATATCCCCCTTATTTTTATTATTAGTGTAGCCCCTTATTGTTATTGTTGTGCCCTTATATTATTATTGATATGCAGGATCTAATTATATTGTGATCCCTTAGACCCCTATATATGCCAAGGAGGTCTTATCATTTGTATCATCGAAGAGTTGTTCATTTATGTAATGTAAAGGTGGTTTCCTCCTCGAAGAGTATAAATTTTAAGTCGTTGATCTATCTTTTCTTCTATTTTGTGTGTTGGTTGCATAACATTTTCGTTCCCTCCTTCTGAAGAAGATATATATTCCTATTACAAAAGTTTGTAGACTTGATGCAAGTGGAATTACATAAAATATATGATTTGAGGTCCAAAAGGAAACCTAGAATGTAAATCAAGCTAATAATTCAAATGAAACAGCTCATGACCCAAATAATAATAAAGGAAAAGAACTAATAAATAAAATTCCACAATTTATAGGTGGAACCTCATAATAAAAATAACAGACATAAGATACTAAGGAGGTAGAATATCAAACCAATATTTATAAAGTTACTCATGCTTTTAGTCAAATGGAGAAGGAATTAGAGAAAACAAAGATCTATGTCCCTTCAACTAAGCTTACCAAGCAACCTATGTATCAAAAGTAGATAGCCAAATTTATACAATCATATGAGGTAGCTCAAAATTAAGAAGTGTTAAATTGACAAGAAGATAGGCCTGTGGTTATGTTTGGCCCTCATGTGGAAGAGCATGACTCCTCAACTCAACCCTTTTATATCACTCTTTTGGTTCATGATTTTATGTTGCATAACTACATGCTGGATTTTAGTGCGTCTCATAATATGATGCCACAATCAGTTATGGAGCAATTGGGACTACAATTGACAAATTCATATAGGGACTTGTATTCTTTTAACTCAAAGAAGGTTAAATGTATTAGTATCATTAAGCTTTTGGTAGTCTCCTTAGCTCAAAATCCAACTAGGAGTACAGTCATGGATGTTTTTGTTACAGACATTTGACCTAGAGCTGGCATTTTATTGTCTAGTGATGAGCCCCAAAAATGGATAATTATATGGGCTCATTCAACCTCCTAATTTGACTTAATCCACCATTCTCATTAGTTTATTGCATGTTTTTGATTATATTTATGCTAATAGAGTGAATTGGGTTAGTCATTATGCCAACAAGTCTAATGTGTGCTTTGTGTAGCCTTTTTTGTCAATTTGGAGACAAAATTGAAGGTTTTAATGAGCACTTGGCAGCCAAATTCGTGGGAGAAAAAGGGAGAGGATTTGTAGGAAGGTGTCCCCTTCATTTATGGGCCCTTACCTCGAATTATCCACCATCAGCTTGGAGTTCAAGGGCCACCAAATCAATTACCACAAGGGCAGCCAAGCAAGTCAAGTAGGACTGCTGTCAACTGCAAGTTTTGGGCAGCCGAGTCCCTAAAGTTTAGGAGGACTGTTGGGGTCCTCAATTTGTATAAATAAGAGGGCTTAGGGCCTCATTTCAGTTAGTCATTTTGTATTCATTTTGTAGTCATTTGGTAGTTTGATTTTTAGGCAGTAGATTAGCTTTGCTTTCAGCACATTTTCAAGTTCTCCTTGTGGACAGTTTTTGGAATGTAACATTTCCTGCTCAATAAATATGAATCCAGCTTTGCACCAGCTCTAAATCTCTCTTAGGAGGATGTAGCTCTTGGTGTCGGGCCCATCTCAAGTGCCTAGTACCTCCTTTGTTTACTTTCATGTGTCTTTGCTGCATTCTTAGAATAAAATTTGTTATTTAGATTTAAACCTTGTTTTATTATTTAGGTTGTTTTTGATGAGTAAAATAGCTTTTCATGCTCAGATTTAGTTGATAGGTTGTTAACAGAAAAAGCTTCAAGAAAAAGGCCAACAAACATCTGTGGTTTCACCTCTCCCTCAGTGGGATCAAGAGCTATGACTAGGATGACTTTACTGCCCACAAAAACACTGATTTTGCTTTGCCATGCAATCACTAGTGTTTGATCTTCAAGTGTAGAAGTTGGTTACAAGTTCAGACTTTCATTTGCTTAGTTTCATGAGTTAAAATACATGGTTTCATTGCAGGTCACACTTCTGTTCATTCTCTTTACTGACAACTAGCAAATTAGGTCAACGAAACTAGGTCTTTGAATTTACAAGTCTTTGTTGGTTCAGATTGGAAAAACGACTTGCAGAGCACCTGTACCACCCCTTCATCTACTTATTCTCCATCAACACCATCCATTCCACCCTCTACTTAGAATCCTTACCTCACGTTTTCCACATTTGCTCACATAACCCTAGTTTTTGTACATCATTGTTTAAGCCTTCTTTGAGCCAACTTAGCTATCTACACCTTCTCACCACTCCATCCACAAGTCCCTGGGCCACTTCAGACCCATATCCTACCTCCATGTCCATTCATGCATATTCCCTCACTCACCCATCCTCCAAAATCCAATTTTAAAACATCCTGTAGAAATTTCTGAAACATCCTGTAGAACCCCTGTAGACTTCCTGTAGAAGCTCACGAATGAGGTTTCTTGATAGCCAAACTCTGTGAAACTCTCTGGAAGGGTGTTAGGGACCCCTTAGGCCCTCTCTAAACCTTGTCGACCTCTTTCAAGCATTTCCTCTCGCCAATCCACCTCTGCACAGTCACAAACAGTTAAAGCACATGTATGATAATTCTAATAACTTATTCAAAAATACAAAAAGATGTTTTCTTCAGTTAGAGGTAGTCTAGACACATGTATTTTACCTTCATAGAAGTAATGGCATCCCTTCCAGTAGTTTGCATTCTCTCCTTTGCATCAGTAGGACTAGATGGTAGAATTAGGGTTTGCTAGGGTTTGCGTTACTTTTTGGCTTTCAGTTTCTTTCCGCAAGTAGATTAGCTTCCTTTGAGTTAGCTTTCATCCATCAGTTAAAAAGCTTCTTCTAAGAGCTCATAGAAGTTGGCTTAAACCCCTAGCGAACTTGTGCTAGCTGACCAAGTGACAATTGCGGCAAGAGCTAATACTTGTGCATACAACACCGTCGCTTCCAAGTTTGTTACGAACTACCGGGTTGATAAAAGTAAAGAAGGGAGTCCCAGGAGTTGCAGCATTATTGCTACAATACTGGAGCCCACCATCTTTTTGGCGCCGTTGCCGGGGAAGCGTCAGAGTATTGGTGATTGCCGCTTTTCTTCTATTTTCCTACTCTCGCCTTCTGCTAAATAGTTTATTTCGTTTCCATTTCTGTAATTTCATTTCTGCAAAAGTAAAGTAGATATTTCCTGCTTTCATATATTAGCATTTCAATTCCGCAAGCGTAGACTAGCATTTCATTCCTGCAATTTCATTTGAGTGAAATAGATTAGTCATTTCCTGCTTTCATTTCAATTCCTCATTTTCATTTTAGCAAGATAGATAGTTGCAGTTCAATCTATTTCAGTTTTGCAGGTAGAAGTAGAAAAAAGAAAAAATCAACCAAAAAGATTTCATTTCATGCCTTGTAGGAGTAGAGATAAGTTAGAAAAATGATTGCACAACACCCCCACTACTTCACACAGCCAACATTCTCTCTTCTTCGTTGGCTGTGATTAAAGAACCCTTAGGTGGACAACAAGACATATTTGAAGAACCTTAAGGGAAGAAGAAGAAGAAACCATTCCTCTGGAGCAAATGGCTACAAGCAGAAATGTTGGGAGCAGTACCTTATCCAAAAACGAATTTGAAAATCAGATGGAAGATTTCAAGAGTGATATGATGCAGTTTCTTGCCATGCAACTGGATACCTTGTGGATCCAAAGGAAGAAAGAGGAAGCCAAGAGGGCTTTGGCCATATTTTTTCCCAGGTGCACTGGAAAGCATCCTAGGGACGAATGTCCAATGCACTCCCTAGAAGTGTGTTTCATCTGTGAAGAATACCATCCTACGAATCAGTGCCCTTCCTTGCCTAGAATCAAAGCTGCATATCAGAGGGCAAAAGGAGCCACTGAATCACTCTATTATATGAACCAAAGGAGGCCACATGGACCTAGATCTTACCAGCAGGAACTGCAAGGGGCATTCGAGACCTATTATGACCCCTATCAAGCCACTTTCATGCCTTCTTGGGGTCCCCCTGCTCATCCTTCTTGGTTCACACCTCCTCCTTGTTCCTTCCCAGATCCATATTATGCCCAACCAGTTGCTCATTCATTTCATTCTTATGATCAGCCACAGCCTCAATGGAATGCACCTCATCAGGGGTGGAGGCCCCAATACAACACTCCTCCCGCTTCTTTTCCTCCACCACTTGCTCATCCACAACCATCGCCTCCTGCTCCACCAAGGCAAACCCAAATGCCTGCCCAACCACAACCCCATCCACATCCATCTCAAATATACACCCCCACTCAGCTACCCATACCACCATTTCCAAACTTGTCCATTGGAGTAGCTCAATAAAATCACAATGCTGAGACACAACATGTCCAATTGACTCCTCTTGAGCTCATGATCTTCACCATAGCTCAGGAAGAGTGTTGCAAAGCAGGGATTACATTGACAACATTGAAGGACCAAAGGAAAAAGAAGATTCAAAAGAGGAAATCAAAGCACCATGGGCTGCACTTGATGAAGAGAAAACATTAGAAGCAGAAATCAAGAAAGCTTCCTCATGGCTACCATCAACCCCTCCATGTAGTCAAGAGAAAAATCAGCACAAGGAGGAAGATGTGAAGGTCATGATAGAAGAAGTTATGGAGAATGATCCAGATCAACAAAAGGACCAAGGATATCAGAGCTATATTGAGATATGGTTTCAGACGGTCACTAAGTTGCAGCAGTACTCTCTTCCTCAGCTACGTTTGATCCCTTCAAAGTCAGATCATTTTGTCTCTGAAATCCGGATAGCTGTCAAGGCATGCATTTCAAGCCGCCACATCATTTTATCTCTAATATCGATGTGCACATGGCTCCATTGGAAGTATTCTTATACTTGAAAAGAATTTTGTTTTTCAAGTAGGGTAGGGTAGAAAAAAAAAAAACGAAAATAAGATGAAAATAAAAATCTAAGGTTAAGACCTCCTCGGAGGCGCCTTAGATTGGCTCATTGATTGAAAACCTCCATGAGGCGGTTAATGGGTTGGGAAAAAAGAGAAAAGAGAATAAGATCTCTGGGTGAAAACCTCCCTTGGAGGTGCCCAGGGCAGGCAATTAGGGTGAAAACCTCCATGAGGCGCCCTAGTTGTTTTTCAAAAAAAAAAAGAGAAAAAGAAAAATAAAAATAAAGCTAATTTCCATTGAATATTTGCAGGTTGCAAGAAGGACATTGCAGGTCAGGAGGATCGCTCAAAACAAAGACAAAGGAAGTTCTATGCCTTCTACAGGAAGTACTGTGTGTTCTACAAGAAGTTCCTGTAGAAATTACAGGGTTTCTACAGGAAGCTAGAAATGGATTTGAAAAAGGTCTTTTGGCAAACATGAGAGCTTCCTCAAGGGGTCAGAAGTCCTCCTGCAATCTTCAAACTCCCCCTCCATCATCTCCATGCCTGCATCACAACCCAAGCTCAGTTTTTCTTACCATGCAAAAAATTGCAGAATGCTTTGAAGAAAAAAATACATAGAATAGAATTTGTTTTTGCCCTAACTTGAAAACCATGCATCCATTTAAAAAACCGTTTTACAGGGAATTGTATAGGGATGATGGCAACATGCCCAAGCAGTTTCAACCCATTTTGATGCACGGTTTCCAAGAAATCAACCTCCATCACCATCAACCATTTTTGCGTTTTCTCCATATCCGTGCATTCGTTTCAACCTGTTCCATGGGGAGATGCACATGGGTGATAGTAGCCTACCCAAGCAGTTTTAGCCAATTCCGATGCACAGTTTCTGAGAAATTGATCTCTGAAATCTTCAGCCATTTTCCATTTTTCTCGAAATCTGTGCATCCATTGATCAAAATTTTGCTCTGGGAAGTGCATAATGATGATAGGAACATGCTCAGTAAGTTTGAGATCGATCCGGTTTATTGTTCGGGAGCAATGGCGAAAACAAGTTTCGGTCCTGTGAAAATTCAGCAGCAGCAGCTTGAGGGTGCAGATCTGAACATGGAAATGAACTCCTACAGCTTAGATCCGGCTAGAGGATACCTGCACAAGAAAAATAACCACACATCAGACATAAAAGATCTTATAGCACAAAGGAGCCATCATGCAACCACCGAAACAGATGCATGCAACAGCAAAAAGCACCTCACAGCAACCATTTGACTTCAGGTACGTGACTAAAACTTGTTCCTCTATTGCATGAATCTAATCTAAGCACTGCATGAATGAATGAGATGGGGGGATTTAGCCAGGAAGCTAGCCATATTCGATTGCACTCATCCAGGCAAAAATCACGCAGCATGCATGTATAGTCATTCACGTGGAAGTTGAAAAACACAGGCAGTGGTGGACGTGTTGAACTCCAGCGCATAGGACATCAGATGATTAACAAATAGAAGAAGACATGCAGTTCATAACATCACTGCAGTTCAAAAAAGCCAGCGCACATGTTTTTTCCACCTCACCACAAATCACGTAGCAATTAAAGACGGCTCAGCTGAAACTCATGAACTACTGTTCATGTGCACTTTCCACATCCTCAACTGAAGTGTGCACAATTGGTTAACCTATAGTCCTCCACTGAGTTTTTCTACCTATCTTCGAGATTCTGCTACATATCAGGCTCGCTCAGAGGTGCAGGGGCGCTCTACAGGCATTTCTACAGGAAGTCGTCTACAGGAAACGCAGAAAACAACCATGCAGAAAGAAAACGTGGGATTTTCGGCAAATTTCAAGCTCCAGACGAGGTAGGCTCAGGAAACTTCTCTGCATATGATATTTATATAAGGTGGAGGATTAAAAACACAATATTGGGTTGAAAGAAAGGGAAGTGAAGCTTAAAATGCTGCCTGTGTTTTTTCCCTCCTTTGGGTTATACACAGTCTCTCCATTTTCCTCCTCTGCATCCGAAATATGCCTTTTTCTTTCTCACATTCTTTTGAAAAAAGGATGCAACCATATAAGCCAACCTATGAGAAACAAAATTTGCAAGACTGTCCACTCTCTGAAGCAAAACCTTGTGTTATAAATATTCTCTGTTCTGTCAAAGGTATTGATTTTTCTCAAAAAAAAAAAAAAAACCGAGAAGCAAATTCAAGTTGGAAACAGTTCGAGGAAAAATTGCAAATTGATGTTGTGAAAAAGAAGAACATGAGAAATTCCTGACTCCAGAAAGACAAACCTCAGCCATTTCTCTATTTCTAGTTTTGAAAGTTTGTTTCCTCCCTCCTCACCTGAACATTTCCAACAGTCACCACACATCATGACAGGGAGATTTTTAGAAATATGGCAGGGGAAGATGAGGAGGAAATAGAAAAAGAGGAAAAGACCAAAATGGAGAAAGAAGGACTTGAAACCAAGGAGGAAATCAAAACAGAAGGTGAGAAGGAAGATCCAGAGCAGAAAAGAAAAAGACTAAAGCAGAGAAGGCAAAAACTAAGCAAGATGAGAAGAAAGCCAAAACAGAGCATGAGGAAGCAAGATATTTAGGCAGAGATGAAAACTAAGGGTAAGGAAGTTAAGGGAGAGAAAACCTAGGGCAAACCATCACAGGGGAAGCCACAGGAAAAGCAAGAGGAAAAGCAAGAAAGAAGAAGGAGGAAGAAATAGAGAGAAAAAAACAAGTTTAATCCTTGGAAATTGTTGCAGGTTGCAGGAACACAATGCTGAAAGGGGGTCTCCCAACACAAGCAAAAGGGTCCCTACCAAGTTCCCAGGCATCCTCACATCCATCCCCTCCATGAACACTCATTCTTTTCAGGGTTCGAGCACAATCTAGTCATGGTTCAACCTTCTACAGGAAGCTACAGGACTTTCTACATGAAGTTCTGTATTTCTACCATAAACATCCTGTAGAGCCTTTGGGCAAGCCAGAATCGATGATGGAGAGGGATTTGAAGCTTGAAGTCTATTGAGGAGGCATGAAACCACTCTTTTCTTCCATCATCCACTGGTTTCATCTCCTTTCACCACCATTGCCACCATCTGATTGAATACACTTGCACAATCATACCAAAGCTGAGAATTCTTTAGAAAAAGGAGCAGGCAGTGGGAAGAAGCAAAGAGGAAAGCATGGTTTCATGACTGAGAAGAGGACATCACTTCAGAAGCTTAGCATGACAGGGAGGCCACTAGGGCCATCAAAGATGAGGAGATAGATTGGTTGCACAGAGGATGAGCAACACTTTCAGTAGGGGGGTGATGATGAGCCCCAAAAATGGATAACTATATGGGCTCATTCAACCTCCTAATTTGACTTAATCCACCATTCTCATTAGTTTATTGCATATTTTTGATTATATTTATGCTAATAGAGTGAATTGGGTTAGTCATTATGCCAACATGTCTAATGTGTGCTTTGTGTAGCCTTTTTGGTCAATTTGGAGACAAAATTGAAGGTTTTAATGAGCACTTGGCAACCAAATTCATGGGAGAACAAGGGAGAGGATTTGTAGGAAGGTGTCCCCTTCATTTATGGGCCCTTACCTCAAATTCTCCACCATCATCTTGGAGTTCAAGGGCCACCAAATCAATTACCACAAGGGCAGCCAAGCAAGTCAAGTAGGACTGCTGTTAACTGCAAGTTTTGGGCAGCCGAGTCCCTAAAGTTTAGGAGGACTGTTGGGGTCCTCAATTTGTATAAATAAGAGGGCTTAGGGCCTCATTTCAGTTAGTCATTTTGTATTCATTTTGTAGTCATTTGGTAGTTTGATTTTTAGGCAGTAGATTAGCTTTGCTTTTAGCACATTTTCAAGTTCTCCTTGTGGACAGTTTTTGGAATGTAACATTTGTTGCTCAATAAAGATGAATCCAGCTTTGCACCAGCTCTAAATCTCTCTTAAGAGGTTGTAGCTCTTGGGGTCGGGCCCATATCAAGTGCCTAGTACCTCCTTTGTTTACTTTCATGTGTCTTTGCTGCATTCTTAGAATAAAATCTGTTATTTAGATTTAAACCTTGTTTTATTATTTAGGTTGTTTTTGATGAGTAAAATAGCTTTTCATGCTCAGATTTAGTCAATAGGTTGTTAACAGAAAAAGCTTCAAGAAAAGGGCCAAATAAAATTTGTGGTTTCACCTCTCCCTCAGTGGGATCAAGAGCTGTGACTAGGACGACTTTGATGCCCACAAAAACACTGATTTTTCTTTGCCATGCAATCACTAGTGTTTTATCTTCATTTGTAGAAGTTGGTTACAAGTTCAGACTTTCATTTGCTTAGTTGCATGAGTTAAAATACATGGTTTCATTGCAGGTCACACTTCTGTTCATTCTCTCTACTGACAGCTAGCAAATTAGGTCAACGAAACTAGGTCTTTGAATTTACAAGTCTTTGTTGGTTCAGATTGGAAAAACGACTTGCAGAGCACCTGTACCACCCCTTCATCTGCTTATTCTCCATCAGCACCATCCACTCCACCCTCTACTTAGAATCCTTACCTCACGTTTGCCACATTTGCTCACATAACCCTAGTTTTTGTACATCATTGTTTAAGCCTTCTTTGAGCCAACTTAGCTATCTACACCTTCTCACCACTCCATCCACTAGTCCCTGGGCCACTTCAGACCCATATCCTACCTCCATGTCCATTCATGCATATTCCCTCACTCACCCATCCTCCAAAATTGAATTTTAAAACATCCTGTAGAAATTTTTGAACATCCTGTAGAAATTCTTGAAACATCCTGTAGAACCCCTGCAGACTTCTTGTAGAAGCTCACGAATGAGGTTTCTTGATAGCCAAACTCTGTGGAACTCTCTGGAAGGGTGTTATGGACCCCTTAGGCCCTCTCTGAACCTTCCCGACCTCTTCCAAGCATTTCCTCTCGCCAATCCACCTCTGCACAGTCACAAACAGTTAAAAGCACATGTATGATAATTCTAATAACTTATTCAAAAATACAAAAAAGATGGTTTCTTCAGGTAGAGGTAGTCTAGACACATGTATTTTACCTTCATACAAGTAATGGCATCCCTTCCAGTAGTTTTCATTCTCTCCTTTGCATCAGTAGGACTAGCTGGTAGAATTAGGGTTTGCTATGGTTTGCATTACTTTTTGGCTTTCAGTTTCTTTCCGCAAGTAGATTAGCTTCCTTTGAGTTAGCTTTCATCCATCAGTTAAAAATCTTCTTCTAAGAGCTCATAGAAGTTGGTTTAAGCCCCTAGCAGACTTGTGCCAGCTGACCAAGTGACAGATGCGGCAAGAGCTAGTACTTGTGCATACAACATCGTCACTTCCAAGTTTGTTACGAACTACCGGGTTGATAAAAGTAAAGAAGGGAGTCCCAGGAGTTGCAGCATTATTGCTACAATACTGGAGCCCACCATCTAGGTCTTGGGGAATTAAATTAGGTGGCTCAATCAAGTTGGACCTTACTTATGCAACGATCCCTATATTTGGAAGTGAAATGAGGAGATTGTATAGAGAATCAATTTTTTTTAAAACTGTTACAAAATATGACAATCCTGATAGTTCTCATGTATATAGCTCCGCAAAAGAGTTTGGTTAAATTTCCTAATAAAAGTATATGAAAATATAAAAGAAGGTATTGAAGTTCGTGCATCAACAATATATAAAAAAGTTGAAGACACAACCTCTTCCATCTGGAAAATATATCTTGATCATGCATATTCAAAATAAGGAAATGTAGCAAATACCTTATTGGTCTCTCCAAAAGGATAAATGATTCCTCTCTCATACAAGCTTGAATTTGATACAAAAAATACTATGACATAATATAAAGCATTGATTTTAGGGTTGCAGGCTTCAAGGAGTCTTAAACTAGAAAAACATGGTATTTTTTAGGGATTCAGAGTTGTGTTTTGGCACAATCACAACACCCCCATTTTTAACTTATCTATTTCAAATAATGGAGACCCTTTCTATTAATTTCGGCCAAGTCACATTTTAATATTTTTTCTTTTGCTCAAGTGTCCTACAATTTTGCGAGATCTTCATTTTCTTTGGATTTCTATTCTAATTGCTTCATTATGTTCGACTCTTCACTATATTTCTATCAGTTCTTGTTTCATCTCATTTGATTGCACGGTCTGCAAATGGTGCTTATCCGAAGTTAAGTGATTTTTACTGCCAAGGCTAAAAAATGTACAAAATGTATTTTATTTAATTTTTGTAAATTAATTGTAAATATTGATTCTTAGTTAATTTTTACTAATTAATTCATTTTTCACTAATGGTCCTACAAAATTGCAATAGCCAAATTGTAGAACAATTAAAATTACGTGTTTTCGGATCTCAGAGGTCTATGCTAAATCCCAATTTAAAGGAAATTATGAAATCTGAAATCCCTTAGTTATCAAGTGGTTGTAGTTATTTTAATATGATAGGCACCTTGTTATATATTGGCTATAGTTTATAAAAGGGTCCCACTCCACGTGAGCATCACTCCCTCACTCCTCGAGACCTTTTAAAATATTGTAACTTTCGTTTAAATAGAACCTTCGATGTATATATTTTCCGATGGTTCGATGCTTCCTCCTCACCATACTTTACCATGTCTCAAAACCCCTTATTACTCATGTATTCATTCACTTCATATATTATAATGGTCCCTCCTTGTTAATCAACCTTTCATGATATCAGAACATTTAACAATCAAAACCTCTCTGTTTAATAAACCTCAGATGAGCTATTCCTCTGATGATTGATGTTCAATTCCTTCTGATGTCGCGTGGCTCCACCTCCTCTTTCGACACCTTGGGTTATATATGGCATCATAAATCTTGATGTCCCTCATTCATACCTTTGATGGCTTATTAATTACTTTGTCTCAAGGCCCCATCGGAACCTCGGGAACTTTATGACCTCAGGGATTTTGTTTTAAATAAACTTTTGATTCCTTATTAATTTTGATGCCTGATGAAGCCCGTGGGCTTGTTGACCTTGGAAGATTTATTTATAAAACCTTGCTTGCCTTTCCCTCGGAATCGAAACTCGGCACAAATTTCATTTCGGGGTTCTTTTTTAATAAACTTCCAATGTTTAAAATCTTTCGATGCCTGATATGTTCATATTTCTTTGATTTTGGATGTACATATAAAGTTTTTTATTCAATATAACATTTTGTTAAATAGAATTATTATATTAATTTAAATAGTATTTTATTAAACTTTTCTTTTGATTTAATGAATTAATTAAAAATTTTAATTCATTTAACATTGTATTATGTAATTAATTTAACTCTTACAACATAGTTACCAATCAAACGGGAATTATTACTTCAAAATGGATACTCGAGCCCAAA
Source organism: Pinus tabuliformis (assembly GCA_031772625.1). NCBI lineage: Eukaryota > Viridiplantae > Streptophyta > Pinopsida > Pinales > Pinaceae > Pinus > Pinus tabuliformis. The sequence goes on along the minus strand of CM062814.1, from coordinate 424,444,596 downwards.
AATCTCAAACAAACATGAAAAAACACCTTGAAGTCGAAAAGTGTTGATGCCTGAATAACGTTTTGTTTTGTTCTGTTTTTTCTTTTAAGAGTAAATTTTCAATATTTTTTAAAAATAATAGTAAAAAACAATAAAAGCCATTTTGTTTGGTGCAAAAAACACCTTGGAATCGAAAAGTGTTGATGCTGGGTTAATGTTTTTTTTTTTTTTTTTTTTTTTTTTTTTTTTTTTTTTTTTTCAGGGTACATTTTCAACATTTTTTAGTAATGACATTAAAAATAAAATATCGTGACTATGAAAAACTTTAAATTTCCAATATTTTCAAGCATTAATTAATGATAAAATATCAAATCTTTGAAAACCCTTAAAATTCCAACGATTTTTAAGTATGACATTAACTTTAAAATATTACTTCTTTGAAAAACCTTAAAATTGCAACAATTTTCAAGCATGGTGATAAGAAAAAAAATTTATAATTGTTTTCAACCATAACATTAAAGATAAAATATCATGACTTAGAAAAACATTAAAATTCTTGAAATTTTTTCAACTATGGAATTAAAACCAAAGATTATGATTACAAAACAATCTTAAATTTTCAAAATATTTCAAGCATGACATTATGGAAAAAATTTATGACTAAAAAAACTTTAAACATGAACACTTGAATAAAAGAGTTATTATACCAAGAGTAATATTTTTAAATGTTAAATGTATAGTGATTTTGAAATCTTAGCATAAGACAACTTGATACATTGCGAAAAAAATTTAAAAATCAACTATCAAATTGACACGTAGTGTAGGTGAGTTCAACCCATTGTAATGAAAATTTAAAATCCAACCATGAAATTAACACATTGTGGCGCAGACTCGATTCATTATAACGAAAAATTTAAAATGAACTATCAAATTGCCCATAATGGGATCGGGTTGCTAGACAAGCATTGACACACACCCTACAATATATATATATATATATATATATATATATATATATATATGAAAACAAAAATTCAAATATTGAAAAAAAATAAAAAATAAAAAATAATAACAAGTAATAAAACATATAAAAAAACATGACAAAAAAATCAAATATAAAAAATATATAGTAATGACATTATATATATATATATATATATATATATATATATATATATATGAAAACAAAAATTAACTATACCATGCAAAAAAAAAAAAAGGGAGAAAAAAAACAGTAAAATAAAATAAAAACCGAAAAAAAAGAAAAAAAATTACAAAAATAAAATACAACATTAAAATAATAATAATAATAAAAATAAATAAATTCCCCGTAACACCGAGGCCCAACTGGGCAAGGGTGGCAACGAGACAATTCATGACAAGAAATAAATTAAATTTCTTTAAAATAAAAAATAAAAAAATAAAACCATAAAAATCTAAAAAACAAAAAATCAAAATTAACTTGTAAAAATGAAAAATTTAAATAGAAAATAAATAAATAAAACAAAAAATATATATATATAGATATGAATGAAAAAAAAAAAAAAATTAAAAAGAGGTCACTTTTTAAGTTTAAAAAAAAATAAAAGATAAAAACATCATTTAAAAAATGTCAATAATTAAAAAAATAAATAAATAAATAATAAAAAAAAAATTCAAAACAATTAAAAAATGAATTTAAATTTAAAATAAAAAAAAAAAAAATCGATTTTTGTTTTTAAATTATATTTTAAAATTTAAATTATAAAAATATTTAAAACAAAAAATATTTAAATACAACAATTAAAATAAAAAATATTTAAATTTAAAAATTTAAAAAATTTAAAAAGGAAAAAATAAATAAATAAATTTAAAACAAACAAGAAAAAAACTTAAATTAAAATCAAAAAAATTTAAATTTAAAAAGAGAAAAAAATAGTTTAAAAAAATAAAAAATAAACAATTAAAAAAATTGAAATGTAAAAACAATTTAAAAAAATAAAATAAAACAATTAAGAAAAACAATATATAAAAAAAACAATATAAAAAAAAACAATTTAAAAAAACAATATAAAAAATAAAACAATGTAAAAAAAAAAAAAAAACCACGCCCCCGTCCCCTCTCCCTTTCCTCACCCCCGTCCCCTGGCCACCCTTGGCCCTCCCCCTAGAGGCAGCAGGTTAGGGGCTTGGGCGGGGAGGAGTGGGGCGTAATGTGGGGAGGGGAGGGCTGAGGGTCAGGAGGGGAGGAGGGTGAGACAGGGGGTGGGGTGCGAGTCAGGTGGTGGAGAGGGGAGGAGTCGGGAGGAAGGTGAGCGAGAGTGGGGACATTATTTTTTTTGAATTGTGTTTTTAAATTGTTTCTTTTTACATTTTTTTTTAATTTAATTATTTTTTTTTTAAATTGTTTTTTTCTTTTTAAATGGTCTATTTTAAATTGTCCTTTTTTAATTCTTTTTTTATTTTTTATTTATTTTTAATTGTTTTTATTTTTAAATTGTATTTAATTAATTTTTTTTAGTTGTTTTTTTAAATTGTTTTTATTTTTTAATTGTTTTGATTTTTTTTTTGTTAATGTCTTTTAATTTTTATAATTTAATTTTAAATTTTTTTTTTTGATATTTTTTTTAATTTTTATGTTATTTCTTCATTTTTATAATTTTACTTAAAAAAAATATATTCTTAAATTTTTATTTTGTTTATTTAAATTATTTAATTTAAATATTTTTTATTTTAATTAATTTTTATGTTAATTTAAGTTTTTTTCATAATTTTTTTTGGGAATTTTTTTTTTTTTTGTAATGTGGTAATTTTTTTGTTATTTTTTTTAGCATAAAAAAAATGATTTTAGATTTATTTTTTTATGGAACAATTTGCTTTTCTTTAAATTAAAAAAAAATAAAAATCATTTATTTATTTATTTTTCAATATTTATTTATTTATTTTTTTTTTTTTTCATTAATTTTTTATTCAATTTTTTATTTTTACGAAATAATTTTGGTTTTTTTTTACATTTTTATAGGTTTTTTGGTTTTTTTTTTCCTTTTCTACATTTTTTTTGCATTTGATTTTTTTTGTCACAGTTTTTTTTTTACTAACATGTTTTATGTTTAATATATATATATATATATATATATATATATATATAGACATTTTATTTTTATTTTTATGTTTTTTTTTTTTTTTTTCTCGGTAACAAGGCTAATCTATTAAATATGTACAGAGTGCAAAATTACATCAGGTAAGACCAGTATGCTCTTGCCCTCAAGGGGCACCAGACATAGACAAAACTAAGACTGACAAAGACCCAGACATAATTTCCCATAGCAAGCCCTCGCAGGGGTGGTTCCATGAAGTTCCGAGACTGTCCATAGACGGAAGCCCGCGCAGGGGTCTTAGACAAAAAGAACTGTTCAAGTCGTCCCGCGCAGGGGAAACAGTAAGTACTTTCATCATTGACACAAAAAACCAACAGCTTTAACATCCTAAAACAACATTGACTGAAACAACAACAAACCAGGAGACGGCAGCTGAGTCTGGAGCGACCTGGTGGATCAAGGGCGCCGGCGTGATTATTCACTCAGCTCATCCGGTTGCTCTTCCACAATTGGGCACCAGCTGTAGTAATTCGGCTCAGCATGAGTAGGTGAGGTCGCTTCCGCTTCCCCAGTAGTAGCATTAGGAGCAATCTGGGAATGCTTGGATTTTTCCTCGACGTTGGCCCGGCTCTTTTCTTCCTGCTCCAACTCAGCTGTCGGAGCCTGCTCTGCATCCCCATGGTAGTCCTGCATCCCTTGCTCCCGAGCTTCTATGGGGTCATCCACCTCAAGAGGGTTCTCGATGAACAGAATGGAAACATGAGCACTAATTCTCGGGTTTGCCGTAGAGCTGGTGAAGTTGAAAATAGTGGAGCCAAAGGCTGGCAAGGAGGACGAGCTGGATGCCCCGGCATCCATATGTTGGCCAGCGTGCAGGGGGATGGCTCCAATGGAGCTTGCCAGATTACAGTGGCAGCAATGCCTCGTTTCATCTCTCCCAGGTCTGCTCGAACCCCCGCCTCTGGAAGAACCACGACGGCTCAGCAACCTCTGTCTGGGTCTCACCATAATGGGATGAGACTCCCTGCAAACTGCCAAGTGAACCAGACTGTCGATTACCAGAACCAGCTCCGTAATAGACTCAACCGCCTGAGAAGGGACCGCTTCAATGGCAGAGAGGCCAGCCAAATGCAACACGACCAAAATTCCTTGCTCCAAACTGGATTTATGCTCTTCATCGTCACCTACCCACCTCAAATTCCCATCCGCCATTACTACAGCAATGCTCTGGATCGAGTGCACTCTCCGGGCATTCACTGCTGTCGTCCCCCGTCCCTTCGTTTTAAACCGGGATTGTTCTCGTCGTCCTCTCGCATGGAGTGCCACGTGATGCCCGTGGAGCGGCATGTGGCCAGCTTCCAACTCCCGTCCCATCGCTTTAAACACCCGCATCCGGGGGAGTTTCCTCCATTTGGACCAGTCGAGAGCATTCTTGGGCTTCCTCATTCGATAATATGTCATTCAGCTGTCCTGTAATTAGAGAGTGATTTCCTCCCACTCCAACATTGGCCATGTAGTCCGCTATCTTATTGCCTTTCCTCTTTGTATGAGTGAAGGTGATAGCTCTGTTGCTTTGAAGCTTCTGTTCTATTGCCTCCAGACGTGCCTCTAACCTCCAGCTGGTTGCTACTTTTTTGGCTTGTGATCCATTTAGGATTTTTTTGCCATATTGATGAGGATTTAGGAGTCTCCTTCAACCTCTAGAGGATAGAGGTTTAGCTCCCCCGCGAGTTGAAGACCTTGCCATAACCCTTCCAATTCAGCTGAGTTGTTGGTGTCCCAACCAATGCTTCCATAAAAGAGTGTCATGGGAGTCCCTTCATGATTTCTGATTATTCCTCCAAAGCCTGCTAACCCAGGATTCCCCTTTGAGGCACCATCGAAGTTGAGTTTGAAAGTATGCTTTGGCGGAGGCTTCCATTCAGCTTGTTTGTCCTTGCTGTTTGCAGGGGGATTCTGCTGGTTCGTGCTGTTGGTGCATCTGAGCTGCCAATTGTCCATGATGGCTTTCTCATTGGCTAGGGTAGGCCAATCCTCCTTCTTCCATGATCTTATCATCAGAGTTTCTTGGATATTTTTGCAAAGCATATGCCAGATTGTGTCCATGGAGGAGCGTTGATTTTTGAAGATGCGCTTGTTTCGCTCCTTCCAAATACTCCATAGGATTAGCCCGGGAATCAATTGCCAAAGATGATTGAGGATGTTGCTCTTGTACGGGTCCTTTTGCCATTGTCGTATGGAATTCGTAATTTCATCTTCAAGTCTGCATCTCTTTTGGCATCGAAAGCTTGCTTTCTCCCATAGATGGTTGGCTAGAGGACAAGAGTCCAACAAGTGTTGGAGCGTTTCCTCATGGGCGCAACAGTTAACGCATATGGAGGGTCCATGGAAATTTTTCCTTCGGAGCTTGTCCCAAGTTAGGATTCTCTGATGCCCTACCAGCCAGAGAAAATGACAGATCTTGGGCCATGAGCCTGAGTTCCATATTTGGCCCCAGATCGGGTCCTGAGGTGCAGCGTCATTGCAAATAATTTTATAAGCTTCAGACGTGGTGAACGCTCCCTTTGGTAGATATCCCCATCTTAGGATATCTTCCCTTTCACCACATCTGATTTTTCTTTTGCTGAGTTCCGTTTCCAATGCTGTGGATGACTGGCGATTATCATTTGAGAGGATTTGGTTGCCTGGTTTCCAGGTTCTGAATCCTTTCTCCAAATCCTGGGTCCAAAAGTGCCTGATTTTGACCAGCTGTGCTTCCTCCTCCATATGATGTATAGGCTGGTTCAGAGCATTGCTGAGGGTGGGCATTTGATTCCATGCGTCCGTCCAGAATCTAGCATTATTTCCATTTCTTACCTCCCAGAAGCTGTGCTTCTGGATCATCTTATAATGTTCCTTGGCAGCATTCCAAATTAACGAACCTTTGTTACAGGGTTCCAATCTGATAAGCTCTTCCTGGGGTCGCTGGTTTGCATATTTTGCTGTCCATAAAGTGACCCACGGCTTGCCTGCATTGGTGAGCCATTGCCACCAGATCTTGGCTCCCATGATGGCATTGCTGTGCTCCGGATCCCTTAGTCCAATTCCTCCTTTTGCCTTTGGCTTGCAAATTGTGCTCCATTTTACTAGAGCCCACTTGCGATTGGTTGCATTGCTCCCCCAAAGGAAATTTCTCTGAATTTTCCTTAGTCTTTTTAGGACCCATTTAGGTGCTGCCAAGATGGAAAAAAGGTACAACGGCATAGCTTGAAGGACAACTTTAATAAGAACCGCCCGGCTGATAAGGTTCAGGGTTCTGTGAGTCCATTGATTGAGCCGAGATTTAAGCTTTTCAATTAAATTGCGCCAAGAGGCATGAGTGATGGCTGAGGTAGTGAGGGGAGCTCCAAGATACTTTGAGGGGAGAGTGGCCATAGGGAATCCCAGGATACGGACTATGGCCGACTTGACTACTGGGGGAGTGTTGAAAAAGAAGATCTGCGATTTGGAGCAATTGATATTGGTCCTTGAGGCTTCTGTGAAATCAGTGAGGACAGCTTTGAAAATTGAGGCTTCTTGAACAGATGGGTACCCAAACAGCATCGTGTCATCAACAAATTGCTGATGGGAGGTAGCTGGCAGGTGGTGAATGGAGATACCCTTAAGCTGGTGCATGTGGAGGGCATTCTTAATGTGACGTCCCAGTCCCTCAGCCATCAAAACAAAGAGGAAGGGGGAGAGTGGGTCACCTTGCCTAATACCTCGGGAGGGATAGAAAGGGCGAGAGGGGATCCCATTTACTAGGATGGAGAAGCTAGAAGAGGAGATAAGGCTCATAACCCAGCGAACCCAAGTGGGGCTGAAACCAAAAGCATATAACATTTGCTGAATATAATTCCAACTGAGTTTGTCAAAAGCCTTGGAAAGATCCAGTTTAAGGAGCATACCTGCCTGCTTTGAGTGCTTGAGAGTATGTGCAATCTCATGTGTGTGGATGATTCCGTCTAAAATCTGTCTGCCTTCCACGTAACCTGATTGTTCCGGCGAGATGAGCATTGGCAGGAGGGGCTTTAGCCTGTTTGCGATGACTTTAGAAATGACCTTGTATATGACATTGCATAGTGCTATGGGCCGGAATTTGTCCGGTTTGAGCGCATCCTCTTCTTTTGGAATCAGGGCAATGAAGGTGGTGTTGAGCGAGGGAAGTAGCCAATGAGCAACTCTCGACTCCTCCACTACCTCCCAGACTTCCATCTTAATCAAATCCCAGAACTTGTGAAAGAAAGTAGTGGTAAAACCATCCGGGCCGGGAGCTTTTCCATCTTTGAGCTGAGTCATTGCATTTTCTACTTCCTGCATTTGAATTGGGCTTAGGAGTAACTCATTATGCTCTTCAGTGACTAATTTTGGTATATTGCGGGTAATTCTTTCAATTGCCGGATTTCTGTTGATGTCAGGTTCTTGGTGGACCTGCTTGAAGTGCTCTAGGAGAGTGTTTTCGATTTCCTCATGTTGCTCCACCTTTTCTCCTCCTAGTTTTTGAATGTATGGGATATTGTTGCCCATTCTGCGTTGCACTGTTGTTCTGTGAAAAAATTTTGTATTTCTTTCTCCCTCTTTGAGCCATCTGATTCTTGATTTCTGTTTCCAGTATATCTCCTCCTGCCTTCTTCTTTCTTCTAGCTGAATGTGGATGCGCTGTTCCTGTGCGAGTGTTCGCTCGGTATGCCCGCATGTACTTATTTCTCTTTGCAGTTCCTCCAGTGCTTTTTGAAGATCATTTTGCTCCTTGAATATGTTTCCAAAGGTCTCTCTGTTCCATCTCTTGAGGCAGAGCTTTAGATGTTTGAGTTTCTGTTGAAACTGAAACATTTTGGAGCCGTCTTGAGGGCGGAAGGAGGTCCATGTGGAGTTGACGAAGTCTCTGAGAGAGGGATGAGTGAACCAAAACTCCTCAAAACGGAAAGGTCTTCGCGTTTTATTGCCTGGGCGTTGCCATTGAAGGGCAATCGGCCAGTGATCAGAGCCAGAGTGAGGTAGAATGGCCGCCGAGAAATCCCCCCCTAAGTGGATCGAGTTATCTGATATGAGAAAGCGATCCAGCTTGGAGGCTATTTGATGAGGGCCTGTTCTGCGATTACTCCACGTAAAAGTACCATTGCAAAACTGTAAGTCTATCAAGGATGCATTCTGAATAAAGTTTTTGAAGTAGGTGTTTTCCTGCTCCAGCTTGTTTCTGCCTCCAATCTTCTCCTCTAAATTTGTGATCATATTATAGTCCCCTCCCGCAATCCATAGAGGGTGCTTGCGATTGGCGTTGAGGACTTCTAAAGTGTGAAGGAGAGCCATCTTTTCCTTTGCTTCCTGAGGGAAGTAAACATTCGAGAGGTTCCCATGAATATTTGTGCCGACTATGTGGAAGGTAGCCTGAATGAGATTGTGTGAGGCATGGAAGTCCGACAGAGTAAGGGCTTGTGAGTTCCATGCAATGGCTAATCCCCCTGAAGCGCCCGATGCATCTACATCGACTGATTGACATCCTGACCATGCTTTGGAGAAGATTCTTTCTAAAGTAGTGCTATTACATTTTGTTTCCTGGAAAAAACAAATTTGTGGCTTTTCCAATTTAATCATATTTTTAAGCATTCTGAGCTTTCCTGGGCCGTTGAGCCCCCTGAGGTTCCATGAGATGAGCTTCATGATTCACTATTGGGGGAGGGCTTGTAGTACTTCGTAAGCTTAGCATACTTACCGAAGTCTACCAGAATCTTTCCGAGCGCGATTTTTCTTTGGAGGTCTGTTCTTCTTCCTCTTTTTTTGGAGTCTTTTGGGGTTTGGCTGAGATCCCAGTGACTGCCTGGCTGAATGCCAAGCTGATTTTGATAGTAGGCCCTGGAAATGACCATTTCCAGTTTGTCCAGCTGTAGTTCTAGGATGCTTTCATATGCTTTTCTCTTGCATGCTGCTTCTAGTTCAAGTATGTCTAAACCATATAGATCTATACTTTCCGGCTCTTCCTCCATTTGTTGCACCTGATTGTCTTCTTCCGCGGGAATACTTGGATCCTGGGCGGGGCCTGAGGATCCATCAACCTCCATTTCGTTATCTTTGTCCTGTTGCTTCTCTTTGCTCTCCACAATGAGGATAGGGGGATCTTTAGAGGGGTGGGTTTTGGATGGGTGGGCCTCGAGAAGTGGCTGTGAGGAGGAAGAGGGGTGGTCCGAACTCGGAGGGGGGGAGGTGATGTGCTCTTCCGAGATATTAGCCAGGATTCCAAAGCTGTTCCTGACTGAATGTTCAGGGCCTGTATTCGATTTGGGTTTCTTCCCTGTGGGTGGTTTTTTGTGCGCTCTCTTGCGAGTTGGGGCTTTGGTGAAGCCATCATTGGGCTGTGATTCAGAGGGTGAAGGGACTTTATCTTGAACATTCAGGGGGCAGTCTCTAAATAGATGCCCTATGGCATGGCATTTACGGCAGCGAAACGGAACATGTTCATAATCTAAAGGCTGAATCCACTCATAATCACGGTGAGAGAGACTTACCGATTCCGGCAGGGCTTTGTCCAGGCGCATGAAGACGCATAAGCGGGCATAGGATGTGAATCTTCAGAGCTTCGTTTCTTCAGCAGTTCTAATATATTCCCCTAAGCCATTTCCTATGTTTTTCAGAATGTTTTCTTCCCAATATTCATCTGGTAATCCATAAAGTCTTATCTAGATTGGTGCCCATGTTAGATCCTCCTGATCTGGGTTGAATCTGGGACCCCAATCCCTCAGATATAGGCCCGCCGAGTTGAAGAAATAAGGACCCTCAACCAGGATTCTATATTTATCTTCCAGATAGAAAAATATTGCAGTGAAGAACCCTTTTGGGCCTAACTGCAGAGTCACATCTCCCTTAGGTTTCCACTTCGCGGCAATCCAACTATACAGGGCTTTCTCCGTCGGCCAAAACCCTATGAACTTCCCAATGAGTGCATGGTCAGTCATGTATTGGATTCGTGCTTCTATTATTTCCCCTGGCAGTTCGATTCTGGGTCAATCTGTGGCTATTGGTTTGCATGTGGTTGAGGAGACCTTCTGAGTACCTTCTGATGGGGTTGTCTTCTCAGTCTCTCCATTTACCTTATCTTTCAAGTTCTCTTTTCCTTTGCGTTCATTCTGGCGCAAGATTTCTAGATTGATGACGTTCTCATGGATTGATCCAAATCGGATTGATCTCTCATTGTGTTGCTGTGCTACATGTACGCTGGGGGAGGTTGCAGAAGCCCCCCCTGGGGGGTCTCCCATGTGTCCTGCGCCTTTTCCTCCTTTGTATTGAGAAGCCTGCGCAGGTCGTCAGGTCCTTGCTGGTTCTCTGCACTGAAAAATCTGTGCCGTCTGAGCACACAGCCGAACCCTAGCTGTAGTCGCCATATTTTTATGTTTTATTACTAACATGTTTTTATTAATTTTATTTTTGTCATGCTTTATGTTTTATTTTTATGTTTTATGTTTTTTTTTTTACATTTTTATAGGTGTTTTTTTTTGTCATGTTTTTATTAATTTTTTTTTATGTTCTATTAGTAATGTGAAAATCACCAACATTTAAAAAAGATTATCCACACTTAATTCATTAGAAAATTTAAAGTGTAAAAACTATGCCCTCTAAACAAAAAGGGTTGATGCTCATTAGCACTTTTCAAAATCAAGATGAAAATCACTAACAAAAAAAAATGTTCACACTTGATAAATAAAAAACGTAAGTGTCAAAAATAAGCCCTCTAAAAAAATGTGTTGATGCTGCATCAACATTTTTCAAAATCAACATGAAAATCACTAACATTTAAAAAAATGTGTTGATGCCGCATCAACACTTTTCAAAATTAGAATGAAAATCACTAACATCGAAAAAAAATGTTCATACTTGATACATTAGAAAATATAAAGTGCCAAAAATATGCTAAAAAAAAGTGTATTCTAGCATCATAGCTTTTCACAATCGGGTGATTTTTTGCTACCTCAAAAAAACAGGTACCAGTTCAATTTCTCATTTGATCGATAACTATGTTTTATTTTAATAGTTTGTAATTTATTTTAATAATTTTAAATAAAACGTATATAATTAATTTAATAATTTTAATTAATTACAATTAGTTAATTTTAATTGTACAATTAATTAAGATTAGTTTTTTAATTAAATTTTCTGAATTTTAGCCCATATCCATTTTTCCAGAATTTTGATATTTTTGGCACTTCAACTTTAGGGAAGCATATCTCAAGATTTATTCAACCAAATGAAGCTTGCAATAGTTCGTTGGAAAGGTAAGATAGAAAAAAAAATATGAGAAGGTTAAGTTTAGTAGATTCAATCATTTAATGACCCAGAAATCCAACAAAAGACAAAGTGACAAATTTGCAACAAAAATTTAGTTTTTCTATTTTGATTTGGGCAAATTTTATTGGTTTTGGAATGACAGCATAATAACAATTCTATAATGAAGAATAAACACTTAAAGAATCGTAAAAAACTTTAATACCCAAATGAAATCATACCTCCATCCATTGATGCTAGCTCACACTCTGATATTGTTTATTTTTTAACAGGCTTACCCATTCGAATCCATGGAAGCCTTTTCCCACAAAGTTTCTTCTTTATCGTTAGTAGGTTTTTGTGTGACCGTTTCTTCGCTCCTATCTTTCTTTTGATTTTCTTTACTGTTTTCTTGCACAAACCTGTAGGCAACTTCACAAGGGCCAAAGTGGCCAAAGGCAACAAGACACATGGGCAACAACAAATGGCAGTGAAGTCGGTGACAGTACCATCGGCAAGCTCAGTGAGTGTATGTAGATGGGTCACAGAACTACAATGGCCAAATGAATTTGAACCTCAGGAGCCTCTGCAACGCAGCATGCATTGAAACAAGGCAAAGAATAAGGAATGAAGACAACCTGCAGAATTTTTTCTCTCACCCGGGTGGTACTTCCAAGCTCTGCTCACTCTCATTCAATGGTGTAAGGCTAAAGGGGATTGAGTTAGTGAGCTTGGGGACCAAACAGAAGTATTTATAGCCAAGCTTCCATCAAGATTTTGTTGGCTATATGTCAAGTGTTCCATAGAACATGGTAGAGAACTGCAGAGGCAGTAATGGACCACTCCTGGAGCTCCAAACAAGAAAGTAATCAGCACAGATGGTTTTCGTAATCGGCGGCCGTTATGGCAGCTAACATTATCCCACTTGGTCCATACTTCCAATCTTAACGTCTCATCTTAAAACCCATTGATAATCTATATTAAGTAATAGATACATGAATCATAGTGATAAGTCCTCTAATGATGAGTATTATCTTCCATGTATTACTATGTATTTATTCTTATTATAATTTATGTGGCAACAATTTCTTAATGAATAAACCTTATGTTTATTCTTGGTCCTACACATATGAATTCTCTCAAATCAAATTAAGGTGCACATAAATATGAGGAAACATCACAATAATTAAGAATTTCATTAAAATAACATTTTCCATACAATGAGAAACTACATAATGGAACCAAGTCCCATATTCATACATGATCCTTGAATTTCAATGGTGGCATGCCCTTAGTCAAAGGATCAACGATCATCAACTCAGTGCTGACGTGCTCAATGACCACTTTCTTTTCTTTAACATGTTCTCTTATAGCTAAATACTTAATGTTGATGTGTTTATTTCGACTCCCACTTTTGTTGTTTTTAGCCATAAAAATAACAACTGAATTGTCACAATACATTCTCAATGGCTTAGAGATAGAATCCCTAATTCTAAGCCTAGAAATGAAACTCTTAAGCCATACACCATGTAAAATAGCCTCAAAACAAGAGACGAACTCGGCTTCCATAGTGGAAGTGGCAATCAAGGTCTGCTTGACACTCCTCCATGATACAACTCCACTGCCCATCATAAAAATGTATCCTGATGTTGATTTGCGTGAATCAACACATCCAGCAAAGTCAGAATCTGAGTAGCCAATTACTTCCAAATTATCCGTCCATCTATACATAAGCATGTAGTTTTTGGTTCCTTGAAGGTACCTCATTACATTCATTGCAGCTCTCCAGTGGTCTAAACCTGGATCACTCTGATATCATCCCAACATTCCCACAACAAATGCAATGTCAGGTCTTGTGCAGACCTAAGCATACATTAGGCTTCCGACAGTAGAAGCATATGGAATTTTCTTCATTTGTTCCCTTTCAAAGTCATTCTTTGGAAATTGGTTCAAATTGAACCTATCACCCTTCACAATGGGAGCTACACTTGGTGAACAATCATTCATCTAAAATCTCTCTAAAATTTTATTAATATAGGTTTCCTGAGATAGACCCAAGATGCCTCGGAATCTGTCTCTATGGATCTTAATGCCAATGACATAAGATGCCTCACCCATATCCTTCATATCGAAATTTTTAGAGAGGAATTGTTTCACCTCATGCAGCAAACCCTTATCATTGGTTGCTAGCAAAATGTCATCCACATATAAAACAAGAAACAGATTTTACTCCCACTGACTTTCAGGTATATATATTGTTCCATAATGTCTTCTACAAAATTGAAAGAAGAAATTACATTATGGAATTTCAAATACCATTGGCCGGATGCTTTTTTTAAACCGTATAACGATTTCTTAAGCTTGAAAACCAATTGCTCACCATCACTAGAGGGGAATCCTTCAATTTGTTTCATGTAAACCTCCTCCTCTAGATCTCCATTAAGAAATGTCATTTTCACATCCATTTGTTGCAACTCCAAGTCAAAATGGGCTACTAATGCCATAATAATGCACAAGGAATCTTTCTTAGATACAGGAGAGAAAGTCTCCATGTAGTCGATTCCTTCTTTCTGAGTGAATCCCTTAGCAACAAGTCTTGCCTTGTATCTCTCAATTTTGCGCAATGAGTCTTTCTTTGTACTAAAGACCCATGTACATCCAATGGCTTTTGCACCATTAGGCAACTCAACAAGATCCAGAGTTCATTACTCTTTATAGAATTCATCTCTTCCTTCATGGCATCGTACCATAATTTTGATTCTTTGCAACTCATGGCTTGTGAAAAGGACTCGGGATCATTTTTGGCTCCAATGTTGTAGTCAGATTCTTGTAGATACACAACATAATCATTAGGAATTGTTGATCTCTTTGGTCTAGTAGATCTTCTTAATGTTGTACCATCATCTTCCTAAGAGGTATGTGGCTCAACTCGTTGTTCAAAAGTTCTTGGCAACTCTTGAATTACCTAATCTACTGGAATGTCGTCAGCAGCTTGTGGAACTTCAACAATTGGTTGTTCAACACCAGTTTGTACTTGAGGGGTTATCACTTGATGTGGAAGGTTGAGATTCTGAATGATCCTTCTTAGAAGCTATGTTCCTGGTTTAATCACTCCCAGTAATCAAGTCATTTTCAAGAAACTTTGCATTTCTTGATTCCACAATCCTAGTGCTGTGAGATGGAGAGTAAAGTCTGTAACCTTTATACCTTTCAACATATCTAATGAAATACCCACTAATGGTCCTTGGGTACAACTTCTTCTCTTGTGGATTATATATTCTCACTTTAGATGGGCATCCCCAAATGCGCATATGTCGCAAACTCGGTTTCAAACCTTTCCATAATTCAAATGGCATTTTAGTAATAGCCTTGGTTGGAACTTGGTTTAATATATACACTACCATCTTAAGTGCTTCAGTCCACAAGGATTTAGGAAGATTGGAGTTGCTAAGCATACTCTGCACCATGTCCAATAATGTTCAGTTTCTTCTTTTTGCTACATGATTTTGGTCGGGTGAACCACGCATGGTGTATTGGGCAACAATCCCATGCTCTTGAAGAAATTTTTTGAATGGCCCAGGTGGTTGCCTATCTTCTATGTATCTACCATAATATTCTCCACCTCTATCTGATCTCACAATCTTAATTTTTTTGCTGCATTGTTTCTCTACTTTAGCCTTGAAGATCTTAAAGGCATCTAATGCTTCATTCTTTTTATGATGCATGTAGAGATACATATATCATGAGTAATCATCTATAAAAGAGATGAAGTATCTCTAACCATGTGAGTCCATGTCTGGACTACATATATCAATATGTATGATCTCTAATATGTCCGAACCCCTATTGGCACCTTTCTTTGACTTGTTGGTCTGCTTTCCTTTTATGCAGTCCACACAAGTCTCAAAATCAGTTAAATCCAGAGTATTAAGTACCCCTTCATTTACCAATCTTTTAATTTTTTCTATGGAGATATGACCTAATCTCTGGTGCCATAATTTAGAGGAATCTTCATTAATAACACATCTTTTAGTGCCAGGGTGAACATGCATTGAATCATAAGTGACATTGTTTTGTAAATTAATGTAGTAAAGACCATTAAACAAAATACCATTCCCAACACAATCAGATTTATAAAATAAACTGAAGTATATTTTTGAAAAGTTAAAGGAATATCCAAAAGGTACAAGCCTTGAAACTAAAATCAAGTTTCTAGATAAACTTGAAACATAAAAGGTCTTTTCTAATTCTAAAACAAAGCCACTACTTAAAGTTAAATAGCATGTTCCTATAACTTCCACATGTGAGCACATCTTGTTTCCTGATAAGATGCTTTGCTCACTTCCCACTAGCTTCCTTAGGTTTTGCAAACCCTGCAAGGAATTCAACATGTGAATTGTTGATCCAGAATCAATCCACTAGGTGTTAATATTGACATTAACCATATTAAATTCATAACAAACAAATGACATTGGATTACCTTTGTCTGCAAGCCATTTCTGAAATTTGGTGCATTCCTTCTTCATGTGTCCCTTCTTTTTCTAGAAGAAACACTTAGAATCCTTCTTGATATCGGCTTGGGGAGGTACTTTACCTTTCCCTTTCTGATTGGCTTGAGATTTGCCCTTTCCACGCGTTGCCAGCATTGCACATTCTTCCAGTTCCATCACTAGTCTCCCTTCCTCTTGAACACACATGGTCATGAGTTCATTAATTGACCATTTATCCTTATGTGTGTTGTATGAGATTTTGAAGGGTTTGTATTGGTGTAGAAGGGTGTTCAGGATGTAGTGCACCAGGAAAGACTCCGATATTTCAACCTCGAGTTTCTTCAATTGAGCCATAATGTCCCTCATTTGCATGATGTGCTCGCGTACACCTTTCACATTGGTGAGCCTTAGGGATGAGAACTTTATGATTAGGGTGCTTGCTAGTGCCTTGTCTGAAGTGACGAATTGATCATCAATAGCTTTCAGCAAGTCTCAGACCTTTTCATGCTGATCAATGGAACCATGAATACCAGCTGAAATTTTAGTCTTAATGAGCATCATGCTTAGGCGATTAGATCGCTCCCATCATTCATAAAGCATGATGTCTGCTGCAGTGTTGGTATTAGTGAGTGTCGGTGCTTCATCTTTCCTAATAGCATAGTCTATGTCAATCCACCCCAAATGAAGGAGAACTCTCTCCTTCTAGACCTTATAATTATCTTCCTTAAGTTCAGGGATATCACAACGAATATCAGAGAAATTTGCAGGTTGTACAACTGCATAAAATTAAATATTACATGCTTATGTTAAAATTGAGGCCTAAATAAAATTTCATGCTTTACCAATGTAAATCATGCTTAAAATTGAATCTAATGACATAAAAATTGTCTGTGGACTAAATTTTCAATTCAAACAGATTCAATTATTCTTTATGACAGAATTTATCAAATTATTCACTTAATTCTTAATTATGATTATAACTTGATATAAATTCTATCTTAGATTTGAACTTTATGATAAAACTATTAATTCATAATTCCTATGGGTAAGTTATGAATAATTTGATATTTTATCCTAATTAATTATATATAAATATAATAAAAATTCCCATGGAAAAAATTATTATATCTAGTATAATTAATTACAATTAATGTCTAAATATTCTTTATGTGATCCTAATCAATCATAATATATAATATTTTTTTTTAATTAGAGAGTGACTATTCTCTAATCAATTAAAAATTATATGGATCACTAAACATTATTTCTTTTATGCATAAAAATTAGCTTGATATGAGAATAATGATAATTTGCATAAATAAAACTATAATATTCATGCATAACATTCAATGATATACTCATCCAAAATAACATGTTTTAGTTAGAGTAGAAATAATTAATTCATGCAAATTAAATATGAGCATAGTTAATAAATTTGCACAACAATTATCCAAATTGCATATAATTAAACCAAATGAATATTATAAGCATAAATAAAGGCAAAAATTAGACATATTTCCAAATAAATGCCTTAATTCAGAAAATTCTTAAAATATGGCATTTAGCCAAACATAGCATGTCTATAAACACCAAGGTAGAGATAAAAAATGGCTCTGATACCAAATGACAGCATAATAACGATTCTATAATGCAGAATAAACACTTAAAGAATTGAAAAAAACTTTAATACCCAAATGAAATCATACCTCCGGCCATTGATGCTAGCTCACACTCTGATACGATGTATTCTTTAACATGCTTACACATTCGAATCCACGGAAGCCTTTTCCCACAAAGTTTCTTCTTTATCGTTCGCAGGTTTCCGAGTGACCGTTTCTTCGCTCCTATATTTCTTTTGATTTTCTTTACTATTTTCTTGCACAAACCTGCAAGAAACTTCACAAGGGCCAAAGCGGCCAAAGGCAACAAGACACATGGGCAACAACGAATGGCAGCGAAGTTGGCGATAGTTCTACTGGCAAGCTCAGCGAGTGTATGTAGATGGGTTGCAGAATTACAATGGCCAAATGAATTTGAACCTTGGGAGCCTCTACAACGCAGCATGCACTGGAACAAGACAAAGAATTAGGAATGAAGGCAACTTGCAGACCTTTTTCTCTTTCACCCGCATGGTACTTCCAAGCTCTGCTCACTCTCATTCGATTGTGTAAGGCTGAAGGGGATTGAGTTAGTGAGCTTGGGGACCAAACAAAAGTATTTATAGCCAAGCTTCCATCAAGATTTTGTTGGCTATGTGTCAAGTGTTCCACAGAACATGGTAGAGAACTGCAGAGGGAGTAATGGACCACTCCAGGAGCTCCCAACAAGAAAGTAATCAGCACAGATGGTTTTCGTAATCAGCGGTCATTATGGGAGCTAACTCTGTGACAGACAGTTTCCAAATAATCCGTGGCCATTATGGGAGCTAACATGGAAAACTGTTGTCAATAAGTCATTCCCAGCAATACGAAAAGGCTAATCTAATCCATTTGAAGCAATCATAGCATGATAATTTCTTTAGATTTTAGTTTATTTTTAAATTAATAATTTGTTGAGAAGTGGATTAATTTCTATTTTGTACACCAAATTTGTTTTAATTTCTAAATCTTGATTGCTTTTTGTCGGGAGAGTAGTTGGGGAGATGAGGAAGAAAAGACTTGGAATAATGGAATTGCACCAACAAGAGGGAAAGAAGAATTTTAGCCAATTAAAATATGTTGGAGCAAATTTATTCTCCAACATTGCTCTCATTTGTAATTATAAATATGACTATTGTAGAAGAAACGATGTGGGTCCCAGATTTAAAACTTGGGGAGGAAATTCTTTGCAGAGATAGGTTTTTTTCACTACTATAGGGAGCAAAATTTTTGTAAAGAATTAGCTTGTTTGGACCAAACTTGTAGAGATTAAAAGAGATGTATTCCAGTGCTGAAAATTTCATGCTATCATGAAATTTTCTGAGCATTTCATGCACTCAAAGCCTATGATCAGATATTTAATTCTTCTACACTATTGTCAAAGATAGAGGTTGATTGGTGGCTTGTTGTTATCACCAAAAAGTAATCACCTAGCCATTTCTAACTAGGTGGATCGAAATGCACCATGTGGATTTAATTTTACCATAGTAAAATCACTTTCACCGTGGAAAATAATTTAGTAAACCACTTTTATTAAATTATTTTCTGATTTAAATAAAAAAACCCCATGACAATAATTAGATAAATCATTATTTATTTAATTTTCTCTAAGAATTATTATTAAGTCATTCTTTAATAATTATTCCTTGTCACATTTAACCAAATCCCTTAGGAATATTTAAATAAATCATTATTTATTTGAATTTTCTTATTTCTGTTATTAGAATAATTATTAAATCACTATTTAATAATTATTTTGATTTCACACCTTTTTTTTCTCACTAAATAATTAATAAATCATTATATTTGTTAATTATTTCTAAATAAAGGAATTTAACCATTTTAATTTTTTTCCCTCTCCAATAAATATAATAAAGTATTTGAAGTGGTTAGATCTGAATTTGGTCAATAATATTTTATTATTCTCCATTTTGGAGATTAACTCCATGCTTTGTTATATAAAGAAGATTTTTCATTCATTCCTCACCATGATCATTATCATCGTCAACATTATCGTCATTTTTCTTAAGCTCCAATTTGAGTTCTTCATTTTGTTTGGGTTGTTCACATGATTGAGAGAGGGAATTCTATTTCTAAAGCATCAAGGATATCAAAGGACCCATCCCATAGAGGGGGACTTACAAACCAATCTATATATCTCCTTCACCAATTGTTATAAATAAATATTTATTCATTTAAATTTGTCTTTCCAATTGGGTTATTATTTTGCATTCATTATTTTGCTGCTATTTGTTTTGGATCTTGTTTTCTTTTACTGCAGATTTTCCATTCGTATTGCAGATCTAAGATGACAGCAGCCATAAAAATGTTGTTAGGGTCACTTGTCACCTAGTGACTTAAGTGAAGATTTTTGGTACACCTTCCAGGACTTTTCACACTAACAAATGATGACTCCACTAGGTCTTTAGTTACATTTGTCGTCAACAAATGGTGAATCCAATGGCTTAATAACCACATTCTTGAGTGACTGAAGTTTCAAAATTTTCAGGGTTTCTTCAGGCATTTGTTAGGCCTCTTAATTTTTATTTCCTTTTTTAAACCCTATTTTGCCAAATTTTCAGATTCTGAAGGGTTTCTGATCTTTTGTGTAGGTCATAGGTACCAGCCGAGCAGGAGACGACAGCATCTAACCGAGATTTGCCAACCGAGACTCTCGATGACATAACACACTTTTTTTCCCCTTTAGTGCGCTCCAGAGTGTAGTTTTTGGCCTAGGAACTGCAATCCTACTGAAAACAAGTCAGTACCTTCATTCTGCAACATTTCTAAAAAAATTTCAATGTTTTTTACAGTTTTGTTGAGAGTGTGCCTGCAGGTTGGTTTGGGTTTTTCAACTTTATTCATTAGTCTCCCTTAGGCCTAGATCCACTGGTTTTGCCTCTTTAAGGAAGGAAATATCCCCCTAGGGTTTAGAGTACTCCTCCACATTGTTAGGAAGACATTTGCTGAGTGAGGAGTCCAGGGTTTTCAACATTTTTAGCCTTTTTTTTCAAATTTGATCCATTACTTTTCAGATCCAATGGATATGTTTATTTTACCTTTTCTCACTTTAGTGTTTGGGTTTGCCTTTTCCCCTTAGGATCCCCTTGAGCATCCTAGGTATTACAACTTCATACCTATCCCTTACAGTAGTTTTCACTTTTGATTGTTGTTGTTTGTCTGCATCATTTTTAGCAGCTTAGGGCCTTTAGATCCCAATCACTTGACATCAGATATTCTTGGCCTCTTTATGTGTATTTGAGTAGCCTAATTACCTTCTCTTGCTTAGCTACTTAGTATTCCTTGTGGGCGAGGTTCTTATGCTTGATTGACTGTTTAATTTTTTTTCATTTCATATTCATTTACAATATTTCAGCATTTTACTTTCAGTAGCATATGGCATCAAGAAAAATGCTTAATTAACTCATCCACTTGACACATATTTTTCACACACTTACACCTTAAGTGAACAATATCTTGGTTAACACCGCCAAGACAAAACATTAAACACTACACCTTAATAAATAAACAAACATAGATTAAGCCCACTTAGGCTTCAAGCCTAAACAATATTTATAGTGTAGGTGTAGGGCACATGGGATAGGCTTCTAATAGCACCCATCGATCACTTTTTATTTAGACACAGAAGTTTTCATATTAGGCAGCTTAAAATCCTTCACCATCCCACCGTTAAAGCCGGAGTGTGTCAAAAACTCGATTCAGGGGGGGTTAGGCTAGGTCATCTTGTGAGCACTTCTCCTCGGGGCTACCCAACCCATGGCAGGGAATTCAGTGCGGTGGCTGACTACCAAGAATCTCAAGCCTCAACCACCCTCGTGGGATGAAGGCATCCATAGTGACCAATATTAGGAAAACACCTTATAGGACTGGCTATGGGAAGTAGTTGGTCCTCTACCCCACCTTTCTCTGGACAATTTTGCTTGTAGGGATGAGATTCTGTCAAGTAAGAATTTCTTTGGAAGGTCATCTAAAATAATGGATTTAGGATTGTTTGAGGATTCAAATCACCTATAGGCTAGTTGTTTTTATATTTGATAGGACATGTTTGCTTGCATTAGAGTAACATCATTAAAATAGTTAGTTTACACTTAGCACCACTGCACTAGGTGTTTGCTTGCTTTTTATTGCTCTTTTATTCCTATCATTATCACTTAGTATAGACATCATAGCACCTCCAATACATTTGTTGCGACCAATTCGAGGGCTTCACTCTTAGTTCCCATTAGGCCATATCACTCCTCCCCATCAGGTGCGAGTTCCTCCTCCCATTCCTCCATCGATTCATCATTATGATTCTGCTAAATCATCATGTTCATCCTTTGATTCCACATCCCATCATCCTCATATCACCATCATGTTAGGAACCAATGCAGGTTCAGGAACCCAAGGCAGTAACCCAAGTGCCAACTAGGGTATCCCCATTAGCGGAAGCTGAACCAGTGTGGTCACTCTGACAACTTTACTTCCTTTTCTCACTGGTCTAAGTCTTGCCGATTTTAACCAACTTATCAATGATCCCCTTCTCCAGAATCCCACATGGCCAGTAATGCCTACAAAACTCCCTTTTAGACATCCCGAAGTTTGAAAGTAATCCTGGAGAAGACCCAACCAATCATGTTCGCTCCTTTCATTTGTGGTGTTCTTCCAATTCTATTACCGATGACTCCATTCATCTTCAGTTGTTCTAATGCAGACTCACTGGAACTGCTGAGAAGTGGTATGTAGACTAGACCAGGGAAACCCATTCCACTTTAGCAACTCTTGCCACAACCTTTCTTTGATATTTCCAGTTACCTCTCCGTTATGATGCTGGTACTGAACTTTTGACTTCATTCTGCAAAACTTCTGCCACTCGCCTTTCCGACCATGTTTAGGAGTGGCGTAGAAGGAGGAGTGTCTGTCAAGATCCTAACATAGAAGACCGAGTCAATATGGACTAGTTTCTTAGATCGTGGTTGGCCCCCAGTGCAAAAGATGTCATTTATCACTTTCCTCAATCCGAGGAAGAATCTTTCTAGATAGCTCTCAAATTTGACCTAATTTACGCCTAGTCAGGTTTTGTTTACACTGTCATCCCCACTTTGCCTCGACCCAATGCTCCTAATGCATTGGGGGAATCTCATGTCATGGATGGAATTGTTGGAACTCTTTCACATCCCCAACCATATACTCCTCCTCAGACAAGTTATGGTCAACCTCAGGGAGGGACTAGTCCCATGTACAATTATCCCTCCCCCAATCCTTATCAGGGCACTCCTTATCCAAGTCCTAGCACACCATATCCATATCACCATCTACATCAAGTGATGTTAGGGCTAGTTTTTGCACTGCTTGCTTATACCAATGTTGCCCCATATCCATATTATCTTTACGCACAGCCTAGTGCTCCATCTCCTTCATCACTAGTGCCCCAGCCCCCCATTCCTGCTCCCCCTTCATTGTAGCAAGCACCTCCTCCACAAGGACAACTACACACTCAATAGAGTGGTCCCAATCCCCCAAACCCCAAGGAAAGGAACATAGAGAAGAGAAATAGGAACCAACAACAACAAGGTAATCAAGGAAACTAGGGTGCTCCACCTAATGCCCCTCAGGGTCCTCCACCTAACCCCGCAACCCAGTAGCATGGCGGTCAGCCCAAGGAAAACAAAGGTCTTCATATGAACAAATCTTGTGCTTGTTGTGGAGTCTATGGTCATTATACTCATGAGTGTCCCATGTTACTTTAGATGCACCAAGCATGGGAAGCTCAAGCAGCTTCTCGAGGATCGCAACCCTCCACTCCTCTTCCCCATCCTGCTTCATCTCAACCCATTGTGCTTACCCACCCTTTTCCCACCAAGGTATATAGTTGCCCAACCTTTGCAAGGTTAGGCTGCTTAACCGGCTCCTCCATCTAGTCACCACGATTATTAGATTCTCATGATGAATTATGATGAGGTAAACACCGAACAAGTCAACCTCTAGAATCAATCGCGTCAATATGACAAGCCACCTGCTAAGTCTGTGACTAAGTCCCAACCCAAAGTGTCTATCAAGCCTCTATCATCACTGAATGGTACCTTACATATCCCTTAACCTAAGGTTGAGGTCATACCCAAGATCCCCAAAGGTCTGTTACATTGAAATTTTGCTTCTTCCAAAGCCGCCCATACGTATAGCATAGTAGATGACTTGGCATAGTCCCTTGCTCCCATGTCAATGCTATAAGTGCTCCAGACATGACCATCACAACGAAAAGCTCTACTATCTACTCTAGGTGGTGTATATCCTCAAGACGATTAGATGATTGTCTTCCATGTTGACAAACTGGATAACCCTCCTTTACCTTCAACCATTTCTTTCCAAATTCTAGTCTCCATTCGAAATGCCACTATACAATGGTGTATCATTAATGAAGGAACAACCACCTGTGTGATGGCCTCTAGTGTTTGGAAACAACTTGGTTCCCCTAACCTATCTTTGTCCACCATCACTTTGTGTGCATGGGATGGTCACCCCTCACAGCCCCTTAACTTATATCACAACTGCCTAGTCATAGTTGCTGGCAAGACCATCTATATTGACATTGAAATCATTGATGCTCCCCTTGACTATAACATCCTTTTGGGTCATAGTTATATTTACGCCATGTCAGATGTTGCATCTGTGCTAGTTCACCATAAGATGTGCTTTCCCCACAATGAAAATATTGTCACCATTGATTAGTTGACGTATTATAATCCAAAAGCTGACAATAAGACTATCCCGTCTGTTTCTTTAGGAGTCTATAAATACTCCTCTTTACTTGGTGCTTACTATGGCCCCCCACCTACTACTTCTAAGCCTAGCTCATCGAGTGTTTGCATGCTCCAAATGGGACACTATTCCTTCACAACAGTATACACCTTCCCAACCTATTGTGCCTAACTCAACTATGCCTAAAATTACAACTCCTTAAGGATCATCTACTTTTGATGATGTCTCTCCTAATATTTTTCTGCCCGGATCCTTTCCCCAAGCCCTTAACCATGTGGGAGCTATTCCTCCAGGTCATTACCCTTTTGGTTGGATACTGTTCTTGTTTCCACCTCTCGAATTTTATTCTACACCTGTCATGGCTACATTGAGTTGACCTAATATCACCCTAGGGATCCTAGTCTGGTACATTAACCCCCCTTCAAACACTCACCTCATCAGTTGAAACCTTACACTGATTTGACCCTAATCTAACTGGTCATTCCTACCCCTGCCTTTTCTTCAGTTCCACAACAACCTCAGCAAGAGCTTGCTCCTCCTGTGAAATCATCTAGTGGGGGGGGGGGGAAGCCTAAAAGAAGGGATCTTAAGACAAGGCTCCCCTAGCAACTCCAGCTGCCCTTAAGCGCCCAAAGCTTCTTCCTCCTTGCACTTTGTGTGATGTTGTCGATCATGCCACCAATAACTATCATGAACTCCCTCAAATTAAAGAGGTTTTCACTTATACCTTTCCCTATCCTAACATCCCCGAGGTCCAAGTAACCTTGCCTGAATTGGCTAAGATAATCTGCTCACTACGCACAAACCATCCTTGTGCTTCATGCGATAACTACGACCATTATTCCCATCATTGTCCCCGTCTTGAAGATTTTTGTGATACACTTCAAGTACTTCGAGAAATAGAGGTCACTCATAATGAGTCCACTTCTCCTTTACCTATGGAGTCTAGTCCCACCCCCACTCCAGAGACGGTGGTCTCCTAACCACCCATCGTGATCCCTCCCCCTGATGTATAAATGACATAAATTTATACTCCCATCCTCTACCTATCATCCTTCATGAGATCGTTTCTTGAGAACTCCCTAGATATATCCTCTCATGATTCTGTTGAACCTCCTTCAGAGAACACATCAGTCTCAACATCGATAGATGTCTCCTCTACTAGTCATATGTCTCCCAATCGTGAGGATGCATACGTGAACCTCGTTTCTCATGAAGATGATTCAGGTAGCTCTTCCTCATCATGTGGTCTTTCTTCCTCCAGTCTGCCCATCTTCCACTTTTGTGAAGACATTATGGAAGCTATGACCACCCCTAATTACCCCTGGGATGATATGCACCATCATGTGTACTTCTTTTTGCAACAAACCTACGACCAATATCTTGTGGAGTCCAAATATTTCATCCATAATGAAGTCGATTTGTTTAGTAACTCATTACTTCAAACCCTCAAATTTGAACCACATACACGTTGTGGCCATTACATTGACACCCAATGTTTGGATAAGGGAGCATCCATATTTGAGAGTCTAGGAGAAGAAATTCTCCCCAACCCTCCTAGTGTATCTGTTAGTGTCGACTCTAGTACCATTACGCTTCCCCATCTAGAAGAACCTCTAGAGTCTCCTCTCACTTCAGATCACTCTTAGGATGATCCACTTAATCATTCCTCCATCTTACCTCAACAACCCAGTCCCTTAGACATTGTTGTTGTTAAACCCTAATGTTTTCTAGGTGAGCATCATTTCATTATCTCTGAAGCCACTCTTTTGTATAGTGACACCATGCATGTGTACCCAAAAATTTAGTCCATTTGATTCATATATGTAGTTCCAAACGAGATTGGTAATCCACCATTTCCTTTCTTTAACTGTATCTATCCACTCTTCCCACAAGAATACATCCATAACATAAACAAATGGAAAACCATATTGTGCATAACCATATTAGGTACCTTCATCAAAATCATTGTGTTTGGAGTCTACTACTCTAAATACATCTAGTATGCCCATAACTAATACTCCATATATCCCTACTAGGGGAACATATTCCCCTACATCTATCCATGATCCTCTGGAGGATATCATGCTAGCTAGGCTAAGATGCTTGAATCCCTTATTTAAGCACTTGGAACACAATGGCACTCCACAAACTCCTCCTGCTAGGGGGCATCATTCCCACCTTTTCATACTAGAAAAGTCCCCTCAATCACATATGCTTGGGGTAGTATCCCATGCTTGGGGGAAGGATGCCCCCCCATAGCCACCTTCTCACTTGATTAACATAATTCTCAGCCTAGATCCCAATTATCTAGGTATGGTCTATTATCCTTCCATTTCCTTGGATAGTTTTTTCCTACCAGCCTCTCCGACGAGCCATATTCATATTGCATATTGTAGATGCTTGATACCATATTTTCAAACATTCTACTCTATCTCATACCACTTTTACCATCTGGTCCCCATGATTGACTTGGTGGGAATGGATGATCCTAGACCTTCCCTAGTAGTTCATTCCTATTTTCCTTTCTTACCTTGATTCTTCACCAGGAATCATTCTTCCAAGAAGCATTAAGGCCATTTTTAGACAAGTAATGCCACTTACCTGAAAGTTGCAGATCCAAATTCCAATGGTTAGTTTGTCCTCAATGATCTCACAAGATTTACGGCAGCCTCCTCCTCTCCAAATTCTCCACGACTCACTATGCAAATGAATTGGATTTGGAGGCAAAAAGCCCTTTTATAGGAACAACCTTTTTTTTTCGTCACCCACTGCGACCAAACCATAGCTTCGTTTGAAAAACCATAAAAACCATGGGAAATGTCTCACCAATTTCCATAATGGGTCTCTCTTTTATTTTGGTAAATTGACACTTCACTTGGAAGCCATTTTTTCCATGAAGTTTCACTTTGCCGCCCTTTAAAATCGAAACACTTCATTTGAGCCACTTGTTCTCTAGTACCACTTTACCTTTGCACTAGTTGACTCTCATGCTGATTTTCATTGTGAGTAACCATCATTTACTCATGTTTTTATGGTCCCTACCGGGCCTCCCCCATGTGGCAGCATCATCGAGTCACCCTTGTTCACAACATCTAAGATGTCTCACCTTTGTACTTATGGAGTCCATTCTGAGTCCACATTACATCCCATTACAGTGTTGAATTCATCGTCATGCCACATTTCTTCAATTATACTTATATTTGGCCTCCAGTCCTTATGCTCTATCTTTGCCGAACCCCCATTTGAGTCATTGACCATCCCATCTGGATTTGAGTCAGTCGCTGCCAGGTCAACCATTTTTATTATGCTATGATAAGGGAACTTGTCAGTCCACCATCCATCATGTTTTCTTCCATCATCATCCCTGGTGTCAGTCCATTATTCACTCTGTTATATTCCCTCGTGCCTGTGTTTAGGATTCCCCATTGCCTTAACTCTTGTCGTCTCTCTTATGTCGACCTTAGCACATTTATTTCAGAAGAGTAGTTTAGAGGGTGGTGTACCTTATTTCCAACTTCCATATTTGTTCGGTGCCTCGAATCAGGTAAAAGGACTCATTATTTCCCTTTGACTTGGTTATTTCTCATGTGCTCGACCTGAGCTCCTTATCGCACTATTGAGATTTGTACATGATGGCTTGGTGATCCAGACGATTATCCTAGTGATTCGTGGGTGTGTGTGAGATATGTTTCAAACCTCATGAGGGGGTGTCCATTTAGGTAGCCCCCCAGATGCCCGTATGACCGCAGATGTTGATCCAACCTCGATGCAGTTCCATAGATTTGATGGGTTCATTTTCTGCCATTTACAGTGCCCATAGCATGCATGTCTCCTCCAGATGATCCATTCAGATTTTTAGAGCCCTTTCCTATTCAGCAGGGCTTCCTTGGTTGTGATCCCCCCTCCCCATGTCAGTTTTAGGGGAATTGTATCTCATGTACTTAGATACTATTATATTTAGTCCTGGCCTATGTTTTTTCCAGGAACATTATGTATATGGGATCTGTTGTATTATTTTCTGGCCCATTGATGCCAGTTTATCATGTATCATGCACTTTGTAGCTTAGTCCCACATTGTTGGGCTCACCATTATTCTTTGTAATCATTTATCTCAGCGGGTATGGGTATGCCTCCCCCGCCTCATTTGAGATCATGTACTACCACATAAAAGGAGACTTCTATTAGTATTGTAGGTCTCGCCCCCTCCATTATTTGTCCATCCTTGACTTGCTTTAGATCTCTCTCTCTAACTCCCCTTTTGGTGTCTTGTGGAAGTGTAATCTACAACGTATTTTGGTCATACGATTTGTTCCTAACACTCATACATGTGGGGGCAATCTGTTATCACCAAAAAATGATCACCTAGCCATTTCTAACTAGGTGGATCGAAATACACCATGTGGATTTAATTTTACCATAGTAAAATCACTTTCACTGTGGAAAATAATTTAGTAAACCACTTTTATTAAATTATTTTCTGATTTAAATAAAAAAACCCCATGAGAATAATTAGATAAATCATTATTTATTTATTTTTCTCTAGGAATTGTTATTAAATCATTATTTAATAATTATTCCTTGTCACATTTCACTAAATCCCTTAGGAATATTTAAATAAATCATTATTTATTTGAATTTCCTTATTTTTGTTATTAGAATAATTATTAAATCACTATTTAATAATTATTTTGATTTCACACCTTTCTTGTTTCTCGCAAAATAATTAATAAATCATTTTATTTGTTAATTATTTCTAAATAAAGGAATTTAACCATTTTAAATTCCTTTTCCCTCTCCAATAAATATAATAAAGTATTCCAAGTAGTTAGATCTGAATTTGGTCAATAATATTTTATTATTCTCCATTTTTGAGATTAACTCCATGCTTTGCTATATAAAGAGGGTTTTTCATTCATTCCTCACCATGATCATTATCATCATCAACATTATCGTCATTTTTCTTGAGCTCCCATTTGAGTTCTTCACTTTTGTTTGGGTTTTTCACACGATTGAGAGAGGGAATTCTATTTCTGAAGCATCAAGGATATCAAAGGACCCATCCCATGGAGGGGGACTTACAGACCAATTTGTATATCTCCTTCACCAAGTGTTATCAATAAATATTTATTCATTTAAAATTGTCTTTCCAATTGGGTTATTATTCTAGATACATTATTTTGCTGCTATTTGTTTTGGATCTTGTTTTATTTTATTGCATATTTTCCATTTGTATTGCAGATCTAAGATGACAGTAGCCATCAAATTGTTGTTAGGTTCACTTGTCACCTAGTGACTTAAGTGAGGATTTTTGGTACACCTTCCAAGAATTTTCACACTAACACTTGCAATTAATAAAATTTGAGGAAATTATTGATCTAGATTAGTATGTGTTTGTGAACTTTTGCACTATTGTAAATTCATTTAATTGCATGCTTGCCTTAATCATTTGAAAGCTATATTTTAATGATGGATCTAATTGCTATTGAGTTAAATTATGCATTCAAATAGATAAAAATGACATACTTGTTAACTATTTAGCAAATTCATCTCAACTTTATCTTGGTTTTAATAATGATTGTTTTATGAGAACTATTTCCTTAATGCAGTCATATATGATTTAGTTTGAATTCGTTATATTTAAATTTGGATGTATGTGCAATAGAATTCTAATGACTATTCATTAGATAGCTGAATACATATACTTCCTTGAACTAGTAATAAGTCTTGAAACTTTTTTCTTGGCTTACTGACCTCATTTTTTTTATTTCAAATTCAAAGTTGTTCCAAATCCCCTTTTACTTAGCTCTTGGTTGAGAGGGACACTAATCATTCTTTCAATCAAGATAGATTTAGGATTTATTTTCTTTTACTTAGAGTAGATTTGCATTTAAT
This sequence comes from Pinus tabuliformis, assembly GCA_031772625.1. NCBI lineage: Eukaryota > Viridiplantae > Streptophyta > Pinopsida > Pinales > Pinaceae > Pinus > Pinus tabuliformis. The sequence goes on along the minus strand of CM062814.1, from coordinate 424,414,488 downwards.
TTTAATTATTGCATTCTAGAAGTCCTCTTACATAGGGGCGGACTTTAGAGTGACTTGGCCGAGCCATTAATTTAGCTTAAGGATCACTTTCTTGCAAGAGATTTGCAAGAGGGCATATCTAGTGTTTGTTTCCTATTGGAAAGTAATAGAAATACTATAAGCCTACAGAGAAAGACAGAGGGTAGCTGGACCCAATTCAACCAGTTAGAACCACCATTCCACATTAGGGGAATTCTGAGGTATAAAATGGACCTCCTAATAAAATTGTACAACCAAAATAAACTTTATAAGAACCAATAGGATTCAAGATGATGATGTCAACCATGGGGGATGATTCACCATTATTGGAGTAGAAAAGTAAAAAGATTAAAAAATAATAAAATAGTAAACCTACTTTTTAAACTCGTATTTTCAACTTATCTCCCTAAGGTTTTACTCAAATTTCGATTGGGAGTACTTATTCGATGCAAAATTGTGTTCCTCATCCAAGGAGTACCCATACTACATACTTTTGATGGACCCCGCCACATGAAAAATGGTAAATACATGAAAAATGTGATTGTAATCACATTTTCCCATGTATTTCTCATTTTTCATGTAGCAAGGTCCATTAAAAGTACGCAACATGGGTAATCCTTGGATGAGAAATCAAATTCTACATCCAACGAGTGCTTCTGCTTGAAATTTGAATAAACCCATAGGGAGATAAGTTGAAAATATGAGTTGAAAATTAGTTTTTTTCTTTTTTTCCTCTAAAATTTGATGATGTAATCTAATATTATTTTATTATTTCCACTATTATTTTATAATTTTCTTAGGACGAAAATTTTTGACCTTAAAACTCCCCTAATGAATGGAAAGGGAGCTGATTTAAGGTCTTGACCAGGTGGTCTCCCTTACATGTTGATAAGGTCTTTTTGGATCATTAGCAAGTTGGTAGTGAAGTAGATAAGGGGACTCTATCAAATTAAACATCCTATATTGAAGTAATATAGAAATGAAGTTTGAGATATGAATGAAAAAAAATTTCAAGCATTTAACATAAAAATTTTCCTCAGGATCAAAATAGGCTTACTAATTCCTTAGTTGTTTTTGCCAACAATTTCGGGTCTCCCCAAAATCCATGCTTAATATACGAAGTTGAAGTCAGAGATCAACCGTCAATACAATATAATATTAAACATTGGAAATTATTTGAGGATGATGAGCATATTAAACACTTCATGGAGCTTAGTGAAAACTTTGTGGTCTCTCAATTAGATAGAGAGGATGAAAGTCAAGAAGAAAAGTTAGAAGTTGAAGTTGAAAGTATTAAGTTTGACTATAAAGACAACATTACTAATCATAAAATCCTGCAGCCTAAAACAAATACTATTCGTAGAGGCCTTGTCCCTTTAGAAAATCTTTTTGATGCAAATGATATCCTAGTCAAGAATACAAGGCAACTTGAAGAATAAAATGTAGAAGATTGCAATATTGGCACTTAGCAAGAGCCTAAATTTATTAGGCTAGCAAAGGGTTTACCAAGAGCTCTAAAAGAAAGGTATGTTAATATTTTTAAATGATATTCAAATGTTTTTCCTTGGAAATATGAGGATCTTAAGACATATGACAAAAAAATAATTAAACATAAAACTCCTTTGAAGCTTGGTGTCAAATGCTATAAGAAAAAATTAAGAAAAATAAATCCTTTGTTATTGCCACTTATTGAGAAGGAACTAAAAATTTGTTTGAAGAAAAAATTATAGTCCCTCTCAGATATTCAGAATGGATAGAAAATATTGTGCCTGTTAGAAAGAAGAATGGTGAGATAAATTTATGTGTTCACTTCCAAAATTTGAACAAAGTTTCTCTAAATGACAATTATCCTCTTCCGAAAAATGGACTATACTACATAAAGTAGTGGGAATAGCCATATTATCCGTGATTGATGGGTTCTATGTTTATAATCATATTTTTTTTTCATCCATAATATTAGAAGAAGATAACATTTACAGTGCCATGCATAACGTTTATGTAGGCAAAGATGCGCTTTGGAATCATGAATGTAGGAGAAACATTCCAATGAGCCATGGACATTGTGTTTGGGGGCACAAAGGAAAAATTGGTGGTAATTTATCTTGATGATATTATTACATTTTCTAATTCTAATGAGGAGAATTTAAAGCATTTGAAATATACTTTTGGAAAATGTAGAAAATATGGCTTATCACTTAACCCAAAGAAGTCTCAATTTTCTTTGAAAGAAGGAAAATTGTTGGGCCATGTTGTTTATAAATATGGATTTAGAATTGATCCTAAGAAGGTTGAAGAAGTTATTAGTATTCCATTACCAATAGTGAAAAGGAGATACAATTTTTTCTTAGAAGGATAATTCTTCTCAAAAGTTTCATTCCTAAATATGCAGAAATTTTCAAAGAAATCACTGATATGTTGAGGAAAGATTGAGAATTCAAATGGACCCTAGAAGCAGCATATTATTTCTTACAAGTTAAAAATTCTTTGGATGAAGCTCCTATTTTGGTAATTCTAGATTATACCAAGGCCTTTATGATATTTTCCTTTGCATCAGAACCCACTTTGATAGTTGTATTATTGCAAAGAAATAAAGAAGGAAAAGAAAAACTTGTTTCCTTCTTCAGCAAGTAGTTAATTGATGCATAATTAAATTATGATATCTTGGGGAAGAAAACCTAAGCATTGGTTAAAGTATTAAAAGCTTTCAAAACTTATATCCTACATTCATATATTATGGCTTGTGTTCCAATTTATGCAGTTAAATAAATCCATACACAAACAGACAACAAGGGAAAGCAAGGTTGATGGATAGCTAAAGTCCAAGAATGTGACATGGATATCAAGCCAACTAAATTTATAAAATGTCAAGGGCTTGCTAATATTCTTACTAAAACAAATTTCAAGTTGATAGGTATTAATTTGTTGTCAGATAATGTGGAGACAAACCTTGAAGATTAAAAAAAAAGAAAAAATTGATGACTCATGTCTGAAAATTAAATGAAAATATATTTGTTCACCTTGGTACAAAGATATCATTTACTATCTATTATATCTTCAATGTCCTCCAGAATTAGATAGGCCCAAGTATAAATTTTTAATGTTGAAAACTATGAGGTACTATATTTCAAGTGGGAATTTGTATTGGAGAGATCTTGTTGGAATTCTACTCCAATGTTTAACTAGAGAAGAGACTTCAAACATTATACAAGAATTTCATACTGGAATATGTGGAGGACATCATGCCTAGAAAGCAATAGCGTATAAAATTTTGAGAGCAAATTTTTATTGGTCTAAGATTTTTATAGAAGTTAATATTAAAGTTATATCTTGCAAAAAATGTCAAGTCTTATCTAGTAAACAAAAACTCTCTCCTTTTCCACTCATTCTTGTTTTGGTTGAAGCTCCTTTTGTTCAATGGGGCTTATATTTCATCGGTGAAATTCATCCTCGGTCTAGTGGGAAACATAAGTGGATCCTCACGACTATAGATTATTTCTCCAAATGGGTAGAAGTGATTCCTACTAGGTCTGCAACAGATAATGATATCATTAAATTTCTGGAGGAAAATATATTAGAAAGATTTAGGTGTTAAAGGAAATTAATTCCTCACAATGCTTAAGCCTTTAAATTGGAAAATATGAATAGTTTTTTTCCTAAAATATAATATCATTCTCAATCATTCCACTACATATCACCCAAAAGGAAATGGTCTAGTTCAGTCATCAAATAAGAGCTTGATTAGAATTATCAAAAAGATTCTTTCTAGTAATAAAAGGAACTAGGATATCCACTTAAAATATTGTCTATAGGAAAATCTAATAACAATAAATATCCACAGGAAAATCTCCCTTTGAATTAGTATATGGAATCTTTACTTTATATCCTAGTCAATTAGCTTCACCAATAGCTAAGATAATATAAGATACTTAGGAAGAGCCAAATTCAATTGATAGAATTGTAGGAGAATAAAGAACATGTGACATATAATTTACAATAATACCAGGAGAAAATGGAGCATATTTTTTATCGTAAAGCAAAAGACATATTTTCAAACAAAGAGAGTTGGTACTAAAGTGGGATAGCATGCGTGAATATAAAGGAAAACATTGAAAGTTTGATCCTCCATGGCTCAGCCCTTTTACAATTGCTGAAGTCAGAGCAGATTCCTACTTAAGAATCTAGATGGAGAACTATTATAACTTCCTATAAATGGGCAGTGTCTGAAGCACTACTTTTAGCATTAGATCATTTAATTTCACTCATTTTATATATCGGTGTGACCATTGTAAGTACATGTGTGTTTATTTTCATCATATTCCATCCACTGTGAAATGACTCCATACCTGAGGTGGAGGCACTAACTCGTGGTTCTTAGCACTTCTTGATAGAAATGTGATCCCTAGGTGGAGCGGATGTTGTAGCTCAAATATCCTTTTTCATATTTCTTTTAAAAATTCTACTTTTTCAATATATATATATATATATATGACAAAATTAAAAAAAAAAGAGAGAAAGAAATTTTGTACTACTGAGATCTTATTGTCATATGAAATGTATGCCATTCTTTCAAGATATTATGTACATTTCAATCTAATATGCAGGTGATATTTTGTAACAGTAAGACTATATAAAAGTGGGTTATTTTCCGAAATATTTAAATACTAAAGTACATGCAGCTTTTGACCTTATCTTTCTGACACGTGCATTGTTACCTTCATCCGACGAGAAGAGGAGCATTTTCCTTGCCTACAGTTAAAGGGACATGAGGCCCCGCATAGCATGGTTTTTGGAAAACAACCATTGAGAGATTAATGGTTGAGATTGCAAAGAGACTCCTCCTTCCAATTATTGAAAGCAACAAAGGGGACCCTCGCATGATGGATTATAGTTTTTTCAAAACCATTGATCGAGACAACCTATGCTAACAGAGCATGTGCCATGTCAATTGGTATGCCAACTTGGCTTACACATCAAGCGAGCCATCCATGGTAGTATCACTAAGAACTGAGGTGGAATCTTATTTCATTCTGCAACAAAATGCTAATATTTATCGATCATTTCATTTTATATACCATTATCATTTATTTAAAAAATAAAATAAAAAGGAAGGAGTTATCGTCCATTTTTCTAGTTCTATTCTTGTATGTTTTTGGAGAATTGAACTGGTCAACTGTCATTATGCTAGTCTTCAGAGTTTAGTCATGGTTTTCGATTTCACTAGGTAATATTTAAACTCTTCCACACATTTGAAGTCTTCTGCATCTTTCTGAAATGATAAAATGAAGAATCTAATGTATGTTAATCCAAAACCTAGAAAGTCCCATGTAATCAACTATGAAGCAATCATACATGATCACTAGTGTCAATTTAATTTTTCAATTATTCGACAATAAGCTTTTGAATGCCCCAGGGAGTCAAATGACCTTCTCTGAATTGTCTACTTAGGGATTGGTCATGAAATGAGATCATGCCTATGATTTTCCATAATTCATCTCATGGCTAGGAGTTGCTTTCATTCCTTAGAAGGATTGTGTAATATCTATAAAGGGTGAAGTTGTTTTCCAATGTACACCTAAATTAATTTGAAACACCCTCTAATTTCCTGCTACTGATAAGCTACATCATTTTACTGATGAAATCCTAGTTCATAATTATAAAGACTTGTCCCAAGATGATAGAAAAAAATATGTTTAGTTTGGTATTTCCTTTAGGGTCTTCAATTCCTCAACCTACAATTTAGTATCCTTTAAATTTGTTCTTTGAAATTTCTCAGCAGACCTTAGCTACTATTCTATTCATACTAGGAGAGTACAAAATCGAGGTAGTGGATGAAGAATTATTAGGGATTCTTAGTCTAATACTAAAACCTAGAATTATCCTTGATATCCAAAACTATTTGGCTCAATCCATTAACTTCCAATTGTATCATTTACAAAATATCAATATTTTTGTGTATCCCTCATATATGGTTCATTTTTTTTTACCTACATGTAGATAGGTTCACTCATTTGAATTTAAGTGTGGTGGAACCACCAAAACAATTGAAATTAGTGGTTTAATAGACAAATGTTATCAAGAAAAAGGAAAAAAATGAGGGGTTTTCCCAATTTATATTAATTCATGTTTGTTTCATTTAGCATTCTAAATGATGAAGTTCCTCCTATGACTTTTCCTAAATAAAAGGAATTTTTGTGGCTCAGTGTGAATACTAGAGTTTTGGATTGGTTTTTATTTCTGTATTACACATAGATCTGATTGTATGGGCTTGAAGTACAACCTTATCATATTCCATTATTTTTATTGATGGTACTTTTCTCTTTAGAATTTGTAAGACAAAATTCACATGTTGAGCAAACACATTTTGTGCCTAGACATAAGGAGTAAATGTTTAAACTTGAAAATTTGATAGGCCTTTCATTGTTAATTATAGGCAAGCCTGGGAACAGATTGAAAATATGATGAAGGAACTCAATTTTTCAAAATGTGAGGCTTGGAAATATGATCCTTGTCACATTATTTCAGCTAAAAAATTAAAAGTTGGTTCAGAGTGGTATATTCATGACAACAAGTCTAAACTAGATAATTTGGCTAATCATAAGATTTGGATCAGTAAATAAACAAGTCAACATTCAAGTGAAGTTTGAGGATAGAAAGACATAACCATTGAAACCGACTCCATGAAAGATAAAACTTTAGAAATACTTATCATAGAGCAATCAAACGTTGAAATGAAAGATCAACATGTAGAAAAAAGAGTTAGGATTCAAGGAGAAGAAGATGAGACGGAGATTTGGAAATTAGATTGAAGGAGAAATCATTGCAACAAATGGGTTTTGAAATGCATTAAAAATACTTGAATGGGTAACTGCTTCTTCAATTTCTACAAAATTAATATAACATCATGTCCAGAGGATTCCATCTCAAGTGGAAGTTTTGCAAGAAGGTTGTCGACAGATTACAGAAAAAAAGGTGTGAAAATTTCAAAGGATATGACTGCCCAATTATCGAATTGTGATTATAAAACAAGGTTGTTGTCAACAATAGATTTGGATATAAAACATATCAAATTATCTTTGGTTCATCCTACAGCTCAATCAATCTCATTAGGGCCATATTTCAAGACTGTTAAATTATTTGTTGGTATAAGTGACATTCCTCTACCATACAAAATTAATTTGCAAAAACAAACTTGGGAAATGATCTATGGTGACCTTAATTAAAGTGCCTTAATAGTGACAAAGGTAGAGAAAATGCTTGAGAAAGTTAGTGAGTAGTTGAAACAAGAAAAAGTGAATTCTAGAGAAAAACGAAATCAAATAGATGAGTATAGAAAGTTGATAGTAAAATTGGGGGTAGATCCAATAGATGGAGAGGACATTAAAGTTTTATTACAAAAAATGGGAAACGAAATGTAATCTTTAAGAAATAAGCTTAAAATGCCAAGTATAGAACATGTTCAAATAACAAAGCTTGTTCAAGTTGAAAAAGAAAAAGAGTAGTTACTAAAACAACTAATACAGAGAAACAATGAAGTTATTGAATTGTAGAAGAAAGTTCAAAAATTGGAGCAATCTATCCAAAATCATGTTTGCACGATCCTTTTTTCCAATTGATTCAAATTCACAAGATCCTAAAGAACAACTTTATAAGGTGTTTTCAAATTTGAATATTTCAGAAGTTGAATTGAAGAGAATGTATAGTTTTTTGGTAGGGACAAAAGAAAAACTGAATATTAAAGAAAGGAAACTCAATCTAGCAAATGAGAAGAAAAATAAATTGTAGCATGAAAATCAAATTGCTCAATAAGAAATTAATAAGCTCAAAGGAATGCCTCTTTAATAGAAGAAAAATGGGAATTTGGGATGAAATTATACAAGTAATGCACTCAAATTGGGACTATATTTATATTGTTGCAAAGCAAAAATATCTAACTAAAAAATTATAGCCACTCATAAAAAGAATTGAAAATCAAATAGGAGATAAAGTCCCAAAAGATAAACAAATAATAAAGTATTTGAATGAGAAAAATCCAAATGAACTCAAACCCTTACTTGTGGTTGACAAAGTATCTTTTATTTTAGTGATAAGAAAGGTCATTAAGAAAAATCCATTAGGTCCCTATACTATTAGTGTAACCCCTTATTTTTATTAGTGCAACCCCACTATTGTATTATTGTGCTCATATAGTCCCCATGTTGTTATTATTATGCCCCATAGAAGCCCACTATTTTTATTGTTGTGACCCTACAATATTATTGTTATGTAGGCTTTTATTGCATTGGGACCCCTTAGACTCCTATATAGAGAAAGGAGGTCATGTCATTTGTATCATCCAAGAATTGTTCATTTTTGTAATGTAAAGGAGGTTTCCCCCTCGAAGAGGCTGATTTTAAGTCGTGATCTATCTTTTCTATCTTTTTATAAGCTGGTTTCATAACATTTGGTACCAGAGCTTTGGATTCTAGGGTTTTGCTGCTCCAAATAGGTCATCGTGGAATTTTCACTATAAATTTTTCTCTAAGAAGTTTTACAAGCTACAAAAAAAACACATTTTATTTGAAATCATTCTAAACCTCGGGTCCAAATTTCAGATCTTTTCTCACTACATTTTTGGAGATATGATCGAAGGAAGTTAGGGTTTTTGCAAGCTCCAAAATTCCATCGCACACCGATCATCGTCAAATTTTCACTATAATTTTTTTTATAGGAAGGTTCAAACTCTGAAATTAAAACCCATTTGAGCCGAAATCTTGATGATGCTTAGGCCCAAATTTTAGATCTTATTTTGCTATATGTTCAGAGAAATGGTCCAATACATTTAGGGTTTTTCTAGGCTCTCGAATTACATCCCAAATAGGCGACCTTGGAAAAATCGTCATAACTTTCTCTCTGAGCATCAGATTGAAATTTCGTAAAAAAATACAAAAAGAGGATGGTTGATAGTTGTATTTTTATCAGTTTCAGGTCCTAAGGTTCAAATAGTGACATGCAGAACATCATACAAGTTATCTCTACTGAAACAGTCTATAATCAGGCCATCATGTGAGATTTCACATAACTCTTCCTTGGAGAATCAAATATTGATCAAATAAGCGGGGTGGGAAAGAGGACTCAAAGGACTACTATAGGATGTAATTTCAGACCTTGGAGATCTGAAATTATAGAGATACAATAGATTCAATATCGATCTCCTACAAAGTGAAAAAAGTTGTGTAGTTTTTTTTAACATTTTGCATAAGTTTGGTTGAAAAAATAGTTTGAAGGAATTCAAAGGGCATAGTGAAGCATAATTATCATTAATTGATGCCCCGAAGAAAGAAAATGGAAACACGTAGTAAATAACTTGAAATCTCTAGCATGACTCATGAAGAAGAGGAAGAAATGCAACATGATATATAAAATTTATGAGACCAAGTGCAACAAAATTCACTCACAAAAAGTAACAGAAACTAAGATGGATGGTTTAAAGAAAGATGTGGAAGCTAAGATGGATGGTGTGGAAGCTACGATGGATGGTTTAAAGAAAGGCGTGAAAGCTAAGATGAATGACATGGAAGCTAAGATGGATGGTATAGAAGAAAAACTTAAAGCCAACATGGAAGATTTGAAGACAGATTTGACAAAGTTGCTACAAGAAATTCTTACTAATGGTGAAAGGGTAGTAAAAGAAACTCATGACGAGAACAAAATAAATGTTAATCATGATTTCATAGACTCTAACGTTAATCATGATTTCATGATTATTGTTGTGCCCCATTTCATGATGGCATCCATCTTGGCAGGATATAGCTTTAGCTCCCCTCCACCTATCACATACACCAAAAAGACCAAACACTACTATGCAACCTCACACTTGATCTTTTCTAGTACTTGGTGCTTCTCTAATGTCCCCAACACCTACATCAAATGTGAGATGTGCTCCTTCCAAGTAGCGTTGTATACCACTATATCATCCACATAGACAATAATAAATGCATGTACAAAAGAGCATAACATATCATTCATTAACCTCATAAATGCAGTTGGTGCATTGCATAGGCCAAATGGCATGATTAACAACTCATACAAACCTTCCCTAGTTTTGAAGGTGGTCTTTCAGGTATCTTCTTCTCTATATCAAACTTGGTGATATTTGAGGGGCTTCCTAATAGGTATAAAATAAGGCCCATCTGGCCATATTTTGGCATGCTTTTACCTTTCTCTATCTACATTTTATGACATGTTTTAAGCTATAATGTGTTCATTAGGTTAGGTCTAGATTTGGTTTATAGAATGGTCTTTCTACACCTTGGTTTTTTTCACTACCTTAGAGAAACGTGAGTAGAGCTTAGCTTACTATGTATACAACATTGTCACCTCTTAAGTTTTTACGCCTCCTGGATTGATAAATTAAAGTTGGTAGCCTTGGTAGTTGCAACATTCTTGTTGAAATACCAAATCTCATCACTTTTTGGTGTCGTTGTCAGGGAGGTGATCAAGTAGGTGTTCTTTCTGCTTCGAGTTTCTTTCTCTTTTTCATTTTTTTTATTGAAAAAAACCGCAATTTTTTTTCTTTGCATCAACTTGTATTTACATATAAAGCTTGAAACAGAATAAAGGAAAAAGAAAAAATAAAAAAAATCATTTCATGCCTCGTAAGGATATGGATAACTTAGGGAATTTTTTACCAAAATATCCCACTCCTACACGTAGTCAACCATCACTTTTCTTTGGTGACTGTCAAACTCCTACTCTAACCATAGAGGATATGGAGAACCCTTTAGGTCAGCAACTAGAAATATTGGAAGAACCTACATCATCTACCTAATAAATGAATGGAAACAGGTAGTTTTAGCTCTTTCCTATTAAATAAACCAATGGGGAGGTTAGAATGAAGAACATTTTGAAGGCTCAAAAATGTCTGCCTACAAAATTATAAGGGAGACCACATGGTCAACAACTTAGAGTAACTCCTTTTCCATTGAAATGGTGGTTATGATTGGTTAAACTAGTTTTAGTTACCTTCTCTAAATCTCCAGACTCCACTCGCTAAAAATATGACCTTTACCTACCAATAGAGAAGATACAACAGATCATCCCTCTTGCCGATCAGGAAACAAAGTGATCCTTAAGCTGATCTGGGGCTCAACCAAACCACAACTAAAGTATTCCTCTTTGATAGAGGACTTGATGCAAACTAATATGTATATGTAGAACTAATCTGAAACATGAAAAATCTATCTTGATCTAGAATGGGATAACCCTCTCCTAATTCGATAGAAAGTTAACTATAACAGGGGGAAATAACTGACATAATTTATCAAGTGATTTTGTATTAATTAAAGAAAGTAGTTCACATTAACTAATACAAGTGAAAGTAAAATGAGCTTGCAAATGAATAATAAATAGTTATTAGTCACCATAGGAATATTTCAATGAATTAAGATTGATTCTGATCTCAATCTACCCTACAAAGATAGCTTTAAGAATGTTTCAATGGAAAAATATCAATGACACAACAATAGTGCATAATATCAAATAAGAATAATATTGTTTAGAATAAATATCAAAAACAAAAATGAAACATTAACAATGAGACAATAATCCTGAATTCTGGTAATAGTACACAAGAATAAGAATTAATTAAAACCATGTCAAAAATTTATTACCATAGTTCCAAGAGTAGCTCTGACCCTTAATGGAAGTGCTTGCAATAGTACAAAGTCCCTTTATAACATAGCCATAACTTCTCTACAATATCTACCATAAAACTCTCTGTTGGCATTATCTTAGAATATATTGGTACAAATTCACAGTTGTTTTTTATTCAGGTGGAACAGGTTCAGGGGGAGATCATGGTTGCTGGTCTGGATGTTGATTAATAGATGCTGCTGATGATAGTTGCTGATGACTATCATGGTCTTGTTTCAGATATTTGGGCTCTATGTCATGTATATATTTTTTTAATGTCAAGGTCATGAAATGACCTATTTTGTTACCCCACTATGCATGGGATGGATGATGTAATGTTCTTGTTTTGACATGTATAAACAATTGGTATATCCCCACTTGGTTGGGTGGATGAGTCAGACTTGGAATATCCCCACTTGGTTGGGAGATGGATGTATGTATGAGTCATTGGTGATAGGAATGTCATTTATGATGTATGTATAGAGTCATGTTCTTCTTTTAGAACATCTTTTTACATAAATTTAGGGGGAGCATGGAGCTCAATCAACACACTTTAGCATATCAGAGAAATCTGCATGAAATCAAGGGGAGCATAACCCATTGCCCTTGATGACAAAGGGGGAGAGTGACTTGGGGTTGCCATCAAGTCCAAAGGGGGAGATTGTTGGCATTATGACACAGATTTGGAACTATGACACAGGTGTTGTCCTTGATGGCAACTCACTCTGATGACAAATCATAGTTCAAACTCACAGAATGAAGAAAGAAAGGTATACACAGGTTCCCCATTGACCAAGTTGCATGTAAAAATGGGTTAGTAGACCAAAAGGAGTGTATAACATACACATGCACTTTCATAGAAGGAAAGGCGTGTACATGATGGAAAACTAAGTTTTGGTCCGTGGTATTTTGTCCATGGTATTTTGATCCATGGTATTGGTCCAAGGTATCTAGTTCGGACTGTTGACCCTAGGTATTTGGTCCAAGGTATTGGTCCTAAGTGGTTTTGGTCCATGGTATTGAGTAAGGCCAAAGACTATAAAAGGAGGAGAATTTCATTAGGCAAAGGCACTCAAGTATTGAATATTTGATGAAGAGCAAGATCTAGCATACAGGTTATTGGGTTATGGTGCATAGTTGGATCTGAACCAAGGATGAACCTTAGTGCTTGATGAAGGATAATATCTAATGATGGGTCGTGATCTTAAGGCTTGAAGTTCACTTTAGAAAATTATTATGGATCATGATCTTCTGTTAACTGAAGTAGCATATATGAATCTGATTATGGAAATAAAAAATTATTGCCTTGCTAATACTGATTCACCCCCCCTCTCAGTATTATTTCCAACACTCTCTGTGCTCTGCAATAGTGCGAAAGCACAAATCAAATTATTACAGAGAATCCTCATGTGTGTGGATCATTACCCCTCTTATAAGATTGGATATAGGGTTATTTATACATATTTATAGAGCTAATCATCTCCCTTGTTTCTCTCGAGGAATGGAAATTCGAATATGGAAATCGTTGCCACGAAGTGATGTTCTTTAGTCGAAGGATTGATTTGATGCCAATGTGTTATCCTTATTTAGTTCTTGTTACAACAATCTTCCCATTTTAGACTTGTGTTGTGTCACATGACAGAGAGTGTTAAAAAATCTTGGATCGAACTGTTACTTCCTCCTTATCAACCCTGGGTTTATCCTTGTTTCAAAATACAACAGAGTAGTGAGTTATTAGACGAAAACCGAATTGGAAAATAAACAAACTTCCCACAAAACCATTGTAATTTTTTTTTTCAATTTTTATAACAGTGACCACATATGGAAGTGACAAGTGGAAAGAACCATGTGGTATTAGAGAAAAGCTCATTGCAAATTTTAAAATGAGACAACACAAAGTATTTGTGATATTGGGTAGCTGCAATATGGAGCAGATGTGATATCGTAATCAACTCTTTTTAATAACTATATCGGATCTGTAATATCAGAGGTTTAATATCAAAGGTTTTACAATTTTTCCGATTAGACAGTTCCGATATTAAGGCAGAAATGAAATTCCAATAAGACCATAGTTAATACGCATATCGGGTCCACTTATCGGAAGGAATGGTATGTTGAAGGTTAGAGCGAAGGCTTATCAGAGGTTATGGACTATCGGAAGTCGAAGACCAGAAGTGAATGATTATTGGCATATCGATGTGGAGGCATTTAGGGATATCAGCAATTAGAGAAAGTGGAAATTAGAGATCGGGGAAATATGATATTGGATTTCGTAGATAGGAGGTGAATGAATATCACATATCAAAGATCAGAGGTTTTGAGTGGTGACACATAACAAAACTCTGATAGGGATTCTCTGATATACGGGAGCGGAGGAGGATTATGTGGTATATGGGTCTTCTGTTCAATAACATACAGCCGCTTTATATAATGGTTAGACTTTGGTTGTATGATATGTTGGAATTAACACTCTGAAGTCTTATAAAAATGGTTTTCAACATTATTATGTATCGAAATTTAGACATCAGGGAATTCTAAAAGGGTTCCTATGATTTCAAAGCCCTGATATATCTTATACATAATAGCTACTTATTTAATGATTAAGGCCTAAATCCTTTGCACATGTATTTTTCTCAGGAGATATTTTATTCATTAACCTAATTAATCAACATTTTTAAAACAAATGCTTATTTACAAAGTTTATTAACAAACAAACCTAATCAAACTTAGGAAAACTATAGAAATAAAACAAGTGTAAATAAAAATAAAATTAAACTTGAAATGAAGAAATCACACTCAAAGCCTACATGTAATGCAAAAAGGTTTCCTATCTCTATTATGATAGAATAAAATGGGGGTGTTGTGTTTTCACTACAACAATGGTGACACACAGGGGAGAAGTAGTTATCTATGTGGTTAAGATACGAAACTTAGTTTAGAAATGAAGGAATTATAATTAGATATTTTGAAATGCTCAAATTTAGATATCCTAATCACTTTGTACCTATTATATGTTATCACATAAATAGATATACCATTATCATTCATGAACTTGTAAAAATTTACCCCATGAATTCAATGTTTCAGTAAATTTATATGTACAACAGTCAACTTAGTTGGTCATCATTTTTTGAGTAAACAAGCTAATAAAGAAAACATAGTATTAATTTAACTTCCATATCATAGGCATGACCACTGTTGCCATCAGATGTCTATAACCTCAACGGGGATGCTTTTTAACCCTTTTAGGTGTCAGAGTCCCATCTATTAGGAATAAATGCATAGTTGCAAAAGATCATCTTAAACTTATTTGAATGGAAATTGAATATCACCGGCCTACCTTGGTAACTAGCTAACGATAATGCCATTCATGAGATCTAACATGGTGAAAAAGTCGGCTCATGATGAGACCTCTTTCCTGTCAACTTTGCGACCGAAAGCCATTATCTTGGCTTGGCGACTAATAATGGTATTGTCACAATGTTAGAACTTATGATCATGGTAGGTCGGTTCATGATGAGACCTCCTATCCTTTAATTAACTATTGTTTCCTTTTATGTTTAACTATGGTTATTGTTAATCTCATAGATGTTACTTAATAGATGGGGTGGAAAACTGCTCCTTGAAAACAAGGGATGGCGTAAAAATATTTAAGCTTACTACTATTCTCTTTATTAAACCTTCTCACCAAAAGAACTCATGACTTTAAGTAACTATTGTTAAAAGTGTTTTACTTTCTTCAAAGATAGGGGTTAAAAATAATTCATTAACAAATAACAGAAAGATTTAAACTCAAAGAACAAAAACTAGGGACTCTACTTGATTAGGAAAACTGAAAATAAACATAACCTAAATCATCTTGATTGAAGTGATCCTTAGATATTAGGTTCCGTTAATATAAATTAGAGCATACAAATGACTCGCCCAATGATTATGCCAAGCTGAAAGAGAAAACATTACTCAATTTTATTGTGAAATGAAATGAAAGGAAAATCCAGCTAGCCTAAAATTCTTATCAAATCAGAAAGACAATGAAGAAAATGAACCTTGAGATACATCTTACAAGATACATAGAGGATTAACATAAAAATGAGATTATGTTGATTTTATCTTGTAGGATGATTTGTTAATAAATCTATTTTGTTTCAAAGCATAGTTATTGATCTAGAGTTATTGTTGTATGCGTTTAAATTTTTTTTATTACTTTTTCAAATCTTGCTTACCAATAGTGTGCGAGTCCTTAAAGATTGAATATTAAGAATAAGACTGACAATCAATTTAAAAATGTAAGAAAAAATAGAAAACAGAAAACTCCCTAATGTCATATGATGATTGTTCTTCTGAAATTTTTGTTTCCAACAAAGTTGAATCTACAAATCAAATCCATGGGAACCTGCAAGAATAACAACAAAATATAACAAAGGATTAATGAGAAAAGAAAAGACTGAAATAAAACTCAAACCAGATGAGGATGAACATATAATTGTGTACCTGGAAGAATTCAATCATAGTTTTACGTGATGAATCTCCATGTATTAATCAAAGTTCAAAATCACCTTCTTATTCAATTTAAACTACTACTAACCTACATCTAATCCTAATCCAAAAAGTAGACTAATATTAAGTGAAATCGTAATTCCAATGAAGCCATTCAAGCATTTTATTTTCTTAAGTATGGGGGATTTACGCAGTGCATTATATTAGATATCATTTTTGGGATTCAACTGCGTTAAGTAAGTCATTCAAACGTATGACCATTTCCATGAGAGGTAGTCGTAACTGACTAATTTCTCATGATGTTTTTGAATAGTTCACTTAGCACTCATTGCATCGGGTGATGCTCACAGGGGTGAAGAAGTGGGATTGAAACTAATGAAATGTGGAGAACGAATCACATAGCATCAATCATCACTTCCGGGGCTTGCACCCGGTAACCAGGACTTCCCAGGAGGTCACCCATCCCAGAACTCCTCTGGCTCAAGCGCGCTTAACATTAGTAATAAAAGCATAAATATAATTAAACCAAAATAAATAAAAATAAAACAATTATGTACAACTATTTTTAATGTATGTACAAGAAGTATCTTATTTACATTAACCCTCTCTTGAAGATTTTCTTCCAACCAGATCTCAATGGGATCATAAAAATATGGATGAATATTAGTTAAAGATTGGAAGTGATCTGAAGAAGATGATAACAAGTTAGATTGTGCAAATATTATATTAATTGCAATGACCCGCATAAAATTGTTAGTTTTATGTACATATGATGGAAGATCATCTATTATGTTAGATGGTTGGTCATGTTCTAAGAATACACTCTCTTGTTGGCACTACTTTTGAGAGGAAAGAAGAAATTGATATGAGATGAACATCAATTGAAAATGGAAGAGTAATAGCCCTTGATGTTCATGATTATTATCTGAAACTTCATTTTCCCATTCAGGCAATGCGTCAATTGAATGCTCAATATTGAACTGCTCAATATGCCAGCATAAGGTATCAAAAAATTAAAAAATTAAAACTGAAAGTAGATCTGAAATCAAACAGAATAATTGAAGGAATATTAATGAATTGAAATCATAATTTACGCTTTACAACACAATTAGGACTGGTTTGAAGTGATTTCCTCTTCACAAGGATTGGCCAGAATAATGGAATTAGAATGATTTCCAACACTAATTTGTGAATTAGAGAGAGGATCAAGATTATGAATAGAAGTGAGAATTTTATCATCATAAAAATCATAGATTGGAATGGGTTCTTGAATGTTGAAATTATGAGTATGATTAATTATTTGAAAATGAGAACTAGTTGAAACAATTTCTGAGTTGATTTTCTCTTCGTTTTCAAGTATAATTTGAATTTAATCATGAGGATTTAATGTATAATAAGATAAATCAACATCCTCAATGTCAGAGTAATTATCATAAATGACTTCAGAACATTCATTAAAATTCTTAGCATTCCCTTGAGACACATCAAAACAAGAAGAAGAAATGGGCACATTTTTTCAAAATTTAAAGAATGATCATTGAATATTTCTTTATCCTGACGAAAATTGAATTGCAATTCATTTGTAAAAAGTTATTTTATTTCTGAGATATCATTAGTATGAATAAGAATTTAATTGCTAAAAATATTAGGATAAAGATGAAAATGAGAGCTAGAAACAATAATCCTGAATATTTCTCTATTTGTAGAATCTTTTGCATTCTCTCTATTACAGATTTTAGATTTATTATTTGTTTGCTTGATCATGATTACTTGAAGATTATTGTTGGGATGTGCTGAATTTTGTAGTTGACTAGTGTGGCAAAAATCATAAATGTATGTAGCAAGGTATGTTTTGTCTATTCTTCAATTGGTACTTGTGCTTGCTAATCTGTCTGTTGATATTCTGATTTCAAGAGAGTTGTTTCTTCTTGCAATCAGTTGTCTAATTGTTCCAAGTTAGGTGATTGTGTTTCATTAACATGTGAAAGTGAATCCTAATTATCATTAACACTATAAGAAGTATGAATTAAATGGATAAATCTATCATATATGGTTGCAATAGTTTCATCGTAATTTACATGTTTCTCCATATCTAATTTTTCAGTCATGTTAATGCAAGTTGAAGATGATTCACTAAAGCTTGGAATCGTTCCATATTGATTTGAAATGGGAGGAAGAAAACACATATATTCAAACCAATCTATCAATTCATTTCCTAAAGGTTTATCTTCAACTTTGAATCTCAAGCAAATTAATTGAAATCTAAGAGAGATTCATTTTCAAATCTTCATAAATATTCCAATTCATCACATACCTATTCATAATCATAACTGTTAAACTTATAAAGGAGCATTGTGATAAATTGATCCCATCTGTGAATAGAGGCAACTGGAAGATATTGACACCAATTTTTGACTTTTCCCGAGAATGTAAGAGTAAAAGTCTTTCATAGAATACCTTCATCAATATCATGAAAAGTAGAATTTGAGAAATTTTGAATAAATTGTAAGGCATGCTCAAATGCAAAAGTATTCCTCTTACTATTAAAATTTACCTTTGAAAAGTGTCTTACTATTTCTGGTGAAGTATTGGCAGATGCACGTCTAGAGATACAACTACAAATGGGAAGTTTAAGATGAGCCATTATGATTAAAATAAAAACTTTAAAATACAAAAGCTCCAAAAGACAACAAGTCTTCAGGCCCTACTTCTAAAACTAAAAATGTTGAAGGCTCTAAAATCTCTGCCTACAACATTATAAGGGATACCACCCGGTTGAAAACTTAGAGAAGCTCCTTTTCCATTGAAATGGTGGTTCCAACTAGTTAAATTAGGTCCAATTACCTTCTCTCTATATCCACTGGCTTAAAATATGGCTTTCACCTACCAATAGAGAAGAGACATCAAATCAACCCTCTTCCTGATCAGGCAAGAAATTTATCCTTAAGATGATATGGGGCTCAGCCAAGCCACAACTAAAGTATTCCTCTTTGAGAGAGGACTTGATTCAAACTAAGATGTAGATGCAGAACTAATCTAAAACATGAAAAACCTATCTCGAACTAGAATGGGATAGCCCTCTCCTAATATGAGAGCAAGTTAACTAAAATAGGGGGAAAGAATTGACATAATTCATCATGTGATTTTATATTAATTAAATAAAGTAGTTCACATTAACTAATACAAGTGAAAGTAAAATAAGCCTACAAATGATAATAGATAGTTATTAGTCACTACAGGAATATTTCAATGAATTAAGATTGATTTGGATCTCATTCTACCCTAAAATGACAGCGTTAACAAAGTTTCACCAACAACAATAGTGCATAATATCAAATAAACATAATATTGTTAAGAATAAATATATAAACAAAAACGACACTTTAACAATGAGACAATAATCTTGTATTCTAGTAATAGTACACAAGAATAAGAATTAATTAAAACCATGTCAAAATTTTATTACCACAGTTCTGAGAGTAGCTCTGACCCTTAATGAAAGTTCTTGCAATAGTGCAAAGTCCCTTTATAATATAGCCATAACTTCTCTACAATATCTACAATAAAACTCTCTGCCCTCTACAATAGTACAAAAACACAAATCAAATTATTACAGAGAATCCTCTCGTGTGTGGATTGCAACCCCTCTTATAAGATTGAATACAAGGGTATTTATACAGATTTACAGAGCTAACTGTCTCCCCTATTTCACTTGAGAAATGGAAAGTCAAATATGGAAATCATTGCCACGAAGTGATGTTATTTAGCTGAAGGATTGTTTTGTTGCCCACGTGTTGGCCTTATTTAGTTTATGTTACAACAATCTTCCCATTTTAGAACTGTGTTGTGCCACATGGCAGAGAGTGTTCAGAAATCCTGAATGTAACTATTACTTCCTCCTTATCAACCCTGGGTTCATCCGTGTTTCAAAATACAACAGAGCAGTGAGTTCTTAGATGAAAATTGAATTGAAAACTAAACAAACTTCCCTCAAAACCATTGAAAATAAGCTTTTCAATTATTATAGGAATGACCCCATATGGAAGTGACAAGTGGCAAGAACCATGTGGTATCAGAGAAAAGCACATCACAACTTTTAAAAGGAGACATATTGGGTAGCTCTAATATGGAGCGAATGCGATCTCATAATCAACTCCTTTTAATAACTATATGGGATCCATAATATTGGAGGTTTAATATCAAATGTTTTACAATTGTTCCGATTAGACAGTTTCGATATTAAGATGGACATGAAATTTCGATAAGACCCTAGTTAAAATGCATATTGGGTCCACTTATCGGAAGGAATGGTATGTTAGAGGTTAGAGAGAAGGCTTATCGGAGATCAGAGGTTATGGACTATCAAAAGTCAGAGATCCGAAGTGAATGATTATCAACATATCGGAGTAGAGGCCTTTAGGGATATCAATTGTAGTGATGTTTTAATCAACTTTAATTGACTCAGATTGCAACATTAATTGTCAACCTAGGGTGGGTCTTGTTGTTTCAATGGAGTTCGCATTGTCTGTGCCTATACACTCCAGCCAAGCATAAGAAAATGCAAAAAACTATAAAAGATGTTGTTTATCTAAATTGTTGAATCAAACCATGTATGTAGATACAAAAACACTCTACATAATTAAATCACAACTCACAGCTATTGAAGTAAAGGCGTGCCACACAAGAACTAACATCTATTCCAGCTAGTTACTATTACTTTGTTGATTAACTCTGTGTAACAACATAAGATAAATAGAAACAACAACGAGTGCAATCCACGATTTGTATAACAACAACAAGAAATCATAAATGAATGAACTAAACTTAAATGTACACTACCTAATCACTACAATCCCTACCAAAGAGGAGGTCCCTTCCTCCTCAGTAGGGTGCAGGAAGAACACGAAAAGTGATTAATGAATCAGTTGGGGAGTAATAATAGCATCATATTAAATAAGTTTAGGATTACAGAAACAGAGCAACGATACTCTTCTATATGCCGTCTGTTGATACATAAAAAGTCGAGTCTTTTATAATTATTACAATCCGAAAATTAGAAAAACAGATCAGTCATGAGAATCTCCCAATTCTCATGCTGATAAAAAATAAAGAAGTTACAACTTATTACTAAATAAATATACAACAGTTGCAACTGCTTGAGTCTTGTTTATTCAAAAATAAACAATCCTACTACTGACAGCTATTATGTGGAATAGTACCCACATTTCTAGCTTCAGTGCAACAACATTGAGCAAATAGTGGTTTGGGATGACGTGGCATAACTGACGATAGCACTATTGATGTGACAGCTAACCCATGCAAGGTGTAACCACATTCGACGTGTAACAAAAACTTGTAATAGGACCTAATGTGTAACAACAATATGGAATAGCAGCAACCTATAACAACACGTTATATGTAGCAATAATTTGTAACAACACTCAGGGTGTAACAACGAACCGTTCTACCCTTTCTTGCAATTAATCCTTGCTGCATGTCTACTTCATAGCTTCATTCTCACGAGCCAACACCTAAAAAATATGAACTTCCCAACATACTCCTTCAATGATCTCCTGTAAAAGGAACAAAGCCTCGTATTATTCAGTAAAATACAACAAAGTAACATGATAGTAAAATGGATTAAAAAGGTAAGAACACAGAGAGTTTAGTCATATAAAGGCACAAGCTTGGAGGACAGAAAGTTCAAAACAAGGGAAAGAATGTGAAAAAAATAGGTAAAAAACCACACCCAACATCTCCCCCCAATTGAGGCAACTGCATGTCCCTATGCAGAATCTTAGTTCCTTCCACTGTGCCCCCGATGGAAATTTGTGAAATTGTAGGGACCAACAATATCATCACCCGGAGCTCTGAATCCTTGATCAGCCATTAACTCTCGTGGCCACAATTCCTCTTCATAATCACATAACCAATAATCAATCTGATACTCTTCCAATGGCAACCATATCAAAGGAGATTTGAATCTGAAGTTGATCCATAACGCCCCCAGTGTCAGCACAATCTGAGCATATTTCAGCACCCGTGTAACAACAACCACAAAGTTCTTGTACTCAAAGGGATCTCCTTCCTGCAATTCCGCACTATAGGCCTTAGTGCGCTTGAGACATCTGACTAGCACTTGGCTCTTCATATTTGCAAACAAGTTGAGGCAGATCCTCATGATTCTTCTTCTGTAAATGGTCAATTGATCTCTGATTTCCAGATTTCTCAGGAACTATCTGAACTCTCGCCGGAGTTTGTAAGCCATTCCTGGTTCTGCCCTAACCAACAATGTTGTCCTTTCCTCATTGGTCTCTATTTTTTTCTTGGCTAGTAGCCACTCAATCTGATTCCTCATAAATGATAGAAATGCTCGCAACTGCAAGTCTCCCATGAAAGAAAGGACACTCACCACCATCCTCATGCTCACATGTTCGCACATCATATTGTGCAAGAAAAACTCACAAAACAAATTATGATCATCAAAATCACAGGAACGGAAAATTTCCAAAAAGGTACGGGTTAAAGAACCGATATAGGACCTATTATCATAAACTTCCCTCAACTGAAATAGTTAGTAACGTTCCCATAGGAACATAGTGTATGATGAGGATGGCCACCTGCATGTAGGTTGGAGACCTCCTGATGTAGCTAATGCAGCTGTTCATCCCTTTTCTTCATAATTTCTTTATGCCTCCGTGCCTCCTCTTCTCTTTCCCATTCCTCTTTTAGCCATTTTTCTCTCAAGGAATCCATCATTATCTTATGTGTCTTGAGTGGAATCACTCCCTCCTGCAGAGAGAGTGCCAACTACTTCCATTTTTGTAGCTCTGCCAATAACAACGATTTCTCAGAACGCCATCCTTCAACAAGACCCTACGTTCCCCTTCATGCATCATCAATTAAAGTTGTAGCAGCCTCTTGAGGGGAAAACTATCCCACCTCGATTGCTGGTTCTTATGTAACAACAACTTCGTCAGTGGGTTTTGTCATAGTTTCTTTATTTCCCTGGTCAACTTCCATTTTTACTGTTGGTTCTTGTGTGGAAGCAATAATATCCACAGGTTTTTGTTAACCATTTTCCTTCGGACCAGCTTCGGCCTCTACTGTTGGTTCTTGTGTAACAAAAGCAGTGACCATTGGCTAATGGATATTATCTTTCTCTTCCTCCTCTTCGCTTATTTCCTTCTCCACTACTATTCCTGGTGAAACAATAGTGTCAGCCAAGGGTTCCTGTGCATTCATTGCTTGATCACTCTTTGTCGATTGTGCTATCTCGGTTGCTGGTTCTTGTGTATCAAAACATCCTCGACAGTTTTTGGTGAAACACCTTCCTAGTTTTCAGTTTGAATCCCCCTCAAGGTAGTGTCTGCTGTACAGACTTTGAATCTGGCTTCCACTAACTTCTCAACAAAGGATATGCACAAAGTGCTCAGGATTTCTCCCCTTCTGGTCTTGTCCAGGCTTCTGCCAAAGTATCTAGCCCCGAGGCTCTTGGATCTGCCTTTCCTACTACTAGCTGTTCTCTCAGTTCTTTAATTTTTTTTTCTAAAATTTCAATTTTCAACAGTAAATACTGGGTTTCGTTCTTACCAGGTGAAGGAGGTTTTTTTGGCTGATCTTGCTCCTCATCCTTCTGCTCGATTGCTTCTTTTTCCTTTTTCAACATGGATGGGGACTCTAGGTGCCCGCTAACCCTTATCCTCTACTTCGGCCTTCTATCGCCAATTGGCTTATCAACCGACTTCTTGTTGACCCTCACTATCGAGGACTGGGGTTGCTCCTTTGTCACCTCTGGAGTTTCCCCAACCGTCTCTGCTTGCCTTTTGCAAGTGGTCCTAGACCTTTTTCGCATGAACTCTTCCCAATTCTTGCCCTGTCGGCTGAAGGCATCTAGCACAATGAGTTTAATAAGGCCATGGTTTGTAACACACGTTTCTGGATGTGTAGTTGTTTTCATAGCCACAGCCATGTGCCTAATATTGCCTAGCAAGAAATAAGGAAGGTTGATCAACTGTTGATGGTGGAGATGGTTCAGCAATGTGAAATGGTAATTAAACACAATTGTTTCTCTTCCCTCACAAGTAATGTACTTAATGAGGAAGAGAGAAACATCCACCCATGGTTGGGGGAGTGACAGCCTATCAATTCCCCTCCCTTTCCTAACCAACGACTCGCTTTCCTGAAGAAAATCCCCTTTCAGTGAGGGGTTATTAAACTTCCTAGTAAACCATCTCTTCCATTCTACTAACAATCGTGTTACTCTGGCGATAACTTCTTCTATGACCTCCAATTTCAATCCTCTGACTTCTGTCTGGTTTCTTTCTAGGTTCTTTGCGAATTTCATGACCACATCATTGTTCGATCCTCCCAATCTCTGGAAGAATTCGAACCAGCCTGCATCTTTGAAAACCTGGCATGCTTCTGGGCAATCTTCTAGGGCTTCTGTAGACCCTGTCTCATGCCGTATTGCTATGTTGGGTTGTGTTATATTCTTTCCACATAGTTAACAGGGGGTTTGAGGGGTACCTGTAACCCCACTTTATGAAAATTTTGGTTTTGGACCCTATGTTAGGGTGGGCGGACCCACCTATGGTTTTGTACATGATTTTCACACATGTTTTTTAGACGCGATGGTTTTCGGTCCATGGTTTTGGACACAATGGTTTTTGGTCCATGGTATTGGATGCTTCAGCATGTATAAATATGTATTGTAACATTGAAAGGAATATAATGAAAAATCAAGCTGGTAGTCCCAATTTTGGGATCCAGGGGAAAATCTCTGTGTATATGTGTTTTATTTGTTATGCTCTCGCATTGTTTATTTTATGTGTTTTAGAATTCATATGCAGGTAATTTTTGTACGGGGTTAAAACCTACATTTGGTATCAGAGCAATTTTGGCTTCAAGGGGTCGCCTTTGTTGCTGAGGGATTTCGCTCGGGCCTGTGGTAGACCCTGTTCAGTGGGAGATCTATGAGATCGATTCTGGTGGTGAAAGAAGATGGTGAGAAGTGGAAAGATAGAGATCGAGAAATTTAATGGTCAGAGTTTTGAGTTGTGGAAACTCAAGATGGAGGATCTGTTGGTGGATAAAGATCAGGGGATCACGATAGATCTAGGTACTAAACCAATGGGAGTGTTCAATGAAGAATGGAAAATGTTGGATTGGAAGGCAAAGAGCACAATACGATTATGTGTCTCAGATTCAATATTGCTGAATGTATCTGGGGAAGCTATGATGAAGGCTTTGTGGGACAAGTTAGGGACTTTGTACCAATCTAAGTCTCTGGTGAATAAACTGTTCCTGCGAAAAAAGATGTATAACCTGAGGATGAAAGATGGAGACTCGATGACAAAGCACCTAAATGCATTTAATACTGTGGTAAGTTAGTTATGTTTATTGATATTAAAATTTTAGATGAAGCTAAGTGCATTAGTTTGTTCTATTCTCTACCAAATTCATTGGATAGTCTGGTTATTGCAATAGGTAGCAATGCAATTGCCTTGTAGTTTGATGAAATAGTCTTCACCTTGTTGACAGAGGAGATGAGATGGAAAAATATGGAGAGCCAGAATGGTGATGCCTTGTCTATATGAGGACGGTCCTAGAATAGAAACAAAAATAAGTCATCGAGTGGGAGATCTAAATCTCCAAGAAAGCCTATAAAGGTGGTGTGCTGGAAATGTGGAAAGGAAGGGCACTTCAAAAGGGACTATAAATCTAAAGCTCCTGACAAAGGAAAGGGATCTGATGATGCTTCTTTTGCAAAGGCGAAAACCACCTCAGATGAAGGTGGGGATGTGTACTTGGCTTCTTCAAGTACACATGTAAATCATGAGGCATGGTTGATTGACTCAGGTGCATCCTTTCACTTCACTCCCCACAGAGAGTGGTTCTGCAAGTATGAGAAATACGATGGTGTTGATGTTTTCTTAGGGGATGATAGGAAGGCTAGAATCGTTGGTCGCGGAAAAGTAAAGTTGAAATTGCAAGGTGGAAGAGTTAGAACACTTCCGGGTGTTCTGCATATTACTGCATTAGCCAGAAATTTGATTTCTACAAGCAAACTGGATGATACAGGTGTAAAAATAGTGTTCAAGAAGGATACCTGCAAGATGGTTCTGGGAGCACTGGTATTGATGTGGGGAGTTTGGATTGGAACTCTGTACAAGCTACAAGGTAGCACTATTATTGATGGGTGCAATAGTTTTGTGGTTCCTGAAAGTGGAGCAGAAGATCTAGTGGTCTCTAGAGAGAAGACCACGTTGTGGCATCAAAGGCTTGGACATATTGGAGAGAAGGGCCTTCGAATACTTCATGGTAAAGGTATGAGTAGTATCTCTCTAGATTTTGATTTCTGTGAAAATTGTGTATATGGGAAGCAGAATTAGGTGAGTTTCCCCTTTGGTAGTAAGAGGGCAAAACAGATATTAGAACTTGTGCACAATGATGTGTTTGGACCTGTGAAGGTTCCATCATTGGGTAAGTCTATGTACTATGTATCATTTATAGATGACTTCTCAAGGAATACATGGATATATTTCCTTAAGAAGAAATCTGAAGTCTTTGACATGTTTAAAGAATTTAGGGCTCTGGTGGAAAACCAGACAGAGAAGAAGGTAAAGGTGTTGAGGACAGATAACGATGGAGAGTTTTGCAGCAAGGAATTTGAAGAATTCTATAAGAAGTGTGGTATAGCACGATAGAAGACTACTCCATATACACCTCGGCAAAATGGAGTTGCAGAAAGAATGAATAAGATTTTGATGGAAAGGGCAAGAAGTATGCTCAGTGGTGCCGGGTTAGGACAAGAATTCTGGGCAAAGGCAATGGATACTGCATGTTACCTGGTCAACAGGTCACCTTCATCAACATTGGAGGGTAAGACTCCACAAGAGGTATGGACTGTTAAGAAACCCTCTCTTTCACATTTGACGGTATTTGGATGTGATTCATATGTACATGTTCCAAAGGAGAAATAAACCAAGTTGGATAGTAAATCTGAAAAGTGCATCTTTATTAGGTATAAGGATGGTTTAAAAGGTTATAAGCTTTGGAACCCAGTCACACGGAAGGTTGTGTACAGTTGAGATGTGGTGTTCAAAGAGGTAAAAGATGTTATTAAACATGAAGTCCAACCAAAGGAACTTGAGAATATAGAGTTTGAGCTAAAGGAGGAAGAATCAGAGTCTACAGCAGAGGAGGAATCAGAAGATGAAGAGCCACAAACTTCAGCTGTGAGAAGATCAGTTCGAGAAAGAAGGCAGCCTGAAAGGTATAGTCCATCTGCTTTTTGTTCAAATTTTGCTTTTTCTGTTACTGATGATGATCCCAGAACTGTGAAGGAAGCAATGGATTCAGAGGATGGAAAACTTTGGAAAGAGGCCATGGTTGATGAAATGGCATCTTTGCACAAAAATGAGGCTTGGGATTTGGTGGAATTGTCGGCTGGAAGGAAACCCATAGGTAGCAAATGGGTGTTCAAGAAGAAGACAAATGCAGAAGGAAAGGTGGAGAAATACAAAGCTCAGTTGGTAGCAAAAGGTTATTCCCAAGTGCTGGGAATTGATTTTGGTGATATTTTTTCTCCTATTGCCAAGGTAACTTCTATTATATTACTTTTATCTGTTGCTGCTACTTTTGATTTTGAGGTAGAACAGATGGATGTGAAGACAACATTTCTTCATGGGGATCTGAAAGAGGAAATATACATGAAGCAACCTGAAGGCTTTTCGGTGAAGGGTAAGAAAGAAATGGTATGCAAGTTAAAGAAGTCTTTGTATGGATTAAAATAGTCACCAAGGATGTGGTATCAGAAATTTGATACATTTATATGGGGACATGGCTTCACCAAAAGCAAAGAAGATCATTGTGTGTATTTTAAATTAATTGGTGACCGTGTTATTTATCTGGTCTTGTATGTGGATGATATGTTGCTGGTTGGAAATGACAAAGAAATTATCCAGGATTTGAAGACCCAATTGTCCTCCAAATTCGACATGAAAGATATTGGTGTTGCAAACTATATTTTGGGCATGGAAATTAAAAGAGATCAGGAAAAGAGGAAGCTCTGGTTAAACCAGAGGAATTATGTTGAGACAATACTGCAGAGGTTTAATATGTAGGATAGTAAACCGATGAAGGTTCCTATTCCTATAGGTGTGAGTTTTTCTGTTGAACAGTGTCCCAAGACACAAGAAGAGGAAGAGGACATGTCCTATGTTCCATATGCAAGTGCAGTCGGTAGCCTGATGTATGTAATGGTCTGCATTAGACCAGACATTGCACATGCAATGGGAGTATTGAGTAGCTTTGTGTCAAAACCAGGAAAGGAGCATTGGACAGCAGTGAAGCGGGTTTTCAAGTATTTGCATGGCACTAGTGATTATGGTTTGTGCTACCAAGGAAGATCAGGATTGGATAAAGTGTTGGATATTCGTGGCTTTGTTGATGCAGACTAGGCTGGATATCTAGATCAGAGAAGATCTACAAGTGGGTATGTGTTTAACCTATTTGGAGGTGCAGTCAGTTGGATGAGTAAGAAACAATCTGTAGTGGAAATATCAACTACATAGGCAGAATACATGGTAGCCACTCATGCAAGTAAGGAAGCAGTTTGGTTGCAGATATTGTGTTTAAGTATGGGGTTAGCACAAGAAGTTATAAGGATAGACTGTGACAACCAAAGTGCAATTTTCTTGGCAAAGAACCCTGCATATCATTCAAAGACAAAGCACATTGATGTTCAGTATCACTTTGTGAGGGATATGATAGAAGACAAAAAGGTGTTGCTAGTAAAGGTGGACACTTTGAAGAATACTGTAGATGCATTGACAAAATCTATGAGCTCTGAGAAGTTCTCTTGGTGTAGAGAGACAATGGGCGTTTCAGGGCTGGAAAAATGACTAAGCTCTCTTGTGGCCCCCTGTGGAAAGAAAACAACAAGTGGGAGAATGTTGGATTGTGTTATATTCTTTCCACATAGTTAACAGGGTGTTTGAGGGGTACCTGTAACTGCACTTTATGGGGTCTGGGGAAGCGTCCCGGAAAATTTTGGTTTTGGACCCTATGTTAGGTTGGGTGGACCCACTTATGGTTTTGTGCATGATTTTTGCACATGTTTTTTGGACGCGATGGTTTTCGGTCCATGGTATTGGATGCTTCGGCATGTATAAATATGTATTGTAACATTGAAAGGAATATAATGAAAAATCAAGCTGGTAGTCCTTGTTTTGGGATCCAGGGGAAAATCTCTGTGTATATGTGTTTTATGTGTTATGCTCTCGCATTGTTTATTTTATGTGTTTTAGAATTCGTATGCAGGTAATTTCTATACGAGGTTAAACCTACATGCTGCTCCTCCCATTTCTTATGTAATTCATTGTTGTTTCACCTGCTTATCCTTCCCTCTGGGACACACTCTAGCTGTGTCAGCCTGTACTGCTATCTTCCTCCTATCCGAACACTCTGAATGGGGATTCAGCGCTTCCAGCAGGGATAAATGATAGCGTGGTAGGGTGGCGTAGGTGAAGATTTTGGATTAGGATTTGGAACGCATGGTTCGTACTGCTCAATGAATTTTTCCTTAATGGTGAGTCATGGGGAGGTCTCGTCCTTGGTGCCCTTATCCTTTTTGGTATGATTTGACATTAAGTAATGATAACAACCGGTTCACATGCCTTTATTTCTGGATTTTTCAAATAATTACAAATCATGCAACAGTCATGTCGCAATGTGATTTGTCCCTCCCCCAATTTAATTATGACAGTCATCCTTGGCCGTCAATAGTCATTTTAAGTTGCCATAAACAAAATAAAATGAATTCAATATTACCTTTTTTATGACATATATGGGTGATGTGGGACGAAGTAATGGGAAGCACAACGTCGAATCATACTCGGGCAGCGAGACGCACGAACTTGAATCTGATGATGAGACTCTCGGTGATGTTTGTGTTGTTTATTACAATAGAATAACTCGTTTTATTCTTGAAAAGTTGTCAGTTGTTACAAGTGTAACAGCCAATATGACTGATATATAATAATTTAATTTCTTCAAAAAGATAAAGAACAAAAGATCATGTAACAAAACTTATCGCATGATATACTTTGGAATAACAAATGTTATTACAAAGGGTGTAACAGCCGCCACTAGGTGGTTTTTAACTGCTACAAAAGTGTCTATCTGCACCTAAGAAAGGTTTTTGTAGTCAGATTATTGTTATTATTATTATTATTATTATTAGAGGTGGTGTAACAGCCGCCACTAGGTGGTTTTCAACTATTACACTTATTGGAAAAAATAAAATTTTTGTAGCACAAGGGGGCTTTCCCCTGTTCCTGTAATCTGTAGATCTGAATTTGTGACAATGTTGACAAATGAATCCTTCGAGGTAGGTTTTTGATACAACCGAAGACAATGCCCATTTGAAAGTAATGGCGTCTTTACACTATCAATGGTTACCAAATTTACAGTTCCATTGTCAAAGACTGCATCTACCTCATAAGGACCTAGACATCTAGTCCAGAGCTTACCCTTGAAGTATTTAAACCTTGAGTCGTAGAAGAGAGCTCAATCTCCTTTCTGGAACTATTTATTCTTTATAAATCTATCATGCCACTTAGCTCTCTACTGCTGGATAATTTCTATTTGTTGGATAACAGCCAATCGTTTCTCCTCTAATTCATTGAGCTGGTTCAATCTCTGCCTTTGTGCTGTATCCAAATCCAAATTGACCTACAATGATTTCCTTAGTGTCTTGATTTTAAATTCAATGAGGAATAAAGGGTTCTTGCCATATGCAAGTTCATATGGTGAGAATCCAGTGGTGTTCCTCCATGTAGTCTTGTATGCCCATAACAATTCTGGAAGTTTGTCAGCCCAATTTCTTCGATGACTACCCACAGTGTTAGTAAGGATCACCTCAATGACTTTATTAGTTCTTTCTACCTAGCCATTCGCCTGTGGATGGTAAGGCATTGTGATTCGATGATGGATTTTATATTTTTCTACCAACTCCCGAATCTTATGAGATGTGAACTGCAGCCCTCCATCTGTGACTATCTCCCTGGGTATGCCAAACTAGACAAAGATGTCTTCAAACAGAAAGTCTAAGACAACCTGCTCCATGGCTCTAGTTAGTGCCTTTGCCTCAACCCATTTCATGACATAGTCAGTACAGAATAAGATGTAGGATCTCTTTCTAGATGAAAGATTGATTGGTCCTACAAAATCTAGAGCCCACTTCTCAAAATGTTTTATGACGATCTAGGGTTGTAATGGCATCTCATTTGATTGCAGTGGTTGGCCAATCATTTGACAACTATCACATCCCTTCACAAACTTCTTGGCATCCTGAAATATTTTCGGCCAGTAGTACCCTATTGAAAGGACTTTGTATCTTGTTTGTTTGTCTATGAAGTGTCCTCTGCAAGGTTCCTCATGGCAGGCTTTGAGGATATCAAAGACCTCGTCCTCTCTAACACATCATCTAATCTGAAAATCAGGTCTAGTGTGATAGAGGTTCCCATCTATCCAGGTATATGTAGCACTTTGTTGTATGATTTTGCTTTTCTCCTTGGAGGAAAAATACTGGGGAAACTTCCCTGCAACAAGATAATTGGCTATATCTGCATACCAAGGTGAGTAAGTAGAAATAGCAAAAATATATTCATCAGGGAAAGAATCTTCAGTAGGAGTGCAACTGTCATCAATAGTTAGCCTAGAAAGAAATTCAGCTACTACATTGTCTTTTCTAGGATTATCTACAATAGTGATATCAAATTCGTGTAACAACAATAACCAATGTGTAATCCTACCATTTATAATTGGCGTATTAATTAAAAAATGAATGGCAGAATGGTCAATGTGTACAAATACTTGATATTCGGTGATGTAATGGTGGAATTTATTGATGGCGTGCACGACTACTAAGAACTCCTTCTCAGTCATTGTGTAGTTGAGCTCAACTAGAGTTATATTTTTACTTATGTAGTAAATAGCGTAAGGTTCTTATCCTCCAATTTGCCCAAAACAACACCTATAGCAATATCCGATGCATCCGTAGCTATGTGAAACAACAGCTCCCAATTAGGTCCTTGGAAGACCGGAGCTGCTGATACACAACATTTCAACTTTAAGAACGCCTGCTCACACTTACCTGTCCATAATAAATCAACATCCTTCATAAGGAAAATAATGGTGATGCAATTCTTGAAAAAAATTCTATAAATATTATGTAATACCCTACATGCCCCAAGAAACTATGTACCTCTTTCTGCATTTTGGGGGTTGGAATTCTTAGAATTACCTCTATTTTTGTAGGGTCTACCTTGATCCATCAGCAAAAATGTAATGTCCAAGCATGATCCCTTCGGTCGTCATTATGTGACATTTCTCAGTGCTCAAGGAAACATTAGTCTGTACACATTGTTCTAACACTTTTTCTATATTGACTGATGCTGCTTCAAAAGCATCTCCATAAGGTGTGAAATTGTCCATGAATAGTTCCAGACAGTCATTCAATAAGTCAGGAAAAATTCCCAGTATTTGCCTTTAAAAGGTTTCTAGCTCATTACAGAGCCCAAAAGGTAGCACTCTGTATGCATAGGTTCCCCAAGGACAAGTAAAGGTCATTTTATCCTAGTCTTCCAGGGCAATCTATATCTGATTGTAGCCACTAAATTCATCCAAAAATTAAAAGTACTTCTTTCTGAAGAGAGTATCAAGGACCTGATCTATAAATGGTAATGGAAAATGGTCCTTCTGAGTGGCCTTGTTGATTTCTCTATAATCAACATAGACTCTCCACTTTCCATTCCTTTTAGGAATGATGACAAGCGATGACACCCACTTACTATCAGATATTGTGTAAATAAAATTAGCACTCAGGAGTTTTTGTAGTTCTTCTTTCACCACTTCCTTTAGTGCAGGGTTCATGCAGCGTTGTGGCTGTCTAACTGGTTTGCAACCATCCTTCAAATAAATATGATTAGTGCATAAGTTAGGGTGGATCCCTTCCATATATATAATCCCATGCAAATGCCTTTTTAAACTTTTGTAATAGCTATAACAACTGTTGATTCTGTTCAACAGTCAATTTGGGATTAACATTCAAAACTTTTCTAGATTCAATATCAATTACGTCGCTAGCAATATTTGGAGTTGTTCTCATTTTTTCAAAATCTATATCTTCCACCTCTTCCTCCTCATTTTCATTTTTAACAAAAGCAACAGAAAGTGAATTACTAATAAAACCATTAATAACATCATCTTCTGTCTCGAAATTTTGTTACAACTTGCCTTATGTGAAAGTTGTGTATAAGTGAAAACTTTGTTGATGACCATGCCGAGTCGAGCGACGGATGAAGGAAAAGTGAACAGCTAGTGTTACAATCGGCTGCAAAGGTTTTTTCCCATGGAATTCACAGAGGAGGGAGCTCCACTCCCTCCTACAAGGAAGTTGTGGCCAATAAGGGCAAGAAACTCTTAGAAAATGGTAGAGGTACCGTTGAGGAAGGAAGGAAAAAAATGGAAGAGGCAATAGAAGGTACCAGTTTGAAGGAGAACAATGGCACGAAAGACAAGGAAAAAGATGAAAAAAAATAGGGAACAAAAGACAAAAAACAAAAGGGACCTTGTAAACCCAAAGCTGAAATCACTCCCAGAGTGGTTTTAAATGACCCAGTGTTGCAGGCGCATAGGGACCACATGATCACTTATGCAATCATCTGTAAATTCATGGGTTTATGGCCCACTGAAAAAGATTTACAAACATGGATCAAATACCATTGGAAACCTAAAGGGAGTATTGATCTACATCTGGGGTCAAAGGGTTTCTTCACGGTGGTGTTTACAAACATTGAAGATAAAGACAGAGTGTTTGAAGGAGGGCCCTACTTCTACATAGCAACAGGTCTTTATATGAGGCCATGGAAGATGAACTTTGTGCCGGAGCGTGAAACTTTCACTTTGGTTCTGGTCTGGGTGAGACTTTATTCGCTACCTCTAGATTACTGGCAAACTGAATCATTAGCTTCCATAGGCAACAAATTAGGTAGGTTTTTTAAAGCTTCTGAAGCTATAATAAGAGGAAAATACACCTCCTTTGCAAGGATATGTGTGGAGATGGATTTTTCCAGAGCTCTTCTGGATGAAGTAATCCAGGAGGTTTATGATGAGGAATGGGTACAAACGGTGGACTATGAACACATTCCATTTAGGTGTTGTAGATGCCATGAACATGGGCACCTTCTCAGAGACTGCCCTCTGAGTAAAGTAGACAACAAGAGGAAAACCAACACAATTAAAGACACTGATAATTTTCATAAAGTGGTACACAAAGGAAAAGGTGGGAAAAAAAGGGCCAAAGAAAAAACAAAAGGAAGAACAACAGGTTAGTTAGAATAAATTCCAAGTTCTCGAAGAGGATGAAGAATTAACAACAGAAGATCAAGCAAGGGAAGGAAGTCATGAGGAGAAGGAGAAATAAGAAAACAAGGAACAAACACAGGAAACTGATAAACAGAAAGAGATTATGATGAGTGATATAGAACCAAAGATGGATCAGGAAATGACCCAAAGTGAGATGGAACTGGAGGACAATGAGCTCCAGGAGTTTCTCAATAGAGAACACCTAGATCTGGAGGGATTCTTAATTCAGGGAACAACCGGGGGGTAGAATCACTACCTCAAGAAGAATTCAATAGAATACAGCAGTTGTATTTATGGAGAACTCAGGCTAAGGGATCGGAGGGGGAAACAAACATTGGCAGGCAGAGAAATGAAGGAGTGAAAACAATAAAAACGACTCTGGGTTTAGCACCCAGAAACCCAGGAATGAAAAGAGGTAGGAAAAGGTAGAATGAGCTATTGATGGAATGTGGAATAGTAGAGGTCTAGGTAGTAAAAGAAAACAAAGAATGCTTAGTAATACACTGAAACATGAAGCTCTGGATATAATTTTTATCCAAGAAATGAAATGTTCCATTCAAAAGTTAAGACATATACATAGAAAATGGTTGAGTAGATTTGAGTTTCTAGAAGTAAAAGCAGAAAATTCAGCAGGAGGTATTCTCACTCTCTGGAATCCCCAAAGAACTAACATAATAGATGTTGAGGCATCTCAGAATTATTTATCAGTGGTCATTCAGCCTGTTGGGGATAGGGAAACCTATCTAGTCACAAATGTTTATGGCCCTCAAAGGATAGATGAAAAACTCTGGTTTATAGAATCCCTTGTGGATCTCAGGGACAGACATGTAGAAATACCTTGGATCATGGGAGGGGACTTCAATATGATCAAATCACTTTCGGAGAAAAAAGGGGGAACCAGAACTCTAAATAAAGACTCTTTGGCCTTTCAAACCTTTACAGATAACATGAAGCTAGTGGATATGGAGACAAATAATGGTTGCTTTACATGGAATAACAAAAGAGGAGGAGAGTCTTAGAGAGCCTCCAACTTAGATAGATTCATAATCTCTTAGGACCTTATGCTAATAGATAAGGAAATAATAGCGAGGGTTCTCCCCTTTGGAGGCTTTGATCATTGGCTGGTGCAAATGGAGATTCAGGGCATAGGGACACCTCGGAATAGACCCTTCAGATTTGAGAATATATGGCTTTCTCACCCAGAATTTATGAGTAATATTGAAAAATGGTGGGCAGAAGATTTGCAGATTCAGGGAACAAAAATGTTCCTTCTACACAAAAGATTAAAGCACATCAAGATGAGACTTAAAGATTGGAACAAGAAAGATTTTGGCAATGTTTTTATTGAAAAGAAATCTGTTGAAAATAAAATGCAAGAACTCAACCAAGTCATGATCAAGGAAGGATTTGATAAAGATAAAAATGAGCAAGTTGAGAAACATCATCAAGACTAGGATAACGTGTGCAAACAAGAGGAAATATTTTGGAGACAAAAGTCCCGAGTTCAATGGCTAAAAGAGGGAGAACGCAATACCAGATTTTTTCACAGATCCACTATGGCCAACAGAGCTCATAACAAGATCTCTTCAATCAATGATGAGGAGGGGCAGATTCATCAATCCCATGAGGGCATAGAAGCTGTGTTGGTTTAGCACTTCTGTGGTATAGCTCAAGAGACCAACCCAGAAAGAGATCATTTCATTAGGGACTTGACCAGACATATTCCTAAGCTGGTGTCCAGAGAGGACAATTTCAACCTTAATAAACCATTGACCGAAAAGGAGGTCAGTGAGGTCCTCAAAGAAATGCAGAATGGCAAAGCACTAGGCTCGGATGGCTTTAATGTGGATTTCTTTAGAGCCTGCTGGAATATTGTTAAACAGGACATATTGAGGGTTGTGGATGATTCTAGGTTGAGCAAGACTATTTTGAAGGTGCTCAACACCTCCTTCATCTCCTTGATTCCGAAACAGGACAATGCTCAAACTCCGGAAAGGTTTAGACCCATAGCTTTATGCAATGTGGTCTACAAGATAATATCCAAGGTAGTGGCCAACAGACTCAAACCTTTGCTTCCTTCCCTGGTTTCGGGGGAACAATCCAGTTATGTTGAAGGCAGACAGATTCTAGATAACATCATTCAAGCTCATGAGGTGGTGCACTCATTAACTAGCAAAAAGAAAGTTGGAATGATCATGCAACTGGATATAGCCAAAGCATATGACAAAGTAAACTGGACCTACATTAGGAAAGTGCTCATTGCGTTCGGTTTTGATCATAACTGGGTCAGATGGGTCATGGCCCTCATGACTTCTTCTAGTTTTTCAATACTGGTCAATGGCTCTCCCTCGGAGATTTTTCTTCCTTCAAGAGGCCTCAGACAGGGAGATCCACTCTCACCCTTTCTCTTCATCCTAATGATGGAAGGACTTGGGCATTCTATCAAGCAAGCTAGAGTAATGGGTAAAATCCAGGGTCTTCAACTTACGGAGAATGGACAGGTCTTGACCCATCAACAATTTGTAGATGACACCTTGCTACAAGGTATCCCCATAGTCAAGGAGGCTTTAGCATACAAACAAATTTTGTATGACTTTGCCAGGGCAACAGGTATGGAAGTTAATCTTTCCAAATCAAAAATATTTTTCTTTAATACCAATATTGCTATTCAGAAAAACATATCCAGAATTCTTGGCTTTCAAAGGGATTCCCTCTAACAGAAAAACCTTTGCATAAGAGCATTTGGGAACAATTGATCAATAAGATGCAGGATAAAATTAGAAAATGGACCATCAGATCTTTAAATCTGGTTGGTAGATTAGTGCTAACAAAGTCGATGCTCCAATCTATCCCAGTTTTTATGCTTTCAACTCTCCCAGCTCCAAAAGGTGTATTACAGCAATTCAGAAACATCCAAAGAGACTTTCTCTGGGGCAAGGAGGAGACAAGAAAGAAATGGGCCTTAGTCTCTTTGGAAAAGATATGTAAACCTAAGAACCTAGGGGGCCTAGGCTTGGATGAACAGGAGATTCTCAGCAATGTTCTAGGGGCCAAACTTTGGTGGCATTGGGTTAAAGCTCCTAAGGCTCAATGGGCAAGTATCTGGAAAGAAAAATATGCCTGCTCTTGGCACCACACTGATCTCATAAGGATGTCTGGAAATATAAGGGGCTCATTGTTATCGGGAAAACTAGTGTCCATTCAGAGCTACTAGTCCCACTAAGACAGGTAGCTATCTTAAAAATAAACAAACTAAAGTTACTTGTGTTTTCCTTTATGAGAGATAGATGAGAGAGAAGCAGAGAGTACCAACCTCAGTCTTTCGCTAGTCTCCTTGCTCGTTTCCTCTCTCCATTGATAGACCTTTCTCCACTCCTTTCTCACTTGTCCCGCTTCAAAGAACACCTGTAGAGTCAAAGTAGCAAAATACCATCAAAGCATAGAGATCTATAACCATAAAAAATGTAGGATCAGATGTACATTAACCATATAAATGCATATACAAATAAAAGATTTAGAGATATACAAGCATATGGAGGAAAACTCAAATAGCTTTATTGATAGAAGTAGTAGAAGAGAGGATTACAACCAAGTTTTCTGATCCAACATCATCCTCCCAGCATGAAATCCCTCTTCACCTCATATAAAGCAAGATCACCCAACAATACAATGTCTTCAAAGAGAAACCAACAACACTTCCTTGCAAATTACAAAATTCCAGCCCCTTAGATCTCTAGGATGAGGGATCCATATATAGATGTTTGTAGGAGAGTGAGTCAGCTTCTGGGATTTTGATTAGTGTCATTTCACTGATAATCCTTGGTTCCACTTGGAGATTTCATGATCTCTTACTCATCCCTGGGTGAATTCACAGAGGCAAGTGTCATATGAGTAGTTTCTAGAAGATTCTTTGAGTTTCCAACTAGCAAACTACTTTTGCCATTTGTCTACTCTTGCTCATCGCACCCTACAAAAGGGATTTTTAGTATGCATCGCACCCACCGTGTGTAACAGGTGAGATGCATTGCACCCTCAGCATGGAGCAGTCTGTATGGTCTAGTTTTGACCAGTTCTGAGCAGTTTTTCAGGGAGAACTTCTAGGAAATGATGTAATCAGTTGACCTTGTTCCTTTAGGGTATGAAACAACAATTTTAGGGGCTTAGAAGCCCTTGTTTTATGGACATATGTGATTGGGGTTACAGTGCCCAAATATGCCTATAACAGTTGCCCCCTAAAGCATGAGGTCATAAATCTTCTGATGTTGGGTGAAATGCTTTATCATGAGGATCCGAGGTTTTTCGAACTGGAAGGTGACCTATAATAAGATACAATGCAATACATTATCTTCATAATATTTTCATGATCTAGCTAAGGCAGGCATTCCCATGCTCAGCTTTATAAATTCATTTTCATGTACATAAGACAGATAATCGTCTGTGTGGCAAACTGATGATTCTGGTAGGGCCATCATCCCTTAATTTGGATGATTATCTATGCAGATGTGATGTACATTTGATGTCTTTATTTTCCCAAATAGCCTAGATGGATGAAACTAGATCTGGGGTCTTCAAACTCGTTCAATCTTCGCCCAAAGTACAAGTCATTCCATGTAAAAAGATGTTCTGATGTCGAACATGGAAAGACATCACCTGATTACCAGCCAATGATGTAAGATGTTAACATGTGTGAGAGGAATCACCAATAATGATGATGACCCTCAAGGTACTGCAGTATAATTCGTGTGGTTTGAATACATGAGTTGGTGTCGAACACCATACAAAATCTTTCGGTCGAAGGCCATTGATGTAAACCTGTCGCCGGAAGTGAGAAACTTGCCATTGAGGCATGCAAGCTTCAAAGTACTAAAAGGGTTGTTCCTAAGTCAACTTCTTGGATAATGAGCTGATGTCGACAAGAAGTGACCCATCGTAGGAGGGCCTTAATGAATCCCACATCTACGACACGAAATGGAGCAAATGATTTTGTGGAGGTGAAAACAATCTGATGATACAAGGTTCAGGGTGGCGGTCATGAAAGAATGGAGTGTTAAGGTATTGCAATGGATGAGGCATTAGCTGGGTTAGTGAATTCTATGAGCGACTTCTCTTGAACATATCGGCGACACTGAAATGGATTGGTAGTGTTAACCCCAAATGGATGGTACGGTGGACCAATGGTGATATGACCAGTGAATAGAATAACCCAACCTGACTCAATCATGGTGATGGAGTGAAAGTGTCATGTTCAAGAGCGACTTGCTACCAATGAAGTTATTCAAGTTTTCTTTCCTTCTTCCCCAGTCATTGCTGACAAGTACCTCTTTATTTTTGTCAAGCTTGAGGAGGATAACATATGCTTGTTCTATAATTTGCGCTTTGGGTAAACCTGTCGCTATGTTTTAACGAGCTTAGCGACAATGAAACTCATTCTTGTCTGCATGGACAAGTTTGTCGCTATTGTTTTAACGAGTTTAATGACAAAGATAACTTGGCCCTTTTCAATTTTAGAGAGTCTAAAAAGAGACAGAAAGGAAACTCTAGTAGTCCTTTTTCATAATATAATCCCTTAAGTCCAAAAAAGTATAAAATAATACGAAAGGGATGACTTTTCGATAGTTTTAACGAGCCGAACAAGAAAAACGCTTGATATTTTTGTGTAATGATCCCTGAGGTCCAAAAAGATTAAAATCTAGAGGAGGGATGGCACTTCCGATCGTTTTAACAAGTCGGAGAGGCCAATTTCTCGACAATCTTTTCATATTTTACGAGTCAAATGAAAAAGCTTAAAGGAAACTCGTTTTTTGAGGAACGAGTGATGTTTTCAGATAGCAATAGGTTCCAGGTAAGGTTTGGAACTTTTCAATCACGACAGTGTAAAGAAGGTGGCTAATGGAATCACTTGTCGCAATTCTTCCTCAAAAGGGTAAACAATCAAATGGAGGTGTATGATCGGCTAAAAAAGAGTGGAGGTGATGGTAAAAACACGACCAAGGTTCAAAAGCTGATAATTAAGCGATTGCAATGGTTATTTACTGACGGTGGGTTCATTTTTTAATGACGTTGAACTCTGGGGGAACATTTGCTCATTGCTAGGCTTATTTTTTAACGAGCTTGAACTTCACATAAAACTGCTCGTGCCAGTCATATAATAAGGATGTCTTATCGATAGGTTCATTTTTTAGGGAGCTTCCCCCATTCGAAACTATTCTTTGAAGCTTTTTGTATGCAAGCTAGGAATGACCAACCTACAAGTTTAAAGGGTTGAGAGCCTACAAACTAAGAAAATAAAAGGTCATTTTTCACTTGCATGCAAAAAGGTTTGCATGCCCCCAGGTATAACAAAGTAGAGTTTCCAGGTTACCATATGGAAGTTCTTGCATTAGCAAGATTGTTCCATATGCGTAGTAGACAAAACACTTCCTTGGCTTTGTCAATTGAAATGGATGAAGGTGATTGTTGTTAGTGCCAATCACATAACCTTTGATGGGGGAATCCTTTTCTAGTCTAAATCCATTTTCCTAAACGGACGGGGGTATCAGACTAGTCATATATCCCATGTGGAAACCTACCTTATATTTGGGGTTTTCCTGTCGAAGTAGACTAGGGCGCATGCCTCCTGGGTTTCAGTCATAATCACCGAATCACTCGCGATCATCAGGTGGATGGACTGGGGATTGATGAGACATTCCTTGTGCAAAAAGACCAGTTAGGGATGGCATTTGACTAGTAGCTGTGTTTGAACTAGGCAATGAAAGTTGGTCAACTAGGTGGACCACTCTATCTTCATGCAGAAAACACATCACTCAAGAAATTGAGGAAACAATAGCTCCCATGCTATAAATGTAGTCACATCCAAGGAGTAGATTGTAATCTAGAGGCCCTTGGACTACCATCATGTTTAGATGAACGGTTTTCCTTCTCAAAGTTACAAGAAAACTTGGAAGGATCCCCAACGGTCGACTGGTTCCTTTGTTGAAGCCTGTCAGATTTCGAATCTCAAGCAAAAGTGATGGTGAACCAAGCGCTTTCCGAGCAATTGAGGAAAGGATACTCATAGAAGCCCCTTCATCTACGATAGTACCAACCATGATCATTTTGTAAGCTTTTACTATGATTCGGAATGGTACATTAGATGGTAAGAAAGGTCTCCCTAATAGATTCCAATCGAAGGAAACGACTAGATTGCTTGGAGGAGGGATCGAATAAACGACCGGGTAAATCTCTGATGAACTTCCTTCCTACGGTAAAGGAATGGGTAGATTTCCCCGATGTTCATCGAATTCTGTGTTAATGAAAAGAATTTGAACAGTGTCGTTCTCATCCTCTTTGGTGACTCTATCATTTGAAGGTGGAGCTTCTGAAGACAAGACTAGGTCGACTGTCGTCTCAACCTGTTGACTTTGGTCTAGTGTGGACTTAGAGGGTCTATCTTCAATGATAGGTGCTTTGACCGACAACAACGGTGTGTCAGTCAGATTTTCAACTAGCGATGGACTCGGCAAGAGTTTCTTGTATCCAAGAGGAAGTTGCTGTGGTGAAGCAGGACGGTTATCCAAGACTCTTTTAGCTTCATCTAGGAAAGGACAATGGCGGAGGGCAAGATCGCCTTCACACAGTCTACAAGGAAATTTAAATATTCCTTTCTTTCCATTGACTTCGTTTTCACTAGTTGATGGTGTTCTCTCAACATGATCATCAGAGGTTGAAGACACTGGATTGTGCAAGCGGGGAGACCGGTCCCTTAGGATCTGTCGGATGTAGGGACAATCTTGATGATAGTGGTCTCCCTTGCAAATGACACATGGAGATTTAGGTTTGGAAGGTGCAGTGTGTGGATTTTTGCCAAACGATGCATGGTTGCCCCATTTTTCCATTGGCCTCTTCTTCTTATTCTCCTTCCCTTTCTTCTTCTTCTCAGTTACTTGATTTTTAGCGTTACTAGCTTCACCAAGTGAAGAGCAAGAAGGAGAGGGAGAAACAAGCGAAGTAGAAGGTGGGGGAGCAACTTCAGTATCATCTGGTTGCTGATTTGATTGCTGAGGAATTGAAGTGTTTTGAATGACAGAGGTTGAGAAAAGCCATACTGGCAGGCCAATTATGAGTCCTAGAAGGGACAATGTAGCCATGTGTGGAGCACCAACATCTCCTCAAGAGGAGAAGGGACTAGGATTTCCCCCAAGGGGAAATCCTTGATTGGTAGACTCCATTTTCTCAACCTAAGACCAACGAGGGAATAGTGACATTATTCCAATTAAAATAAATTTTATGACGCTTTGACACAACTTTCTTTTTCAATTTTTAAGAGTCGAGAAAAAGCTAAAGATGACTCTAGTCACCTTCGGTTTTTAATGAGCCTGAAGTGACAAGTGCTCATATGGAACTTTTCTTTTAAGAGGTCTGAAAAGGAACGAAAGTGACTTCTCTAGAAATCTAGACAGAGGGATTACCAAACCAATCGCAAAACTACAGAATACTTTTTGGCAGTCAATCTTCCTGAATGCTATGTTCAGTGCATTGCGATTGATAGGGCAGCAGAAACGACTTCCTAAGGATAAAGGATATAGCCTATTGTGGTCTACCAATATATACTCAATGGTACATGGGAGCACAAGTCTGTACTGGCACTTCTCATCTCAAAGAGGAGGAATCACCCAACCTACGATGAAAGTGATAGTTACCAGGCTTTATGACACCGGAATACATCTCTAGCCTAGACTTCTAGATGTTGTGCATTAGGTTCCAAAGCATTTTTATGTTCATTGAGGTTTATTTTACAGTTGATCTTTCTTAAGAAGTTTGCCTTTAAGGTTCACCACATGATGTAGATATACAATTCCTAAATGTGCAATCTAAGATGATAAACAATTGTTTACTTTCTTTTAGCAATGAAAATCCTAGCTACTAAAGAAAGAGAAATAAAATTATTTTCAACATAGAGCAGAGAGCACACACTAGATGCACTTTTCCTAAATCAATTTCAGTATGCAATCTAAATGCAAATGCACATGCATGTATTTTTTTTTAGTTTCCTTAATGTGAGAATGAAAAAAAGAAAACTAAGTATAGATCTGAATTATTTTCTTTCAAAGCGACAGTACTAACAATTTTCTCTTCAAAAAACAAAAGGAACACTAAGATGAAACTTTGCGATTTTGAATTAAAACTGCTATCAACACTTGAAATATTAATAATTTCAA
This sequence comes from Pinus tabuliformis, assembly GCA_031772625.1. Lineage (NCBI taxonomy): Eukaryota > Viridiplantae > Streptophyta > Pinopsida > Pinales > Pinaceae > Pinus > Pinus tabuliformis. Next base: position 424,370,671 of record CM062814.1, on the reverse strand, counting down.
ATCAAGTACAATGGAAAAAGTGTAATCGACTATCTAAAAGAGAAATTCTTTACGACACTCTTTTTCGTGACTGAAAACGACACTTGCGACACTTTCAAATCAAAATACGACAATTCGATTAAGCTACTATTTGCAAAGAGAACTGTAAATGATGAAAAATACATTTAAAAAATTCACAATTCCTTATCCGTTGAGGCTAAATAATGCAAAGGAAGATGGTTTCAACAGTGATATACTGATCATAGATAGCAAAACTACTTAATAAAGCTGAAGACAATGAGGAAAAAACCAAAATCTGGAGGCAAAAACAGTCTTACTCAATCATCGCACTTGTAACACAGGGAAACAGGGATGCATCTCACCTGCAACACACGGGAGGTGCGATGCATCCAAATTTCCAATGAGAGATAGTGCAATGGTCCAGGGACGAGACTGAGCTTGGTTTTCACTCATAGTTTGCAGCTAAGTTTAGGGATTTAGGCTGAGCTAATGATTGTCAGTAAACACAATGTATAGGGGCTGATCTAATGAGGTTATTTGAATTACCACCAGAGAAATTAGGATGTTTGCAAGTCAAATGTTCAGCTCATAAACCAACCCAGAGATTGACTTAAGCAACGTTGATCTACTTTGCAATTGCATAGCAAAATCAATTCGAAGGCTAGTTGGCTTAACTTCAGGCTCCGTCTGTGGTTTATAAAGCAAACAATAGTAACAAAACAAACAAACTATTCTCTCCCCAGTGGAGTTGCCATTTTGTTATCGAGAAAACTAGTGTCCATTCAGAGCTGCTAGTCCCACTAAGACGGGTAGCTATCTTAGAAACAAACAAACTAAAGTTACTTGTGCTTTCCTTTATGAGAGATAGATGAGAGAGAAGTAGAGAGTACTAACCTCAATCTTTCGCTAGTATCCTTGCTCATTTCCTCTCTCCCTTGATAGAGCTTTCGCCACTCCTTTCTCACTTGTCTCACTTCAAAGAACCCCTATAGAGTCAAAGTAGAAAAATACCATCAAAGCATAGAGATCTGTAACCATAAACAATGTAGGATCAGATGTACATTAACCATATAAATGCATATACAAATACAAGATTCAGAGATATACAAGCATATGGAGGAAAACTCAAATAGCTTTATTGATAGAAGTAGTAGAAGAGAGGATTACAACCAAGTTTTCTGATCCAACATCATCCTCCCAGCATGAAAGCCCTCTTCACCTCATACAAAGCAAGATCACCCAACAATACAATGTCTTCAAAGAGAAACCAACAACACTTCCTTGCAAATTACAAAATTCTAGCCCCTTGGATCTCTAGGATGAGGGATGCATATATAGATGCTTGCAGGAGAGTGAGTCAGCTTCTGGGATTTTGATTAGTTTCATTTCACTTATAGTCCTTGGTTCCACTTGGATATTTCATGATCTCTTACTCATCCCTGGGCAAATTTAGAGAGGCAAGTGTCATATGAGTAGTTTCTAGAAGATTCTTTGAGTTTCCACCTAGCAAACCGCTTATGCCATTTGTCTGCTCTCGTTCATCGCACCCTACAGAAGGGATTTTCAGTATGCATCACACCCCCTGTGTGTAACAAGTGAGATGCATCGCACCCCCAGCATGGACCAATCTGTATGGTCCTGTTTTGACCAGTTTTGAGTAGTTTTTCAGGGAGAACTTCTCGGAAATGATGTAATTAGCTGATGTTGTTCCTTTAGGGTATGAAACAACACTTTTAGGGGATTATAAGCCCTTGGTTTATGGACATATGTGATTGGGGTTGCAGTGCCCAAATATGCCTATAACACTCATCCATCTGGAACAAGGCTTGGGAAAACGGAGGCTTAGTACAAAGAAATAGTTTTTGGGAAATCAAAGAGGGTGATCTTGCACTTTTCTGGGAGGATAAGTGGCAACAAGGACCAACATTATTAAAAGAGGACTTTTTGGACCTTAAGCATGAGACGGATAACCAAGGATTAACAAAGGTAAAATATTTCTGGGACCACACCAACAATTCAAGCAAATGGAGAACTTGGAGAAACATAGACTGCAGGGATAACAGGCCCCTGAAAACTAAAGCAGAGGCACTCTTGAGAATATTGGAACAAAGAATGATTTTAGTAACTGAGGGGTAGGACCAACTAAGATGGGGCAATAATAAAGAAGGCATCTTTAATATTAAGGAGGCTAAAGGTTTTCTCCTTGGGATGGAGTCCCAAGCCCCAGACAGAATCTGGCAGAACCTATGGAAACACCAAGGGTGGATGAAGATTAAACTCTTCATGTGGCTGGTGCATCACAAGAAAATATTGACTTGGGACAACATTTAGAAAAGAGGTATCATAGGGCCTTCTAGATGCCAACTCTGTGAAACCCAAGAGGAGACAATGGAACATCTTCTCAATAGCTGTACTTTTTCTTCTAGGTTATGGGATACTTTTGCCTCCATTTTCCAACAAACTGATAGGGATAAAGAGAGCATCATTAACACCCTGAGCAGCTAGAGAAGAAATTTCTCAGACAATGGAGTTCTTAACTGTGCTTGGGCTCTCATGCCAAGCTTCATTATATGGAATGTCTGGAAAGAAAGAAACAAGAGAATATTCAAAAATGAAAAGAATACATCTCTTTGCCTGTTTGTGCAGATCTTAAAACAACTCAAGGAAACAATTGGTACCACAGTGAGGAATCTCACCAACAATCCTCCCTCAGTAGCTGAAAAGAGAATTCTCAAGTAGCTAGGGATGCTGGGGCTTATTCCACATGATCTGGGTAGGAAATTTTTCATAAAGGAAATGGAAAATGATTTTTGGAATCCTCCCCCAAAGGGTTTTTTGAAATACAACATAGATGGAGCTTCAAAAGGCAACTAGGGAACTGCGGGTTTTGGAGGGGTTCTTCGAGATGAATATGGGAGCATTCTCCTCCTCTTTCATTGTCATTTAGGAAAAGCCACCAACAATATGGTGGAATTATTGGCTATGGAGCAATGTTTAGAATTTCTAAAATAGGGCAACTGCCTAAATGTGATTATAGAAGCGGACTCTAAGTTAGTCATTCACTCGGTCAAGAGAATCAGTTACGAAATAGAGCCGAAGAAAGTCTCAAATGATTGGAGATTAATCTAGGTTTTCCAAAGAATTCAGTGTCACCTGCAGGGACTACGCACTGTAAGATTCAACCACATCTAGAGAAAAGCCAAGAAATTGGTGGGTATACTGGCAAACTAAGGTGTAAGCTATAAAGAACATAGAGTTTCTATGGGATGGAAAGTAGTGCCTCAGGGCAGTCTTAAAATTCTTTGTTATAACCAAGTGGAAGAAGACAGAGAAGGGCATCAAAACAAAGCCATAGAAGCAAGGTCCCTATGATTTGGACTATGGATAAGTCAACAATTTTGGTCAAACAGGTTTTGGGAGATTGGCAGGCCTTGGATGAAAGGTAGGCCTTGGTTTGCCTCAGCAGTACGGGTAATTTCAACCTTAGAAATCTCTTGTATTTGGTGGATAGGTTTCTCAGTTTGGTGGGTGGTCGCCCGGAGGAAAATTCAACACGAATTTTAGTTTCGAGTTCAGGAGTTCGGGCTAGAAGGCGAAGGAAGGGGATCAAGTCTTTTACGGCTGCCAAAATACACCTCCTTCCCCTCCTCAGGAGACAAAACCTCTCTCCAAGTGGTTTTGGTTTGATCGCTCCCCTCTCAAGCAGTAAGCAGTTTTCACGTTTTGGGAGCGATCCCATACAACATTTGACACATGGCGGGGGGCTGGGATTAGAAACCGCCCATATCGCACGCTAAAGTTCAGCATTTTGGGTTGTGCGATATTTGTTTGATCCGTTAGATTTTGAGGCAGGGATCAACGATCAGGATTGATCGTGTAGCTTTGTGGGGCCGGGGAGTTAAGTTCAGTACGCCTTCTCGGAGCGAAATTCTCCTCTGCCATCGGATCAAGATGTGGATTGGAAGGTCACGATTAAAAAGATTGGTTTAGTAAGAAATGGCACGGGCAATCGCTCGGTTTGTCATTAGTCCGTCCTTTCCTTCAGCACATTTAGGGTTTGTTTTCCAAAGGTTTTGTCGGTTATTATGTATTAGGTTGGGGGAACTTGCCTTTGGTGGTTAGCACCCTAGTTCTATCCACATTGTCTGGTGGACAGTTGTAAAATATGTAGATTATTTTTGGCTTAATGATATAGAAGGAACATCTCTTACTTTAGCAAAAAAAAAACATCATCTTCTGTCTTGTCCTTGAAATATTGGGCTTTCCCCAAAGTGAGGATTGGTAGGGAAAGATCTGACTCAAGCTTAAACTCATCCCACCAAGGGTTGTACACATCCATATTTGGTTTTGGGGGATAAAGATTAAGGTGCTGGGTTTCCTAACCATCTGAGATCACTATGGATCCTGTCCTGCAAGCTATGAATGCATCTGCAGTGACCAACCAAGGTCTTCCTAATATCAAAGGATGCCCCCCAAATTGGATTTGGGTTGTAGAATAAGGAAATCAGTCGGGTATCTCCAGGAAGCTATCGTAATCACTATATCTTCTAACATCCCCTCGGGTTTAACATGAGAACTACCTGCCAATTCTAGCATAATAGGAGTGTGTCTGAGTCCCTATAGCCCGAGAGCGATAAAGAGATCTTTCGTCATTACATTAATGGCAACCCCAAGATCAATCAATACAGTGGCTATGGGTTGATTATTAATGTAGACGGTGACTGTGGGATTTCCTGGATCATTGTACTTAGTAAGGAGAGGCTGAGCATATATTAATCAGATAGCTTTCCCATCACATGTATGGTGGCAGGGTCTTTAGGTTTCCTCCCAGGATTCTTGATGCACAAATATCTCATTGTCTTGGCATAGATGGATACTTCTTTAAGGTCATGTAGTAAAGGAATTCGTACATACAAATTTTGCAACTTCCTAAGGAAATCAAATTCAGGTTGTGAAGTCATCCTAGGTTCGGCCAGTCTTTGAGGGTACAGGGGGTCCTGCGTAACAACAGTTGAATCTGTTGTTACAGGTGTATCAGCCTTCCCTAAATTAAATGTTATAGATGTAACAATTCTTCATGGGTTGGCTATTACAGAGGTAAAAAATTCCTCTGTATTAGTTGTTGTAGGCACAGTTCCACCTCAAAGCCTCCAACTTCTCCTTTGGATGGTTCATAATCCTCCTTTGTAATGATAGGGGAGTGACTGGGGTTAATCACTGTGCCCGATCGCAATTGTATTTCATTAAGTTCCATGTGGGTAATAAAGTAGGTTTGGAAGGTTGTAGGAGTCTCTATGCCCTGAGCTATTTATTGTTTGGGTTTTGGTTAGGTTTCACAGGTAGTTAGGGTCGCACAGGTGGTGGAGGAGCAAGAGCTTGGAAAGGAGGTAACTGTAGCTGTTGCTACATGGGTGGTGCAGGCAAAGCTGAATTCTGGGAATTTCCTCTCTAGTTCTGGTTCCACGAGTATGGTTGGGATTGAGGATATTGAACAGGAGGAGATGGAGACCATTGGTTCCAGGGTGAAGGGAACTAAGCTGAAGGAGGGGCAACATATTGCCATGGGTATGGTTGGTTATTATATGCATTGTTCCATGAATTGAAAGAGGAAAAGTCTTGAGACGTACCTGGAGGTCACGTTTTCCATGGCCTCCTTAGTGCGATGAAGTAAGAGGACTGCACCTATTTTCTTGATTCTCTTAGTACTACCTTTATTCTAGGAAGCTCCAGACACTTCTCTATCAAATGCTCTAGCTCGCAGATATTACACAGGCTGATGCTATTCAATTCAAATTCCCTTTGAGGATGTTTCTTCCGACAAGTTGGACAGAACATGACTAGGGGTGTATCAGATTCTGCTTGTGTCTTTTTGATCTATGATGTTGTTATCTGGGCTGAGGGAGTACTAAGGATATCAGTCTTAAAATTTTCGAACAAATTTCTGATCTTCGCTCTGGTTACTCCTCTTCTTGTAGATTTTTGTATACGAACATAGGTATCCCAAATTGTACTTCTTCCTTAAGATGATCCTCAAGAGCATCGTAGGCAGAGCTTTATAATTTTAGGCAATGGCTCTTGTGATATATCCCATTTTCCTAATAGGTTCAGGGTGTTAAGGAAGTCAGCCCTCATTCCTCTGATGAATATAGTCTTCAAGATTTCCGGGTCTAAATCGCTGTGTTTAGACCTCTGTAGATTGTAGTGGAACCATTCCACATAATCTTCCAAGCTTTCTTCCTCCTTCTGTGTCATTCTAAATATATCTTCCTGTAGGTTCCTAGTCCTACAATAGTCCTGGTACTTTGACAAGAACATTTCCTTCATAGCATTCCAAATTGAAATGGAAGCGGGGCCTGAGCCCATAAACCATCTCAAGGCTGCTCCTTTTAAGGTAGAAGGAAATAACTTTAACTTATGAGCATCTGTTGTATAAGTATAACTTCTGCACAAGACATCAAACTCAAATTGAAATGTTTTTGGATGTTCCACAGTCATCCCCTGAAAGGATGGCAAATATGATAGAGGAATATTTTCATAGGGGCTTCACCTTCAATATTCCTGATTGGGAACTCAAAGGTGGTGGTAGTGGTGTCTGTTTCAGAATTGCTATCATTCCCTAGTACAAAATTGCTAATTAATTACTAAAAAGATGACTAAAAATTGCATATAAACGACTATTTTTTTGTTAGTGACCAATAGTATCTAATTTACAATATCTTATAACACGACCAACTTTTAGTCGTTTTTAGCTTATTCATTAATTGGTTGTCTCAATTATGTTGTTTAGTAGTATATTTGGTCATTAATTTAGTCATTAATTTGGTCATTAATGTAGTCATTGATTTAGTCATTGATTTGGTCATTAATGTAGTCATTGATTTGGCCATTGATTGCCACAATTATTGACGAAATATATTACTAAATAATCACCTCAGAAAACCAATTAATGATCAAAGAAATATGACCAAAATGTTGGTTGTGTTATAAGATACTATAAATTAGCTACTAATAGTCTTATATATGCAAATTTTAGTCATCATTTGAAACCAATTAATGACCAAGAAATATGACTAAATTTTGGTTGTGTTATAAGATACATTAAATTAACTACTAATAGGCATATATATGAAAAAATTAGTTGTCATTTGTAATCAGAAATTTATAATTTACAGTAGTCATTTATCTTTTTATGGTAGTTTCATATTTATTATATAAATGACTAATTTAGTAGTTTATATTCATTTCATTTAATTTCATTAATAATCGTTATGAACAACTAACTTAGTCTTATATTGATTTTATTTGTGTTCATCGTTAATAAAAAAAAACTACTAATTTGGTAGTTTTAGATTGATTTTATGTGTTCATTATTAATCAACATCAATTAATTAGTACGATTTTGCAACTAAATTTAAAAAAAAATGCCATACAATGTACTTCTTCATCTAATATGAAAACGCAAAGTTACATATGTTAATTACAAGACTAAGCAATATCAAATGCAACTATAAATAATTCCAATCACAAATTATATTATATAAGATGTCAAGTATTAAAATATGAGTTTCCTTGTTAATATTGGTTGGAGTAAAATTTACACATGAAATATTGTTTCATCACTTCAAAACACAATCATTGTGTTGCCAAGGCATTGCAAGTGATTTCACCAACTCTGAAAATTTGACCATCAGTCTCTGTGTGTCTTATATGGGATATTGACACTATGGGTACCGCTAGACCAATCCTCTTCTCTCTCGTTAATTTACATTTTGCTGCTCTAGTGTTATTGTTCTCCTCTTTCTTCAATACTTGTTTCTTACCATCAATACTAAGTTCCTTTTCTGAACAAAAAAAAAAGATACAATGCAAAGTATAATACATGAAATTCAATGAATGTTGGAATATAAACTAAAGTAGACTATAAAAGATTTATACGATCTATACCTCAACATCAACGGTATTGTTAATGTTATTTTTCCCCATAAAAGCAAGAAACTTGAACACGTTTTCTTCAGTTGGATAATAGTGGCCACTTTATGCCGAAATGACTTGTATAAACAAAGAAAATAAAATGTCACAAATAAACACACCATAACTAGAAATTTCTACTAAGAATGTCTCATGCTCCACTTTTGTAGTTGTATTATTTCCTCTAGTTATCTCTAAGAAGCAATAACACTTCAACAATAAAACTAGTCAATAGAAATCTAATGGGTGGAGAAAAGTATTGCTGACACAAGATTACAACAAGAAACTAAAAAAGAATAAGACAAGACTTTGTAAATTGTGATACTAACTGGGAATATAGCTTCAATATAGTAATCTTCAATTTCCAACGTCCTATTCTAGGGGAAAAAGAATCCAATTCCCATAAACCAACAAATTATATATGCCCCTTGTTTTCCCTGTAATTAATTGGGCAAGATTAGCACATGCAATTTCCATTTAGAATCTCTGAAATGATTCTATAAATATTCAAAACAAACTTAATGTTACTCATTCATTTTTCTCTAATGCATACAAAACTGAATATGCTAACTTGTTTTGAGCTAGAGAGTTTTGTAATTCATCGTGTCCAAAATCATTGCTTATTGTCATAACTATTTTTTTTAATGATCAGGCAATAGACCTATATTTGATCAGAAAACATATTTTTCATAATATATTCCATTTTTCTAATTCAAAGCTAAATTTCATTTCCATTTATGGCGTTCAAACAAACTAGAATCCTTTTCATTTAATAAATCATTGTTGTAATATACTACTAAACGGATAGCTCCATAATGAAGTATATATATAGATATATATATATATATATATATATATATATATATATATATATATATATATATATATATATATATATATATATATATATATATATACGTTGTGGTTCATGAACACCCTAGTCAGTGAGTGGTCGCCACGTCCACGGGAAAATCTGGGCTAATCGCCCCTCTGCTTACTAGCAAGACCTAACCCCAAGGGCTTCGGGTAGAATCGACCCTGTGACCTCCCGATGGTGAGGCACGATTTTTGAACAACTGAGCTAACCCTTGGGGTTGCTCCATAATGAAGTTAATTAGTGGTGGAATACTAATAAATCAAAAATACAAGCAAGAAATAACACCACTATATGTCCTAGGCATGCCAAGTCTTTATCCTCTTGGTTGGAATATTACTTCATGAAAACAACATATTTGAAAAATAGAACTTTTCTAAAACTAACCAATGCCAGTGTATCCAACAACATTGACATTTCTATTGGCATGCCCTCAAAATGTGTGGAAGTATCAAACAAGTGTAGTGCACTTCCTTGTAAGGTTAAAGTTTGGAAATGGAACATGTTGTCCCTTAGTCTAATCAGGTTTTAACTTGCCTTTTATAACTTAATGGGAATTCAATGTAGAACAATGACATAAAGCTTTTATTCATTCACACTTACCTAGATCCTAAACAAGCATTTAACCGCTATACAAATCCAAGCATGTCTCACATTCCACCAGGAAACAAAATTTCCAAATTTTGACTGTAAACCTTGAGGCTTTCTCAAATTTGTAAACAAGTAACATCATAAATATTCTTTCTTAGTTCTCAAACCTTCTCCTATGTGGAGCTCGAGAAAATATGTGCATACACATCACATTATAGCGTTTTGCGGAGTACGTTTACAAGAAACCAAATTTTTTTATTATTGCAAGATTGAGGCATGTGTTAAATGCCCATTATCTGCATCTCTGCACAATGGTGTCATTAGTAATTTCAAGGTTCTTGTCTTGATGGTATGATCTAACTATTTCTTTTTGCAAGATGTTTTTTCACTACCATTATTAAAATTTTGATGTTTACGAACAACATATGGATACAATGGATGCTTGAATAATAAAAGAGGCAAATATTTTTCGATTAAGAGTGTTTAGTAATTGCATATAGTGTAAATTCAGTATTTCTATTGGTGGTACTTAGGGTCAACCTAAATAGTTCTTTCACATGCATCAAAAGAAGTAAAATGTGATAATAGGAAGGCTTCATGTGAAATTTTCTAATTGTACATGTTGAATCTATAAGTGTTGTTGTTGAGCTCAATTTCTTATTGGAGTACCTATCAACTAACAAAGTTTGTACAAATGTTTGAAATGATACTAAATAAGTTGGACTTGAGGGACTAAAGAACAAAAGCACAAGACAATACTTGATTGAGATCTATAGGTGGCTAGAACATAATCAACTTGAACACCCATCAATGTTTGATTCTTACAAAGGCAACATCCCACGTATTATTGGTTAGCATTTTCAACATTGAAACTTGTATTGCACCTTTTCTTCAACTTGGCAATAGCATTAGTTCAATGAAATTAATGCATGATCCCGCTTTCAGGTAAACTAATGTCATCCACAGTTCTTTTGTAGAACATGAATACATGCTCAAATCGACCTAACTTCATTGATATTGGTAATCATCTTCATAACTAGTGGGTATATAAAGGATCTTGGTCATTGTATCGAAACTCACCCCAAGGGGATAACTTCACTATCTAAAGCAAGGCTTTCACTCTTCCAACATGGATATTTTTTTTTTCTCCCTCCATTAATGCACCATTCTAGAACAACAATAGCATCCCATGGCATGTATTGAACTATTGCGGAAATGTTAATGCACCCAAAACTCTTACATTAATAATGCAAAATAATGATTAGCTATGAGCACAATTACTATATCCGCAGCTCAAAAAGTAAAAGATATCCATATTTAAAAAGGATTTTCCATAAATAAGATATTAGGTAGTTAGGGTCTTTTTCTATGGTAAACCCTCCACTAGTTGACATCACTAACCCCATGGATAAAACCCCTAAAATGAAATTTCGATCAAATAAGTCAATTTTCCAAAGTAAAACCCACCCAAGGTTCTGACTTATATGGTGACCTCGAGTATACATAAGTTTGGATAACAATGTTTGATCATGTGTTTCCTTTTCTAAATATTGATATGCATAACAACGATACCACTTGGGTTGCTCCTGACACTTGATTACTATTAGTTTGGGTACTAAAAATATATTACTCAAATATATTCTTATATGGAGTCTTAAAATTCTCCAGTGGACTAGATTCCAATTTGGCAAGAGAGTTATCTAAATGGAAAAGATGGTGATCCTATTCATAGGCTTCATAAAGAATACACCTTATATTGTTTAGCTTTGAAATATCAGCAACAGGTCTTCCAAGTTCCAACATGCCCAACACTAATTATGGCCTCTTGCAACAAACCTTGTTTGAATTTGATAGACTGCATTAAAAGAATGAACCCTATGAAGAAATTATTTCCAACTAAGCAATTTCTATAAAAAAAATTATGGAAATATTAGATAACCTAAAGTACACTAAACAACCTTTATATACATCTATAATATCACCTCAAATTCAACTCTCTCTTTATACAACATTCCTTCAAGCTCTGCAATTTGCCTCCTTGATTAAAGAAACTTAATACCAAAATAAAAGGATCCAAATGTGGCGATTTTATGTCCGAGAAAATTAAAAACCTCTTTAAACAACATTCCCACTTTATCTGCAACTTGTTCATTTGCATCAAAATGCACATTAGTTTGGATCTGGGGGGTCCTACACCATAGGTATGATATGCATATATTAATTAGCAAACATCTTCCCATATGTACAATTTGTATCATAAAGTACCTTTACAGCTTCCTTTATGAGAAAATCTTGTTGATGTAGATCATGGAACCCTAATTTTGAAGGTGGCAAATGCAGATGTAGAACATTGATGGAGGAATATTGGAAACATGCAATCATACTGCCAAACCTGTCACATTGAATTTGGGAACAATGTAGGTCCAATATATTAATATGGAATAGCCATTAATTATCATATATAATTATGGGTGCTCTAGAAAAATCAAGAGCTACATAAATTATGTAAGATATCACAAGGTCAAAATAAAAAAATAACATGAAAATTTTTTGCAAAATATGAAGTAGTCGAATTCAATGGCACACCCATGAAAGAAAATGTAGTCTCAATGTAATGAATGACCACATCTTGCAACTCTACTTGCTACAATATGATTAGAGAAACTAAGCTCTAAGAATTTTCAAAAGGATAAACCCCATGCAACATTAGACATGACTACTTGTCAGGTTGCTTCTGGAACTCCATCTTTCCATGCACATTTTAAGCACCCATGCCACATCCATATTTTTCCTTCACATTCTCCAGGTAATGTCAATAGTAAAGGTAACTGTCTTACCGATATCATGAGGCTACCCTCACGGTGTGTATAGCAAAGAACATGTGCTTCTGAGGGTTCATTATAGAAACAACAAGAATTCTGCATGTTTTTTATATGTTGTTACATCAAAATTTTCCAATTATTACTATGTAAATGCAAATTCTACAAGATAGAAAGAGAAATCTATGGAAGAAGAAAAATACATGAAGAAAAAACATTACTTGGTCAAACAAATCATCCCGGAGGTACCTTCCTAGTGACTTGTCAAAACTGCCATAATACTTGATGTGAAAGAGTTGTGAATGCTCACAAACTGTCCCCTTCAACACACAACAACTTGATAACAAAACCAATATCCTTTGATGATCAGGAGGAGAAGGTGGAAATTCTTCTTTAGAGAAAACCCATTCTTGGTTTTTGTGCCCTAAAAGTTTCTCATCTGTAAAAACCTTGGACTTCATTTCTTTTTTTGCTATTCCTTGCTTCTCCCATGCCACCTTCTCAGCTAGCTCCTTCGTTGTTATTTGATAATTAAGATTCCTTATATTAATTTGAATCTTTTTATTCTTTATCTTGAAGTTCCAAATATGATGTGACTGCCCCATATAAACCTGGACCCATAGGAGATATAATTTCATTTGGATATGCCTTTATTGAAGCTAACATCTAGATAAATCACTTGAAGGAGTAGTTGGCAAGGAAGTTCTCTGACCATATGGATATATATCCCACTACACCCTTTTAACTTGAGCATATGTATCTCCTATGGGGTATTTCTTAAAAGAAATTTATTTTTAAACAAGACTGGTTTCATCAACACTAGATTTACTAGTAACATGTGATATAGGTGGCCCCATCCCTCCACTAGTAAGAGGTGGTTTGGACTCTCCCTTATTCTTATCAATTAGAGGGTCATCTACTAAGGCAGAGACAGTTGACATTGTCTTATACATTTTCATGTTTGGCATTTCTCCTGACTGGTTTTGTTCTGGAATAGGAACAACAAAACTAGGTATCATAGAAATAGATCTATCTAAACTTAATTGTTTGTCTGGAAATGCAACAGTTATTGGTGATTTCAAGGGAAGTTCAGGCAAGGTGGCACCTTCATTTGCAAGGAAACAGGTCTCAAGGGTTAAATGGTAAGATGCAAACACTGCATATTGAACAACAAGTTTAGCTTTCTTCAACTGATCATGACTTGCACCCATAAGTAGAACTTGTAAACACAAGAGCAGAGTGAGTCCCATAAATTTTGACTTCAAGAAAAGAGCATATAACTTAAGATCAAGATGTCACCTAATTTGGAGATAGTCAACCATATGAGATACTTTCAAGAACGCAATTTTGAGAACCTCTTTACTTTGTTGGAAATATTTCAGAGAAAATATTAGATTGATTTCGAGGCTCTAGTCTCCATCTATGAATTAGATTATCATAACATACATAATATAAGTACCATTTCTACTAGACAGATTAGAATTTCAAGGCATATTAAGCATAAATATAATATTTATTTTAATGACAATAAAATATTAAAAATACACAATGAATCTTAGACAATTTTCCACCCTTGGAATCACCATCCTAGACTGGTAAACGGGTTTCCAGTTTGTATTTGAAATGCAGATTTATTGATTCACATCAAAATCTGTAGGACAACATTGATCAACATGAGAAACATTTCCTGCATAAAATAAAAAATAAAGTTGTAAAATACCTTGCTGATTTTGGAGGGAATAGGTAGAGTGGGTCCACATGGCCTCCCCACACCAAATGGAATTTGAGGAGGGATGGACCCCCTATTTATCAAAATTCCCCCCCCCCCCCGACTCTCTACAAAAGTACTTGAAATCCCAATTCATCTCATTTTTCAGTTTCATACTTTGGAGAGGAGAAATAAGAATAGCTTAAGGTGGACAAGTTTGGTAGAACAACACTGGAAACAAATTTGGCAAGCAGATTTGAAGGGAGGAACCAAGCTTTTGTTAGCAGAACAACACTCAAAACTCTTACTTGTTCTTTTGTTTCTTACTCTCATATATTCTTTTGATGGAATCTCATTCATCATCTTGGGGAGGGTATGATCATAGAAATCATGGTGGAAGAAGTGGCAAAGGGAGAGGAGATGGTGAAAAAAATAACAGAAATTTCCCATTGATTCCCCTCTATGGAACTATGTCATAGAAAGATTGTTGGGTTAGTGGGGCCTGACCCAGGTTTGGAAGTGAATCAGTGAAGAAAAATCCCAGTACTATTGGCCCTTTCAGCAACAGTCCGTGTAGCACGCTCTGAGGTCTCACCCGAAGTAGTATGGGAGGGTGTTGGGACCAGGTTTCCACACCCTGGGGATGTCTGATATGTGGTGATTGGTACACAATCCAACCTTTGCACTTACTGCACTACGCGCAGCTCTAGGCACCCCACGCCCTGTGATACTGTCTTCGTGCAGTTCTAGTCATAGTGTGACCCATGTTATTTACCCAAGTCTTCCTTAATTAATCTCTATTAGCCGATTACTTAGATTAAATTCACATATAAGCAATCATACATGTAATTATCAATTGTGCGCAATAAATAACAGAGTAAAGTAAAGCATAACATCAACATACAGATTCAGGAATAGATGCACATAATAAACTTCTCTTTATTAGCTTTCAAATCCAAGTAAAAACCCACTTACAAACCCAACTCCACCTTGCACACTCAGATGCAAGGATCCGCGCACTCAGCTGCGGACTCTACTAGGCCTCTACGCACTCAGCTGCAGAGCCTATTCCTACTACTACAACCGAATACAGTTCAACTTTCCCCTGATGCTCTAATCATGCCTTCACATCTATCTATTACTTGCTTGCCTTCCTTCTTTACACTTAGAGCCTCACTTTATGTAGAAATTTTGAATAATTTAACACATATTCAACAGAGATTATCCTGATCGTGTACTATTGTGGAATACATACATAATACATAAGCTCCTCTACGTTGATCATCAATATAGCAGCATCAATAACAATAAAACATCAAGAGCATTCACACATTAACACAATAAGTAACCCGGGGAAAGCATCTCGCTAAAAACCCCAACTATCTGTATATTAATGATTGAGACCATGTAACATTACAAAGTACAATGCTTATCACAAGCAATCTAGTACCATCTCCACCTGTTACACACAATACAGCTCAGATCTGATCTCCAAATCTATTCCACTACTTGCCTGCCTCCACTGCTCAATACCTACTCAAGAATTGATTGAGAATGGTCTACCAAACTCGTATTTCACCTCCAAAGAATCACTCACAATGTGTAAGACGTGAGCAGAAGCTACAAATTGGGCAAATACATGAGCAAACTCATTGGCATACTCAATCCCTTGATTGTGCAAGATCTGATGCACAACTATAGTCACAACTGATAGCAATCTGATTCTCTAACACCTGTCCCTGCTGAACTGAACATGCACTGACATGCAACTGAGTTAACTGATGTATTCTATAGTTGTATTATGAGTTAATAATTAGTTTAACAACTCATCATTAGTCTATTTGCAGTTAGACTAACTACAAGCAACCCCTATCCTACCTCGGTGGTACTCGAATTTGCTCCTGGTGAGAGCCTTCGTCAGAATATCAGCATCCTAATCCTCCGTTGGAATGTATGAAAGCAACATGATCCTCCGCTGCACACAATCTCTGATATGATGGTACCTGATGTCAATATGTTTAGATCTATCATGAAATACAGGATTAGCCGAGAGTTTAATGCAACTTTGGTTATCACAGTAAATCACAGTAGGATCCAAATGAGAACCGAACAAACCAACCAGGATCTTCCTCATCCATATAACCTCGCATGCAACCAAACTTGCTGCCATATACTCAGCCTCCACTGAACTGAGTGCCACGGATCTCTGCTTCCTGCTGTACCAAGAAACTGTTGTCGATCCGATACTGAAGACCCCTCCTGATGTGCTCTTTCTGTCCGTTGGGCTCCCTGCCCAATCTGCATCCGTGAAGCCACATAGCTTCACCTCATCCTCCTGTCTGTACCACAAACCATATCTCGATGTGCCTCTCAAGTAGCGCAATACATGCTTGCCCACCTTCCAGAAGAGCTTGGTAGGCTTAACCATAGCTTGTGAAAGCTGGTTAACTGCATAGCATATATCGGGTCGTGTATTGACCAAATACATTAGCAACCCCACCAACTGTCGATAAACAGTGGCATCCACTTCTTCTCTCGAAGTGGCATCCTCCTTCCTCCAACCTCCAGGAAGAGGAGTATCAACAGGCTTGCAACCATGCATGTTGAACTTCTCCAGTATCTCCCGAGCATACTTGCCCTGACAAACAAACAGTCCACCACTGCAATGCCATATTTCCAATCCTAGGAAATAGTGAAGGAGGCCCAAGTCCTTCATCTCAAACTCTGTAGCAAGATCCTTCTTGCATGACAGTATCAACAGCTCATCACCCGTTAGAATCAAATCATCAACATACAGTACAATGATAAGCAACTTACCCTCCACCACAATCTGGTATAGGTTAGGATCTGCCTCGCTCTTGGAGAATCCAAGTCCTGTGAAATAGCTGTCTATCCGTGTGTACCAAGCACATGGTGCTTGCTTCAACCCGTACAACGCTCTCTTGAGCCTGCACACATGCGACTCGCTGCTGAAGACCTCAAAGCCTTCGGGCTGCTCAATGTACACCTCCTCCTCAATGACTCTGTTGAGGAACACAGTCTTCACATCCATCTGATGAATGTGCCATCCCATCTGCGCTGAGAGAGCAAGAATCGTTTGTATGGAAGAATACCTTGCGACAGGTGCAAAGGTCTCCTCATAATCGATCCCCTCAATCTGTGAAAAGCCTCGGGCAACAAATCTTGCCTTGTACTTCTCCACACTCCCGTCAGCTGCCTGCATAACTTTGTAGATCCATCTCGAACCCACCACTGATTTCCCTTCCGGTCTAGGAACAATCTCCCATGCACTGTTTCTGACAATAGAATCATACTCTTCCACCATGGCGTCTACCCATGCGAGATCCTCCACAACTTCCTCGAAAGAGGATGGCTCAGTCACAACACACTTTCTCATAAGAGCCATGTATCCAGTGTACCGATCAGGTGACTGTCTCTGCCTGCGTTGGGCTGTAGGTGGTCCTACAACTTTCTCTGCATCTTGAGCCAGTCGCTCAGCTTCTGTCAAGCGCTTTCGCCCTCTGATGGTTGGCGCTGCATGAGTGGTCTCTTCCACAACATGAACCTCATCCTGTGGCTAATCCACATCCTGAAGCTCATCCTTAGGAACTAATAGCTCCTCATCTGCATGCAAGTGTAGCTCCCTCTCAAGTGAACACTTCATGGCTTTCTCCTCCTAAAATTTTATATCCTGTTGCACAACAGTTTTATCACTGTCTGGCAAATACACACGATAGTTGTGGGGCGTATCAGTGTACCCCACAAATATCCCAACCTCTGCGGTCGGCTCCAACTTCTTCCTGGCATCCTTCGTCACATGCATGTAAACGTTAGCACCAAAAATCATCAAATGAGAAAGATCAGGCTTCTTACCAGAATAAGCCTCCTCGGGTGTACTCATGCCAAGTATCCTATGAGGACAACGGTTCTACACATAAACTGTTGTATTGCATGCTTCCGCCCACAAGTGAAGGGGTAGGCCCTGATCATGCAACATTTCCCGTGCAGCACCCACGATCGTTATGTTCTTCCGCTCATCTACCCCGTTCTGCTGTGGGTTATGGGGAGCTATGAGCTCTCTACGAATCCCTTCTGCCTTGCAGAAATCCTTGAACTCATCCAAGATGTATTCACCACCATTATTGCTCCTAAGAGCCTTCACCTTCTTCCCCGACTCCTTCTCGACCAATGCTTTGAATTCACAGAACTTTGAATATGTCTCGCTCTTCTTCTGCATGAAGAAGATCCAGCACTTACGAGAGAAATCATCAACAAAAATCACATAATACCTGTGTTTTGCTGTCGAAGCAACTAAGAAAGGTCCACACATGTCTGTATGAATTCTCTCAAGGATCATCGTGGCGTGACTATCCTTCTCGTGAAAGGTGGCTTTCACAAACTTCCCCAAAGTACACCCCTTGCACTGATCTGACTGTGCAAGTGTGCCTTTAGGAAGCCCTGTAGTGATCTTTTGCAGTATCTTCAAGGCTCCATGGTGAAGGTGACCTAATCTCCTGTGCCACAACTCGCCATCATCCTGGCTCACCAATCCTTCTGCCTTGCTTGCCATTGCTGCGCATCCATCTACATGCAACTGATAAAGGTTGCTCACTCGAACCCCTATCTTCCGGGTCTCACCAGTTGTCTTGCTGCGCAGGAAAGCCTTTCCCTCGCTGAAAACAACATCATACCCCTTGTCTTCTAACATCGCCACTGAGATAAGATTCTTCTTCAATCCTGGAACATGCATGACTTCCTTCAATACGAAGGGTTTACCAGACTCCCTCTCAAAGGAAATGGTACCGATACCGGTCGCACTGTATCTACCATCATCGCCCATCTCGATGTGCACTCCAAGATCTTTGTCCTCCAGATCAGAGAACAAATCTCTATCTCTCGTCATGTGAAAAGATGCAACACTGTCCAAGAACCACACTGATCCCATCACACTTGAAACCAAGCATGCGATCAATGAAAAATCAAGCTCAAACTGTGAGGCTAGAGCCTCTCCTGCTGAAGATCCAGCAGCCTGCTTGTTCTTCTTCTTCTGCGGACAATAAGTGGCATAGTGTCCGCGCTGGTGACAGTGAAAACACTTCACCTTGGACATGTCCTGCTTCTTGCCTTTCGCACCGGAATGAGAAGCTTTCTTGTTCTTCCCCTTCTTTGCTTTGGCAGCCAAAGCGCAATTCTCTTCATCAGATACCTTTGATGAAGATCCATTCTCACCTTTATTGTTTCTGAGTTTATCTTTGAGCACCAGGTCGCTCTTACTTTGGAATAACATTCGCAATCTGTTGAAAGACATTTTAACGACACTGCTGCAAATTCGAATTCCACCAGCAACGAACTCAACCGCTTCCGATCTAGAATTCGTGAGAACAAAATATTTCTCGTACAGAGATTGACTCTATGGGCATTCACCAGATATCTCACCTTCCAAAGGAAGGATGAATCCAGAGGCTACCTGGCCCGACTACAGACTCTGCCTGAAGAAATATAATGTAAACACTTCCTGAATAGTAGATCTGATGATCAATCCTCGCTTGATATCCTGTAAAAATCTCTTCTACAAATCAAGCACCTCTGATGCCATGTAGAAATTTTTCTACAATTATCTAGCTCGCTCTGATACCATGTATAAATTTTGAATAATTTAACACATATTCAACAGAGATTATCCTGATCATGTACTATTGCGAAATACATACACAATACATAAGCTCCTCTACGTTGATCATCAATATAGCAGCATCAATAACAATAAAACATCAAGAGCATTCACACATTGACACAGTATGTAACCCGGGGAAAGCATCTCGCTAAAAACCCCAACTATCTGTATATTAATGATTGAGACCATGTAACATTACAAAGTACAATGCTTATCACAAGCAATCCAGTACCAGCTCCACCTGTTACACACAATATAGCTAAGATCTGATCTCTAAATCTATTCCACTGCTTGCCTGCCTACACTGCTCAATACCTACTCAAGAATTGATTGAGAATGGTCTACCAAACTCGTATTTCACCTCAAAAGAATCACTCACAATGTGTAAGACGTGAGAAGAAGCTACAAATTGGGCAAATACATGAGCAAACTCATTGGCATACTCAATCCCTTGATTGTGCAAGATCTGATGCACAACTATAGTCACAACTGATAGCAATCTGATTCTCTAACACCTATCCCTACTGAACTGAACATGCACTGACATGCAACTGAGTTAACTAATGTATTCTATAGTTGTATTATGAGTTACTAATTAGTTTAACAACTCATCATTAGTCTATTTGCAGTTAGACTAACTACAACTAGTTTAACCAAGTCAAACTGAATACAACTCCATCAACTCCACCAAACTCAACTGATTGAGTTCTAACTAAAGTCATGCATGCAACAACTCAACTGACTCATAAGAAAAGCGTACTTCCTTTTGACAGCTGCATGGGCCACATCTGTAGCTCAAACTGAAGTGCTCCAAGAGAATAAGATCAAGTTTATAGTCCAAATATTATTATGAGACAATAATATTTGACTTTTCTATTTTTGACAACCAGTCTAAAAATAGACTTTGATCACCCACACTGTGGTCACCCACACTTTGGTCACCCACATTGTGATCACTCACACTGTGATCACTCACACTGTGATCACCCACACTGTGATCATCCACACTGTGATAAAAAATAGAACTTGCGCCATAATTTGCCTGCGGGCCCACTTAGTGAAGGCGACTCTTTTCACTAAGCTCCATCATCTTGTTCCAATCTCAACACTTTATTTATACAATCCCATGGTTCGTGGACCATGGGTAGGCCGACACAACTTTACAATAAATTACAATTCTTAGGGCGGAAAACCTTATGACTTGATTATACAATTCACCCTCCACGCCCGCACTTCACAGAGTCTTATAATACAATTGACCAAAACTCGGGCTTTAAACCCCAAAACCTATTGCGGGGGATCCCATGCCCAACAGGCCCCCAGCAAAATCATTGTGACTCATCCCAAGTCACTTTGCTGGTGCAGCGATCTTGGCACGGAGCCCCTCCAACTGTGCCTGTGTTGTGTGAAGGTCCGTAGCACACTGCTCTGCCATCTGCTGGTTCTGCTCTACTCTTTCTGCCGAATGCTCATTGTCAGGGGCAGATCCCTGTCTTAAGGCATGCATCAACTTCATTTGTGGGAACTTTCCTTCGATATTGATAGTGATGCAAAAGGTCTCATCAATCCACGGCTAACACTTGCTTTAAGTACTGCCTCTTTCTGTCGCGTGGCATCCACCTATTCCTTCAACACCTTCGCTTGTTGTGGCTTTGCTAACTACTAGGTCATGACAACTGTCTGTGTTATTTTGCGCACACTATCATACTACAGTTGGAGCTCTCGCACTTCTGTTTCTAAGTGTTGTATAGTGGGGTCCTCGTGTAATGAAGTGAGGACCACGAGGGATTCTTCCAACATTATAGTACATTCCTGCACTACCTGTCCTATTTCCTCCAACACCTTTTGGATAGCACCAACGCGTTGTTCCCTAAATTTTTGGGGCGTGGATGACTACGCCTTTAATCGCAGTTCGACAATCTGAACATTGAGGTCCTGCTGTATCCTCGTTGCTTCCTCCTTTTCCTCGCAGAATCCACTAGCCAATCTGTGAATTCGCACTCCTACTGGTAGGTTTGTCGCAATTTCTAGCTCTGGGGCACGACGACATGCTTCCTCTACTATTTGTTCCATCTGCTGATGCTATGCCAGCACTTCATCGCATTGTAGACTAAGCTGCTCAATGTTGATTCATTGTTCACTAAGCAATTGTATGGCATGTCCTTCCCTAGCTGTATCCTAACCAACTAGACTACAATGAAACCATTTGTTGTCTTAGTTGGGCCTAACCTAGGTTCAGAAGTGATTTAGCCAAGCAAATCCTGGTACTATTGGCCCTTTCGGCAACAATCTACAGAGCGCGGACTGAGGTCTCACCCAAAGTAGTATGGGAGGGTGCTGGAACTAGGTTTCTACACCCTGGGCAAGTTTGATATGTGGTGATTGGTACATGGTCCAACCTTCGCACTTATTGCGCTATGTGCACCTACGGGCACCCCGCGCCCTGTGATACTATCTTCGTGTAGTTCTAGTTGTAGCACGACCTATGTTATTTACCGAAGTCTTCCTTAATTAATATCTGTTAGCCGATTACTTAGATTAAATTCACATATAAGCAATCATACATGTAATTATCAATTGCACGTAGTAAATAACAGAGTAAAGCAATGCATAACATCAACATATAGATTCAGGAATAGATGCACAGAATAAACTTCTCTTTATTAGCTTTCAAATCCAAGTACAATCCCACTTACAGACTTGACTCCACCCTGTGTACTCAGCTGCAGGGGTCCGCGCACTCAGCTGCAGACTCTACTAGGCCTCTACACACTTAGTTGCAGGGGTCTGTGCACTCAGCTAGAGACCCTACTAGGCCTCTACACACTCAACTACAGAGCCTCTTCCTACTACTATGACCCAATACACTTCAACTTTCCCCTTATGCTCTAATCATGCCTTCACATCTATCTATTACTTGCTTGCCTTCCTTCTTTACACTTAGAGCCTCACTCTATTTACACAAACCCATTGTCCACAAACCATGGGTAGGCCAACACAACTTTACATTAAATTACAATGTTTAGGGTAGACAACCCTATGATTCGATTATACAATTCGTGCTCCGTGCCCGCACTTCGCAGAGTCTTATAATACAATTGACCAAAACTCGGGCTTTAAGCCCCAAAACCTACTACGGAGGATCCCATGCCCAATAAAGATAGAAAAAAGGGAGAAAAATAAGGTGGAAAGTTGAAACTGATTATGGAATTTCATAGGTGTAAAGAAAATTTTGGATTCATACTAAAGGGGTAAAACCCTTTTCCTTTGGATTCCTAACATTGGGGTTGAGTTTTGTAATCTATCACCCCAAATATTGAGGCACAATTTCAAAAGCAGCATGATGATGCATACTTAGCCAAGGAAGAAAGGAGGGGTAGCAAGCATGTTCTCTCATAGGTTAAAAAAATGGGCAACAAGTTTCCTCAACAATTGAGTAAGCATGGAAGATATTGAACACCAATCTCTTGGAATGAATGTTTGATTTATTGTAGGAGGGAAGAAACAGATAGTGGAGTTGCCCCTGCCATACATGCATGTGGTATTCCCTTTATAGAGTATTATGTCTCTATATTGGAAAGTCATGTTTAGAGTGGAGAATGAAGCACCCATTGGTTACAAGAGACAAATTTTGAAAAAGTATGCACCACCATTCTATAGAAGGAGAAGTTGTTGTGGACTAATACATCAAACCAACCATCAATAAATTTGATAGTATGTCTCCTTCAAGCCCATACTTCTTTAGAGAAATAAATGCTTCAAATGAAGAGAAGAGCATTGAATGGATGGTTGAGACTTAAAAAAGTAATTGATATTTAAAATCATGGCTACAATATTTGACTATGGATATTGATGCTATACAACAAAAATGTGTTCTTAAACAAATCCCATACAACCAAGATGTAGGTGTCTACAACTCACAAAATGAAAAACATGTGAATTTTCCAAAATGCTAGAAAATTTAAAAAATAAGTAGACAAAAGTAAAGATGTGGATGTGCCATAAACTTATACAGAGGTTATGCCATAAAGCCCTTTTAAATCAAGATTTTTGAGGCCTTTTTTATTTTTTAACAATGATTTTAGGCGAGATTTTCCCTGAACTTGTATAGGGCATATTTTTTGTTGTACCTTTCAATATAGAGACAAATACAATACAAGCAATCATATGTTGACCATATTGTATATGTACAATACAGAAAATGTGCAAAAAAATAAATACCCCAAGCCCAAACTAGGTTGTATGGTGACTATGCTTCAAATGTCATGCAAGTTATCATAGACAATGCAAGGTCACACAAAGAAATTGATGCAATCATTGAGTAGGTATGACCATATGTTTGGGACACCATGTGCAGTTCATAGTTTGAATCTTGCTTTCAAAGCTATTATTGTTGAAGTTGCACAAACGAAAAAATATTTTGATGGAGCAAAAGAAATATAATTTTTTATTATGAAGGACCAACATGCATAAACAATGTGTAGACAATTTCCCAAGCTCCAACTTCTTAAGATTGGAGAAAATAGATATTCATCACACCATGTCTTGATTTGCCTATCCAGCACTTGGGGTTGCTTTGTCTTTTATGGCAGTTTGTCCTAAGTGGAAAACATGGAGATCACCCAACACTGAGAAAAAGTAATGCACATCGGAACTATCATTCTCAATTAGGCTTGTTGGGGTTAGATTGAGTAGTTTCTTTCCCTATTGAAGCCATAGTTGATCTATTACAAACTTTGTGATATAGATAATGTAGATTAAGACAAAGATTGGTTCATATGTACATTTATTTTGGATACGAGAGAATGAGCTACAAGAATAGCAGGGATC
Source organism: Pinus tabuliformis (assembly GCA_031772625.1). Taxonomy (NCBI): domain Eukaryota; kingdom Viridiplantae; phylum Streptophyta; class Pinopsida; order Pinales; family Pinaceae; genus Pinus; species Pinus tabuliformis. The sequence continues at coordinate 424,346,207 of CM062814.1, read as the reverse complement.
GAATTGTCAAAACAACTGTGACAGAGTTCAATCCTATGACCCAATCAATACAATATTGTGTAGCTACAGTGTAACATTGTATGATGAACACTACGATTTCATAATGATTTACAAATGGAGTGTAAATATTCTTGGATGTCAAACCTCCATGACAAGCTATGTATATGTTTAGTTCTTGGACAAATTGGTTGGACATGCAATAATATCAAACCTGAGAATGAATGTTGGTGTAATTATTTGGATATAGGCTGCTAAGTGAATAGATCCATGTGAAATTCTTTCCATTGTCCTTTCAAATTCATTGTCATAGAGTATATTCTTATTCATTGCTGGAAATGAAGTTGTCTTCCATATATCAAATGGAACAACATTAGCCAGTCTATAACAAATTGCTAACAAAGAACATCACACCACTGAGCCTAACAACATCTTTATTATCAGAAATTCCAGTTTGATTTTAAAAGCCAACACATGAGAAGCTTGGTCATATTTTAGCCTTTTCTATCTTTTCTAGTCATAATGATGAGCTCAGAACTTCCAGACTATGTCCATTTGTGGTCCCTTTACTGCTGCCAATAATCTCAGCATGTGTGCAAGTGCTAAGTCATTTTTCCTTTGGGACTGTGGACATGTTTCAAAACACTAAGACAAATTTTGCGAGCACATCATCCTCATAATTTCACACATACTAATTCATGTGTCTAGGATCATGTTACTATAATCCATAAAACCATGAGTGGAAAGAAAATATGCATCAAGACAAACTATCTACATCAAAATGAAATGTACATGCATCACCATGGTCAACCTAAAACAAGAAGCATGAGATCATCAAGAATCAAACCATCAAAGAAAAGATCGAAACGATGTAGCAGAGGGTTTTTTACCATCATCAACAAACTATTGTACATCTACATGAGCAATATCATCTCAAAATTGGGCATCACTACATTTCGGAAGGAGAATTGTTGCTAGGATGTACACCTCAAGATGAAGTACCAATAATGATGACCTCATCTAGCAAGGGAAGGCTGGAAGAAACATCCAAAGGAGAGGATGGACTAGATAATGAAGTAATCTAGATTGTACAAATTAAACCACTCAAACTTATAATTTTAACAAACATCTACTCAATTTTGGACAAAATCTACCCAGAAAATATTCAGAGAAAAAAATAAAAAAAAGTAGTTATAATACAACATTCTAAAGCCATTTTAACCCTGTTGATGACATCCCTTCTCCTTTCTCTCGCAATGAGTGCCATATGTGGAGCCACTTAACCTCCATAAGCTTTAGATAGGCATCCTTATCTAGATGGAAGATTTTGGGAATATCCTTAAATCTGATAAACAGAAGCAAGGTCAATTGTTTGACTTTGTTGTTGTCTTTGGAGTTTCAGGATGTTCTAGGAATTTACAATTTGGATAAGTAATTGTTTGATCTCAATGTTGTTCTTAAGATCCCAGAATATTCCCCAAGTCTACAATTGAAATGTTGATCCCAAATATTCCCCAAGTCTACAATTGAAATGTTGATCCCAGAATATTCCCCAAGACTACAATTGAAATGAGTTCAACAACTTTAGATTGCCTAGGTATGTTAGCTTCTTCCACCAAAGTTTAGGATGGCTTAATTTTTTGGAATTCATGAATTAAGGGTGGCAGCTAAACCTCTTTATCATTTGTAGAAAATATGTCATTACTGCCCTTATTACAGCCCACATATTATCTGAGAAACACCAAAGGGTAGAAGCAGAGATATTGGTGTTAGATTGATCTCTTCATGCACATGGAGGGGGCCCTAGTCAAGTTGGTCCCAAAATGTCTGTAGTAGTTTCTAGATAATATCAATCCATTGTATCCTCACGCTCTCTATAGTTTCATATATACAGATCCAAATCAACATGTTAAACAGATGGGTGTATTGTGTGAAGTTTCACATCAACTCAAACTGAAATTGCTCACCATCAATCTGTGGTGGGCCACATAATATTGATATGGGTGATTTGTAGTTGAGATTATAGGTCATGAGAGCCTGCACTGGATTGGAGGCCTAGATTGCCAAATAATTCTAATCCTCTATCATTCCACAAGTGTAAGGTTTGTCTGTAACCCCAATCCCCTTGTGCCATCAATCATTTGTTTGAAGAACTAAATTTTTGCAAGGTTGAAAAAGAAATCTATTAAGGGAAATTGTGTTTTGGATTTACAAATGGTTAGTAGAGGCATTGTCAACCCTATACTGGGCAACTAAGTAAATATCATAACAATGAAGGTATTGCCAAAGCAGAGGCATTGTCAACCCTGTAATGGGAATCTAAGTTGGAATGGTAATAGTGAAGGCCTTGCCAAAGCAGAGGCATTGTCAACCTTGTAATGGTCAACTGCAGAGGCATTGTTAACCCTGTAATGGGAAGATTTAAGCAGGGGCATTGTCAACCTTGTAAGGGGCATCTAAGTAAGTATTCTTGCCAAAGAAGGGACACTTCCAACTCTGTAATGGGCATATAAGTAGGGTTATTCTTATTTTGGATTATGTTTTGAAGAATTTGCTGCTAAAAGAAAAAAGTTGTCTTGAACTTTACTATTCCAGAGGATATCATCAATTGTACTAAATTGCTAAATTAAATTGGGAATATGAGAGTCAACATTAGCTTTTCTAAATCACTTCAGCAAGTCAACATTAGCTTTGCTAAATCACTTAAGCCCTTGGGTCACAATTAAAAGAGAAATTTATCTATCAAATTGTTCTACAGGATGTCATCAATGGTTGAATCAAATCGAGAATCTATGAGTCAACATCATTTTTGATAAATCTCTTAAATCCCTTGAGTCACAATTAAATGGGATTTATTTATTTGTCAACATTCGATTTGATGTGAAGAATATGCTGCAGCATCCAAATATTCATCTAGTTCACATCTCGACTATAACTTTTCCTAGTTGATGGCTTCCAAGAGGGCACTACCAATCGGCATTAATGTATAAATTGACTCCCAAACCCATTTAGGCTCTTGGATCTATTACCAGTGTTATTTTATCTTTCTTGACTTTTAATTCGCCATTGCTTGTTCTACTTCTACGTTTTATGATAATTAGACATTAGGAAATGATGTAGTGACTTATAGCACTAAGATAGAAAACCATGCCATCCATATGTTGGACATTAGGGGATTAGTTAGAGAGTTACAAAATTAAGACATATAGTCATTTCATCACTATGGTTTGGATTATCCATTGGAATTGTGACTCAGATTCAAAAATAAATATATTTTTTCCACTCACACTGCCCATTTTTTCCCACCAATGGACATTGTTGTTATATAAATTAGATTAAGTTGAAAAATCCAAACAAATTTCTTTACATTAAATCTATTCATGTAGTTTTGTTTTTCCATTCCTATCACCTATTTTTACTTACTGGTGTAGATTAGAGTTTAGTGTGTAAACTAAATTGACTTCCAAACCCATTTAGGCTCTTAGATATTTTACTAGTCCTCTTTTGTCTTTCTCGAGTTTTAATTCTTCTTGGATGGTTCTACTATTATGATAATTGGAAGTTAGGGAAAACATTAAAAAGTTATAGCATTATGACACATAGCCATCCCATCCATATGGATTGCACATTAGGCAATGGGTTAGCGAGTTACAGTGTTAATATGGATTTCCACCAATGATGAATCTTGTTTATTAAGTCCTAGCAGGAAGGTTTAACAGAGGGGAGTTTTCCTTCATCGTCATGTCTGTGGAAATTTTCTCTATAACAATAGTGTCAATTCTTATCCCTTCATTTACATATTTTTTATCACTGATTGCGAGCAGTATTGGTTGTATTTTAGGGTTTGTATTTCCTACTCTGTTTCATATGCATTCTTGTTGGCATGATTTATCTCTAATATGTATCCTTGTTGATGCCTTTTCTCATTGTATTCGGCATTGTCTTTGGCATTGGTGGGTCATTTTCTTCTATTACTCAAATACCAAATAAAAATTCTTGTAAGTGGCCACGACGGACTTTCCAAGGCATGTCAAGAACATGAAATCCTAATAAGCATGGAGTTATATTTGAGCCTTGTGCTTCATAAGCTCAAAACCAAAATTAATGTAAAGATGTAATATTATCAACTGCCAAAATCAAAAGTGCAGTGCTTGTATTTATCAAATGGCCTGTGTTGCTATCAATGTAATTACAACATTCAACATGAATTTATGGTTCTTAATATGGATTGTAAGTGTTTTTATTGGATATCATTCAGTGCTATCATTTTATGATAATGATCTTATTGAAGTTGTAGGTAGAAGCACATAGTTTGTTGGCTAAGGCTTCTGTAAATGGGAAAGAAACTTTTAATGGCAAAAGAATAGTTGTACTCTCTTCAAATATTATGATCATAGCAAGGGTAGGACTAGCAATTTATTTATTTGGTGCTTTCTATATGTGTATTCCTTAACCAATGATCATCTCTTCTTATATCTGCTACTGCCTAAGGAATTATAAAAATATAGAGACTCAGATTGTGTAGTCCAATAGATAGACATGAGTGACATTAGCTTCAGACAATAAAGAACTAATAAATAAACCATATGTTGTCAGTTGCAGCCAGGAAGCAATGGTATGATGTCTATCAATGAACTTCAACAATGGTCCATGCCTATGATGGGAGAGAGCAGACTTATTAGAGGAGTGTCATTCTGCAAAAAAAGCAAATGAATCAGGGTACCTCAAGTCCTTTGTTTGAGTTAATTGTTTAACCATCTTAACTAGAGGCATGCTTAATGGATTTCTCTATGAAGACAACTAGATTTAAAAGTTCATTTCTCTAACAGTATTTGAATAAGAAGTGTATTTGTTCAATCTAATATTTATAACCATTGCAACATAAGTTATGGTCACTTAGCCTGCAAATTTTTCTGAGTATCACTGCTAAGAATATTTTGAGATGCCATGGACCTTCAAGAAAAGTTGTGGAAGTTGATGGTTGTTCATAGGGATTGTAGAATGCAAGTTTCAATTGGAACTACCCAACCGAAACTACTAAAGCTATCCCTTCCCACCAATTTCCAATGATGACTACCATCATTAATATCATTAGTGTGGGCTTGGGTGAGATTACACTTTTTCCTGTTGGTCTTTAAAGTCATTTTAGTGGTAGATGATGAGTCCAAATATCTAGGATAGATATATGTACATATGCATGTACCTTTTTTCTTACAGTCTCTAAGTAGAGTTTCAGATCCATAGATCTTGATAGAAAGTAAATATCTAGTTCCTTCACCTCATAGAATAAACATACATATCCTTATTACAAGTGATGATGCTAAGAATTTTGAACAAAATATCAGTTGGACTTTTAGTACCTCAGAATGTGTCCAGCAAAGTATCATAAATGGCAACATCAAGCAGAGAAGATCTGGGGGCAAGTGGATATTTGAGCAGTGGTTACTCTCCCAAACTGGGTATATTATACATAACCAAGACAAGAAAGAGGAGTAGATCAAGAATGAAAAATGGGTCTCCTGGTTAGGTTTCTAGCAACATAGCCAGCATTTGTAAAGGAGAGAGTGGAGAACATATGAAGCTTGTGACCAATCTTTTCATCACATAGATGAGTTTATGAGCAAGTTCCCGTTCAAGTGACCCTAGCGATGACACCAACGACCAATGCCTGCAAACATGGGCCTGCACTGGATTGGAGACCTAGATTCCAAAATAATTCTAATCCTCTATCAATCCACAAGTGTAAGGTTTGTCTGTAACCTCAATCCCCTTGTGCCATCAATCATTTTTTTGAAGAATTAATTTTTTGTAGGGCTGAAAAACAAATCTATTAAGGGAAATTGTGTTTTGGATTTGCAAATGGTTAGTATAGGCATATTCAACCCTGTACTGGGCATATAAGTAGATATCGTAACAGTGAAGGTATTGCCAAAGTAGAGGCATTTTCAATCCTATAATGGGCATCTAAGTTGGTATGGTAATAGTGAAGGCCTTGCCAAAGCAAAGGCATTGTCAGCCTTGTAATGGCCAACTGCAGAGGCATTGTCAACCCTGTAATGGGAAGATTTAACCAGAGGCATTGTCAACCTTGTAATGGGCATCTAAGTAAGTATTCTTGCCAAAGCAGGGACATTTCCAACTCTGTAATGGGCATCTAAGTAGGGTTATTCTTATTTTGGATTATGTTTTGAAGAATTTGCTACTAAAAGAAAAATGTTGTCTACAACTTTACTATTCCAGAGGATATCATCAATTGTACTAAATTTTTGAATTAAATTGGGAATATGAGAGTCAACATTAGCTTTTCTAAATCACTTCAGCGAGTCAACATTAGCTTTGCTAAATCACTTAAGCCCTTAAGCCCTTGGGTCACAATTAAAAAATAAATTTATTTATCAAACTGTTCCAGAGGATATCATCAATGGTTGAATCAAATCGAGAATCTATGAGTCAACATCAGCTTTGATAAATCTCTTAAACCCCTTGAGTCACAATTAAATGGAATTTATTTATTTGTCAACATTAGCTTTGCTATGAAGCAGAGGCTGCAACATCCAAATATTCATCTAGTTCACATCTCAGCTACAACTTTTCCCAGTTGACGACTTCCAAGAGGGCACTACCAACCAGCATTAATGTATAAATTGACTTCCAAACCCATTTAGGCTCTTGGATCTATTACCAGTGTTATTTTATCTTTCTTGACTTTTAATTCGCCATGGCTTGTTCTACTTTTAAGTTTTATGATAATTAGACATTAGGAAATGATGTAGTGACTTACAGCATTAAGACAGACAACCATGCCATCCATATGTTGGACGTTAGGGAATTAGTTAGAGAGTTACAACATTAAGACAGATAGTCATTTCATCACTATGGTTTGGATTATCCATTGGCATTGTGACTTAGATTCAAAAATAAATATATTTTTGCCACTCACACTACCCATTTTTCGCACCAGTGGACATTATTGTTATATAAATTAGATCAAGTTGAAAAATCCAAACAAATTTATTTACATTAAATCTATTCATGTAGTTTTTATTTCCAGTGCTATCACCTATTTTTGCTTACCGGTGTATATTAGAATTTAGTGCATAAACTAAATTGACTTCCAAACCCATTTAGGCTCTTAGATCTTTTACTAGTCCTCTTTTGTCTTTCTCGAGTTTTAATTCTTCTTGGATGGTTCTACTGTTATGATAATTGGAAGTTAGGGAACAAGTTAAAAAGTTACAACATTATGACAGATAGCCATCCCATCCATATGGATTGCACATTAGGCAATGGGTTAGCGAGTTACAGTGTTAATATGGATTTCCACTGATGATGAATCTTGTTTATGAAGTCCTAGAAGGCAGGTTTAGCAGAGGGGAGTTTTCCTTCATCATCAAATCTGTGGCAATTTTCTCTATAACAATAGTGTCAATTCTTATCCCTTCATTTGCAGATTTTTTGTCGTTGATTGGGAGCAGTATTGGTTGTATTTTAGGGTTTGTATTTCCTACTCTATTTCATTTGCATGCTTGTTGGCATGATTTATCTCTGATATGGATCCTTGTTGATGCCTTTCTCATTGTATTTGGCATTGTCTTTGGCATTGGTGGGTCATTTTTGTCTATTACTCAAATCTGTACCAAATAAACATTCTTGTAAGTGGCCAGGGCAGATGTTCCAAGGCATGTCAAGAACATGAAAGCCTAATAAGCATGGAGTTATATTTGAGCCTTGAGCTTCACAGGCTCAAAACCAAAATTAATGTAAAGATGTAATATTATCAACTGCCAAAATCAAAAGTGTAGTGCTTGTATTTATCAAATGGCTTGTGTTGCTATCAATGTAATTACAACATTCAACATGGATTTATGGTTTTTAATATGGATTGTAAGTGTTTTTATTGGATATCATTTAGTGCTATCATTTTATGATACTGATCTTATTGAAGTTGCAGGTAGAAGCACATAGTTTGTTGGCTAAGGCTTCAATAAACAAGAAAGATACTTTTAATGATAAAAGAACAGTTGCAGTCTCTTCAAATATTATGATCATAGCAAGGGTAGGACTAGTAATTTATTTATTTGGTTGCTTTATGTATATGTATTCCTTAACCAATGATCATCTCTTCTTATATCTGCTACTGCCTAAGGAATTATAAAAATATAGGGACTCAGATTGTGTAGTCCAATAGATAGACATGAGTGACACTAGCTTGATACAATAAAGAATTGATAAATAAACCATATGTTGTTAGTTGCAGTCAGGAAGCAATGGTATGATGTCTATCAATGAACTTCAACAATGGTCCATGCCTATGATGGAGAGAGAATAGACTTATTATATGACTGTCATTCTGCAAAAAAGGCAAATGAATCAGGGTACCTCAAGTCCTTTGTTTGAGTTAATTGTTTAACCATCTTAACTAGAGGCATGCTTAATGGATTTCTCTATGAAGAAAACTAGATTTAATAGTTAATTTCTCTAATATTATTTGAATAAGAAGTGTATTTGTTTAATCTAAGATTTATAGCCATTGCAATAGAAGTTATGGTTACTTTGCCCGCAGATTTTTCTGAGTATCACTACTAAGAATATTTTGAGATGCCATGGACCTTCAAGAAAAGTTGTGGAAGTTGATGGTTGTTCATAGGGATTGTATAATGCAAGTTTCAATTGGAAATACCCAACCGAAACTACCAAAGCTATCCCTTTCCACCAATTTCCAAGGATGACTACCATCATTAATATTGTAGAAATTTTGAATAATTTAACACATATTCAACAGAGATTACCCTGATCATGTACTATTGTGGAATACATACACAATACATAAGCTCCTCTACGTTGATCATCAATATAGCAGCATCAATAACAATAAAACATCAAGAGCATTCACACATTAACACAATATGTAACCCGGGGAAAGCATCTCGCTAAAAACCCCACACTATATGTATATTAATGATTGAGAACATGTAACATTACAAAGTACAATGCTTATCACAAGCAATCCAGTACCAGCTCCACCTGTTACACACAATATAGCTAAGATCTGATCTCCAAATCTATTCCACTGCTTGCCTACCTCTCCAGCTCAATACCTGCTCAAGAACTGATGAGAATGGCTCACCAAACTCGTATTTCACCTCAAAATAATCACTCACACTTTGTTGGACGTGAGCAAAGGCTAAAATACTGGGCAAATACGTGAGCAAACTCATTGGCATACTCAATCCCTTGATTGTGCAAGATCTGGTGCACAACTATAGTCACAACTGATAGCAATCTGATTCTCTAACACCTGTCCCTGTTGAACTGAACATGCACTGACATGCAACTGAGTTAACTGATGTATTCTATAGTTGCATTATGAGTTAATAACTTGTGAATTAATTAATAACTAATTCACCCAACTCATCTCTAGTCTATTGATCAGTTATACTAAATACAATTAGTTTAACAAAGCTAAACTGAACACAACTCCATCAACTGTACCTCCAGTCCACTAAACTCAACTCACTTGAGTTCTAACTGAAGTCATGCATGCAACAACTCAACTGACTCATAAGAAAAGCGTATTTCCTTCTGACAGCTGCATGTGCCACCTCTGTAGCTCAAACTGAAGTGCTCCAAGAGAATAAGATCAAGTTTATAGTCCAAATATTATTATGAGACAATAATATTTGACTTTTCTATTTTTGACAGCCAGTCTAAAAATAGACTTTGATCACTCACACTGTGATCACTCACACTTTGATCAAAAATAGAAGTCCATCTATTTTTCCCAACTTGACCAATCATCCATAAACAGCAACCTGCAATCCATAGACATGATCCATATGTCTAAAAATAGACATAGTCTAAAAATAGACTTGCACCAAAAATAGCCTGCGGGCCCACTTAGTGAAGGCGACTCTTTTCACTAAGCTCCATCATCTTGTTGCAATCTCAACAAGCATTTCTTGTTGCACACTTTTCAACACTCCCTCTCAACAAGAAAGGCTTCCTCTCAAACCCGATCCTGTAACTCTAGAATGTTCTCCATGCAACACATCTGGCCGGTCCACTTGCTCTGTCATCAAAGTCTCTGACTACTATTGCCTCTGTCGACTAAAACTCTACATCTCTATGCTCTTCAGTATCTGACTGCTCTAGCTGTTGTGGGGAAAAATGCCTATGCAGGACGATCCTATCCACCTAAGGTGTGACAGTACCTTAGCAACAAACGAATACAGCTACTTCGGTTTCTTCCTTTATGAAATATGAAAGAGAGGAGATTGGTAGACTTACCATTATCTTTCGGTTGTCCCTCGATCTAGATCCTCTCCTCTTTGTGTGTCCACAACTACTTGCCTCCTCGCTTTTGCTCCCACGAGATCACAAGAGAACAGCTACCTGTGACAAGAGAACAGCTACATGCAACAAGAGAAGGACACAATACAAAGGAAAATATACATATTCATAAATGATTCAGGATTAGAAGTAAATCAAATACACTAATGCAAATCATACAATAAACACCAGCATATAGGAAAGAACCAAGAAGCTTTATTGATTGATAAACAAGGTTCAGGAAGAGATACAACCCAAAGGGTTCCAACCCAGCATCTCCTTCCCAGCAGAATGGAATTCCTTCTTCAGCCCCTTTCAAAGCATAAACACCCAATGATCGAACCACAAACCAACAGCAATTCTTTGCAAATACAATCTTCCAGCCTCCCATGACCTCCTGAGAGAGATCTATATATAGGAGTTTTGGAGAAAGGATGAGTCAGCTTGAGGATGGCATGGAGCTGACTAGTGTCCTCTCCCACTTTAGTTCTTGAGTCCACTTGGAGGTTCTTGCTTCCACTTGGAGATTTGGAACCTCTTACTCATCACCAGTCGAATTCTCTGATCCAAGTGTCATTTTGGAAGCTTCCTGGGCATTGACACCTTGAGAAATGAGTCTGCCACTTGTCCAGTTATGCTCAGTGCAGGTAGCCTTCTTTGCAGTTGACATTCAACACAGGTAGACAGTGGAGCAGTTGACATTCAGCGCAGATGCTCAGTGGAGCAGTTGACATGATCCAGAAATGGCCTGTTTTTGAGTGTTTTCAGGTGGAGAACTTTTGTGAATTGCTATGGTTTGCTGGCCTTGTTCCTCTAGGGGTAGGAACAACATGTTTAGGGACTTTGGATCCCTTAATTATTGACATTTCATGCTCAGTGATGTAAGGCACAAAAATGTCTATAACAGTTGCCCCCTAAAGTATGAGGCCGTTTATCGGGTGAAATGCTTTATCCAGGGGAGTCCGAAGTTCATCCATTTGCTGGGAGGAGACCTGTAATAAGATACAATACAATACATTATGATTCATACAGCTTTCATGATCTAGTTGAGGCGGGCATTCCCATGCTCAGCTTTATAAATACATTTTGGTACATAGAACAGACGATCGTCTGATGGTAGACTGATAATTCTGGCGAAACTATCATCCTTTGAGTAGGATGATCATTTGCTGCAATGATGTACATGTCAAATGTCTTTATATTTCCTGAATATATATCGCAGCCCGGATGGATGAAACTAGATCCAGGGTCTTCAATCTCGTTCGATCTTCACTCTAAGTACAAGTCGATCCATGTGAGAATTGCGCTGAAGTCGAACATGGAAAGACATCGCTTGATTACCGGTCAATGATGTAAACCATTAACAAGCGCGAGAGGAATCACCGATAATGATAATGACCCTCAAGGTGCTGCAGTACAATTCACGTGGTGTGAATAAAGGACTTGGCGTCGAACACCACGCAAAATCTTCTGGTCGAAGGTCATTGATGTATACCTGTCGCCGGAAGTGAGAAACTTGCCATTGAGGCATGCAAGCTTCAAAGTACTGAAGGGGTTGTTCCTAGATCAACTTCTTGGATAATGAGCTGATGTCGACAAGAAGCGATCCGTCAAAGGAGGGCCTTAATGAATCCCACATCAGTGACATGGAACGGAGCTAATGATTTTAATGGAGGTGAAAACAAGCTGTGACATATGATTCAGGGTGGCGGTCATGAAATGGATGAAGGATAATGTATGGCAGTGGATGGGACTTGGTTGACTCTTTCTGAACGATTTCTCTTGAACATATGGCGACACTGATGCGATGGATTGGTAGCATTACCCCAAGTATGGATGGTGTGGCAAAGACCATGGTGATGTGACCGGTGAATGAAACAACCCAACTCGATGTGGTACGGAGGAAAAGTGTCATGTTCAAGAGCGACCTGCTACCATCAAAGACTTCTTGATTTTTCCCAATTTTTCCCCAGTCATTGCTGACCAGTACCTCTTTATTTTTGTCAAGCTTGAGGAGGATAACATATGCTTGTTCTATAACCTGCCCTTCGGGCAAGCCTATCGCTATGTTTTAACGAGCCTAGCGATAGTGAAACTCGTTCTCGTCTAAAGACAAGTTTGTCGCTATTTAGTGATTTTAACGAGTCTAACGACAAAGAAAACTCGGTCCTTTTCATTTTTAGAGAGTTTGAAAAGGTACATAAAGTTAACTCCAAAATTCCTTTTTCGTCATCTAATCCCTTAAGTCCGAAAAAGTATAAAACAATACAGAAGGGATGAGTTTTCGATAGTTTTAACGAGCCGAACAAAACAAGCGCTCGATCTTTTTGTGCAATAATCCCTCAGGTCCAAAAAGATTAAAATCTAGAGGAGGGATAGCTCTTCCGGTCGTTTAACGAGCTGGAAGGCCAAAACTCGGCAATCTTTTCATATTTTACGAGTCAGTTGAAAAGAGCTTAAAGAAGACTCGTCTTTTGAGGAACGAGTGATGAACAGGGTTAGCAGCTGATTCCAGGTACAGGTTGGAATTTTCCAATCACGGCAGTGTCACAAGGATGGCTAGGTGAAATCACTCTTCGCAGCTGTTCCTCAAAATGGGTAAACAATCATATGGAGGTAAACGATCGGCCAAATGAAAAGTGGAGGTGACGGTACACAAACACGACCAAGGCTTTTATGGTTGATCAGGTTACATTCTTAATGGTTATTTACCGGGATGGGTTCATTTTTTAACGAGCTTGAATGCGCCAAAACACTGCTCAATCTTATGTTTATTTTTTAACGAGCATGAACTATGCTGCTAAAACTGTTCGGATCTTGCGTTTATTTTTTAACGAGCATGAACTTTGTGCTAAAACTGCTCGTATTTATGTTTATTTTTTAACGAGCATGAACTATGTGCTAAAACTGCTCGATATAAGCTTGCATGCCCCTAGCATAATAACGCAAATCGAGGTGCATGCCCCCCAAGCTTCATTGCATTCAACTCGGTGGTTGGAATGAAGGTTTACCTTTGAGACTTAAAAAGGGGATTTGTTTCATTTTTTAATGAGGTTGACATAGTAAAAGAACTATCCTCATTACTCCTTGTTTCATTTTTTAACGAGGTTGACACGAGATAAGAACCGTCCTCAGCGTCCAAATCCATTAGATGTAGAAGGTTTCATATTCCACTGTGGCCACTTCTGCCAGATTACTCGGAGGCGGTAGGGCAAAAGTACCCATTAAGGCAGGGTCTTTTAGGAGACCTACTCCGATATTTTGGAGCGAATGATTCCTTCCATGGATCATTGGAATGCTTCCCGTAACTTGCGAACTGTTGGGGAGAAAAGTTTGTTGGTCAACGATTGTAATTCCTCCTTGGAAGGGAAATGCAATATTCCTAAAATAGGTCGACACAACAGCTGCCATGGCATATATCCATGGTCTTCCTAGTAGGATGTTGTAATCAAGATTCCCATCGATGACTTCAACATCTATTTCTACCGTTTTTCCCTCTAGTTCAACTTTCAAGTTATTTAGTATACCATATGGGGTATATGTCCTTCCGTCGAATGCTTTTAACGTCGTCGCAGACCTCGACAAGGTTGGAGATCCTAAAGTTTTCCAGCAACTCATCGACATAATGCATGTAGATGCCCCCTCATCAATAATTGTTCGATGAACAGTTTTGTTGAGGGCTTTCACTTGAATAAGGAAAGCTAGTTGAGCTGGTAACTGAGGGTCATATCCTTTATGATCAAAGGCCACAAGATTGGAATCCATTGGGTCAATTCCACCTATTGCTGATAATAAAGCTTGCTCTTGGGAGAAGCAATTTTGCGGTACCTCGAGTGTCGACATAACGGACGGCGATTGGGCCAGGTCCTCTATCTGTGCTATTTTCGCACAAGGATTAAATGTCGATTTGTGTACTGCTCCCTTTTGCGACTTTATCATTGGCTCAGGGATGATGGGTGGCACAACTTCGGTCAAAGTTATTGTCGAACTACTAGGTTGTTCATTAGCCTTGTTGTTCGACAGCTTTGGATTCCTGTAATCCTTATTCCTCGTCAAAGCATCATTTTGCTGCTTTGATACAGACAACATAAGCACTTGGGATCGGGAAGCATTTCAATTAGCAACCAGTTCGGTTCTCGGGCTTGGAAACGGATCAGTCAACACAGCTGAGGTTTTCGAACTCTTAAAGAATCTTTTAAGCTCAGCTTTGTATGGACAATCTGCTGTCCAATGATCCTCATCGCATATAGGACACCCCGTAGGGGGTTTCCTTTTTCTCCCTTTCATTTTCTTCTTGCCCCCTAGTTGCTTCAGTCGTTTTCCCTTGTCGTCCGACACGGCACTTACTTCCGAGGCAAGAAGTTCCTCATTTGCATTTTGACCGGAAATCATATGGGCCTTTTTAGATATAGCCTTTGTCGATTTCATGTCTGTTGCGCCAATCACGCCATTGCCGGCATGAGCGTCACTATTTGATTTAGGAGGAGGAGGAATTGAAAATTCCGGTCTAGGGGCGTCAGGTATTTTATCATAGAGCGTGCCGGACTGAGTATATACTAAGTCTAGATATTGTGCACGAGCAATAACTTGCTCCTCCGTTACGACTCCCCCCTTGGCCACATCTTCCGTTATGGTAGGAAGTAACGACTTTATAAACCATTCAGCTAACAGCTGATTTGGAACGTAAGTCTTTACCATCCTGCGACGACGACGCCACTCATGTATATGATCGGATATATGTGTGGCCGTCGTCTGCTTGAAGTTGGTTAAGATTTCCGTTCCAGTTTCATACCTTATCGGTAATTGAAAATGGGTTAAGAAAGTCGTGGCTAGGGAACTGAAATTGTCGAAAGAGGCTCTAGGTAATTCAATATACCATTTAGCCGCTGGACTCGTCAATGTCCTCTGAAAAAGGCGAAGCTTTATCGAATCATCGTTCAGGGTGTTCGACGAACACCACAGATGAAAAGTCATGACGTGATTCGATGGGTCTTCACCTGGATTTCCATTGAAGGAATGTTCGATGGAAGTTTATGCGGAATCGCTGGCCACCAAGGGGCATAAGCAATTGGATCATTCGTCAGCCGGTTTAGATCTGGTAATTCTAGAGTTGCTACAAAGGGCAACTGTTGATTCAGGTTAGGCAGAGCATACCCAGGATAAGATGGAATCGCCTGAGCAGTGGGTCTTTGCATACCAGCATAATGTATTTGATACTGGCAACTTTGACAAGTTTGATGGGCATAACCGTTATTATACGGTTGCCCATTACTTACAAAGACTTGTTTCTCGGGTCCTTGATATGATTGCTGGAATTGCGGTTGTTGAGTTTGAACCAGCTCCGGTTGTTGGACCATTTGCTGTTGTCCAATACTGGATGATTGACCAAGATGAGGAGTCATAGTACTTGTTCGAGCCTGAGTCGCTCCAGATAAGGAGGCACTAACCGGAGGTTGTGATTGAGTTGTCGAGACAAGAGGCTGTTGTATGGCAACCTGAGAAACTTGGGGTTGACATAAAACAGGTAGCGCTTGTACTTGCGATGCAATCAACATACCAGGTATAGTGGCAGCATTCAACACAGGGTGGACTGGTTGCATTGAATATGCAACCCTTGGTTGTTGAGGCAGTATTGGTACCCATCCGCTGGATGTAATTCCAGTTTGACCTAAACTTTGTTGTAAACTCCCATATGGTTGTTCTCTGGGGGGAAACAATGAAAAGGCATACTGCCCTCCATATGGTGGAAATCCAGTGCTTAAAGGGTAGAATGGCCTTTGACGACACATTGGATCAAGTTGTTGAGTTTCAACATAAGAAATGCCAGATGATAATCCGGATGAAGAAATAGGAACTAACCATGTCGTCGAAACAGTCTCTGATTGGACTCCAGCTTGTTGTTGACAATTTGCCGGGACAGATGGTATACCAGCGAACATCGTTGGAGTAGCAGCAGGAGGCTCTGCCGCTGCTGTGTCGGATGACACAGTCCTGGATGTCGACGGTTGTTCAGACATATTTAGTCTATCCAAAAGATTTCCTAGCGATTCTACAAGAACTTTGTGGTGAAGGTAGACTAACTTCAAAGATCAACGCAGGAATAAAGGGTGATTGTTCCGTTTAAAATAAATTGTTAACGACGCTTTTAGACACAACTTGCTTTTTCAGTTTTAAAGAGTCGAGAAAAGGCTAAAGATGACTCTAGTCTCCTTCGATGTTTTAACGAGCCCGAAGTGACAAATGCTCGGATGGACTTTTTCTGTTATAGAGTCTGAAAAAAGGCCAAAAAAAACTGCTCTGGAGATCTAGGCAGAGGGTGTGCCAAAATTTTCGCAAAACCATAGAATACGTTTTACGGTACAGGTGGTCGATCTTCGTGAATGCTGTGTTCACTGCATTGCGATCAGTAGGGTGGCCGACACGGCTTCCTAAGGATAAAGGATATATGCCTATAGGGGTCTCCCAATATATACGCGACGGTACGTGGGAGCTCAAGTCCGTATTAGCGCTATCGTCCCTCAGGAGGAATCACCCACCTTCCCCGAGATCGACAGTCACTAGGTTTAACGACACCGGAACACGTCTCTACCTAGACCTCTATGTTGTGCGTTATGTTGCAAAGCGTTGTTAGGTTCATTCAGTTTATTTTAAGTTGATCTTTTTAAAGTTTGTCTTTCAGGATCACCACGAGATGTATGGTACAAATTCCTAAATGAAGTCTAAGATGATAAGCAAGCTTTATATTCTTTCAACTTTGAAAATCCTAGCTACTAAGGGAAAAGAGAGCGACTATATTTTCTCAAAGAGCAATCAGCACACTCTAATGCACTCTTCCTAAATCAAACATGCAAACTTATCAAAATGCAAAATGCACAATGCAGGTGTTTGTTTTCACTTTCTTAGTATAAATGCCTACAAAGAAAGCTTTTTGTACAACTTCGAATTTGCTTTTAAATGACTGAAAATAAACAAGTTTACTTTTTCCAAAATCAGCAAGGGTAGAAGAGATTACAATCACTTTGCGATTTTTCGAAAGAAATACTTGTTTCGACACTTAAAAGTGACAAATTCAAACCAATAAGCAAAAGCAAATGATAATCAAACTGCAAACAGCCAATGAACTCTCTCCTAAGATCACAATCAATCAATCAATCAGATCTGAATCAAGGCTACAGGATGACTATTTCGCTCATGCAAAGGAAAATTGTAAATGAGGCCACAAACACATAAAAACACTTACAGTCTTTTTGTACAAAAATGAGGCGGAATTCAAGCAAATAAAAGGGGTATCAGAGGTGGTACCTATGCTGGTTAAAGGCTGCAAAAACAGAGATCAAAACAGGGCAAAAGACAGCAAGGAACCCCAGCTGCACAAGGCCACACTGGTTCAGCGCAAGTGTAACACTGTCAGTTTGACATTCCAGCGTAGGTAGCCTTCACAGGACCTGCGTTGAAATGCAGACTGCCTTCACAGTGTCTGCGCTGAAAGGAGAAACTCTCGTTTCTCTTGGTTTCTGGGTCATAAAATGCTCAAAAATCAACTGTTTCAGGCCAAATCAGAAACACAAGCAAGGTATAAACAGAGGGATGCTTTGAGAGGGTACTAAAGACTATCACAAAGGATCATCAAGTCATTTGTGTGTCCATTGTTGAGATCATAGACAAAAAACCCAGTGAAGGATCAAAGCAGCAACATTCTACTTTGCAAAGTAGTTCGATTGTTGCTGTTGAGTCTATGAGGTAAACAATGATGCAAACACAAACAAAATGACTAAAACAAAGTTTTTCCCCAGCGGAGTCGCCAATTTGTTGTGGGGAAAAATGCCTATGCAGGACGATCCTATCCACCTAAGGTGTGACAGTACCTTAGCAACAAACGAATACAGCTACTTCGGTTTTTTCCTTTATAAAATATGAAAGAGAGGAGATTGGTAGACTTACCGTTATCTTTCGGTTGTCCCTCGATCTAGATCCTCTCCTCTTTGTGTGTCCACAACTACTTGCCTCCTCACTTTTGCTCCCACGAAATCACAAGAGAACAGCTACCTGTGACAAGAGAACAGCTACATGCAACAAGAGAAGGACACAATACAAAGGAAAATATACATATTCATAAATGATTCAGGATTAGAAGTAAATCAAATACACTAATGCAAATCATACAATAAACACCAGCATATAGGAAAGAACCAAGAAGCTTTATTGATTGATAAACAAGGTTCAGGAAGAGATACAACCCAAAGGGTTCCAACCCAGCATCTCCTTCCCAGCAGAATGGAATTCCTTCTTCAGCCCCTTTCAAAGCATAAACACCCAATGATCTAACCACAAACCAACAACAATTCTTTGCAAATACAATCTTCTAGCCTCCCATGACCTCCTGAGAGAGATCTATATATAGGAGTTTTGGAGAAAGGATGAGTCAGCTTGAGGCTGGCATGGAGCTGACTAGTGTCCTCTCCCACTTTAGTTCTTGAGTCCACTTGGAGGTTCTTGCTTCCACTTGGAGATTTGGAACCTCTTACTCATCACCAGTCGAATTCTCTGATCCAAGTGTCATTTTGGAAGCTTCCTGGGCATTGACACCTTGAGAAATGAGTCTGCCACTTGTCCAGTTACGCTCAGCGCAGGTAGCCTTCTTTGCAGTTGACTTTCAGCGCAGGTAGACAGTGGAGCAGTTGACATTCAGCACAGATGCTCAGTGGAGCAGTTGACATGATCCAGAAATGGCCTGTTTTTGAGTGTTTTCAAGTGGAGAACTTTTGTGAATTGCTGTGGTTTGCTGGCCTTGTTCCTCTAGGGGTAGGAACAACATGTTTAGGGACTTTGGATCCCTTAATTATTGACATTTCATGCTCAGTGATGTAAGGCACAAAAATGTCTATAACACTAGCCTCTGTCACTTTGATCTCTGACTACATCCGTGCTGCTACTAGTTCTATCTCCCAGCATTGCATCCGCACTGCACCTCCCAACTGACCTCCCTGTTGGGATAGAAACACCCTCTGATGCTGAAGCTCTACCTGCTGCTGACAAGTGCTCCCTCTCTGACATCTGCGCTACTACAACATCTCCATGCATCTCGCACCATTGCACACCTCTCTGTGCCACCTAGCACTATGCAAAACACTTGTGCCTCTCGCATTGCTACAGCCTGCTAGCTATGCGTTGTCCTGGGATTCCCTGCACTGTCGCTCTCTCTGTCGCTCCATCTGCATCTATCTCTACCCAATCAATCAGTTCCTGCTACTACACATTGGGGCTCCCATAGCAAGGTCTCATCCAAGAGGTTGGGTACCTCAAGGATCCTGCCCCTCCTCCTTGGGACAATCAATCCACATCACCCCACCTCCTACCTGGAGGTATGCCTGCATGCGATCCTTCAGCCCATCTGGCTTGAAGTTTCCCCCTACTGGAGGTCTCTGGATGAGTAGATGTCTCTACTCTATCTCCTCTCAGCTTCCCCTGTTGTGGCTCCTCCACAACCTCCTGAAGCTGCTGCACCAATCGTGGCTCCTCCACAATCGTCTGAGACTTCTTCTGGCTCTGCATGTTGAGAGGTAATATACAATCCCTCTCAACCACCAAGTCTCCATCAGTTGCCTCGCTGATCAAGGCTTTGCATGCATCTTGAACCTCAAGAGCATACAGGTTCTTGACCCATGAACCAATCTGCTTCACCTGTCTAGTGATGATGTGTCTAAGGAAAACCTTTCCCTTACTAAAGACCACATCATAGCCTCTGTCTTCCAACATCGCGATCGACACCAAGTTTCTCTTCAGTCCTGGTACATACTTGACATCGGTCAAGGTAAGGCGAGCTCCATGCTCCCTCTGAAAAATAACCGTGCCTACACCTGAGACACTATAATTCTCATCATTACCCATCCCTATGAGTATCTGGAGATCTTTCTCCTCCAAAGTACTGAACAAACTTTTGTCACCGATCATGTGGAAAGAAGCTCCACTGTCAAGAAACCAACCACTTCCCTCCATGGATGAAACCATGCATGTAAAGAGTGTGAAGTCCAACTCAAACTATGAAGCAAGTGAGGCTGCCTCACCTTCATATCCTTCCCCGGATCCCTTCTTGGACTTCTTCTTTGGGCAACTAGTAGCATAATGACCTAACTCATGACAACGAAAGCATCTCACCTTCACCTTTTCAACCTTCTTCCCATCATTGGAAGAACTGGATTCGGAAAGAGAAACCTTCCCCTTCCTCACCTTACTCGCTAAGTCACAGTTCTCCTCATCATGCATAGATGAAGAACTGTCTCTGGTGCGCCGTCTAATCTCCTCTTGCACAAGATTCGACCAAAGTCTCTCCCATCCTGGCAATTTCTCCCTTCCATTCACTGAGTCCTGGTAGCTATGCCAACTCTTAGGAAGGTCAAGGAGTGCTAGACTCACCATCCTCATCCTGACAGTCACCCCCACACTTCCCAGCTCATCCCGGCATTGGATGAACTTCGTGAGTTACCTGGGCATACTGTCTCCATTCTCAAACTTAATGTTTCTGAGTTTTATCTCTTTCTTTGGAATTAAATTCGAATTCCACCAACACAAAAACTCAACCGCTTCCGATCTAGAATTTGTGAGAACAAATTATTTCTTGTACAGAGATTGACTGTCTGGGCATTAACCGGATATCTCACCTTCCAAAAGAAGGATGAATCCAGAGGCTACTTGGCCCGATTACAGACTCTGCCTAAAGAAATAAAATGTAAACACTTTCTGAATAATAGATCCGATGATCAATCTTATTGATATCCTGTAAAAATCTCTTATACAAATCAAGCAGCTCCGATACCATGTAGAAACTTTTTCTACAAATCATCTAGCTCTGATACCATGTAGAAATTTTGAATAATTTAACACATATTCAACAGAGATTATCCTGATCATGTACTATTGCGGAATACATACACAATACATAAGCTCTTCTACGTTGATCATCAATATAGCAGCATCAATAACAATAAAACATCAAGAGCATTCACACATTAACACAGTATGTAACCCGGGGAAAGCATCTCACTAAAAACCCCACACTATCTATATATTAATGATTGAGACCATGTAACATTACAAAGTACAATGCTTATCACAAGCAATCCAGTACCAGCTCCACCTGTTACACACAATACAGCTAAGATCTGATCTCCAAATCTATTCCACTGCTTGCCTGCCTCTCTAGCTCAATACCTGCTCAAGAACTGATGAGAATGGCTCACCAAACTCGTATTTCACCTCAAAATAATCACTCACACTTTGTTGGACGTGATAAAAGGCTACAATACTGGGCAAATATGTGAGCAGACTCATTGGCATACTCAATCCCTTGATTGTGCAAGATCTGGTGCACAACTATAGTCACAACTGATAGCAATCTGATTCTCTAACACCTGTCCCTGCTGAACTGAACATGCACTGACATGCAACTGAGTTAACTGATGTATTCTATAGTTGCATTATGAGTTAATAACTTGTGAATTAATTAATAACTAATTCACCCAATTCATCTCTAGTCTATTGATCAGTTAGACTAAATACAACTAGTTTAACAAAGCTAAACTGAACACAACTCCATCAACTGTACCTCCAATCCACTAAACTCAACTCACTTGAGTTCTAACTGAAGTCATGCATGCAACAACTCAAATGACTCATAAGAAAAGCGTATTTCCTTCTGACAGCTGCATGTTCCACCTCTGTAGCTCAAACTGAAGTGCTCCAAGAGAATAAGATCAAGTTTATAGTCCAAATATTATTACGAGACAATAATATTTGACTTTTCTATTTTTGACAGCTAGTCTAAAAATAGACTTTGATCACTCACACTGTGATCACTCACACTTTGATAAAAAATAGAAGTCCATCTATTTTTCCCAACTTGACCAATCATCCATAAACAACAACCTGCAATCCATATACATGATCCATATGTCTAAAAATAGATATAGTCTAAAAATAGACTTGCGCCAAAAATAGCCTGCGGGCCCACTTAGTGAAGGCGACTCTTTTCACTAAGCTCCATCATCTTGTTGCAATCTCAATATAGGGACTCAGATTGTGTAGTCCAATAGATAGACATGAGTGACACTAGCTTGATACAATAAAGAATTGATAAATAAACCATATGTTGTTAGTTGCAGTCAGGAAGCAATGGTATGATGTCTATCAATGAACTTCAACAATGGTCCATGCCTATGATGGAGAGAGAATAGACTTATTATATGACTGTCATTCTGCAAAAATGGCAAATGAATCAGGGTACCTCAAGTCCTTTGTTTGAGTTAATTGTTTAACCATCTTAACTAGAGGCATGCTTAATGGATTTCTCTATGAAGAAAACTAGATTTAATAGTTAATTTCTCTAATATTATTTGAATAAGAAGTGTATTTGTTCAATCTAAGATTTATAGCCATTGCAATAGAAGTTATTGTTACTTTGCCCGCAGATTTTTCTGAGTATCACTACTAAGAATATTTTGAGATGCCATGGACCTTCAAGAAAAGTTGTGGAAGTTGATGGTTGTTCATAGGGATTGTATAATGCAAGTTTCAATTGTAAATACCCAACCGAAACTACCAAAGCTATCCCTTTCCACCAATTTCCAAGGATGACTACCATCATTAATATCATTAGTGTGGGCTCGGGTGAGATTACACTTTTTCCTACTGGTCTTTAAAGTCATTCAGTGATAGATGATGAGTCCAAATATCTAAGTAGAGTTTCAGATCCATAGATTCTGATAGAAAGTAAATAGCTAGTTCCTTCACCTCACAGAATTAACATACATATCCTTATTACAAGCGACGATGCTAAGAATTCTAAACAAAATATCAATTGGACGTTTAGTACCTCAGAATGTGTCCAACAAAGTATCATAAATGGAAACATCAAGTAGAGAAGATCTGAGGGCAAGTGGATATTTAAGCAGTGGTCACTCTCCCAAACTGGGTATATTATACATAGCCCAGACAAGAAAGAGGAGTAGATCAGGAACGAAAAATGGGTCTCCTGGTTAGGTTTTTGGCAACATAGCTAGCATTTGTAAAGGAGAGAGTGGGGAACACACAAAGCTTGTGATGTTATGAAACCAGCTCACAAAAAGATAGAAAAGATAGATGAATGCCTTATAAATAAGCCTCTTCGAGGGGGCAACCTCCTTTACATTACACAAATGAACAATTCGTTGATCATACAAATGAAAAGACCTCCTTTCTATATATATGAGTCTAAGGGGTCATAATATAATCAGAGCTAACATAACAATAATAATGTAAGGGCATAATAATAACAATACTGGGCTTATATGGGGCACAATAGTAACAATATGGGGACTACATGGGTACAATAATATAATAAGGGGGTTTTATTAATAACAATAATGGTTTACGCTAGTAGTATAGGGACCTAACATGCCCCTCTCCTTCAAAAAGTGTTGTCCTCAATGCTTGAGTAGTTCTTGATGCTTCTGTATAAATTCTTGTCCTCCCATGTCGAATCTTCAACGGGTAAGTTCTTCCACTTGATGAGATACTCTAAAATTGATTTATTTCGTAGCTTTTGATTTCTTGTTCTGTGACTACTTCAGGTTCCTATATGATTTTTCCTTCCTTGTCAAGTTCTCGCAACACTGTTTGAACTGGGATCTTCTGTAACTTTCAAATGAGTTCCCACTCCTTTGGGCATATGGATATATGTAAGGCCTGATGTTTGGAAGAACACTTCATGGAATCAAATGAATAGCTTGATCATGATCAAAAATAGGTGGGAGGCCTTTGGGAGTCTCAAATACCTTGGAATGATTGTCCAAAATGTTTTGGAGATCTGGAGAAATACATGATTTCAATGTGGGATCCACTAGTGAACATAATTTTTCAATTACACCTCGTTGTTCTTTATTTAGAAGCTTTATCATGCTGTTAGAGTTGATTACCTTTCCAAGTTTTCCTTTGATACCCCTCAATTCAACTTCCTTTCCTTCCCAAAAAGAATTCAAGAAAAGTTCTTGAAAATTAAAAGTTATCATACCCAAAGATTGTAGCCATTGGAATCCTATTAAAACATCAGCACCACCCATTGGAATGGAAAGCACTAGGTTATTCAATACATATTATCCCATGGATAGCTTGATATTATGGCACTTTCCAGAGCAATTTATGGTTCCTCCACTTACAATCGTCACTTGACACTCTGGTGCTAGATCTAGGAAGCAATTCAAGTCCTTCGCTATATTACAATTAATAAAATTATGGGTACTACCCGAATCAATCAACACTATTACTTTTTTCTTCTTGATATGTCCTTCTATCTTTACAGTTTGACGAGTGGTAATTCCAACGAATGCATTACAAGATATGGTCAGATTCATTTCTTCTTTCTCTGGGGTTGGTTCCTAGTGAGTATCCTTTTCTTTTGATGTTTCTTGATACTTTTATTCCTGATATTTCACTGTTTGAAACTTATTCTTCTTAATATGTCCTTCTATCTTGAGAGTTTGGGGAGTGGTAATTTCTTCCAATGCTTTACAAGATATGGTTGGATTCATTTCTTGATGCTCAATGTGATCTTTCACTTCTTGAACATTTTTATTATTGATATGTCCTTTTACCTTAATAGTTTGAGGAGTGGTAATTCTGGCGAATGCATTACAAGATATGGCTGGATTCATTTCTTCTTTCTCGATGTGATCTTTCATTTCTTGAACCTTTTTCTTCTTGATATGTCCTTCTATCTTGAGAGTTTGAGGAGTGGTAATTCTTGCCAATGCTTTACAAGATATGGTTAGATTCATTTCTTCTTTCTCTGGGGTTGGGTCCTGGTGCATATCCTCTTCTTTTGATGTTTCTTGTTCCTTTTCTTCCACCTCTTCATACTCTATGTAAAATAATTTCTTCTCTACACACTTATGACCTTTAGTGAATTTGCTACCACAATTGTAACAAAGCCCTTTTTTTCTTTTTTCTTCCAATTGTTGTGGTGTAACCCTTGTAGGTTATGGAAGGCTAGGAGAAACAACACTTCCATTATTATAGTTGTGAGGGGTAGACTTCCTTGTTGCCATAATTTTACTTTCAACTTTGTAACAAAGCCCTTTTTCTCTTTACAATTGTTGTGGTGTTGCTCTAAAGAAGGTGTTTCTCTTTGTATCTTCATAATGTGCTATCATTTCCTCTGTGAAAATTGACCACATAACAAGTTGTTTATGAGAACAAATCCCTTTATACCATAAAAATTGATCTGGTTCTAAATATGAAGATGCAATACATACCTTTTGTAACAACGGTACACCATGTAGATCAAAATATTGCTCCATCTGAAGTATCCAATTTACCAGATCCTTGCCATCAAACTTCCTCATATCGCCTTTTCTTGATTTTAGGAGCTCAATCTTGAAATTACTATAACTCTGTAATTTCAGTTCTTCTAGTTTTGAAATTACGACCTGAAGTAGCCCTCTACATCCTCTTTCCAATTCCACTAGTTTGATCGAATTTAGATTCTCCAAGAAAGAGTTATGTACAATCTCCCAAGATGACCTGATTATATACCTTTTTAGAAGAGTGAACTTGTATGAAGTTCCACGTGTCACAGTGTTAACCTTAGGATCTGAAAAATATACACAGGAAGCTATAGTCCGTCCTCTTTCTGCAACTTCTGACGAAATTTCAATATGATGCTCAAAACAAATGTTATGACGATTTTCCCCAGGTCACATGTTTGGAATGTAATTCGAGAGTCTGCAAAAAGGCCAAATTCCTTAGATCATATCTCTATAAATGTAGCGCGAAAAGCTCTGAAATTTGGACCCGAGCTTCAGAACGATTTCAACCCAAATGGGTTTTTTTTTAGCATCTGAAACGTCGTAGAAAAAAATTATAGTGAAAATGCCACGATGACCTGTTTGGAGCAGCGAAACCCTAGAATCCAAAGCTTCGATACCAAATGTTATGAAACTGGCTCACAAAAAGATAGAAAAGATAGATCAATGCCTTAGAATTCAGCCTCTTTGAGGGGGAAACTCCTTTACATTACACAAATGAACAATTCTTGGATGATACAAATGACAAGACCTCCTTTCTATATATAGGAGTCTAAGGGGTCATAATATTATCAGAGCTGACATAACAATAATAATGTAAGGGCATAATAATAACCATAGTGGGCTTCTATGGGGCACAATAATAACAATATGGGGACTACATGGGTACAACAATATAATAAGGGGGTTGTACTAATACCAATAAGGGGTTACACTAGTACTATAAGGACCTAACATGGATACCAAATGTTATGAAACCAGTTCACACAAAGATAGAAAAGATAGATGAATGCCTTATAAATAAGCCTCTTCAAGGGGGAAACCTCTTTTACATTACACAAATGAACAATTCTTTGATCATACAAATGAAAAGACCTCCTTTCTATATATAGGAGTCTAAGGGGTCATAATATAATCAGAGCCGACATAACAATAATAAAGTAAGGGCACAATAATAACAATAGTGGGCTTATATGGGGCACAATAGTAACAATATGAGGACTACATGGGTACAAAAATAAAATAAGGGGGTTTTACTAATAACAATAAGGGGTTGTACTAGTAGTATAGGGACCTAACATGTGACCAATATTTTCATCATAGAGATGAGTTTATTAGCAATTTCCCGGTCATGTGACCCTACCGGTGACACCAACGACCAATGCCTACAAACATGGGGCTACTGATTATCCTATTAATACATTCATGCTTGTTCTGAGCTCTAGAAATAGATCATAGCCTCTGGATGCCATATTGATACTTCTAGGTCTGAAAGCATTATCAATAGAGACCTATACAGTTAGTAAAGTGAGAGGAGTTTCACAGGTCTCAGGAACTTTAGCCGATATGTTTTCATTAGGTTCTATTCCCATCTGTTGTTAGATGACCTTTAGGTAGCCATCTGATTACTTAGATATAGGGGTTAAACTTATGGCACTAGGATATAATTACCCATGTGCACAAATTTGAGTTCAAATCCACTCTCCGTTGAAATGTGATTCCTTGGTAAACTAGTAAGAGTTTGTCTTAAGTACCCCAAGTTCTATTTTCAGCCTTTTGGTGCTTGCACCGCTTTCAAATAGTAGAGGTATGCCCTAGGAGTTTTGATCTAGTTTTGATGAGTTTTGATCTAGATGTGGTGAAATTCTATTTTATATCATGTACGCACATCACCACAACTCATTCAACATTAAAAAATTACTCTCAAGCCCAAATGTAGGTAGAGAAATTCTATCTTATATCATGCACCCACATATCACAACAACTCATCAATATGAAATAGGCCACCCACCAAGGATATGCTCTTAAAGAACTCTGTTTCAATCAAAACATTAACCAAATCATTTACTTCATTAAAGTATAGAGACACCTGGTTTGCCTGAATTTTGAGCTCCAGATATTAATTATTTTCGCATTCTCCCAATTTCTCACCGGAATTCACCCTAAGTAAATTCTCCACATTGGGAAATCACCCAAATTCCATTTGCGATGCTTCCTCGAAATTTCTAAGCCTCGAATTCCATAATCTTAGGCAGTTCTAAGTCATTTGACTACAGAAAAAACCCATCTTACAAGGCTCCAAGCTATTTTAGAAAAACCAAATGGCTGATGGAAGGACTTGAATGGCTGAAGAGACTCGTGAGTTTCATGCTGAAATGACTCTCTGCATAAGGGAATCACCACAATTGGAGAAATCGAGAATCTAATATCTTGAATGAATTCAACTTGCGATCATATGGTTGCACTCGCCCTTCTCCTCCTTACCAGATAAACCTTGAAACTTGAGGGAAATAAATGAGGGAAAAAATAGTTTTGATATTTGAAAGACAGAAATCCCATGAAACCTTAAATGAAATGCTTGTATTTTTCACGTGGAACTAAATTTAAATGAGATCTGTAAGTCTATTTTTTTTGTTAATAGGGCTTTATTAATCGTAAAAAAAAACCTGTTGGTTCTTCCTGCCACCAAATACGAGGGGATTTCAGTTGGGTATTTATGTCACCAAATACGAGGGGATTTCGATTGATTGATATTAAAAATGTGAATTAGGGTGAAATCAAAATAAGCTTTGTGTAGTTAAAATGTGTATTAATGTAGTAATGTTAGGGTAATAATTAATTTCAATGAAATGTTTGGTTTAGCATAGATAAATAATTTTGAGAGATTTTCTATGATGTAGGGAGTTAATTTGGGAAAGGTGATAGTTTGATTTTCACATGCTTTAGAATATTGATATTCTTTTTCCATAAACATTAGGGTTTGAAAAATAACATAGGTTCTATAGCTATGTTTGTTCCAACATAGCTATATTTTGAACCAAAAATTGTTGTTGATCTCATGGATATGATAGAGCTTTGGTGGCTTATAGGCTAGTCTTGTCATGAAATAAATGGACGTACTAGGTAGGTAGGAAGAATCATTTTGGTGGAACTTGGCCATAAAAGGGACATCTGTCTTTGAGTAGTTTTGAGAGCAAATAAATGGTGGATTATGATTGTAAGGACATCACTTTAGAATCTAGGCTAGTGTGTACACACTAACCAAAGGGTGATTAGTCAAACCCACAAAAGTATTATAGGTGCCTCTAGAGAAGTAGGTATTCTTGTGCTCTCATTGGCTAGGTATGGGCAATGAAGATAGAGTAAGATAAGGATTTAGCCACTAGTATTTCCTATAATTTTGATCCTTTTTTCTAGCATCACCCTTCTTAAGGTAGTTGTACATTTAGATTAATTGAGAAGAAAAACGTGAAATTAAGATATCATTTGATGGATCCTTTTAGTTAAGAATTACTATTGGAAGGAGATACCAAACATATTTTGTGAAGAGTATCTAGTACTGTGGCTAAGATGAGGGTTATGAGTGCCTTAAATTTGTATACTACTCCTCATGTATAGTATTTCCTCATGGTTATTCTAGTTATTATCATTTGCAATTACAATACAAAACCAAGGGAATATTGGAGGTCTACCTAGGTATGCTAATCTTACCATAATAAAGTTACATATATAAAGCCTACATAAAGAAATTTATCTACTTGGAATCATCATAACCGAATATCTAGACAAGGGGAGCTATCATAGATAACAAGCCATACTTAGTAGGTGCAAGTTTGATATGTGCCACCTATAATTGGGTTAACTTGGCAATCCTTAAAAATGGGAAATATAATTTATTAATTATGATCTCCTTTAATTAAAGATGGTACTATGTATGGTACTATGTTATGTCATTAATGAAGAGTCACTCACAAGTAACAACTAAGTGTAGAACTTATAGTCAAAGCATCAAGAGTTAGAATATAATGCTTAAGTGATCACAGTAAAAATAATACACATCCAAGATATCATATACACATGGATCATAGATATCAAGCTAAATGTGGTAGCTAAAGCAACCTCTTCGTACACCTAGTGTCCTAGATGGACAAGGCAAGTTGTCATCAAACCAATGACACATCCATGAATTACATATAGATCCATATATCTTAGTTGGGAAATGATCGATGTGACAAGAATCACAGGGTTTCTTGTCTTGATAGTATGATCTAATTATTTCTTTGTGAAAGATGTTTTTTCACTACCATTATTAAAATTTTAATGTTTATGAACTTTATATGGATACAATGGATGCTTCGAATAATAAAACAGGCAATTATTTTACCACCAATAATGTTTAGTATTTGCATATGGTGTAAATTTAGTAGTTCTACTGGTGGTTACTTAGTGTCAACCTAGATAGTTCTTTCACATGCATAAAAAGAAGTAAAAAGTGATAATAAGAAGGACTTGTGTGAACTTTTCTAATCGTACATGTTGAATCTGTAAGTATTGTTGTTGTGCTCAATTTCTTATTGGAGTACCTATTAGTTGACAAAGTTTGTACAAATGTTTGAAATGATACTAAATAAGGTCGATCCGAGGGACTGAAGAATGAAAGCACAATAAAATACTTGACTGAGATCTATAGGTAATTGGAACAGAATCACCTTGAACTCTAATAAATGTTTGATTCTTACAACGGAAACATCCAAAATATTATTGGTTAGCATTTTCAACATTGAAACCTGTACTGCACCTTTTTTTCAACTTAGTAGTAGGATTGGTTCAATGAAATTAATGCATGATCTTGCTTTCAGGTAAACCAATGTCATCCACAATTCATGTGCATAACATGAGTACATGCTTAAATCAACCTATCTTGGCTGATATTGGTAATCATCTTCACTAACTAGTGGGTAGATAAAGGATCTTGATCATTGTATCAACACTCACCCAAAGGGGATATCATGTGATTTTAGCTCAACACTCTCCCCATAAGGCTATTATGGTGTCAACTTCACTAACTAAATCAAGGCTTTGCACTCTTCTAACATGGATATTGTGTTTTCTCCTTGCATGAATGCATCATTCTATAACAACAATGGCATCCCATGGCATGTATTGAACTATTTCAAAAATGTTAATGCACCCAAAACTATTACATGAAGAATGCAAAATAATGATTAGCACAATTCCTATATCCCCACCTCAAAAAGTAAAAGATCTCCATATCTAAAAAGGATTTTCTATAAATAAGATTTTAGGTAGTTAGGGTCTCTTTCTATGGTAAACCCTCCACTAGTTGACATCACTAACCCCATGGATAAAATCCCTAAAATGAAATTTCAATTAAATAAGTCAATTTTCCAAAGTAAAACCCACCCAAGGTTCTCACTTATATGGTGATCTAGGGTATACATAAGTTTGGATAGCAATGCTTGAGCATGTGTTTCCTTTTCTGAATATTGTTATGCACAACACCGATATCACTTGGTTTGCTTTTGACACTTGATTACTATTAGTTTGGGTACTAAGAATATATTATGCAATTAATGTATATATGTAATTTAATATACATGGATCTCATTATTAGCATCCACAAAAATAAAATTCCTAATATAAAAATTTATGTTACTCTTATTCATCTAACTAGTATTAGTGTAGGTCCTAAATGTTTGAATTTGAAATGATACTAAATAAGGTGGACCAAAGGGACTGAAGAATGAAAGAACAAGACAATACTTGACTGAGATCTATAGGTGGCTGGAACATAATCACCTTGAACTCCCATCAATATTTGATTCTTACAAAGGCATCATCCCACGTATTATTTATTACCATTTTCAACATTGAAACTTGTACCGCACTGTGGGTAATCACAATGCTACTTCCCCATTAATAGAGGCACAACTCTTAGGTTTTTTAGAAAGCTAATTTGTTTGTTGCAAAATAAGGGAACTAAGTGGAGGCCCAGATGGGGAATTTGTATTTGGAGTTTAGAAATAAATACAAGGAAAGTTCCAAATCAATCATTATCCTCTTCTGATGGCACTAACTATAAATCTATTTGTGCAGATGAAGAAACTTATAATTCTGATAAACACTAAGTTGTGTCCTCTGCATTTTTCCTTTATGACTGAATTTGACCACCATGAATTGAATTACTGATTGAATGATAAAGACATAAATGGAAATTTCACACTCATATTCATTTCTTTATATTTAACGACATTCATACTTGTATATTCAGTTGCCGAAATATAATACATGAATCGTAACAAGCATTTTCACATAACATTTCCTTATATTCAATGACATTCATGTATTCATATTCAATCCAATTCAGGGTGGTTAGATTCCATTGAAAACCAATAAAGTGTATTAAATCAGATTCCAACTTAGAACATTAAAATGTATTAAATAAGCACAGTATAGAAAAGGTTAACACAAGAAACTGAGCCTGATGAGAAACCTAAACCATTTGAAGTTCATACGAAATTAAGAGACCAAAAACATGATATTTCCAGGACATCATTAGTTCTAGTGTGGTAGGCTAGGCTTTTGTCTAATGGATTTTGGTGGGAGCAAGTTTTAACGAGATGGGAGATGTGGGCAGGCTTGTATACAACCACCCCGCCATGAATACTTTCATTGAAATCCATTATTATGAAATAATTTTTTAGCTAGCTGGGAGAGATCTATATTCTACATCCTACTTGGTTAATAAAATTATTAGCACAAACTCTCATGCAACCGCACCTATTCAGGGTAGCTACTCCACTATCATAGGTTATTTACAAGCCTAGTTTCCTATGTTAAAATGTAGATATGCTAGTGAGATGTTGTGAAAGAATAGATACCCCTCAAACCCATTGAAGTTATAAATCTAAAGAATCAAAGCTATATTGTTAAAATATGGAAAGATCAAGTAAGCAAGAAGGTTGTAGAAAAAAATGAAAGCGGGAGATGGCAGCAATTTAAAATTATGCAACCAACAAAAGTTATTTTAGTTGTAGGTATGTGCATGAGGCAAATTTGAATCTATAGAATGAACACCGTAGAATGAACCTAGGGAAATGTAGTAAAAATGCATGAACATAGAAAAATATAAACCTATAAACCCAACTAACCTATGATTCCAGCTCTAAAATTGTAGGCTTCAATTATAAATTAGTTGTTGCCCGCCTCTTCAAAAGCCTCCAAGTTCTCTCCAATTCTTTTTTATCCATGACAGGAGCTATAATTATATAGAAAATTTTGCAAGCCCTAAAAATCTTTAACCACATAACCAATTTCTCTCAAATCTCTCAAAATATACGAAAACCCTCCTGCCAACTGCAAACATTTGGCACCAAAGAGCCATCTTCATGGACCAAACATCCCATTTTCATTGAGAGTTTAGAAACCGAGTAAACCTAGAGTGGACCTTTTCACAGTAAGAATAACCGGTTTGCATAGAAACAAGGTTCTTAACAAGTTTTCGCGGGGTAAGAATAGCCAATTTTCGTGGGTAATAATCTTTGATTTTTTTTCTTGGGCTTTCATACCCAGCTTTCCACTTTCATAGCCAGTTTTCATACCCAGCGTTCGGCTTTCATGGCCTATTTCCCATTTTCACGAAATGAGCATTACATTATGTATGAAAAATTAAAAACAATTACATCATGTATCAATTATTAAAAACATTGTCCATTATTAAAAACAATTAAACTATTATAAATTGATTTTATTGAAATGAGTTTTATTTGATCATTAGTTTATCTATCCACTATTAAAATTATTTATCATTAATAAAGGTCTATAAATCATTTAAAAATTAAATAAAATTCATATCTAAACAATAAGAAAGGTTTATAATACCATTAAAAATTAACTAAGGTTCATATCAAACAATTAATAAAACTTCATACACCATTAAAAATAATTAAATCATTAATAAAGGTTTATATATTATTAAAAAAATAAATAAAGTTTATATCTAAACAATTAACAAAAGTTCATAATACCTGCATTAAAAATTAAAGAAGGTTCATATCAAACAATTAATAAAACTTTATACACCATTAAAAATTTAATTAAGGTTCATATCTAAATTAACAAAGGTTCATACACCATTAAAAAAATAAATTTCATACTTCAATTAATAAAGGTTCATACCTATTTACTAAATAGGTATATAAATATATACTTTAGGTTTATTTATTTAGTGTTTATCAAATGTAAATATGATGATTTTAATACTAGATTTAAATGAACTCGCACTTTTAACATAAGCAATGTTATGTTTATCTATTTATTAAATGTAGATATGAAGATTTAACCTTAGGTTTAAAACCACTCATACTTTTAACATAAATCAATGAAATTTAAAAATTAAAGTTTATGGCCAAATAAATATAAATATAAATATTAAACTGATTATCTAAATATTACCTTTACTAAAATTATAATGAAGACAGTAGTGTAAAGTAGATAGATGATATATGCAATTATCTTAATTGTAGATGAACCCATATGCAGTGTTAAACTTTAGAGACAAAAGGCTATTTGGAATTTTAACATTGTAAATGGATTCATAGACCCCTTTGCCTCTAAATTTTAACAATGTAGATGGATTCGAAGACCCCTATAGTGAAATGTAACACTTCGGTATTAAAATTGCAATTTTCCATTTCTAGAGTAGTACACAATTAACAATTACTAACATAAATGGTTAATTCATAGACTTGTTATTTGTGCATATTTTTATTCTTGGACTATAATAGTCATTTATGTTAAGCATTATTAATTTTGTTTCTTATTATCTAGTCATATATTTTAATCCTAAAGTAAATTAGTCACTTAAGTTAGTCTCTTTTAGTTTAGTCACTTATTATCTAGTCGTATATTTTATCCCTAGACTAAATTAGTCATTTAAGTTAGTCATTTTTAGTTCGGACACTTAAAATTGCTCAAATTTAGTAGTTGTTCACTTGAAATAATTGTGGTGACTAACGTTTTTAGTCACCTAGTCATTAATTTCATCATTTTCTACTAGTGATTGTTGTCCCCCATGATTAATTCTTCTAACCCTTCCTGTAGAAAATGTTCTTCTAGCTACGTTTGTGATGGCCTTGTAGTCATGACTAATGCCTCATATACTCCTGGGGCTAGTTGTTTCACTGCACTACCTATATCAGGATAATGATAAATCAACAAGTGCTTCCCTATTTCAGGTGTCCGTTGTTCCCCCTTGGTTTCCCCTTGGCCCTCGGTCCTCAAATTCTGGCTACTAACTTCCCCTTCTTGCTCATAAATCAAATCCTTGATCTTGGGGGTACGAGTGCTAGCCTTAGAATGATACAGTCCCGAGATGGAGGGATTGGAGGTTTCTGCTTTTGCTATGGGAGCAACAACCTTTTGCGGCCATGTTTTCCTTGCATTCCTTCAAGAGCTAGACTGTTCTTTTTCCACCTTGGAGATTAATTCTTGGATAAATTTCTTCCTTCCCAAATATTCACCCTTCGTTTCCTTTTTACAACCTGTCGTTCTTATGACTTATTAGAGTGGGGGTGATTTTAGTGTCTCTATAAGTCCTACAAATGCACACATGGACCCTATGTGCATTAAATCACACTCTAAATGCCTCAGTCTTCGATAGTGGTGAGCCTGCCCAGGTATGTTAGAGCGATGTTCAGGTTCTTACCTCTCATCTTACTGCCCAATGACTAAAGAGATGAAGACACACTAACAAAGCATCAAAATGTCCTAAGTGTCCTAGTGATCACAATGGCGAGCCTGCCCAGGTATGTTAGAGTGATGCGCATGTTCTTACCTCTCGTCTTACTGCCCAGCAACTATTGACTAGGAGCACTCTATATCAAACAAACAACTTGGCTGACTGTATCATCAACTTGCCATCCCTGACAATGATGCCAAAATGTAGTGTTGTTTTAATGAACCTTAATTGACTCAGACTGCAACATTAATTGTCAACCCATGGTAGGTCTTGATGTTTCAATGGAGTTCACACCATCTGTGCCGATACACTCCAACCAAGCATAAGAAAATGTAGAAAACTATAAAAGATGTCATTGATCTAAATTGCTGAATCAAACCATGCGTGTAGATACAAAAACACTATAGAGAATTAAATCACAACTCACAGCTATTGAAGTAAAGGTGCACGACACAAGAAATAACATCTATTCCAGCTGGTTACTATTACTCTATTGATTAACTTTGTGTAACAACATAAGATAAATAGAAACAATAGTGAATGCAATCCATGATTTGTACAGCAATAGTGAGAAACCATAAATCAATGAACTAAACTGAAATGTACACTACCTAATCACTGCAATCCCTACCAAAGAGGAGGGCCCTTCCTCCTCTGCAAGGCGCAGGAAGAACACAAAAAGTGATTAACGAATCAATGGAGAGTAATAAAAGCATCACCATGCCAATTGATATTAAATAAGTTCGGGATTACAGAAAAAGAGTAACAATACTCTTCTATATCACTACTGATACATAAAAAGTCAAGTCTTTTATAATTATTACAACTCGAAAATTAGAAAAGTAGATCAGTCATGAGAATCTCTCGATTCTCATGTTGATCAAAAATAAAGAAGTTACAACCTATTGCTAAATAAATATACATCAATTGCAACTTCTTGAGTCTTGTTGCTTAAAAAATAAACAATCCTACTGTCGACAACTATTATGTGGAATAGTACCCACATTTCCAGCTTCGGTGCAACAACATTGCATAAATGGTGGTTCAGGATGACACAACATAACTGACAATAGCACTATTGATGTGATAGCAGACCCACACAAGGTGTAACAACATCTTATGTGTAACAACAACTTGTAACATCATCCAATATGTAACAACAACAACCTGTAAGAGCACCTTATACATAGCAACAATCTGTACCAACACTCAGGGTGTAATAGCGAACCATTCTACCCTTTCTTGTAGTTAATCCCTGCTGCATGTCTACTTCATAGCTTCATTCTCGCGAGCCAACACCTGAAAAGATGAACTTCCCAACATACTCCTTCAATGATCTCCCAGTTAGCCACAAAAAAGGAATAAAGCCTCGTATTATTCGGTAAAATACAACAAAGTAAAATGACAGTAAAATGGATTAAAAAGGTAAGAACACAGAGAGTTTGGTCATATAAAGGCACAGGATTGGAGGATAGAAAGGTCAAAATAGGGGAAAGAATATGTAGAAAATAGGTAAAAAACCACACCCAACATTGGCGATGAGAGAAAGTGGAAACCAGAGATCAGGGAATATTATATGGAAGTTTGGAAATAGGAGGTGAATGAATATCGCATATTGGAGATCAGAGGTTTTGAGTGGTGACACATAACAAAACTCCGATAGGGATTTTATGATATATGGGAGTGGAGGAGGATTACGTGGTATATGGGTCTTCCGTTCGATAAACTACAACCAATTTATATAATGGTTAGACATTGGTTGTATGATATGTTGGAATTAACACTTTGAAGTCTTATAAAAATGGTTTTCCACATTATTATGAATCAGAGTTTTGACATCAGGGAATTCTAAAAGGGTTCCTATGATGTCAAAGCCCCGATATCTCTGATATATAATAGCCACTTGTTTAATGATTAAGGCCTAAATCCTATGCACACTTCTTAGTCTCAGGGGATATTTTATTCATTAACCTAATTAATTAAGATGTTTAAAACAAACACTTAGTTGCAAACAAACATAATCAAACTTAGGAAAACTATAGAAATGTAAAAATTGTAAATAAAAAGAAAATTAAACTTGAAATGAAGAAATCACACTCAAAGCCTACATGGAATGGAAAAATGGTCTCCATGTCTATTACGATACAATAAAATGGGGTGTTGTGTTTTCACTACAATAGAACATAAGCCCTACAACTCTCCCACACTTTTGTCTAGTTTTTGAATACCTTAACACATTCATGTTCAATTTTGTTGTGGTTTTTAGAACCTATGATTACACTTTTGATGAACAAAATTTGAAATTTTTTCCCTCCACTCTCAAGGATACAAACCTACATTGGTTCATGAGTCTGGAAGGATGAAACATCACCACTTGGGCTCAAATGAAACAAGCATTCAATGAGAAGTACAAAAACTATTGCAGGTCTAAGGACACCAATAAGGAAGTCTTTATACTTAGGGGGTAGATGAGTCCTTAGAAGACCATGAGGAGAGGTTTCAAATCAACTATTAGAGAGACAACTGCACCCTTGACCTACAGTCAATAAATCTTGTATTACTAAGAGGGGTTAGGGATTATCTAATGGATAGCCTAAATACCCTGTCTATTGGAGACATTTACCAATTGAATTATGATAACATTAAGGAAATTTTAAGAATCACTCTAGGGCTGTAAGGAAATGAGGTAGATCTAGTCAAGGCCTATAAAATTATTTATCCTCTACCTCAGCCATCAAACATGAAATAGAGAGTATGTTGGAAGATTTAAAGGGTGAAATATTACACACATTTTCCTTACAAATGGACACCATGCAAATTAGGAAGACACAGGAAGAGGTAGAAAAGGCACTTGCTATCTTTTACCCTAAACGTACCAAGAGTCACTGTAGGAATGTGTTAGCGCTTGGAATTTCACCTCAGGCTGAAAAAGGTAAACTCCAAGGCAACATCAAACCACTTAGCCTCGTAGCTAGCCCTACGGGGCAGGAGAGGGCTCTCTCCGGTTTATCTCGGTAAAGATCTTCAATGGGCGAGATAACCAATAGGGAAACACTGATTTTAAGCTAGTAAACTGATCAAGAGGTTTGACTTGGGATTTCTAGGTTTTTGGTGGAAAATTGGGGAATGGCAATTTCGGGTGCGGGGATTGGACACAGTTTCCGCAGGGAGTTCTTTGGGGCGAGGTAGGAGACAGTATTGATGCCTTTGATAGAGGTGGATGGATGAGAATGACCGGTGAGGAGTTAAGGAGAGCAAGCAATAACCTTGAATTCCCCTTAAACAGTTGAAAACATTGATATTAAGCAAACTTAAAAGCAGAGCATGACAGTCATGAATTCTACTTTAACACTTCATTTGCCTAATCTGCAGAAGGAAAAGTAAGGAAATGATTCACATAACACACTTACAAGTACAAAGAGAAACACACCATCAATACATGTGACCACAAGAATCCCAAAAAGGACTGCAAAACCCTGGTCTTCCTTTGCCAAAAATTGCAAAGATCTAGTGAGTAATACAATAAGAGCTTCTCCCTCAAGAGTCCAACTCTCCAACCTCTGAAAATGACCAAGAAAATACATAATATAGGCAAGCTAACACCTTTCCTTGCCTCTAGGGGTCGATCTCATCCTTCTAGGAGCTGTTTCAACCAATTCTAAACTGAGCACTAAAATCTAGGCAGTCAAAACAACTTGCCTCTATAAGCTAGGAAACCAATTCATTCATTAAATGTTTGCTATTTCATGAATGAATCTTCTAGAATAGGTAAATAAGTGTCATGTCAACATGAAAATACATAAATTACATCAAAGAGGGTGAAAAATCCCATCACAAGTCAAAACTGGTCAAAGCTGGGCGAATTCCTGAGCTGTAGATGAATTCCTGTGCAAACTGCCTGATGGGTCGCGCGCTTTTGGAGGCACTTTTGAGGCACTTCCGGGTGTCCAAATGAGGCAAAAGTGGGCTTGTTGGAAAGGTCTGGATGTCTACTTTCCAACCCAAGTGGAATTTCTAAATTTAGTGGTCATTTACCCCTCCAAAATTGCAATCTCCCAAGACTGCTTCATGTGTGACAAAAATGTGGCAGAAAGTCATTTTTTGCTTGTTTTTTGACTTTCTGGAGGCCCAAAACTTGATGAAATCTCTTGGTAATGGCTGAGCAAGTGTAACTTTTCATGAAAAATCCAGAAATGCTGAGTTTTTCCAAAATGGAGTTGCCAAACGAAAGGGTCGCGTGCGGCGCGCGACCCATTAGTGAAGAAAACCTGTTTTTTGCCAGAAAAATCACAAATGACCCAAAATGCTCAATTTTTTTTGAAATTTGTGCTGGAGTTGAGTTATTTAGCATCATGCTCCTTCAAAGAAGCCTCAGCCAAGATGTGGAGGGGGTCGGGCCTTTTCCTTTGTTTTTGTACTTTGGCCAACCGTCTTTGGAGCACTTTCATTCTTGCCTTGCATACGTGCATCCGCGCCCAATAATGATTTTTCATGTTCCTGAGTAAGTCCTTATCTTGGTTGGCCTTAGCCAGCAACCTCTCCAAATGAGCATTGACCTGGAGAAGCATAGCCTCTCGCAAAATTCATAACATGAGAGGTGGCGGAAACATGTGACTGCAAGTGGACAAGCCTGCAAATAGGTCAAAGAGGTGGGCTCCTCTCTCACATGGTGACCACTCTTACCACCCCTGTGAGGCCTCCTTTGTATCTCAACTTCTGGTGTTGACTCAC
The DNA here is from genome assembly GCA_031772625.1 of Pinus tabuliformis. Classification (NCBI taxonomy): domain Eukaryota; kingdom Viridiplantae; phylum Streptophyta; class Pinopsida; order Pinales; family Pinaceae; genus Pinus; species Pinus tabuliformis. The sequence goes on along the minus strand of CM062814.1, from coordinate 424,306,055 downwards.
GGTCATCACTTTGCTCATAGTCGGTTTCGGTTTCTGACATGGTTTCAAGAGCAAAGTGGCTGAAATGTACTGTTGTTTCTGCTCAAATGACCTGCTGTTTTACCCTGTTTGAAATGCTGCTTCAAGGGGACAAATAACACAAGGGGGATGTTAGGGAAGGGAGACTTCTAAGGGGAATTAGGGAAAATACATGAAAAAGGGAATCAAGGGAAGGAAATATGACATATACAACATCATACCATTATCATTTGCAAAGATTTTATGGGAAGTAGGGTTTAAGGTTATATTATTGGAGTTTAGGGATAGGGGTAGGGTTTTAGGGCTTTTGGTATTTTTGGTAGAGAGATTGAGTAAAAATGATGAGGGAGGTGGAAATAGGATGTAGGGAAAAAGTGGGGGTGAAAAGGATAACCTTGAAAACAACAAGACAAACCCTAGCTCAACCAACACTTTGACCTTCTTGAGCAAATATGCATTGGATTCATTATTTCAAAATGATGACTTTAAAATATATTCTCATGCTTTTCAAGCTTTGGCAAACAATGTATTTTAATGATGGGAGGCCTACCTGCAACCTTGAAGCAATCCGAGGTTATTTAGCAGCTTACTGGTGAAATTTGGCAGAGGAATTCCCAACAGGTCGCGCACACTGCCCAATGGGTCGTGCGCCCTCAACGGGTCGTGCCTATGTAATTTCTGAATTGGAATGGGCAGCCTGACGGGTCGCGCTCGCCCAACGGGTCGTGCGCCAGTCTCAACGGGTCGCGTGCTTTTGCAGGAGGCTTTTGGAGGCCTTCCTGGTGTCAGAATTGGGTACAAAATAGCTCGTTGGAAAGGTATTTGAGTCTACTTTCCAACTAAACTGGAATTTTTCAATTTGGAGTTCATTTTCCCTATCAAAATTCAAATATCCCAAGACTGGTCAAAAAGTGCCAAATGAGGCTGCCTCAAGGAAGAGTGTTGTTGCAGTCAACTTTTGAATGCCTTCCTCAACCCCAAATTGAGCTCATGATAGCTCCTTGGAAAGATATTTGTGTCTAGTTATCATTTTATCCATCAAGAAAATCATTTGGCCAACCAATCTAGGAGAAAACTTTATTTTCCCAAGGTCACTTCAGAGGTGTCTTTGACTCTCCTGAGGCAACGGTATTCTTGACATTTCTCTCAAACCATGAAACCTGTGCAAACAGTGAAGGATTTTTTTCTTCTTTGGAATGTTGTGGACAAAAACCTCTCTCAGTTTCCCAAAATTCATCTTTTATTTCTCTAAAACATCTTTTGAGTGAAACTTGTCCCGATGTGTGGAACAAGGGATTTTGTCGAAATGAAGCGAAATGAAGGGGATAGGGGGCTTCTAAATTCTTGGGGAAATTTTTGGGAGTGGGGAGGGATGTTAGGAAGCAGGGGAAAGTGGAATCTCAGAGATTGAGCGAGGGGAAGGGGTCCAAAAGGGCAAAACACAGGCCAAACCTAGAAAATTGCCAAGTTGTAGCAAGAAACTAGGGTTTGTGCAAAAATGAGGAATTTGGGGGATCTCAGTGATGGAAAGTGTTTGATAAGGTACATGAAGGATAGGGGAAGGTGTATGAACATCTGGATACAAGTTTTTCCGATGATTTTACCGTCCAAGAGAAATTAGCTTTCAAAACCCTAGGAGAGGGAAATGACCCTGCCTAGGCGCAACTGAAGCATGAACAAGATGTAAAATGACTCATTAGACATTGACATGATACTGACAACCCTATGAATGATGATAAACTCAGCTGAATAGTGACATATATTTGCATTTGGGCAACTTTGCAAAGAGTGAGAGCCAACCCTAGACCTAATGCCTAGTGACCAAATTTTGCTTGAAGACTCACTGAAATGACAAAATTTGACCTTGACACTTCAAAATCACTTTGTAAGAGCATATTTGATCACTGGAGGAAGGCTGGAAAGAGTGACACTAACATTGGCTCCAATGGGGATGGTAGCTCCTTGGAGGTGCCAAGAACCACAGATCTCTGTAAGAGCTGACCAGTGCCTTATCTATTGGGCAATGGAGTCAAAAACTCAAACTACAATGCATGACTGAAAACCGACACAAACTAACTTAACAACAAGACTGAAAATTGACTCACAAAGGACTCATGACTCAACTAAAAACTGACTCGATACTTAAACACAATCGACCAACTGAAAATGATGCTCAAAGGGGAGCTTATTCATCAAAACCTACTCTAACAGTTTCATTCATCACCTGATCAAGTGAAATGAAACAACCAATGCAACCAAGTAAGTATCCCATCTTCTGTTCAAATTCTCCACAAGTGCTCACTTATGACCAACAAGAGAGAACTACTGAAAGGCAACTCCCATGACAACTTGGAAACAGATCCGTTGAATGATATGGATTCACTATCCGCCTCAAAAAACACTGCATAAGGATCTTGAATTTCATGCACACTGGGACTTAGCTCATCCAATGGATTACTTCTCTTCTCCTCATACCATGAATGCACACTTTGATCTGAGCCTTGTGACGAGACCTCTGTTGAAAATGAGAAAGAAACCGGCTGCTGGATTAAGTTCATATCAATACATGTTTCAAGCTCACATGTAGTCAATGGAGAAAAACTTTTACTGCAAACCTCATCCAAAACATCAGCTATTGGATCATGAAAAACTTGAAAAGACTGTTGTAATGTATCCATTGAAAATGTATGACATCCTTCTAGCTGTTCATCTTTTTCTTGAGAGATTTTACAAAGATTCTGCCTTATAAACTGAAATGCTTCGAAACAAAAGGGTATAGAATCTTCCTGCATCATCAAATCATGTATTTCATCTTCCAAAGCTTCATCTGTAATCTGCCCTTCAATTGCATTTGGTGGCTGCAAATCTGATGTTACAGGCTGCTCAAGAATTTTGTTATTTGTCTCATCCTCAACATTAACACTGAGAGATTGTTGATTTGTTATAGGCTGTTCATTTGAAGATCTACTATGCAATCTACCCTTCAAAAACTGAAATGATTCAAAACAGAATGGTACGGAGTCACCTTGAATCATTAAATCATGTGTGTCCACTTCCAAGTCTTCAACTGCATCTTGACAATCAATGGCTTTTGGGGGTTGCAAATCTGAATATGAGAAGTCTTGAACAAAATTTTCATTGCTCTCAAGATGATTCAAATCAAGACTTGCTGACATTTGATTTCTGATTGCATGGTAGTTATCTCTGATGAACTGAAACGAATCAAAACAAAAAGGCAAAGATCCTTCACTTACTTCAAACTTTGCTGCACTTTCCTCGTCACTGTCATAGCTGATATGCAATGGCCGAACATTGTATTCAAGCTGCTGAAAATGAACTTCCTCCTCCCACAAACTAGCTGCTGATTTGTCTACAAGATTAGCTTCTGTTTGGAGAACATAATCATCGTCATACTGATCAAAATGAGGCAAATCATCACTATAAAACACATCATCAGTCATACATGTCATATCAATAGATCTCTCTTCTCCAAGGTGATCTACAAAACAATCATTATCAGATCTATGACAACTAGGATAAGAAACAAAATGTTTTGGATCAGCAACTTGTTCTTTTTCAATCAACGAGCCATGAGCTTGAACATCATAATCATTCCTTGCGTTGATCTTGTCCATCATCTTTTCCACTGCACTTACCAAAATGTCAAGCTTCACCTCTAGAGATGTTGATTCGGCCGGATCTATGTTTTTCATCTCTTCTTCTTTCAACCTTGCCCGTCAGATCAGCAGATGCACCTCTACATTTACTGCACTGTTCTACATCTCGTGAAGTGTTGCAATATTCCTTTCTCTCAGCTGAAACTCCATCTCCGGATCAAAGGCACCCGGATAGTGCAAGAGAGCAGATCTAGGAGTAGGCCTTATATCAACTGGCATTGAATAATAAACTTGATTAAATTTGGTCGAAAACTGTTGTACTGTCTCCCCTGGCAATCTTTTCAGCTGGTTATACTCTTCTACAATCAAGAGAAGGTTCTGTCCGATCATCCACCTGTCGAGAAAAACTTTGACAAACTACTGGAAATCTGAGATGCTTGCATCAGGTAGGGCTTTGAACCAACTCTTCACTTTAGCTTGCAAAGAAAGAGCAAAAAGCCTAATACTAACATCTTCTTCATCAACTTCAAAAAGGTCTAGAAAAGACTCAAAATTCTGCACATGTTGCTCAGCATTGACATTCTTACATTCACCATCAAACCTCGGCAAGTATAGATCATAGTTTTTGGGGAAAGCATGAAGAACAGAAGGTAAAATAAGAGGTTTATACCGATCTGGAATTTTACAAGGTGTAGGGGTATGTAAAGCAGGTATAGAATCAGTCTTGGTTTCTTGGGGCTCATCAATTTGAAGATGGTCATCACAAAATTTGGAAAAAGGAACCTGATCAATCTCAAAGGCATGCAAATCTTTGGTATTTACAATCTTCAGAGGGAAGGAATCAACTGCAGGCCGAGGATCTTTTCTCAAGCATAGTATACTTTGCAAAGCCTTCTTGACATTCTTGGGAAAAGAGAAGAAATAATTTATGACTAAGAACAAAATGTCTTGGATGAAATTCCAACTTGAGTACCTGATCTGTCCATATTGTCCTTTCATGTTTTTGCTGGTCGGGATCATCCTCCAGTGGAGTCTTTGGATCTGATCTCGAAAATGATTTTAGAGTCGCCAAGTGAATGATTTCAGCCTTGCAAGTGTCTGATCATTGTCCACTATCAACAATCAAATCTGAACTTGATACATGTACTAGGGTAAAATGCAATCGAAGTGGCCGTATTCACAAGCTCACGGAGATTGACTGAAGCAGCGTTTATCTACTTGCGCTTATGCAAAGCAAAAGCGTTTTGAAGGCTACCTGGCATAACTTCAGGTTCCGTCTAAGACTTATGAAACAAACACATCAATAACCAAGCGATTTTTTCTCCCCAGTATGGTCGCCAATATGTTAGCGCTTGGAATTTCACCTCAGGCTGAAAAAGGTAAACTCCAAGGCAACATCAAACCACTTAGCCTCGTAGCTAGCCCTACGGGGCAGGAGAGGGATCTCTCCGGTTTATCTCAGTAAAGATCTTCAATGGGTGAGATAAACAATAGGGAAACACTGATTTTAAGCTAGTAAACTGATCAAGAGGTTTGATTTGGGATTTTTAGGTTTTTGGTGGAAAATTGGGGAATGGCAATTTTAGGTGCGGGGATTGGACACAGTTTCCGCAGGGAGTTCTTTGGGGCGAGGTAGGAGAGAGTATTGATGCCTTTGATAGAGGTGGATGGATGAGAATGACCGGTGAGGAGTTAAGGAGAGCAAGAAATAACCTTGAATTCCCCTTAAACAGTTGAAAACATTGATATTAAGCAAACTTAAAAGCAGAGCATGACAGTCATGAATTCTACTTTAACACTTCATTTTCCTAATCTGCAGAAGGAAAAGTAAGGAAATGATTCACATAACACACTTACAAGTACAAAGAGAAACACACCATCAATACATGTGACCACAAGAATCCCAAAAAGGACTGCAAAACCCTGGTCTTCCTTTGCCAAAAATTGCAGAGATACAGTGAGTAATACAATAAGAGCTTCTCCCTCAAGAGTCCAACTCTCCAACCTCTGAAAATGACAAAGAAAATACATAATATAGGCAAGCTAACACCTTTCCTTGCCTCTAGGGGTCGAGCTCATCCTTCTAGGAGCTGTTTCAACCAATTCTAAACTCAGCACTAAAATCTAGGCAGTCAAAACAACTTGCCTCTATAAGCTAGGAAACCAATTCATTCATTAAATGTTTGCTATTTCATGAATGAATCTTCTAGAATAGGTAAATAAGTGTCATGTCAACATGAAAATACATAATTACATCAAAGAGGGTGAAAAATCCCATCACAAGTCAAAACTGGTCAAAGCTGGGCGAATTCCTGAGCTGTAGATGAATTCCTGTGCAAACTCCCTGATGGGTCGCGCGCAATTCCTGAATGGGTCGCGTGCCTTTGGAGGCACTTTGGAGGCACTTCTAGGTGTCCAAATGAGGCAAACATGGGCTTGTTGGAAAGGTCGGGATGTCTACTTTCCAACCCAAGTGGAATTGCTGAATTTAGTGGTCATTTGCCCCTCCAAAATCGCAATCTCCCAAGACTGCTTCCTGTGTGACAAAAATGTGGCAGAAAGTCATTTTTTGCTTGTCTGGAGGCCCAAAACTTGATGAAATCTCTTGGTAATGGCTGAGCAAGTGTAACTTTTCATGACAAATCCAGAAATGCTGAGTTTTTCCAAAATGGAGTTGCCAAACGAAAGGGTCGCATGCGGCGCGCGACCCATCGGTGAAGAAAACCTGTTTTTTGCCAGAAAAATCACAAATGACCCAAAATGCTCAAAATTTTTTGAAATTTGTGCTGGAGTTGAGTTATTTAGCATCATTCTCCTTCAAAGAAGCCTCAGCCAAGATGTGGAGGGGGTCGGGCCTTTTCCTTCGTTTTTGTACTTTGGCCAATCGTCTTTGGAGCACTTTCATTCTTGCCTTGCATACGTGCATCCGCGCCCAATAATGATTTTTCATGTTCCTGAGCAAGTCCTTATCTTGATTGGCCTTAGCCAGCAACCTCTCCAAATGAGCATTGACCCGGAGAAGCATAGCCTCTTGCAAAATTCATAACATGAGAGGTGGCGGAAACATGTGACTGCAAGTGGACAAGCCTGCAAATAGGTCAAAGAGGTGGGCTCCTCTCTCACATGGTGACCACTCTTACCACCCCTGTGAGGCCTCCTTTGTATCTCAACTTCTGGTGTTGACTCACGGTCATCACTTTGCTCATAGTCGGTTTCGGTTTCTGACATGGTTTCAAGAGCAAAGTGGCTGAAATGTACTGTTGTTTCTGCTCAAATGACCTGCTGTTTTACCCTGTTTGAAATGCTGCTTCAAGGGGACAAATAACACAAGGGGGATGTTAGGGAAGGGAGACATCTAAGGGGAATTAGGGAAAATACATGAAAAAGGGAATCAAGGGAAGGAAATATGACATATACAACATCATACCATTATCATTTGCAAAGATTTTATGGGAAGTAGGGTTTAAGGTTATATTATTGGAGTTTAGGGATATTGGTAGGGTTTTAGGGCTTTTGGTATTTTTGGTAGAGAGATTGAGTAAAAATGATGAGGGAGGTGGAAATAGGATGTAGGGAAAAAGTGGGGGTGAAAAGGATAACCTTGAAAACAACAAGACAAACCCTAGCTCAACCAACACTTTGACCTTCTTGAGCAAATATGCATTGGATTCATTATTTCAAAATGATGACTTTAAAATATATTCTCATGCTTTTCAAGCTTTGGCAAACAATGTATTTTAATGATGGGAGGCCTACCTGCAACCTTGAAGAAATCCGGGGTTATTTAGCAGCTTACTGGCAAAATTTGGCAGAGGAATTCCCAAAAGGTTGCACGCACTGCCCAACGGGTCGCGCGCCCTCAACGAGTCGCGCTTGTGTAATTTCTGAACTGGAATGGGCAGCCTGACGGGTCGCACGCCAGTCTCAACGGGTCGCGCGCTTTTGCAGGAGGCTTTTGGAGGCCTTCCCGGTGTCAGAATCGGGTGAAGGATAGCTCGTTGGAAAGGTATTTGAGTCTAATTTCTAAACCAACTGTAATTTTTTAATTTGGAGTTCATTTACCCTATCAAAAATCAAATCTCCGAAGACTGGTTAAAAAGTGCCAAATGAGGCTGCCTCAAGGAAGAGTGCTGTTGCAGTCAACTTTTGAATGCCTTCCTCAACCCAAAATTGAGCTCATGATAGCTCATTGGAAAGCTCTTTGTGTATAGTTATCATTCGATCCATCAAGAAAATCATTTGGCCAACCAATCTAGGAGAAAACTTCATTTTGCCAAGGTCACTTCAGAGGTGTCTTTGACTCTCCTGAGGCAACGGTATTCTTGACATTTATCTCAAACCATGACACCTGTGAAAAAAGTGAAGGAGGTTTTTCTTCTTTGGCATGTTGCAGACAAAAAACTCTCTCAGTTTCCCAAAATTCATCTTTTATTTCTCTAAAACATCTTTTGAGTGAAACTTGTCCTGATGTGCGGAACAAGGGATTTTGTCGAAATGAAGCGAAATGAAGGGGATAGGGGGCTTCTAAATTCTTGGGGAAATTTTTGGTAGTGGGGAGGGATGTTAGGAAGTAGGGGAAAGTGGAATCTCAGAGATTGAGTGAGGGGAAGGGGTCCAAAAGGGAAAAACACCGGCCAAACCTAGAAAATTGCCAGTTGTAGCAAGAAACTAGGGTTTGTGCAAAAATGAGGAATTTGGGGGATCTCAGTGATGGAAAGTGTTTGATAAGGTACATGAAGGATAGGGGAAGGTGTATGAACATCTGGATACAAATTTTGCCGATGATTTGACCGTCCAAGAGAAAATAGCTTTCAAAACCCTAGGAGAGGGAAATGACCCTGCCTAGGCGCAACTGAAGCATGAACAAGATGTAAAATGACTCATTAGACATTGACATGATACTGAAACCCTATGAATGATGATAAACTCAGCTGAATAGTGACATAGATTGGCATTTGGGCAACTTTGCAAAGAGTGAGAGCCAACCCTAGACCTAATGCCTAGTGACCAAATTTTGCTTGAAGACTCACTTAAATGACAAAATTTGACCTTGACACTTCAAAATCACTTTGTAAGAGCATATTTGATCACTGGAGGAAGGCTGGAAAGACTGAAACTAACAGAATGAATGTCCATTGAATGTGATAGAGGTTTTCCTTGTATGTGATGAGAACCATGAAATTGATAAGTTTACATCCCTTCTAGGACTAAAGGTTGTGTATCAAGGGGTTAGGGGAAGTGAAAAAAAACTTTGTTTTATTAACCAAAGGAGGCCACAAGGCCCTCAACCATATCAATAAGGCATGAAAGGTGTACACTATCCTTCTTTCAATCCAAACCAGAGTGCAACCTTTTAGCCTTGGTATCCTCCAACCAAGTCACCTTTTTCCATGCCTTCTCCTTGGTCTTATCCTCCTCAACTTACCAATCCACCCTTCCACCATTCTAGCTTCAACCTTCTCAATGAGACAATCCTTCACAAGGATGGAGGCCCAAGGAAGCCCAAACACCTGACTCAATGCCTCCTCCTCCTCCTCCTCAACCACAACTACCTCACAATAACCCATTAAAGGAACCTCCAATTCCTACTCAACCCAATATGAACCCAAACAACAAGAAGGTCTAGTAGGTCTATAGTGGGGAAAAATCCTATCTTGCATATGATGTGGATGTCCAAGAAATCAACCTCAGGTTTGGGAAGGTACTTCTAGATGCTCACCCACATTCTCCGCTACAAGATATTAAATAAGAGAAGGAAGAAAATACCCCTCCAACCAATATACTTCTCTATCTTGAAAGGTTGGTCCAACCTGAGTAGGACACCCTAGAATAGGTTGAAATTCTAGGAGAACTGAAGGACATGTTTGTCAAAATACCCCTCCTCTAGGCCATCAAATATGTCCCCATCTATAACAATCTTATTGGGGAAGAATGTTTCAGGAGGCCAGGAAAGAGGAATATATATGCTCCCACTATCAAGTTTTTTGGGCAATTAGCCAATCTAATGCTTAGAAATACCTTCTCCCCCAAGTACTTGGATCCTGGTAGCCTAATAGTGGATGTACATATTAATAGTGTTGTAGTCCCAAACACACTAATTGAACTTAGGGCTACAATCAATGTAATGAATAGGGAAACCATCCTTAAAATCAACCACTAGGGAGCCTTAAGGAAAACCACCACTATGTTGCAACTTGTAGAAAAATCCATAGCAGCCCCTAAGGGTGTTATTGAAGATGTGATGGTTTCCATTGATTCCTGGTAGTAGGCAACCAATTTCCTTGTGCTAGAACCCAAGGACAATTTCAATGGGTATCTTCTCATCCTAGGGATACCTTGGTTAGCTACGGTTGATGTTTATATTAGCTGTAGAGATGGGAACATGACAATTAAAAATGGTCATCTCACAAAGCAACTGGTATTATACCCCCCTGATCAACCCTTTATTGAGCATGATTTTCGTATGTGGGTGGAGGAAGAAGGAGAATAGTTTTATCAATCACCCCCTACCCAACCTATACATTAGAAGCTACTGTTAGAGGTGGGAAAGTAGATGAGGATGATATTGTTGACAACTTTCTACAAAACCAACCTCCTACTGTCATGTAAATCAATGAACTCGTAGAGGAATATTTAGTGCAGCCTGAAAAAACACATAGGAAAAACTATTAACTATTGATTCTAATCAAAATCTTGCCAAAATTGTGGAAATCGGTTCATTTAAAACCCTGAAAATCAGTCCATACCTTTTAGCAGAGAAAGAAGAGAAATTTCTCCCTATTTTGAGGCAACATCTAGATGCCTTTGCTTCGGATTATAAGGGGATGAAAGGGGTGCTTCCCTCAGTTTGCACACATCATATATACATCAAGGAGGGATGAAGACCTATGTCCCAACCCCAAAGAAGAATGAACCCTACCCTTAAGGACATTGTATTTGCAAAAGCTATTGGATGCATGATTCATTTATCCTATTTTAGACAATGAGTGGATGTCACCACTTGTTATTGTGCCTAAGAAAAATGGGAAATGGAGATTTTGGGTTGAATATAGGGAACTTAATAAGGCTACAAATAAGGATAATTTTCCCTTGCCTTTTATTGATAAAGTTTTGGATGGCCTTGTAGGGAAGAAGCTATTTTCATTCTTGGATGGTTTCAGTGGGTATAATTAGATCTAGATCAACCTTGTGGATCAGGATAAGATCACCTTCACATGGACATGGGGGACCTTTTCGTATTGGGTCCTTCCATTTCGCTGAGTAATGCCCTTGTTACCTTCCAAAGGGCAGTGCTGAGTAATTTTTCTTACCATGTTCATGATGCAGTTGAAATATATATGGATGACCTCAACCCTTATGTGGATGATTTCCAGGAAACCTCCTCCAATCCGTGTAAATTTTTAAAGAAGAGAATTGAAATGAATCTCTCACTAAGTCCAGAAAAGTGTGATTTTTTTATGAATACAAGGATTTCCTAGGTCACTTCCTTTTTAGGAAGGGATCCAAGTTGACCCTAACAAGATCTCCATTATCAATAGGGCCCCTTTCCATGAGAAACAGAGGGATGTTAGAAGTTTCCTTGCACTAGCTGGATATTATAGGAGATTTATCAAGGATTTTAGTAAGATTTCCTCACCTTTCTTTAGATTGTTGACTAAGGATTCATATTTTTGTTGGACAGATAAATTTCAAGATGCATGTGAAGAGTTGAAGGAGAAATTATTCGCTACACCAATTCTTAGGGTTCTAAATTGGACCATGCCTTTCCACATCCACACAAATGCATCTGATAAAGTTGTAAGAGAAACTTTGAGACAAGTGGAAGGTAAATTTCCCTATGTCATATATTTTATCAGTAATAAATTATCCAAAGTTAAACTTAATTACAAAGTTACTGAAAAAGAGCTCTTAGTTTTTTTGCACGACTTGAAAATTTTTAGGAATTATATCACATGATACCACGTCTTTGTACATAATGATCATGTAACCATTAAATATTTAGTGAAAAAACTTGATGTAAATGCTAGGATCATTACATGGTTATTATTGTTGCAACAGTTTGGTTTAACGATTATTGACAAGTCATGGAAGGAAAATGTGGTTGAATTTGTTTTTTCTAGACTAACATTGTGTATAGAAAATGAGGAGATTATAGATGACCAACTCTCAGATGAATAACTATTTTCTATTTCATTGTTGTCTCCTTGGTTTTCTGACATACGAAATTTCTTAGTTGTTGGGATATTCCCTCCCAATCTATCTGCCAAGGAGAAGAGTAGAATTGTTATAAAAAGTGACCCTTTCACCTAGATTGGGGGGAATCTCTTTATATTGTGACCAGATCACATCTTGAGGAGGTGTGGGGGGGAGGACGAGGTATAGAAAATCAACTTAGTTTTCCATGATGGAGCCTGTGGGGTTCATTTTCTTTCCAAGAGGATAGCCTTCAAAATTCTCCAAGCAGGTTACTATTGGCCTACTCTATGTGATGTGTGCCAAAGGATTGGAAATCCTACCCTAAAGGATGAAATTCCCCTACAACCTTAAGTGACTCTTGATTTGGCATGGATTTAATTGAGCCAATTGATTCACCATCCAGACAAAAGAGTTACATCATTGTGTGCACTGATTATTTGACAAAGTGGGCTGAAGTAAAGGCAGTAAAAACAACAATAGAGAAGAAGGTGGTAGAGTTTCTAAGGGAAAACATATTTTATAAGTTTGAATTCCCAAGGGAGTTGTTTACCAATAAAGGGATTCAACTCACTTCAAATATGATTGAGGGAATTATGGAGAAACATCACATAAGACACAAAAAATTCACCCCCTGTCATCCTCAAGAAAATGGGCAGGTGGAGGTAACAAACAAATATTTGGAGAGCATCTTGATGAAATTTTTCAACAGCAGCAAAAAGGATTGGGTAGCCAAACTTGTCGAGGCCACTTGGGCCTATAATACCACCAGGAAAACCACCATTGGGTTCACTCCATTTGAGTTGGTTTATGGAAAAAATGCATTGTTTCCCATTTAATTTGAGGTGGTCCAATTGAAGAGGAAGATTTGGCATGATAAAAACATCAAATAAAGGACCTTCTAGGAGGGTGATTTGGTCGTTCTATATGATTTCATATTCAAGGCTTTCAATGGGAAGTTGATGACATGATGATTACGTCCTTATCTGGTGGAAACATGTCATGAGAATGGCTTTGTCCAAATCAGAACAATTGACGAAGAAGGAATTCCACTTTTGGTCAATGGTTACTGATTAAATCTCTACAAGAAACCTTTGTTAAAGGAGGAGTTTACCACTTCAATAAGTAAGGAGTTGAATGCGATTGAGGGTCTCAAAGCTCTCAGTCTATCTAGCCTCTAATAGGTGAAAAAAAAAAGAGAGGAAAAAGGATAAAAATCATGGGTGAAAATCTCCATGAGGCAGTTAAGGCAAGCTATAGGACTAAAAACCTCCATGAGGAAATCCAAGACTCTAAAAAATAAATGAAAAAGAAAAATAAAAGATCCCCAAGTGAAAACCTCCTTTGAGGAACCTGGGGTAGTCCTGTAGGTTGAAAACCTCCTTTGAGGCACTTGGGGTAGTCCTGTAGGTTGAAAACCTCCTTTGAGGAAGCTTGTAGGTCTCAGGAAAAAGAGAGAGAAAAGAAAAACAAAACAAAAGCAAGGGAGCCCTTACATCATTTTGCTAACATGTTTTTTTTGGAGGGTCCTAGTCACAGTCAAAGGACGCTAGTAGAGAAAGAGAACTTTACACACCCCACCTTCACATCCTCCATGTTAGCCCTCTACATTTCCTCCATCACTCCATTCATCCTCCTAGGGATTGTCCATCATTAAGTGACCTTTCTCACTTAGTTCTTCAACAATCTTGAAATGTGACATGATTGTCCAAGATTGCTACAAGATATTGATTTATGCAAGAAAAGGAGGTAGTATGTGTTTTTTTCTTCTAAGAAACAATGGAGAAGGTCCACAATGACCACATCAACCACTCACCACATCATTTGGCCTTTTCTCTACTACTATTCTCCTTTTTGTTCATCAAAAACCACTCCATTTACCCCTTCATCAACCTTTCTTGCCACCACAGAGTTCCATGACACCCATCATTAGCCTTTCCATAAATTATCATTTTTTTAATGATATTTAGAAAAATTAGTGGGGCTAGTAGGGTCTATGTGATGGCTACAGGAAGACACACAATCTTGTAGCAGTCTGCACATCCCCCTCTAGAGCACAACTAGAGCACCAGATTTAGAAGTCAGTCACCAAGAACACTTAAGGATTGCAATTATGACCATCCAACATCTACAAGACTTCCTATTAGTTTTTATAAGATTCTTGATCACCCAACTAGCAACAACACCTAACTCCAAGTCACCTGCATGAAAGACAAAGGCCTTGCATCATTGACTTTCAATCGACAGAGAACATAAAAAATTTATATTTTTCTCAAGAAATTGCAGGAAGCTAGGGAGAAAAAGCAATGACCTCATAGAATACTCTAAAACATAACCTCACCCATGTCCATCTCTTCCATGCAACCATCAAAGGAGCAAAACATCAGCAAGAAACCATTAGGTAGGCACTGGTATACAATATTCTTCACCTCTCCTCTTGAGCATATTTTGGTTAAAAATTTGTTGTCAATGCATGAGAGAGAAGGTTTCATAGGATCAAAGTGGCTCAGAAGTCTCAGCCACCATCAAACAATGAAGGTAGAGTTAACTTTCTCTTTCATCACATGTGGATAAAAAGACATAAAAACAATGATGAGTACAATGGTGGGTCATTAGGCCTATGATAAAACTTTGAATGTTGTGGGTGGGGGCCAAATAATACAACACATTGAGCCCACCACCAAACCAAAAGGGAAGAAAAGTGGGACCAGGCCTAATTTTTACCAAAAAATTCTAAAAATGGTAAGCAAACCTGCTACCAGCATTAGAAGATGAGCATGCTACACTAGGGATCTCATTGGCTTCCATAGAGAGGCTACATGACCAATGAATAACTACTACAGGAGTCAGGCTTAGTGCTATAGGAGATAAAGAGTTAGGTCCCCATATTACTAGTGTAGCCCCTTATTGTTATTAGTGAAACCCCCTTATTATATTGTTGTGCCCATGTAGTCCCCATATTGTTATTGTTGTGACCCATAGAAGCCCACTATTGTTATTGTTGTGCCCTTACAATAATTATTATTATGTAGGCTCTAATTATATTGTGACCTCTTAGACTCCTATATATAGAAAGTCATCCTTGTCATTTCTATCATCCAAGAATTTTTCATTTGTGTAATGTAAAGGAGGTTTCCCCCTCGAAGAGGCTAATTTTGAAGTCATTGATCTATCTCTTCTTCTATTTTGTGATGCGGTTTCACAACATTTAGTATCAGAGCTTTGGATTCTAGGGCTTTGCTAATTCAAAAAGATAATCGTGGAATTTTCACTATACATTTTTTCTAGAAAGCTTTAGAAGCTGAAATTAAAACCACATGGAGAAGAAATCTTAATGAACTTTGTGTCGGAATTTCAAATCTTATCTTCCTACCTTTTCATAGATATGAACCGAGGACGTTAGGGTTTTTGTAGGCTCTAGAATTCCATCTCAAACATGTGACCTAGGGAAAATCATCATAACTTTCACTCTAAGAATTAGATTTGAATTTCATAAAAAGTGATAGAAATAGAACGAAATTTAATTGTTTGGGTATCAATTTTAGGTCTGAAGGTCAATACAGTGACATGTGGCACTCTGTGAAAGTTCACTCTACTGAAACAGTCTATAATCAGGTCATCGTGGGAGATCTAGTATAACTCTTTCCTAAAGAATCCCATATTATTTTGACTTGTGGGTTTGGAAAAAGGACTCATAGGGCTACCAAAGAACTAAATTTTAGACCTTATAGATCTGAAATTATAGAGATACAATAGATTCAATATTGTGCTCCTACAAAGCAAAAAAAGGTGTGTAGTTTTTTTAATTTTTCACAAGTTTTTTTTGAGAGATTAGTTTGAAGTGATTCAAAGGCAATAGTGAAGCATAATTATCATTAATTGATGACCCAAAGAAAGAAAATGGAAACACCTAGTAAGCAACCTGAAATCTCTACTATGAAACATGAAGAAGAGGAAGAAATACAACATGATATATCAAAATTACAAGACCAAGTGCAACAAATTTCGCTCTCACAAAAAGTAAGAGAAGCTAAGATGAATGGTTTAAAGAATGGCATGGAAGCTAAGATGGATGGCATGGAAGCTAAAATCAATCATATAGAAGAAAAATGCAAAGGCAACATGGAAGATTTGAAGAAATATTTGACAAAGTTTCTACAAGAAATGCTTCCTAACGGCGAAAAGGTAGTAGAGGAAACTCATAATGAGAACAAAATAAATGTTAATCATGATTTCATAGACTCTAACATTGGATTGAAGACCCACCATGTTCTAAATATTGATATGAGGAAGTTTGAAGGAAAATATCCCATAACATGGATACTACAGATGGAGCAATATTTCAATCTCCATAATGTGCAAAATGCACAAAAGGTACACATTGCAACTTTATATTTGGAACCCAATAAGTTTGTATGGTATCGATGACTTTGCTCTCGTAAACAAATTGTCACTTGGTAAATTTTTATCGAGGAAATGATAGCACATTATGACGATACAAATATCAACACCTTCTTTAGCCAATTGATACGTCTCAAACAAAAGGTTTCAGTGGCAAAGCACATTCAGGACTTCAAAAAATTGAATATCAGGGTAAATGATATTCTAGAGGAGCATAGGATTGATGTCTTTATAGGGACTTTGAAGGATAAATTCACCTTTGGGAACCTAATTCATTGGAGAAGGCATTCGGGTTGGAAAGAAAAATTGA
The DNA here is from genome assembly GCA_031772625.1 of Pinus tabuliformis. NCBI lineage: Eukaryota > Viridiplantae > Streptophyta > Pinopsida > Pinales > Pinaceae > Pinus > Pinus tabuliformis. The sequence goes on along the minus strand of CM062814.1, from coordinate 424,289,516 downwards.
AAGAAAAATTATGGCAACAAAGAAGCCTACCACTCACAACTCTAAATATGGAAGTGTTGTTGTTCCTAGCCTTCAACAACCTACAAGGTTGATGCCACAACAATTGGAAGAAAAAATGGCAAAAGGGCTTTGTTAAAGTTGTCATAGCAAATACACTAAAGGTCATAAGTGTGCCGAGAATAAATTAATTTACATAGATTGGGAAGAGGAGGAAGAAAAGGAACAAGAAATGTCAAAAGAAGAGGATATACACCAAAAACCAACCCCAAAGAAATAATAAATGAATCTGACTATATCTTGTAATGCATTGACAGGAATTACCACTCAAACTCTCAATATATAAGGACATATCAAGAAGAAAAAGGTAATAGTGATGATTGATTTAGGTAGTACCCATAATTTTAATCATTGTAAGAGATCCAAGGAATTTAATTGCTTCTTATATCCATCACCAAAGTGTCAAGTGATGGTTGCAAATGGAGAAACCATAAATTGCTTTGGAAAGTGCCATAATATCAAGTTATCCATGGGAGAATATGTATTGAATAATCCAATGCTTTCCATTCCAATGGGTGGTGTTGATGTTGTACTAGGAGTCAAATGGTTACAATCTTTGGGTATGAGTAGATTTTAACATTCAAGAACTTTTCTTGAATTTTTTTGGGAAGGAAAGGAAGTTGAATTAAGGTGTATCGTAGGGAAAATAGGAGAGATAATCAGCTCTAATTGAATGAAAATCTTATAAATAAAGAACAACGAAGTGTAATTGCACAATTATGTTCACTAGAGGTTGAAACATCGAAATAATCTATTTCTCCAGATCTCCAAAAAGTCTTGGACAATAATTCTAAGCTTCAAGCAGTGGAAGATAACATTAAGGACCAACAACAACTTCTCCAACTCTTAAAGTGTAACCTCACTTTGGCACAAAATATAATGAAACAATAGGTAGATCAACATCACAATGAAAGAAGTTTTGATGTAGGTGACTAGGTATTTTTACAGCTACACCCATACAAAAAAATGTCCCTCAAGCAAGCTAAGAAGGATAATAAATTATCACCAAAGTATTATGGTCCTTACAAGGTGTTGTCAAAGATTGGTTCTATGAAATACAAATTGGAGCTTCCTACATCTTCCTGAGTGGACCCAGCTTTCCATGTTTCATGCTTAAAGAAGGTTATAGGTGACAAGATCCCAGTTCAAACAATATTGCCAGAATTTGAAGAGGAAGGAAAAATCATATATGAACCTAAAGTATTCTTGAAAACAAGAACTTGAAAACTAAGAAATTGATTAAATTTAGCATCTTATCAAGTGGAAGAACTTACCTGCTGAAGATTCCACATGTGAGGATGATAATTTTATACACAAGCATCCAGAACTACTCAAACGTTGAGGACAATACTTTTTTGAAGGAGAGGGGCATGCTAGGTCCCTATACTACTAGTGTAGCCCCTTATTGTTATTAGTGCAACCCACTTATTGTATTGTTGTGCCCATGTAGTCCGCATATTGTTATTATTGTGCCCCATATAAGACCACTATTGTTATTGTTGTGTCCTTACAATATTTTGTTATGTAGTCTCTGATTATATTGTGACACCTTACACTCCTATATATAGAAAGGGGGTATTTTCATTTGTATCATCCAATAATTGTTCATTTGTGTAATGTAAAGGAGGTTTCCCCCTCGAAGAGGCTAATTTTGAAGTCGTTGATCTATCTCTTCTTCTATTTTGTGAGTTGGTTACATAACACAAAGTAGGTACTATAGGAGATAGATTACATGCAACAGGATTGTCTTGAGAGGTTTAAAAGAGCCTTGTCCTAAGAATTATCAGCTGCAAAACCCTAGAATTTTGAAGGAGTCTACAAGGGAGGGGTAATTACTTGATCCTCCTCACCTTTTGTAAACAAAAAGTCTATGATTTTTTCAAAAATTCCTCCATATAACATCTTGTAGAAGAACCCTGAAGACAAAAGAATTTGAAGTGTGGAGTTTTTCTCTTGTGAAAAAGAGCATTATGATAGGAGAATGAACTTATTTTGAGTTTGAAATGAAAATTTTCCTCCCACTCACAAATAGAAGCACTTCTTATTCTAGTCCTAATTTGAAACCCTAAGTTACTCTAAAATTGATAATTGGCAGCAAAATTCCCTTGCAAAAATATTGGGAAACTACATTAGGAAGCCATGGGGGGTGGTTTTAATAGGAGATATCGCATAGACTCCTAAAGGATCCACAAACACCCTCTTGTCAGAGATTGTTTTGCAATTCAATAGTGGTTATAATTCTTTTAGAGATTCACAAGGTTTCATTATGAAATCTCCCATGAGTTTGCAGTAAGCCTTCAACCTCAAGCAGAGGACACGCTACCACCACTGTGAGAGGACTAATTATCCATATAAATGAATAAATTTTTAGAAGAGTGACCACATTACCCTTAGGAGTAATGTGGACCAAGTAGGAAAAAATTGAGGCCAATATGCCAAGAAAATATTCTTCCTCCCTGAGGAACAATATGTTGAACATATGAATGGAGTTATGAGGGAGAACCTACCATTCCCCTTGGATGAAGTTCCCTATCACATCCTAGAATATATTTCTTGTGAGGGTAGTCTCAATGTTTTTTGTTCCTACCAATTTAGACTATTGTATCAACTGATATTTCAGATGGAGTTACCCATTTAAAGTAGATTAAACATCCCCTACATCTTTTCTAGTCTATGATAGAAATGACCCAAAGGGTTAGGGGAGGAAAACCTCAGTACATAGCCTATCATGGGCTCATCTATTGATTTTCATGGATGCCTTACAAAACATTCAAAACCCTATTCCATGGATATATTTTGTTGACATGGATAGAGAAGTTTTTTTGGAATCACAAGGAAAAATCCTATTGGAACTTGAGGAGACAATTAGGGTTGGTTTTGCAGAAGAAGAAGAGGGTCGAAAAGAAAAATAAGAGGTTTAAATAGAGGAAAAAGTGCCAAATTAGGAATCACAGGAGAATATAAAAGGATAAGAAATAAAAGAACAAAGAGCCTCTAAGATCATTGAAGAAACTTGTAAACCTTAGAAAAGAAATAGGAAAGAGTAGAAAGCTAGTGTTTCAGAGAGAAACATTGAGGAAGAGGTGGCCACCACCTTGGAAACCTTGGGAACCCTATTCAAGCCTAAAGTAGGAAATCCAAAGAAACAACTTGTATATTTGATAAAAAATAAGGGCACCATGATTCAACAGGGGAAACCGCAACTTCCCTCAATAACCGCAATCACAATTGAGGAGTCATCTAGTCACTGACTAAGAGAATTGGAGGAGAATAAGAAGCAACCAAAGAAATTACATTTCTCTAATACAAGGGAAAACATCGCCAAGCCTCTCATAAGAAGCAGAACACTAGGGGAGCCAAAGCCAAACAACTGAAATAAGAGTTTTCCCTGCTACAAGAAGGAAGAAAGCTGCTACAGGAAAGCAAGGGTTGCTATAGGGAAACAAGGAATTTCTACAGGAAAGAGTTGAGAAACTATATGAAGAAGTCAGGCAGCTAGAATAATGCCAAAAACCTAATCCCCAACTTGATCTTGGTTCCTATTACAAATATTACGATCAATGGCAGTAAATACCCCACAAATTTGCAATCCCAATGTTCCTTGAGCTAGATAAAGAAAGAGGAAGAACCCATTGCTGGATGAAAATTGCCAAGTCTAAAGAAGTTGAGGATATAGGCTTGATGGAAGAAAAGATGAAGAAAGTGGGTGAAGAGATGGTTGAATTAAGATTTAAATATGAAAACATGAGAGAGAAGATGTAGATATAAAATAAGAGGTTAAAGGACCCGCTGTAGGGAAGAGATGAGTAGCTTGCCACTTGTTGAAATATGGCAACAAGAATATTTCAATTTAATTTTTCCTTTAATTAAATTGTGAATTAAAATCGAATTTAGTCTTAACAGCTACTTGGAAATAATTAATTAATTTATTTTAAATTAATTAGTTGGATAAATTCAAGTTAGAAGTCTTTCTGAAGTCATGCAAGAGTTATCCCTTAAATTAAGGAGATAAGATTGAGTTATATTTGAGTTGTAATTAGTTAACTCAATTTAATAAGTTAAGTCCAGTTAAATTAGTTCCAAACTGTTTGAGGAACTAATAGTGAGTTAACATTCAATTGATGCATTAATGCACTCAACTAGTGCTACTCCAGTTAACTGAAGATTCCCTCATCAGAAACTCATGCATGTCTATTTTGAGAAATACCCAGTTGAGATTAATGTTCAAGGACAGTGTACTATCAGTTGCATGTGTTTTATCATGGAGAAAACTCATGCATATAGTCAAGGATTCATCCTTGAGGAATGCGTAGTTTTGAAGGCTTAGTTTTCCACTTGGTAATAGGCAAATAATCCACAAGGAACAACGCAAGGAAATAGGATTTTGGAGGGTAGAGAGGAAGATTGGAGAGGAGCAAAGATTGCCTATGAGCATTTGTGAGGATTGTACTGAGAGCTAGCTAGCTGTGAGAGCTAAGGCTTTGTATAATTCCTATGTATTTCCAGCATGTATGATAATACAATAGTGTGGGGTTTTTAGCTGAGGCTTTCCCAAAATGTATTTTCATGTGTATTGTGCCATTGATTCTTCTTCTTCTAGTTATATTATTCAAATCGATCATTAAGCTTCCACAAATTGATAGTTGAAGTAGGTTATAGTACTCTTCTTTGATTTATATTGCATTATCGGGTTAACCTATCACATAGTTTTTACATGGTATCACAGCTGTGAACAGTATATTGAGAAGAGAATTTGAAGTTTGAAGTTTGAGGTTGCAGGTGAAAATAGAATTCATATCATACTTCAAGGTTGGCCAATGGCATTCTATGGCTTGAGACTTGAGTATGCCTTGGAAGGTAGCTAGAATTACATAACATGGAAAGATAGAATGGAGGTTGTATTAGAAGACAATGGCTTGAAGGAATTCATTGATCCAGAAATCCCAAAGCTAGCTTCAACTAATGCACAAGAGTTGGCTGAGTGGAAGAAGTGTGTGGTGAAGGCGAGATGGATCATCCTTGAGGGAGTTCGAGACCATATTGTCTCGAGTCTCCATGGGAAAGATACTCCATTTTCAATGTGGAAGACATTGAAGGACCTCTACCAAAATAGTCGCAACCAGAGGAAATTGGCAGTCAAGGATAAGCTTCAAAGGATCAAGATGGAGAAGGGCGATACTATTTCCACATATCTGAACAAGCTCACCACCACCTGTAGAGATGAGCTTGGCAGTGTGGGAATAACTATTGTTGATGATGATATGGTGAGCCTTGCTCTCCTTGGCCTTCCAAAGAGTTGGAATAGCTACGAGGAATCTGTGAATGGAAGGGAGAAACTGCCAGATTGGGAACGACTGTGGTCAGATCTTATGTAGGAGGAGATCAGGAGCAACACACGAGACAGTTCTTCATCCAAGAATGATGATGAAGAAAATTTGGCCTTAGCAAGTAAGGCAAGGAAAGGGAAGGGTAAAGCTTCGCATTTCAAATTGAATTCTTCTCATGGAGGAAAGAAGGGTGACATGTCTAAAGTAAGATGATTTAATTGTCACAAGATGGGACATTATGCGACTAATTTCCCATCGAAGAAGTCCAAGAAGGGATACTCAGAAGGATCGGAAGGTGAGGCATTAGCCTCTCAGTTCGAAATGGACTTTACCGTCATCGCATGCATGGTGTCATTGATGATGGGTTGTGTCTAGTATCTTGACAGTGAAGCCTCATTCCACATGACTGGTGATAAAAATTTGTTTAATGCCTTGGAGGAGAAAGACCTCAAGATGGGCATAGAGATGGGTGACGACGGAAGGTATAATGTTTCAGGAGTGGGCACGGTCGCTTTTCATAGGGAGCATGGATCTCCTCTCACCTTAACAGATGTGATGTATGTGCTTGGACTAAAGAAGAACTTGGTATCGGTTGCGATGTTGGAGGACAAAGGCTATGATGTTGTCTTTAGTAAAGGAAAGGTGTTCCTAAGACACATAGACACGGGTCAAACCAAGAGGATAGGGATTTGGGTGAAGAATCTCTATAAACTATATGTAGATGATTGTGCAACATTGAGTATGAAAGAAAAATTGGTGCAAAGCCAAGACATTGGCGAGTTGCGGCATAAGCAGTTGGGCCATTTGCATCATGGGGCTTTAAAGATAATGCAGCATATATCTACAAGACTTCCCAAAGGGAAACTTGAGCAAGTTTACACATGAAAAGGTTCTACCTCAGGAAAGTACACCAAGTCTTCCTTTCATGATCAAGGCAATTGAGCAGAGGCTATCTTAGAGCGAGTTCATACTGATTTGTGTGGACCATTCTCGATGGAATCCACAGTGAAGCAAAGTTATTATGTGATTTTCATTGATGACTATTCTCATAAATGCTAGATTTATTTCATGCAGAAGAAGGACCAAACCTTCACAAAGTTTTGTGAGTTCAATGCTTTGGTCAAGAAAGAGTTAGGGAAGAAGATCAAGGCCTTGAGAAGAAACAATGGTGGAGAATATGTATATTAAACGAGAGTTGACGGCACCTCATAACCCACAACAGAATGGGGTGGCTGAGAGGAAGAATAAAACTATTCTAAGGGCAGCATGGGAAATGATGCATGACCAAGGCCTGCCAGTTCACTTGTGGGCTGAGGCATGCAACACAATGCTCTATTTCTAGAATAGAAGCCTGCATCGCATACTTGGGATGAAGACACCAGAGGAAGCTTTCTCCCGTAAGAGACCAAATGTGGGTCACTTCAGGATCTTTTGCTCATTGGTATATTGCCATGTGACAAAGGATGCACGGAAGAAGCTTGAGCCGAGAGTAGAGTTGGGGATATTTGTGGGGTACACTGATATAGCTCACAACTGTCGATTGTAGTTTCCTACCAGTCAGACGACAATGGTTCGCAGAGATCTCAAGTTTGATGAGCAGAAGGCTATGCGAGTTTCCCTTAAGAGGGAGCTCCAACAATAGGATGTGGAGGAACTATTGGTTCCTAAGGAGGAGGAGCCTCAGATTAATGCGGAGCAGCTACATGCAGAGGTTCCAGGAGTGGAGACATCCACTCAAGCAGAGTCTTCTAGAGATGGACGGAAGCGCACACGATAAGTTGACAGATTGTTGGAGGATGCGAGAGAGAATGTGGGAGCACCATCTTCTCAGCATAGACAGAGGAGGTCACCTGAGAGGTACATTGGATACATGGCCCTTGTTGGGGAATGTGTTGAGAATGAGCCATCTTTCTTTGAGGAAGCAGTGCAGCAGCCGATTTGGGTTGATGCTATGGTGGAGGAGTATGACTCCGTAGTTCATAATAGTGTTTGGGATGTGGTGCCAAGACTGGAGAACAAGTCAGTTGTGAGTTCCCATTGGCTTTACAAGGTAAAGCAAGCTGTTGATGATAATGTGGAGAAGAAAAAGGCAAGATTTGTTCCCCATGGATTTTCACAGGTCGAGAGGATCATGTTTTTGCAGTATATTTCGACAGAGGAGCAAGATGCTGACATTTTGACAAAGGCATTATCAAAGTGTAAATTCGAGTTCCATAGAGACATGATCGGGGTGGCAGATAATCCCTTTCTTATTGAGAGGGAGTGTTGAAATATGGAAATAAGAATATTCCAATTTAATTTTTCCTTGAATTAAATTGTGAATTAAAATCGAATTTAGTCTTAACAGCTACTTAGAAATAATTAATTAATTTATTTTAAATTAATTAGTTGGAGAAATTCAAGTTAGAAGTCTTTCTGAAGTCATGCAAGAGTTATCCCTTAAATTAAGGAGATAAGATTTAGTTATATTTGAGTTGTAATTAGTTAACTCAGTTTACTGAGTTAAGTCTAGTTAAATTAGTTCCAAACTATTTGAGGAACTAATAGTGAGTTAATAGTCAGTTGATGCATTAATGCACTCTACTAGTGCTACTCCAATTAATTGAAGATTCCCTCATTAGAAACTCATGCATGTCTATTATGAGAAATACCCAGTTGAGATTACTATTCAAGGAAAGTGTACTATCAGTTGCATGTGTTTTATCATGGAGAAAACTCATGCATGCAGCCAAGGATTCATCCTTGAGGATTGTGCAGTTTTGAAGGCTTGGTTTTCCACTTGGTAATAAGCAAATCATCCACAAGGAACAATGCAAGGAAATAGGAGCTTGGGGGGCAGAGAGGAAGGATGAAGAGAATCCAAGATTTCCTATGAGGATTATACTAAGACCTGGCTAGCTGTGAGAGCTAAGGCTTTGTATAATTCCTATGTATTTCTAGCATGTATGATAATACAATAGTGCGGGATTTTTAATTGAGGCTTTCCCTGAAAGTATTTTCATGTGTATTGTGCCATTGATTCTTCTTCTTCTGGTTATATTGTTTAGCTCAATCTTCAAGCTTCTATAAATTGATAGTAGAAGTGGGTTATAGTATTCTACTTGATTTATATTGCATTATCGGGTTAACCTATAACAAATTTTCTACACCACTATGGAAATCTTGGATATTGAGACCATACAATGCAGACAACCATCCAAGACCTATGTAGTGTTCCTTAAGGAGAAGTGGATTTAGTTTTAGACAAAAACCTTAACACAATATGGTTCTCTTCCATTTCAGGACTATAAGAAGCTCGTTTATTTTTGCCAAAGAGTCAACATTGAAGACAAAGCCAAATTGGATGAGTTCTACATGCACAACCTGATTCTAACATGTATGGACTTTTGGGACCCTAATTCAATATTGGGGGATGCACAATTAATGCCACTAACCTCTTGGATTTCCCATGAGAAGTCTAGGGCTAAATAAATTAAGAAGTTCATGTCCAAAGAGGAAAATGAGCCTTTATACATCAGAGGAAAGATGACAAGTCCTAGAGCTGTGATAAACAATCATAGAATCATTTCTAAATATCCTAAATTATCCCCTCTTTACATTGAAAACAAGAATATGATATATTTCATTTTGAGGATATTTTCAAGATTCTAGGAACTGGAAGTTTATAGTTCTTCCAAAGAAGATGGCACACTCTGCCACATGGTCTAAGGATCGAGGAGAACCACTCCCCAAAGAGGATGTGAAATGCCTTAGAAAGAAAACCCCTCTACAAAATAATAATTCAAAGGAAAAATATTAATTGGATTGGGCTAAAACTCAGCCTCCTTTGCTATTGGGGTTATAGGAGAGAAGAGATCAAGCATAGGAGAAAAGGGAGTGGATAGAGATAGAAGTAAATGTGGGTTTTTACCCTAAGCAGGGAACTCCATCTAAAGTTCCTTGGGATGCTAAGGAGGCCACCAGGGCCATGAATAAGCTACAAATAAGTGAATAAGTTGCTGAGAGGGTGAGCAACCCTTTCAGTAGGGGGTGATCATGAGCCTCCTAATAAGTAAACAACAAGGCCCATTTGGCCATATTTTAGCATGATTTTACATTTCTCTATTTGCATTTGATGACATGTTTTGAGCTATAATGTGTTCCTTAGGTTAGGAAAAGAATATTGTCATATCCTATAGCCTAACATAGTTTAATGTGCGAGAGAATGAGCATTTAATGTGCAGGGATATGGTGGGAACTTTCTAGAGGGGGTGTAGGAGGATTGTCCCCTACATTTACCCACCTTCAACTTGTCCTTCCTTATGTTTACTCACCTACAACTCAAGGATCTGATGGAAAATTGATGCACTTAATTCCTGTGAGGATCTCAGGGAGCTAGATACACCTTCCTAGGGATTTTGGAGGGAAACATCCCTCCTTCCAAGGAGGTTTCACCCTCAACCACTTTTATATAAATAAGGAAGCCCAATGGCTCAAAAGGATTTGAAATTTTAGAAAAGGATAGATACTACTAGAGCTAGGAGATTGTACTTAAGATTTTTAATTTCCATATCATCTACTTGAGCATTATTTTATATCAATCAAAATAATTTTGCCATATTAAATATGAATTTTTTTTAGAGAGTTGAGTCCCCTTGGGTTGGGGCCAAACTCAAAGCCTCTCGCCTCTCTCCTTTGTACATTTTATTATGCATTTTCTTTCCTGTCCATAGTTTACTAGAGTTTCCCTGTTTTCTAACAAGATTTGTTTAGGAAAGTGTTTCTTTTGCAAGTCTATCAATCATATCCGTTGTGGGAAGTGTGGTTGTATACTTGGTGTTGGAAAGAAAAAGCATAGTTTTCCTCCTTTTGCAATAGCTAGATCTTATATTAGCTTTCCTTTTGCATCTATGTTTTATGCAATTTTCATTTGTTTAGCAATATTTTCAAGCATCAAAAGAATAATGTTTCTTGTGCGTAGGTAATACTATGGGTTTTCATAGCTAAGAATTGTCATTTTCACTTTTCATCCTACTATCAAAACCCCCCTTCCTTCCTGAACAACTTCTGTTGGTAACAGGTTCCCCCAAGAGCCAGTTTTGGGGCTAAAAGCCCATGTTTTGGGGCAAAAGGCCCAAATTTTGTAATAAAGATGTAAAGTCTCCACATTTTGTGGTCACAAGGTGTGAAGATGCCAAAGGGTTGTCCACCCTTGTTTTGTAAAGTCTCATGTCAGCTGTAAAGATCTACCCATGATCCACGGACCATGGGATTGTATAAAAAGGGAGTCTTAGAAGAGTCTAAGGGAGATAGTAGTAGTAAGAAGAGTTTTGGGTAATAAGTTCTAAGTATTCTTGGGTCTTAACATAGGTAGAGGCTCTGTAGATGAGTGTGGAGAGGCCTAGGGTGGAAGTCCATAGTTGAGTGCGTGGACCCCTACAGCTGTGTGCGTCGGGTGGATAGAGTCTATACTAAACTTGAGATATCAATAAAGAGAAGTATTCTAAAAATCACTGTGTATTTTGTCTCTATTTAATGCATCTGATTATATTATGATACGATCTAGGTTTAAATTATAATTCTTATTTAATGCATGAATGTATTCTATTATATCTATTAATTGAATGCAAAAAAGAATATAAGATTATGCGAAGATAATTGTAAATGCATTGTAGATTAGATAACACTTAAGAGAACTTGGGAACTTTTACAGTAACGTAGCCACGGAGGCAAGTAAGTGCCTGGACCTCGGGTTAGGGCTGCACGAAGATCAGTTGGGTACCTTCGTGGAGGTACTCAAGGACGAAAGAGAAGGAACATCGATAAGCCCTAAAGCTTATCGATCTGCACGAAGGCAGGATCAGGAAGTATGGATCAACATCATGACCATCCCAGGGTTTGGAAACTTGGTTCCTACATCCCCCCATACTACTTCGGGTGAGACTTCGATCCATGCTCCGTAGGCCGATGTCGAAAGGGCCAGTAGTGTAGAGATTTGCTTGGCTGACTAACGCTAAACCTAGGTCAGGGCCCATCAAGCCAACAAATGGTTCCATTACCGGGATCGAGATCTACATGAGAGATGTGTGATGTCGTATCATTGGAATCCAACTACGAAAGAAATTGAAACTTGGTTGGATAGAAAGATCCACAAATTCATGGCAAAAGAAAACAAGAATCTGCGATTGACGAAAGAACAATGGTTGGATAGATACTTGTACACAGAAATACATGAAATCTTCTTCTGTTCCTTCCCGGTTGAGTTATACGAGTGGATCACAAAGTTGGCAGATGGTTAAGGAAGGTAGAGGCTTAACAAGCTGATTGTTTGGACACTGGAGCTAGTAAGGAGGTTGGAAACTTCAACCATTAGCTCAACCACATCATAGGAGGATTTGTGATAGATTTCGCGGTTGATACCTCTGTCAGTTACATCGAAACAGAGCACTGCTTCTTCAAAGGACTACGAGATAAGTATTTAAAATAACTGAATATTTGGATTAAGATGCTCTTGTGTGAACATCGAGTTATGCGGTTACCTTGATGTTTGGAGCTACGCGAAGCGGAAAACCTTTCAAAGATGGAGGAAGAAAAGGTCCTAAGTATAGCCCACTGATTGGATCTCCTTTAAGTGACAATGAAGGAAAACCACATATTTCTCCCTTGAGTGCTAGTTAGTTGATATGACAAGAGTTCCCGCGAATACCTATGCTACCTCCACCCTCATCACATCCATCCACACTACCTCCATCCTCGCCTACACCACTCACCCCATCACCCACACCACCACCACCTCCACTATTCAATATGGAAAACTCCGTAAAACTACCTGTATTCAAGGGCGTAGGGAATGAGGACCCAGACCAATTTTGGTTCGTCATAAATGTTGTATGGGAATCTCAGGGCATCACAGATGATCACATGAAGAAGGCGACATTGGTTAGTTCTTTGTAGGATCGCGTGCTAACCTGGTACATCAAGTACTCTAATGATAACCAGGTAACTATGCTAGTAGAGATCTAGACCATGCTGAATAAAGAATTCAGTAGGCCTAAGTCTGAAGTGTAACCGATTGTGGGATTCTAGGAAATCGTGATGAAACCAGGTGAGATTGTTTGGTAGTTAGATCAAAGATTGAAGTGTAAAATCCATGAAGCTAATATGAATTTGATAGATGGGCAACACTGCGAATGGTTTGTGGCTTCGCTCCTACCTCACCTAAGGGTTACGCTATCACAACAGAAGATTATGACTTAGGCAAAAACCTTGGAGATTGCAATGAGACTACATGAAACACCGATGCAAGATCCAAATCTGGGCATTCAGCAAATTCATGCATAGTTGTAAAAACTTTGTCTCGAAATGCAAAGTCTGAAGCAGCACAAAACTACTCGCCCAGAGGCACGTGAAGAAGTTTGGTGCATAAAATGCAAGGGTCAAGGGCATGACAAGGATCACCACCCCATTTCCACAAACTATGTTGCAGCAGGAGGACCAATGCCTCTAAGACCACTAGTCGTGGCAAGGCCAAGTGAAGGGCCTACGTTATGGTGTGTTGTATGTCAGGTAGCAGGGAAACATATGAGTGATAATTTCCATTTGTTACAGAAATTTGTAAAAACAGCGCAACAATTGTTTTGCAATTTCTATCAATTAGTAGGCCATGACGAGTGCAATTATCAAAGTTACGAATTGATGATGGATAGGACACCCACATACAGAGTGCAAACAGAAACGCAATCTCTAGACCAAAGCGTTGGAGGAACGCGAGGTGAGTATCAGGAGTGCAACCGAGGTCGAGGATAGCTAATTTGTTACAATTGTGGAGGCCCAATACACTACATGAGGGACTGTCCGAATCTGACACAATTGTCATGTCACTACTATACTCAGTTTGACCATGCGATTGAGGGTTTCCAAATATTGTTGGCTAAGATTCGTGAAAAGGGGGCACAACCTCTATAGCCAATGCAGAACCTCCAGATGATGATGGTTGAGCCTCGCGAGGAAGACCCTAAGTTAAACATTATGTTGCGGAGAAGAACCATGACTAGGGAGGATAAATGGAAGTAGCCTACAAAAGGTGAATGGGTCTACAAAGCACCAAAAAAGGAGTCTAGGTTTGATTTGGAGCACGCAAAAGAAACATTTATGGAACAAAAGAAAAGCTTCACTAAGGCCTCTACCTCCGGAAGTCAGGAGAAACCAATTGAAGAAATGGACCCATCCATGATTACCACATTCTTGGGGACCTGCATGAAGCTGCTCCATGGCAGTAAGGTTGTGAAGGGCCTTCAGTAACTAATCAATCGGTGTGCTGGTAAGGATGGCACTACTGGTGAACCACACATGGTCAAGAAGCTTTGCAAGCATAAGGAAAGGACCAGGCAGGAGATGAGACTCACCTCATAGATAGGGGAATATGAGATGGACCATGTTATCTTGGATCTAGGGTCTGACATGAATGTTTTGCCAAAACAAACCTGGGAAAGAATGGGGAGACCTGTGCTCCAGTGGTCTCTAATACAGTTAAGAATGGTGAATCAATAGAAAATTATCCCAATGGGGAGGCTCCAAGGGGTCACAATTGATATCGAGGGTGCAAGCGTGCTAGCGGACTTTGACGTAATAGAGATTATGGATGATAGACATCCCTACCTTTTGCTCCTTGGAATTGATTAGGCCACCGATATGAATGGGGTAATCAACCTGAAGAAGTGGAAGATGATATTTGAAAACAAGTCACTCCGCGTAGTGGTACCACTAGATCCCACAAAGGGATTGCGCTATACAGAACCAGTCCAAGATTATGAAAGCGATGATGATCTGGACCAGATTTACAAGATAACAACGTGAGAGCAAGATTGCGTGAATCTGACAGTGGATATATGCATTGCATGGGATCATAGAAGCTCCTGCACGTCAGATTCGAATGAAGAATTGGAGCATTAGCAGAACCGACTGCATGAAGTTTTGATGCTGCATTGTAATATGATGACCATGTCATTGCATCGTGTGTCATCTGAAGTCAAGGATTTTCCTCATTATGATGGGCTAATTGATGTTGATTACTTTTTGGATGCATTTGAAAGAGAAGTACTAGAGAAACATCACTTCCAAGCCTTGAACTAGGTACTACATGCTACGCCTGCAAGATGGTGGGGTACACACAAGGATAGTTTCAATGATTGGCACGACTATATGAGGATGATGCGAATACATTTTTGGCAGTGAAAAGTGCGGATGATAGATAAGTATGATGGAAAAAATGACTCGCGCAATCACCTAGCTAAATGGAATAAGGCTTATGGCATGGAGCCCCAACCTGAATGGGTGCATCTATCTTATCATACCCTGGGCATCATGCCAATGAATTGGTATTTGGAGACCGAGTTTCGCCATGGCACTGAAGAATGGGACATCCTGCACCAGGGATTTTTAATGATGTTTAGCTTTGAGGATGGGTTTGACTATATTGATGCAACGTTATAGGAGGTTAAAGCAGTGATCTTTAGGATACCGCAAGATCCTTTAGACCTGATCCAACCTGATTGGACTACTCAGCTGAACCATGCACTAGAATGCTATAATGTGACTATTGAAGAAGAAGATGAGGATCCCCTAAAAGTTAATATTCTGGAAATTGAAGGTCACCGTGACACTGAAGGTCCACAGATAGAGGATCCTGACATAATCCCACCACTGAAAACTCGACAGGTCAACATTGGCATAGAGGTGGAACCAAAATTTGCAAATATTGGGGACTATTGGGATGATGCGACAGTAGACAAGGTCATTGAGCTCCTCCACAAATATCAAGATTTGTTCCCCACAAAGTTTTCTGATCTAAAAGGGATAATAGGAGACCTGGGTGTCATGAAGATCACCTTGAAACAGGATGCGAAGTCTATAAAACAAAGAGCTTACCTCCTTAATCATAAGTATAAGGAAAGGGTTCGCACTGAGTTGGATAAGATGCTCGCAACATGAATTATTGAACCAGTAGAAGAATCTGATTGGGTAAGCCTGATAGTGGTTCAGGAAAAGAAACAGAAAGAAGAAATAAGAATATGCATGGATCTCTAGAAGCTGAATGATGCTTATGTGCATGACCCCTTCCCGACCCCGTTCACTAATGAAGTACTAGATAATGTAGGCGGCCAAGAAGCATACTCTTTCACTGATGGGTTCTCTGGGTGGTATCAGATCAAAATCGCGCTTGAAGATAGAAGCAAGATGACCTTCATGACGGAATGGGGATGTTTTCAGTATAATGCAATGCCTTTTTGGCTAATATTTTCGAACGTAGTCATTGCGGCATTCAAAGACTTCATTCATAAGTTCATGTAGGTGTACTTTGATGATTGGATAGTGTTTGGATTGGTCAGACATCATGTGGCAAGTTTGTGCTTAATGTTAGATACATGTCAGAGATACCAGATCATGCTAAATATGAGGAAGTCTCTATTTTGTGTCCCTCTTGGGATCCTGCTAGGGCATGTGGTGTGTAGACAGGGATTGATGGTAGGCCCTGTGAAGATCGTGGTGATAATCAACTTGGAGGTGCCAAGGAATGTGAAACAGCTCTGTGCAACCCTGGGGCATACCAGATGCTATAGGAAGTTCATCAAGAGCTATTCCCAGATCACTGCACCCATGGATAGGTTGTTGAAAAGGGATGCTATGTTCTGTTGGAGTGATGAATACCATAAGAGCTTGGACATGCTGAAAGAGAAAATGGTCACTACGCCAATCCTAGTCTTTCCAGACTGGAAGAAGGAATTTAATGTGCACGTGGATGCCTCATGTATCGCACTGGGGGCGATGCTGACACAGGTGGGGGAGGGGGAATTGGACCATCCTATAGCATTCGTGAGAAGGAAGTTGTCTAAGGTTGAGAAGAACTATTCCACTACAGAGCGCGAAGGACTAGCCATGGTATACGTGCTCCAAAGGTTCAAGCACTATTCACCGGGTGGACATTTTAAGATGTATACAAATCATTCTCCATTAAAATACTTGGTTAATAAGCTTGTTTTGGGTGGGAAGATCTATAGGTGTTTTTTATTATTCTAGGAGTATGATTTTGAAGTTATTGTAAAGCCTGGACAATTGAACGCGGGACCAGATCATCTATCGCGCATCGAAATGGGAGAGGAGCCCACTAATTTGGAGGAAGGACTACTTGATGCGCAACTCTTTGTTGTACGCATCGTGGATAGTCACTTTCAATATATCATACAATTCCCGACAACGAGGACTGCTCCAGAAGGGTATATAAGCTAGAAAAAGGAGGAGTTAGTAGTGCGTGCAATAGACTTCTCCGTCATTGCAGGAAATTTGTACAAAATGGGGTTGGACAAAATATTGTGACGCTATGTACCTGATTTTGAGTGAAGTAGCATCCTCGCGGAGGCTCATGGAGGAGCTGAAATAGGGAATTATGCAGGAAAAGCGACAGCACAAAAGGTTCTGCATGCTGGATTGTGGTGGCCAACTCTGCATAAGGATGCGAAGGCATATTGTAGGGCTTGTGACTCATGTCACAGGAATAGCAAGCCATCGTGGAGGGATGAACTGCCATTGATACTGCAGGTGACATGACAATCGTACGAGAAATGGGCGATTGACTTTGTGGGACCAATTCAGCCTCTGGGAAAGAAAACAAGTGCGTGGTACATCATCACCACGACAGAGTACTTGAGCAAGTGGGCAGAGGCGCATCCTATGAAGGACCATACCGGAGTGATAGTAGCAAAGTTTCTTTTTGAATACGTATTGACAATATTTGGCTATCCAAATATCTTGATGAGCAATCATGGTATGCACTTCCTTAATGAAACAATAAGCACATTGACAGAAGAATTTCAGGTGTATCATCAGAAGAGCACACCTTATCACCCACAGACCAATGGGATGGTGGAATCGTTCAATAAGATACTAGAGAATGCACTGACAAAGGTCTATAATGCTTAGAGAAGTGACTAGGATGTGCGTATACGAGTAGTGCTATGGGCCTACAGAACGACTTACAAGAAGTTGATTGGGCAAATGCCTTTCAGACTTGTGTATGGCATAGAAGTTGTGATGCCAATGGAATACATTGTACCTAGTCATCGCATAGCGGAACTCACGGGAATGGTAGACCGCAGAGCCTTGGAAGAGAGGCTCGTGCAGCTAGCAAAGCTTGAGGAGGACCGATTTCTAGCTGGATTTCATCAACAAGTTCAAAAGGAGCATGAAAATGCATGGCATGATCGACACATTAAACTACACACCTTCAAGGTAAATGATCTGGTTTTGCTATATGACAACAAGTTTGATCAATTTCTAGGGAAATTTAGGATGCACTGGCTAGGGCCTTATGTCATCAAAGAGATTACCGATGGTGGAGCAATTTAGTTGGTTAAGTTAAATGGGGAGTCCTTCCCAGGAAAGGTGAATGGTAGCCGATTGATGCCATACACTGGTGATCCGGCTAGGTGACTATATGAAGGTAGCACAGTCTTAGTGCTCTAGGCAGCTGAAAGTAGGCACATGAAAATATGACATTTAAGACGAAATTTATGGGTGAAATCCTTGAAAATATGCCGCCAATATAACATTAATAAACTGATTTTGGGGGGAACGGTCCGATTTGAATTCAAAATTGACTATAAATTACATGTGGTTTCCGAACGAAGAACACATGGCATTTTGAGCGTTGATTTGTTGAGATCTCAGACGTGTATGAATTGTGAATTATTTGAAGCTCTGATAGCAAGTTCAGTGTTTGAGCAATTTCCAAAGGAGACACAAGAACTGTTGAATAGCGTCATGTCGATGTTGGCAAAAACCATAGATATTGGGGAAGTAGTGACAGCCGAAGGGGTTGTCCCAGAGGTTGCTATGGAAGCAGAGGGAAATGCTCCAGAGGTTGCAGAGATACCCAAGTCGCCACAGTCACCTAGACCAAGGCCTACCCAAACCTAGGAAGGCGCGAAAGGAAAGAAAGGAAAGTAGACCACGACACCACCAGTGTGCGCGTCACCTAGGAGAAACCCGCCGAAGGACAAGGCCATCACTCAAGAAAAGGGCAAAACCATTAACCTAGAACTGAAGGAAGAAGAAATTGAGGATATCCTAATGCATGGTGAGGATCTTGGGATAAAAATGAAGGACGTTGAAGTTGAGGGGTCTAAACCCATTACTAAATTGGCTGAGTATGTCCCTTCGCGTAGGGGCAAGGCTAAGGTGCCTAAGGACATTGACAAGAGCAAGGTCACCTTGTACACACCTTGCTGCCAGACAAGATTGTTTTTGAAGGACTGCACTTGGGGCAGATTCTAATGTTGAAATTGGAGGACTGGGATTTTGCTGATACAGAGCGATTCCCTCACTTGGCAACAAACCAGCTGATGCACCATGTCCTCCATAAGACCATCAGGATGACCATGTTGGAACCATGGAATTGGCTCAAAGGCATGGATAAGGCAAGCCTACTCAACCTGCTATGGGTGTCACACTACAATCGCACACCCATTACCTTGCTGGTAATCAAGTAACTGATGTGCTTGTTACATGATGGGTGTCTGTGGTTAGAGGAGCCAATACCTGTTATTGATCGACTAATTTATAGGATCACAAGGCTGCCATATTCAGGGGAGAATCCAGCTATGATATTTGGTGGAAAGGTAGGCAAACTAGCCCTCGTGGAGGCCATGCATAAAGAAGTTTGGATTAGTAAAGAAGCCGTGTGGTTATGCGATTACAAGTATTTCCAACCCTATGGTCAAAGTGGCCACACAAATATTGGTAGGGAAGGTCATGCAGAAGTGTCGCTCTGATGAAGTATCGGCACCTGTCGTAACTCTAGTGGTCCAATGCGCGGAGGGGGTTTAGTTTAATTGGGCACATACCTCTGCGGTGAGTTCCTAGCGAACTGCCGTGAGGCACAGGATCTCAGCAAGACCTTCCACTATGCATGGCTCTTGTTATCCATCATGCTGGTATCCTGGGAGCTACCCGAAGATAGCTAATTTCCTTGGGTCAAGCCAGACCTGCCTAAGGCCGCGAAGTACACTTCGCTATGGGTGACTAAGGATCCTCAGTGAATCAAGGACACCAAGATCTTTTGGATCTTGATGGAGATGAACATGCACATGGCCATCAACCGTAAGTTGTTGTTGTTGCCTACTGTATTTGATAAATTGCAGCCATACGCAGAATTTAAGGCTGATTTCCACCATGTATCCATAAGGGTGCAGAAGGACCCTGAGCAGAAGTGGCATGATGTGTTGTACTTGGTGACGGATGATGTGATTCAAGTGGTTATTGATAGCTAGCCTACAAAATGGCACACTTCCTCATACTTAATGACAGGATCTAGCAAGATAGCCATGCAATGGAAGAAGGATGAAGCCAAGCTCAAGATGGAGAAACTAGCTAATAAAAGGAGAAAGGAGGCTAAGGATAAGGCTAAGGCAGACTGCGTTGCCACACAAGAGACAGGAAGATAGGTAGGAGGAGAGGAGCATGGCTCTGAAAAAGAGAAGTCACCCTCCCCAGAAGAAGAGGAAGAAGAGGACGATCAAATAGAGCAGGGAGGAGCAAACCCACAGACACCTCCGTTTCGTATCAAGTGTCCATGGGGACATGAAAAAGTAGGGCCATGGAAGAAGTCCAAGGCCAACAAGATATTAATGGACCCGATCACCATAAAAGAGGGGGATCTGAATGACATTGGAGATACAATGCAGGATGCCGGCATGGAACTGCTGCAGCAGTAGCAATAGGAATTAGGGGCTATTCAGGTGAATCTGCAAGAGCTGTAGATTCGGACATCATAGACTAGCATGACATCCACTAGTTTGGCCATTGGTACTTCAGAAGTCACTGAGATGCTATGTGCGAAGGACTCTCGAGCCATAATGCTGTTAGATGGACCACTGACGACAGAGACCGAAGCTGATAGGCCCGCTGTTAGTGCACTCAAGGGAGTAGGGCTGAACTTGGTAGTGCTTCCTAGGAGGGCGCTCCACCTGCTGCAGGATGGGGTGATTGCAGAACTAAGGGCCTGTGAACAACACGCTTTGTAAGTGATCAGCGAGAAGAACATTAACAATGCTCAGATGGCCATACAATGAGATTCTACCATTGCCACTACAAACGACATGACCGATAAGAACAAGCGCATAGTCCAGGTCATGGAGGAAGCATGCCAAATGGTCCCGGAGTTGGCCATTCTTACGGATGACCTGGTAGATGTATGCGTTTGCAAACTCTCTATGGGGATGCACGACGCCTGCAAAGAATTGGCAAAGGTTTAGTTGGAGCTGAACCTCCAAATTGCAAAATTAGAACTAAGGGCCCAGCCTTTGACTTTGTCAATAGTCAAGGAGAAATGAGAAACTGCTATAACAGAGGCAATAGTGGTAGTATAAAGTGCAATGGTGGACTGCACTATGCTTTTTGAATAATTGTTCGAAGTACTAACCAGCCTACAAGAAGACCCTACTATGCAGAGGCTGGACACAGAGGTATGAGAGCTACAGCAGCACTACGATGAGGTAAAAGGCACAACGCGTACTGTTGCCCTCACACAGAGACTCACGAAGTTGTAGGAGGCCAAGGCATTAAACGAGTAGGTAGATGTAGCTCAGCACAAAGAGGTAGTGCTGAAGGCAAGCTTAAAGCCTTGGTTGGATGAGGCCTACTTGATCATGACCTCCATTGGAGGCAAGCTGGCTAGTCTGTAGGAGACTCAGCAGAAGCTTCAGGCTAACAGTGCAGGGTTAGTAATGGAGTAGTTGGTTAAGGAAATAAAGCAGGCAATTGCATAACACACCGATGATGTAGCAATTGTACAGGTCGAGTTGGGGAGTCTTCGTGCGAAGATCTCCGTGCCTACAAAGTGACTCGAGGGTGAGTCACCATGTTTGTGTTAGGGGCCTGTTGTGAAAGGGTTCCCCCAAGAGCTAGTTTTGGGGCTAAAAGCCCGTGTTTTGGGGCAGAAGGCCCAAATTTTGTAATAAATATGTAAAGTCTCCGTGTTTTGTGGTTGCGAAGCATGAAGATGTCAAAGTGTTATCCGCCCTTGTTTTGTAAAGTCTCATGTTGGCTGTAAAGATCTAACCATGGTTTAGGGACCATGGGATTGTATAAAAAGGGAGTCTTAGAAGAGTCTAAGGGAGATAGTAGTAATAAGAATAGTTTTGGGTAAGAAGTTCTAAGTATTCTCGGGTCTTAGAATAGGTAGAGGCTCTGCAGCTGAGTGCACAAAGGCCTAGGGTGGAAGTCTGCAGCTGAGTGCGTAGACCCCTGCAGTTGTGTGCATAGGGTGGATTGAGTTTGTACTGAACTTGAGATATCAATAAAGAGAAGTATTCTGCAAATCACTGCATATTTTGTCTTTTTTAATGCATCTGATTATATTATGATACGATGTGGGTTTACATTATAATTCTTATTTACTGCGCGAATGTATTCTATTATATCTGTTAATTGAACGCAAGCAAGAATATAGGATTACACAAAGATAACTGTAAATGCATGGTAGATTATATAACACTTAAGATAACTTGGCAACTTATATAGTAACGTAGCCACAGAGGCACGTAAGTGCCTAGACCTCAGGTTAGGGTTACGCAAAGATCAGTTGGGTAACTTTGCGGAGGTACTGAAGGATGGAAGAGAATGAAAATCGATAAGCCCTAAAGCTTATCAATTTGCACAAAGGCAAGACCAGGAAGTATAGATCGACATCACAACCATCTCAGGGTGTGGAAACTTGATTCCTGTATCCCCCCATACTTCTTCAGGTGAGACTTTGGTCCACACTCTGTGGGCTGATGTCGAAAGGGCCAGCAGTGTAGGGATTTTCTTAGCTGAATAATGTTGAACTTGGACCAAGGCCCATCAAACAACAACTTCCCCAAGAAAAATTTCTATAAAGAGTTTATTTCAAATTTGTTAGGGGCCATCTTTTATTTCTCTCCTTATGCAAGATGGGCTCTCAAGGATCACTAGCCTTGGTAGGGACCTCATACACCCTCTTCCTACCAAACCATATTTTCTTGCTTTTATAACACCTTCCAAGCCCATAGAGTGCTCTCAAACTTGTTCCTGGAGAAAAATAGGTAAATCTTGTAGCACTATGTTCTAATCCTATAGCACTACACACAGACCCTTCAAACTTGACCATAACTACCCTTTGAGCTTGATTTTTAAAATTTTATCTTATACGACAACTCTTTGGCTATGAAACTAAGTTTGAGGAAGACTAGGGATCACTTAGGATTTGTCTTTTCACCACTGAAATACATTTATGTAATTAGGGTTGGTAAAAAAGTTCATGAATTGAATGGTACAAGGATAGTTTACATGATTACTTTCGAAAATTCCTAATGAACTTTTTTACTAGAATATAATATCTTTTGAATTCAGTGATTTAGAGTTTATTCATGATCTTTAATTTATGCAATTAGAATAAGTTTTCATTCCTTGTCTTTTATTTCCTACAATAGGTTAGGGTTTCCATTCTTGCAACTAGATTCTCGTTTACATTTCCTGGCAGTAGATTAGCATTCACATTTCCTGTAAGTAAATTAACATTTAATTTTATGAAACATTTCCATTTCTTGAAAGTATCTTAGACTTTACTTTCATGCAACATTTCCTTTCTTGTAACAAGATTAGGGTTTCCTTTCTGCAACATTCTTTCATTCTTGCAAAGTCTAGATTTCGTTTGTATAATGGTGTTTGTACACCTTCATTTGGTTCACTCCCTCAAAGAAACTTTAGTAGAGCTTAGATTACTACATATATAATGTTATCACCTCTCAAGTTTGTATGATTCTCACATTGATAAATTAAAGTTGGTAGCCCTATGAGTTGCAACATTCTTGTTGCAATACCAAATCTCATCAATATCCATTCTTAAAGTCTAGCTTGGAGAAGTATTTCTCTTTTTGCAACTGATCAAATAGATCATCTATTCTAGGTAGGAGGTACCTGTTCTTAAGCATAATTTTTTTCAACACCCTATAATATATACACATTCACGAAGCTTCATCATTATTTGGCACAATGATGATGGGTGACCCACATGGTGATGTACTAGATCAAATAACACCCTACTCTAGTATCCAGTGACAAATATTTCTTCACCTCACTTCTATAATAGGCTACTTTTAAAACCCAATGTTTGGAAATGGAGAGTCTAGCAATAACTTGATATCATGATCCACTTACCTCTTGAGTGGTATCCCTTTAAGTTGTTATAATAATGATCACATTGAGAAGGTGGGATGGGTGAATTAGTGTAGCAACCAATTGTACAAAATTAAATAATTTTACAATTTATTAATTACCGAAAACATGAAAAATCATAATAATAATCATCATTACATCAACAAAAGGAAAAACCATGTTTCGTGGAAACCCTTGGGAGAGAAAACCACAAATCTTTTTATCTTCTTCAATCTTTGATTACATCAATTTGTAGCCACCATCTTGCTGGAGGAACCAACCCCCAAAAATATATTTGGAGGCATCGACCTACTGGGGGCACCAACCCCCAAAATAGAATTTGCAAACACTAACTTGTTGTAGGCTATAGCTTGATTTAGGCACCATCCTCGAAAATATGAAAGCATTGACTTATATCAGTCTCTAACTTGGTGGAGGTGCCCACCTCCTTCTCCAAACTATTGTGAATGCACTTTTCACAATATTTCAAACTAGATCCATAATCTCAATAGAAAACACTTCTTTCAAGTATGATCATACCGATGCAGCTTCAACCAGTTCTTCAAACATAAACAATATTTCATCCTTCATTTCTTCTATGAACACTCAACTTGCTCATATGGCCCATAACATTTTGAAAGTAATGAAATAAATCCAACTTCTTTTCCTTCAAAACCTATCCTCATGAATTGTGATGTCCCTTATATATATCAAAATAAAATAAAATCCATTTCCCCCTTTTTCAAAAAATCAAATTGCCCTTAAATTATCCCATAAAAACATTATAAAAATTAATTATTCTACAAACTGCACCTTTCTAGTCCACTACCTACAAAATGCACTTTTTTTGTGCACATTCTACAAAATGCATTTCTTCAATTTGTCGAAAAGTTCAATAAAATAAACTTTTGAGGGAAAAATTAATTTCTAGAAAATCCCACCAAACTCGAACCTGTGACCTCTCCTAAATAAATCATAGTCAAAACCAGTTCTTCTACTATCTTACCTATTCATGTTAAGCATTAACAACATATTTGTCATTTAGTGACAGGGTGATGACTAGATTTAAATGCATGACCAAAACTAATATGCCTTCACCATATAACATAGAGCCAAACGCCTTTAGGCCTCACGATATATCACATAGCCAATGCCTTCACCGTATAACATAGAGTTAATGCCTTAGAGCCTCACCATATAACACAGAGCTAATGCCTTCGGGGCATTAACATATAACGCAAAGCCAATTTCCTTCGGCCCTCATCATAGAGCCAATTTTCTTTGGGCCTCACCATATATCGTCGAGCCAGTGCTTTCACCATATAACACATAGCCAATTCCTTTAACTTCATAACACAAAATAGATCCAATGTCTTCATCTTCACCACATAACATAAAGCCAACATCCTCAACTTCACCACATAACACAAGGCCAATGTTTTCGAATTCATTGTATAACATAGATACAATGTCTTTGGCTTCACCACACAAAGACAATGCCTTCAACTTCACCACATAGATCCAATGCCTTTGGCTTCACCACACAAAGCCAACACACCTTCGAGCATGACCATATAATTTAATAACGTAGAGCCAATATTCCTTCAAGCATAACCATCTACCACAAAGCCAATATTCCTTTAGACACATTATAAGCCAAACAACCTTTAGGCCTCACTAATAGACTAATGTACCTTAGAGCCTCTTCATGCAATGCATACCGAGACTAATTAATATATGAACAAACACCCCCATCACATCACCCAGTTTCACACACACACTCATACACACACATATGTGTGTGTGTGTGAGTGGGTGGGTGGTTTGGTGTGTGGGAGTTCCTAGGCTCAGTTGAAGCTGACATGAATTTGAAATTTTGTTTGACCCAATTGAATTTTTGCATTGTAATGAAACTTCCATGTGACCACACCATGTGATTTGGTCTTAGGGGTCCATAGTCAAACTTATGTTAACATCATCATGACATCACCAATGACATGTGTCACTCTCTGAGTAGTGCCACATGTCACCCAATTTTCCCCTATTAGTGAGACAAAATCACCAAATTAACATGCCATGGAATCTCATCATGCTCCCACCTCATTATCATATTGCTACATCATGTACATCCATGTTATAACCTTGGCCCAATTGCTTATTTCCACATGTCACTATGACGCCACTTAGCCAATTCGATCCTGCCACTTGTGTCTCCACATCAAAGTGTTATGTTATTGATCACATGTGTTGAGGGGTCCACTTGGTATCCATCTACGTCTGTGATGTGTCACAAGTTTATTGGTATATTGTGGTAGAGGTTGAGTGATGTGGGGTGGGAGCACAACCTCTATTAAACCATGCACAACACACCATCCAATGTTCATAAAATCTAGAATGTCCAAATATTTCTAAATATGCATGAAGTTTAATCTATTAACTAGTGTGCAAATCCATGTAACATCTACCATTGATTTCTCACAAAGATATGGATCCAATATGAAGATGCATGACATTTAACAAATTTGGTTTTTGTTCCCTTGTTTCCACTGTCACCTTCAAACTGACTTATATTCTCATCCCATACGAGTTTGACCAAGTTTGATATATTGTTGGAAAGGTCTTAGAGAGGACTATCCAACCATACCATCTACAACTTCATCTGAACATCATAACTTTAAAAAAAACTCAATATTCTTCAATCCACTTTGTCATCATTAATGTGATATTTCAAGGCATCAAACTAATATTATACTCAACAACCTCCTTTCTTAGACATCCCCATCGACATCAATGACACTAGTTGTCATCAATGACAACATTTTTTCCAACATATGCTCCTAGAACACATACTTGTATACCTGTTAAAAAACTCTTCTAAATGTTGTTTTTGTTTCCTAGTACACCCTTCTAGGGATTCCTTTACTCGTAATAACCCTCCTGCAAACTAATTTGGTCTTTAAAATAACAAAACATACTTCTTTATAGAACTAATCATTTTCTTGGCTTGGCTAGCACTTACGAGTGAAATTTTTTACTTTCCTTTATGTGTGTTGAGAGAATGATTTTCCATCCTCGGAAATCTAATACTGGTTGGCTCTCAATATGAAGATTTTTTCCTACATGTACATGTAGGGATTTCCAAACACCACTCCACATACATCAAGGGGAACTATGTATAGTACTACTTCATCAATAAAACCAACACTAATAGTGAATCTAATTTTGCACTATTTTGTTAACTTTTTTTTGCATACTTATTTACCCAACTGAGTGGATATGGTCTTGGATTATCATGAATTTCCAATCCCAATTTCTTGACCAACTCTGCTGCAATTAGATTCTCTTGCAATCCTAAGTTAAATAGAACATTAATATTGTTATTTTTAACCTATATCTTTACACTAGAAGAAAATTATGAAATTAGTGACCAGGTGACTAAAAAAGTTAGTCACCGTAGCTTTTCCAAGTGAAATACTACCAAAAATGAGGAATCTTAAGTGATTAACTAAATATGACTAGCATAAATGACTAATTTAGTCTAAGGTTAAAATACATGACTAGACAATAAGTAATACAACTAAAAATGACTAATGTGAATGAATAATTTAGTTTAGTAACATAAATATGACTACTTAACAAGTAATACAATAATACATATCAGTCATTTATGTTAGTAATTTTAATTATGTCACTTTAGCAATCTAAACTTACAAGTGATAGGGGATTCAAAAGTTTTTATAGATTGGATGAAAGGTTATACTTCCTTAAACACATATTTACTACATCAATGGACTATTAGAGTTATGGAGCTGATTAGAACCTTCAGGGTTATACCCTTTGATCACATTCAGAGAGAATTACATTAAAATATTGATAGATCATCCAAAATGGGAGTGGGCTTATAGATGGTTCAAATACATTATTAAGAATACCTACAAGGAGAAGTGTTGACTAATTAGTAGAGGACACATTTCCTTTAGTTGAAGACTTAACTTTTCATGCATATCTGCATTTTTTATTATCAAGATCATATCCATTGAAATTAGGATACTAATTTTTAACTTGATACCATGTTATTTATCTAGTTTGAACATACATTATGAACATAGTAGTAATAGGTTCTTATAAAATTATTCTGAATCCTATGGGGATTTCGATATTGCACAAACATTAGACATTGAACATATTACAATATCATGTCATTCAGGTAAGAAAATTTCATATATGTTATATAATGTAAAATACATCTTTGCATTAATATTAATACAAAAATGATATCTTTTTCTTACTGGAATTTTCTTTTCTAGAATTTCCCACCACCTAAGTTATTAGACATAATTTATGTTGGAATACATGAAACTACAAGAATCTTTGCTTAGTTGCTAAATATGGTTTGATTTCATAACAATGATGATAATTATTTGTCTTCTTGGCACCATATGTCAATGCTGGGCTTCTGTGATGTCTCTTTGATGGTTTGGATTCCTCATAATAAGCATGTGAACCCCTAGGTGTGCACACAAGTTGTTGAATGTGAATATGGGGTTTGAAACTTGGTAGGCACAATGTTGTCTGTGTTGTAGAAAGGTTGTTGAGGTTTCAAGACATTACCTTGAATCCTATAAGAACATTGTGCCACCCCTTAAACCCTATGTTAAACACTCCATGCTTTCATATTTATGTGCAAAAATAAATTGCATGAAGAATATATATTTATAATTTATACAAAACTATACATCAAATACCTGTAATTATGCTAAAATTATACAAAATATCCAAGTATTATTTTCCTCATAAAAACTTTGAATACATATAACTAGCCTAGATCCATCTTAACCCCAGATCTATCAAGTAACGAGAGGGATCCAATATCTCGAGGTGAAAATATCTTTTTTTAGTGCTAAACTTGAGGAAAGGTGTGCACCTCGAGACATTTGACCCCTCTCAACACTTGATAGATCTAAGGTTAAGATGGATCTAGGCTAGTTATATAATACTATATAATATCTATTTTTGTATTTATGAGTCTCTTTCTTATTCGATCTCTCTATTTCACCCCCAAACATGCACATACACTCTCCATATCTATCTCTCTTCCCCCCTCCCCCCTCCCTCTTCCTCGCTGCCTCTCTCTCTCTCCCCTCCCACTCTCCTCTCTCTCTCCACCTTTCTCCCCTTATGTATTTCTTCTTCCTTCCCTCTCTCTCTCCCCCTCCAACTCCATCTATCTCTCCTTCTCTCTCTTGATTCCTCTCTCCCCATTTCTCTTCCACCTCCCTTTATCTCTTCCCCCATCTCTCTCTCTCTCTCTCTCTCTCTCTCTCTCTCTCTCTCTCTATCCAACTCTATCACTATATCCCTTTCTCTTCCCTTCTGACGCAGGAGGTTGATGAAAACAAGGTGAAGTCTTCAAAATAGACTATTGATTACTTTATAACCAATTGGGTGCTTTTAGCGGATTCTATTCATTGCTCAATTTACACTGAGGGTCCCCAGTTTTCACTTTAAATGTCAGTCCCATGTTGAATTTCGCTTTTTCCTTTTAAAACAGGTGCTCCACTCCACACTGTAGATCTCTTCTCTCTAGATCTAATGGTCCTTACTCAACTCGATCAATAAAATCATCCGTTGATCCTCCACCATTGATTAATAACGCATTTGATCCAATGGTTCACAAGGATATCGAGTGAACCACTTGCACAAAGAATACCTACCCGATAAAGCGTTTTTCTCTCTCCACCCAAGTGCTATGTGTTGCCTGGTTGGTGGAATTAGGTGACTACCCCGAAATACCACTTACAGCCTTTCTTCCGCCCGATAACCACCTTCATTGTTTAAAACTCACCTTTACGATATAACCACGTTCATTAACTTAACTTAAGTAAAGCGCGTAATGAAGGTTTTAACACTTAACTCCAAGATTAACCCTTAACACTAAATGACCATGATTTAGTGGTAAAAAACATAAAAAATGATATTTACCGTTAAAATATGAAAATAGAGAAAATACCCAATTAATTGTCTGAATGTGGATACACAGAAATAAACAAGAGTTCGCATCAGGATTACCACACAAATACACACTGAATCAATTTCATTAATATAATATCGGTTACAGAGTCTTGGCCCTCTCGGCTCAATTACAACAATTTATCTGAATTTTGTCTCAAACCCTATCTATCACTCAAACTCTCACCTCTCACTCAATCCTCAATCATCTCAGCTCAGCTAATCTTTTTCCATTACATTTTCTTTCTTTTATGAATCAATCCTATTCTAATTGCACTAACAACTCGATCTCTATTTTGATCAATCTAACAATCAAATCTCTATCTTTAAGCTCTATTAAACACCTATGCTAACAACTTAGCCCTTAGTACAAAATAAGACAATTTCCTAACTATTACAGTAATGAAGTAAAACTCATCTTCAAGAGATCCAACCCTCTCTACTAAAACTGACTTTTGACGACTCATGTCATGAAATTCAACTCATTTAGCCACAACATGTGAACAAACAATCACATTGATGGCTAAGTCTAGATGCTCCTGTATCTGACTCCCGAGGAAGAAAAGAATCATCCATCAGACTTTTAGGGTTTACTCCATACTTATGCAACTCTGTTGTTGTTAACCAACTAGCATCCTCCACTGGTTGTCCTTTCCATTTGACTAGATATTGAAAATAAACCTATCATTTGCTTCTTTTAGATACTCTTTTCTCCAAAACAGCTTCCACCTCTTTCTTAACTGTCTTTGGCACTTGTTCTTCCCAGTTCAAAGTTTGAACTTCATCTTTTGTAGTCTCCTCCTATAGCTCTATCTCTGTCTCTTTGTATGGATACAAATCTGCAACATTGAAGATAGGTGATATTCCAATTCCTTCTAGCAATTCAATTTCATAAGCATTAGTTGAAAACTTTCTTACAATTCTACATGGTCCTATCTTTTTCATTTTTAGTTTATTGTAAGTCTTAGCAGGAAATCTTTCTTTTCTCAAATATACCATCACTAAATCTCCCACTTGGAATTCTTTCTCTCTTCTTTTCATATCTGCTCTCTATTTGTATTTGCCACTGCTTTCCTACAATATGCCTTTGAAATCTTCTTGTAGTCTCTACGTATTCTCTTCAAACTCTTCAGCTTTTGCACTTCTTGTCTCCTATTTACCCAAATCTCTGAGTTCATACACACCTCTTGGATTGATACCAAAAACAATATGAAATGGAGTCATTCCAATAATTTGGTTTGGAGTGTCATTATAAGCAAACTCAACCTGAGCTAGTGCTAAATCCCACTTCTTAGGACTTTGATACACTAAACTTCTCAAAATGTTCCCTAAGCTTCTGTTTACCACTTTAGTCTGTCCATCTATTTGAGGATGGTATGCTGAACTGAAACTGAGGTTAGAACCTAGTTTCTTCCAAAGAGTTCTCCAGAAATTCCCTACAAACTTTGTATCTCTATCAGAAACAATACTTAGAGGGAACCCATGTAATCTTACAATTTCTGAAAAAAATAGATTACCAATATGTGTTGCATCACCAGTTTTCTTACATGCAATGAAATGTGTCATCTTAGAAAATCTATCTACCACAACATAAATAGAATCATTCCCCCTTTGAGGTTTAGGTAACCCCAAAACGAAATCCATGCTAACTACATCCCATGGTCAGTTTGGTATTGGAAATGGCTGGTACAAACCTGTATTCTAGTTTCTCCCTTTAGCATGTTGACATATCCTACACTTCTCAACAAATATTTTAACATCAATCTGCATCTTTGGCCAATAGTAAAAAGCATTTACCAGAGCAAAGGTTTTGCCTTGTCCAAAGTGACCAAATAATCCTCCACTATATTTCTCCTTGATTATGTTTTCCCTGATAGAACATTTGGGAATGCACAACTTGTTGCCTTTAAACAATAAACCTCCTTGGATAAGATAATCTAACCACTGATTTCTGTTATGAACTATTGGATTTTGAACTACTGTATAGATATCTTTGAAATCTGCATCATCTTTATACATTTCATCGATTTCTTCAAATCCTACAACACCAACTTTTAATTCTTGGATAATAAAATTTACCCTGCTTAAAGCATCAACAACTTTGTTCAACTTACCACTTGTGTGCTTTATCACAAAAGCAAAGCTCTACAAAAACTCTACCCACGTGACATGTTTCTGGTTCAATCTTGGCTGGTTGTTTATGAACTACAATGAATGATTGTCATAATACAATATAAACTCTTTTGGTAGAAAATAATGTCTCCATTTCTTTAAGGCTTGTACAATAGCATAAAATTCTTTATCATAAGAAGAATACTTCTTCTTAGCTTCATTTATTTTTTCACTAAAGTATGCTATTGGTCTCTGTTCCTGACTCAAAACTGCTCCAATTGCAACTCCACTAGCATCTGTTTCAACTTGAAATACCTTCTCAAAATTAGGTAAAGCCAAAATTGGTTTCTCCGTGATTTTCCTCTTTAGCAACATAAAATTCATGTCTGCTACTTTTTTCCACTTGAATGGTTGGTTAGTCTCCTTGATTGTTTCAAGAATTGGTGCACAAATATGACTAAAAACTCTGATAAATTTCCTATAAAAACTTGCAAGACCATGAAAGCTTCTTACCTCAAATATATTCCTTAAAATAGGTCAGTTCCAAATTACTTGGAATTTCTCTAGATCCATTTTCAACCCTTCTTTAGAAACTACAAATCCCAAGTAAATTAATTATTCTTTCATGAAACTACATTTCTTCAAATTTATCAGTAGTTTCTCTTTCTGCAAAGCTCTTAAAACCAATTTAAGATGATCTAAATGTTATTCTTTACTTCTACTAAAGTCTAGAATATCATCAAGATAAAAAATAACAAACTTGCCTGCATATTCCTTCAAGACTTCATTCATCAATCTCATGAATCTACTATGTGCATTAGTGAGTCCAAAAGGCATCACTAACCACTCATACAACCCACTGTTTGTTTTAAATGTAGTTTTCCATTCATATCCTTCCCTAATTCTTATTTGATATTATCCACTCTTCAGATCTATTTTAGTAAGATACTTTAACCCACTCAAACAATCCATCAAATCATCCATGTGTGGTAAAGGAAATCTATACCTAATAGTGATCTTGTTTATGGCTCCAGAATCTGTACGCACTTGCCATTCACCTCCTTTCTTTGGACTGAGTACTGTTGGTACAACACATGGACTAAGACTCTCTCTGATTAGTCCCTTATCCATCAATTCTTGCACTTGTCTTCCAACTTCTGCATTCCCTTAAGGAGTTAGTCTATATGATGCTTTGTTTAGAAAACTTGCTCCTGGTATTAGATCAATATGATGAATAATACTCTTGATTGGTGGCAATGCATTTGGCTACTCATCCACAATAATATCAGTAAAATAATTCAACATAATTTTGATTTCTTCAGGTAAATCATCTATGTTTGTGGAAGTCAAAATTAGCTTAGGTCTCCCTATGACAGCAAAATCTATTTCTTCACCTTTTTCAACCTCTTGCAACAACTCCTTTCCACTCATCAGCATAACACTATTTCCAGGTGCTCCTTTGTTAGCTTCATCCTTCAATGGCAACAGTGTATGTTTATTTCCATCCTTCTCTAGAGTATAAGTATTTCTCCTCCCATCATGAATATCACTCTGATCAAACTACCAAGGTCTCCCTAGCAATACATGGCATACATCCATTGGCATTACATCACACAATATCACATCTTTATAAGTATCAATCTATATCTCTACCTTGCATTGTTCTATCACAATGATCTGATGTCCTTTCTGCAACCATGACACTTTGTAAGGAGTAGCGTGTAATGTCTTCACCACTCCTAGCTTGTCCACCATCTCTGTAGAAACAAGGTTATCAGTGCTTCAACTGTCAATTATCACTTTACAACATTTACCTTTAGATTTGCATGTAATTCTGAATAAACTCTTCCTTTGAGATGGTCCTCCAATCTCTTTCTCCGCCTTAAGCAATGCCCTTTTCAACAACATGGATTCTCCTACTTCAGGGGATTCTTCCTTGTCTGTAATTTAAGGTTTTTCTTCCTTTGTCTCAACCACATTCACATTCCTCTAACTTGTTGTTTTATTATGAGGACAGTCCCATGATCCATGTCCCCATTCTCCACATATGTAACACCAAATATCTCTTCCTCGGCCTCTTCCTCTAGGTGAAAATCTTCCTCTATTAAAATCTCCTCTCTGTGGTGGTCTACTACTTAAACTTCTTGCTTCATGCTAATGTTGCTGACCCCTTGGTCTAGTAGTTTCTCTACCTCTTACTAAAATTCTTCCTCTATTCCTATGATTTTTTTCCCTCAACATCTTCTCCTCTGCCTTCAAACCTACCTAATAGGAATCTTCAATAGTCTTTAGACTCAGCAAGCTGATCTCATCCTGTATGTCATATATTAAGCTATTGATATATTTGGCTACCTTCTCCATGTCATCCTCTGCATGTCATACTCTAATACTCAATCTATAAAACTCTTTTGTATATTCTTTAACACACATTCCTTTTTGCCTTAAATTCTGTAACTGTTTGAAAAGGTTTAACTAATAGTCTTTTGGCATAAATTTAGCTTTCATTTTACTCACCATTTTATCCCATTGCTTGATCTTGGACTTTCCTTTTCTTGTTCTGGATGTCTATAGTTCATCCCACCAAATAGCTGCATGACCCTTCAATCTGGTAACTACAAATTTCACCTTCTTCTTGTCATCAGCTTCCTCTTCATAGTCAAAATATTTGTCTAATGAACTGATCCAATCTATTATCTCTTCTGCATTGAGACTCCCTTCATACGTAGGGATTTCCACCTTTGGTTTCCACCTACTTTAGCCAACATCTTGATAACTCTGGTAGTTTCATTTTCCTCCTCTTCTTCTTCCTCAGAAGATTCTTCTTTAGCACTGTCAGTACCTACATCAGGGGTTCTTCTCTAAGCAATCTCAATTATTTCCATCCTCATACATAGACTCCGGATCTCTTCCAGTAGAACTGCATTTGCTTCAAGTCTTCCTCAACCTATGCCAGCTCCTCTCCTCGGTGGCATGTATACTGCAATCAACCTTAATCTCTATGCTTTGATACCAAATGACGTAGGAGGTTGGTGAAAACAAGGTGAAGCCTTCAAAATAGACTATTGGTTACTTTATAACCAATCAGGTGCTTTCAGTGGATTCTATTTGTGGCTTACTTTACACTAAGGGTCCCCACTTTTCGCCTTTAAATGTCGATCCCATGTTGACTTTTGCTTTTTCCTTTTAAAACAGGCACTCCACTCCACGTCATAGATCTCTTCTCTCCAAATCTAACGGTCCTTACTCAACCCGATCAATAAAATCATCCTTTGATCATCCACCGTTGATCAATCACGCATTTGATCCAATAATTCACAAGGATATCGGGTGAACCACTTTCACAGAGAATACCTACTTGATAAAGTGGTTTTCTCTCTCCACCCAAGTGCTATGTGTCGCTTGGTTAGTGGAATCAGGTGACTACCCTGAAATACCACTTACAACCTTTCTGTCACCCGATAACCACCTTCACTGTTTAAAACCAGCCTTTACAATATAACCACATGCATTAACTTAAATTAAGTAAAGCGCTTAATGAATGTTTTAACACTTAACTCCAAGATTAACCCTTAACACTAAATGACCATGATTTAGTGTTAAAACACATAAAAACTGAGATTTACCATTAAAATATGAAAACAGAGAAAATACTCGGTTAATTGTCTGAACGCGAATACACAGAAATAAACGAGAGTTCACACCAGGATTACCACACAAATACACATTGAATCAATTTCATTATTATAATATCAATTACAGAGTCTTGGCCCTCTCGGCTCAATTATAGCAATTTATTTGACTTCTGTCTCAAACCCTATCTATCACTCAAACTCTCGCCTCTCACTAAATCCTCAATCATCTCAGCTCATCTAATCTTTTTCCATTACATTTTCTTTCTTTTATGAATCAATCCTATTCTAACTGCACTAACAACTCGATCTCTATTTTGATCAATCTAACAACCAAATCTCTATCTTTAAGCTCTATTACACACCTATGCTAACAACTTAGCCCTTAATCTAAAATAAGACAATTTCCTAACTATTTCAATAATGAAGTAAAACTCATCTTCGAGAGATCCAACCCTCTCTACTAAAACTGACTTTTGACCACTCAGGTCATGAAATTCAACTCATTTAGCCACAACATGTGAACAAACAATCACATTGCTGGCTAAGTCCAGATGCTCCTACATCACCTTCTCTCTCTCCCCTCCATCTATGTGTCTCCCTCTTTCTCTCTTCCCCTTCTTTCCCTATCTCTCTCTTCCCTCCTCTCCTCTCTCCCTCAACCTCTCTCTCTCTCTACCCTCCAGATTTTTCATTATCTCCCTCCCTTTGTGCCCACCCCCTCTCTCCCCTTCACTTTTCCTTTTGTCATCCCTTGGATGCTTAGTTAATTTATGTTGGTTCTTACTAACACTATTTATGTTATATAGATTTCACATCTTTAAATATAAAAGTATTCTCCTATTTAATTTTATTAAAACCTTAATTTAATTTCTATGGGAATATTTTTAGTATTGGTGAGGATAAAGAGTTTAGATATATCTAAAAATTAATTATAACCTTTTTCCTTTTAGCTTCAATCTAAAAAATGTTATAAAATAAAATTAAAATAATTTTTTTTTTGTGAAATATGTTATGGTTTTTGGGCATGTAGTATTGATAACCCTTGGTATTGGCCCACAATATTGTAACAAAGCCTATTTACAAGTTAATAATATCCATGGTAAACTAGGGGTGAATATCCATGGTTAAGAATCTTGTCATATTGTTAAAATATATTTTTATTGTGAAATACGTTATGATTTTTTTGCATGTGGTATTGATAAGCCTTGGTATTAGCCCCATGCTATGATAACAAAGCCTATTCACAAGTTCATAATATCAATGTAAAAGTGAGGGTGAATGTCCATGATTAAGAATCTTGTCTTATTGTTATAAAATATTTTGATTGTGAAATAAGTTATGTTTTTTGGACATGTGGTATTGATAAATTATGGCATTGGCCCATGGTATTGTAACAAAGTCTTTTTACAAGTTAATAATATCCATGGTAAAGTGGGGGTGAATATCCATGGTTATTAATATTTTCATATTTTTTTACAATATTTTGATTTTGAAATAAGTTATATTTTTTTGGTATGGGCTATTGATAAGCCATGGTATTGAAATAGATCCTAGTTTTTACAGGTTAATGATATCCATGCTAATGTGGGGGTGAATATCCATTGTTAAGAATCTTATGATATTATTATAAAATATTTTGGTTGTGAAATAAGTTATGGTTTTTGGGCATGTGGTATTGATAAGCCATGGTATTGGCCCATGTTATTGTAACAAAGCCTATTCACAAGTTAATAACAAAATCAAAATATAACAAATTGATTTTTATTATTGTAAATTTTTATTAATAAACCCAACATTTAAATGTCTATAGTTATCTGCGTATCACTTTTATTTATTTTCTATTTTTTAATTAAGTTTATATTTAAAATTGTTTATATACTTACATTACACCCACACATCTACTCTATACTGAGCATTTTCATTATTAAAAAAAAATACATTAAAAAATTACCATCAAATTTAATCTCTAACTTCTTTAGTAATTAGTCCTAACATTTTAATGGGAGCTCTGTAGACAAGTCCAAATTATGTAATGGAACCTCTTTAGAATGATGACTTCAAAGGGAAAACAACTAAAAAATTTAACTTGGGGGAAATGACTATCCAACCATAGCCATCAAATTTGAATATAAAACACAAACAATTTAAATTAGTTTTCCAAGAAAAAATGGCAGTGTCTACCAAGGCCACACCTAGGATGGCCAAAAACATGCGGGGATGGACAAAAATTGGCCTAGATCTTGCAAAAAAAAAATCCGAGTAAAATTGTTCGAATGATATTTTTACGGAGAAAAATTCTAAAAACCTATGTTATCTAAATTCTTGAAAATCCCAAAATTGGCCAGGATCTTGCAGTTTTTTTCGCAGTAAAATTGTTTGAATTATATTTTTACGGGGAAAA
The DNA here is from genome assembly GCA_031772625.1 of Pinus tabuliformis. Classification (NCBI taxonomy): domain Eukaryota; kingdom Viridiplantae; phylum Streptophyta; class Pinopsida; order Pinales; family Pinaceae; genus Pinus; species Pinus tabuliformis. The sequence goes on along the minus strand of CM062814.1, from coordinate 424,251,771 downwards.
TCTAAAACCTTATGTTACCTAAATTCTTGAAAATCCATAACTATAACCTAGATTTAGAAAGTATTCTGCAAGAGCCATAGCAAGGGTATATTATTGATAAAGTTATATGTACAACTGTGAATAATTTGAAAAACCACTTCACATTTTCAGCAACCAAAAATATACAAATCGTTACAAAATAGTCCAACAATACTTGAGGATGGCTCGCATGAAGAAAGCATTGAGGATGGCTCACATGAAGAAGGCATTGTAGGAATTGCTCTGCTCAAATACATAGTACTCTAATCTTTGTGCTTTGAGCACTCCGGGAATTTCTTTTTCATTACCTTCATCATTCACCAATGGCTACCAACGGTTTTATAAAAAAACGTTTCGTTGTGGGTGCATTGTTTTTTTATCGTTCACAACAAAATTTAATGTGATTTGGGTAATTTGAGACCAGATCTATATAGGTATTTATGATTTCCTCTAGATATCATTTAATGTGATGTGATTTTTATTCATGGCAGATGTGCTTTGAATGTAATACAGGGAATCCAACATGGGCATTGGTCACTTATGGGATTTTCATTTTCCTGGATTGTTCTGCATCTCATCGCAGTCATGGTGTTCACATTGGCTTTGTCAAGTATGTATTTTAATATTTACTACTCAAATTGCAATGTGTATTTCTTTGTTTAGGCACTAAAATTGCTCAAGGGTGCTTGTCCACTTTGTGGTTCCTTCTTGTACTTGTGATCTATGTAAGAAAATTGATTAAAAGTAAAGTAGCATATTCTGTTTTGAGGGTTTTGTTAACTTTGTGATGTCTTCTTCACAACAAGTTTTTTAAATTAAAACTAATATGGCATATCCCTTTCTGAGGACTTTGTTTAGCATGAGTGTCACTATCTCCTTGTAATGCATAAATTTTTTTGTGCTATAGGATACTTTAAATTAGCTACTATTGGTCACTGACCGAAAAATAGTCGTTTATATGCAAATTTTAGTCCTTTTTTTAGTAACTAATTAGCCATTTTGTATTAGTGTTATATGTAAGAGCATGTTCTTTTCATTCTATTCCTATTTCTAAAAGCTACTCAAATTCACCTCCTTCCTCATTGATGTACATATGATCTTCTCATCCACACATGAGCTTCTTTCAACCTGGTTGCTCAAATAAGTGGCCATGAGATTCTTCTTATTATCTTTGTTTTTTTTCTTCCAGTTAAGATCTGGATGCAACTTCCAACACTTCTCCTCTATATGATCATCAATATTACAGTGGATGTAACAGTTCCTAGGATCTTTACACTATTATGCTACAACCACTTTCCTTTTATCTTTCCCCCTTTCCAGTGCTTCTTCCCCTCTTTAGAAGTGTCTTTATGCTCCTTCTACTTCTATCCATTTGGTTCCCTTTCTTCAAGCCTATGTTATATAGGTATTGTGCTTGTACACAAGCCTCGCCCACCAATATGGGCTTATAAAACATTAGTTTCTTCCATAGATGGTTGTGTATGCCCCCCAGATACTTGAGGAATAAATCTAGGTTCTTTGGGGAGATATCCAACATTTTGGCCATTTTTCTAATTTTTGTGTTGTACTCCTATACACTTTTCCCCTACTTCTTCCCGAAGTAGTGCCACTGGATTTGCTAGTCCTCTACATATCCAATAGGGAAAATTTGTGACCTGATGAGGGTTTTAAACTCCACACACTTAGTCACAAGAGTATATATCTCCAACCTCAAGGTCTACATGTGGCTTTCCCCCTAGGTCAGGGCATGGCCCTTTAATTCTAGCCTTGCAAATGAAATCTCATGTTCTTCCTCTATATGATGTACACCAAAATAAAAAATTCAATTGTTACAACTAGTGATTTAGCTTTATAGCATCGATCTCATAATGATACAACTTGATATTTACCTTCACTTCCATTTTGAGAAAGGACTATGAATGATTCATGGATCTTGAACTAGGTTGATCTTTTTTGAGTTCTTTCTTTGGATCCTTCTTGGCTTCTTCCCAATATATTGATCTCCCCACTGATTAGACCTATGTGTTAGAACCCTCATCTTCTTTGAATAACCCCAAATTATTGGTTAGGGCTACCATGAGGAGATTCACATTATGGTTTATTTTTGCAACTTATGCTTCCAACTGTGAAAACCTCCCCTTTACACGATCTTAAGGATTATTCACAAATTCTTCAACCATGACTGGGGTTTTATGATTTTTGGATTAGCCAATATACATACTCTAAAAATTCCCACAGTATACCCAAAGAAAATTTCTCTTAAACCAATATGATACATAAAATACTGCGGATGTTCCACTAGACAATTTTTCACAAAAGATTTGATAAAATTATACTTAAAATTTTGAAATATACACTATGATGGTTTATTTCTCTTTAGATTTCTAGATCTGAAAATTATTGTTTGTTGTGTGTGTATGGAAATTAAAATTATGAAAAAATTAGATAAAAATGAAATTAAAACTCACAAACCATAATTGGCACAATATATAACCTCATAAAACCTTTTAGGAGAAAACCCAACTAGAAGGTGAGGTCTTTGTGCTCTATTTTTCTGAATAGAAAATGGATATAAGTACAAAGAGTAAGGCTTATGACTCATGGGATAGTATGTTGCACAAATCCACTCTATTTTCTCTTTCCCTATCCCTCTCATCTATTTCACTTGTTTATGGAGCAAAATTCCCTCCAAAAAAATGGAGCCCCTTTTTCTCCAAGTGGCCTAGTTATAACACAACTTGATAGCCTACCAATGGTTAGGTTTGACTCTTTCAAATCTTACTTAGAGTTACAACATTGAATATTATAGATTCTTCTTCATCATGATCATGTGGCTATCCCATTTTGCATGAGAAATGTTGGCTAACATGACATCCTTTCAAATTTTGGTGGTCTAAACAGGAATGTCAAATTTTGAGTGGCATAACTCTTTCAAACAAACTCCAATTCAGGAAATGATTGCATTGTTGAAAAGGTATCTATGTGTATAACAAAAAAAAAAGGTGTCACACTAAAGTGGAAAGGATTTACCCAAAAAAATTCCATTTAGTGCCTCAAATTTCTCCTCAAAGGTTTCAAACCCCAATTTTCCTAAAAATGTCCCACTAGTAACAGTGGTCCCGTGAGGTAATTCATCCACTCTCTCAACTCTAAAATTATTGATATGGATGAGATACAATATGAAGATACAAATCGGATTAGATTAAGTGAGACACAAGACTAAAGTGGCCTTGGAAGGAAACAACAAATATTTAAAGAGAAAAGAGCTCAAGAATAGATTGATGCAAAGTATCAATAAGAGAAGACATGGAGCTTCTTCGATTGGCATGTTAGGGAGCACAAGTTTTATGTGGTGTTTGAGAATTTGTGTAAAATTATATTATACTTAGATTCTTTTGATAATAATCCATAACAAAGGGTTCGATAAAGTATAAGTTCTAGCTTGGAGTGATAGAGTGGGCCAATCAACATTTCAAGATTGAATACCTAGGCCTAATCCCTTTTGTAAATAAAATTCTAAATGTATATAATTACTTTGTTGATATTTTATTTTATCATGCTTAATGAGAATTCAACATCTAAGTAAATAACTTATCAAAGGAAGATTTTGTTTTAAGGGTTTGAAAATAAACCATGACAAATGGTTTTGAGATAAAATAAGGTCCATCAAAGTGGTCAATCTCTGTGTTATTTCTCAAGAGTGTAAATGAGAACCAAAAGGCCTCCCACCATGGTACCTTTTTCCCTCCAACTAATACAGAGCCAAGCTTTGTAGATTGATATATATACCTCCATATGCTTCAGTAATTTCTAAAACCTTTACCATGTTAAACATGTGAGAAAGTATTTCCTATGAAAGATTAAAAGGAGACCAATCAATAGGAAAACCTCTTCTGTAACTGTGATACCAACATTTAAAACTAGGGAATGAAAAAGAATATCAACCTTATTAAGATAGGATACTAGTCCTTAAAAAGAGGTGTCAATAATACTATCACCATCATGATCATGTTCCTTGATATTTGAATTAAATACAAAACCGTAATTGCTTCCACCTTCTTGGAATTAATTTATGTATGCCTAATCAATTCAAAGACTCTCAATATATATTAAAATTATGAGAAATTTTTTTTTTGTTTTAAATCATTAGAAAGTGGTATAAGTTACAATTATTAATAATTCAAAACAATAAATGATTGGTAAACACCTATAAGCACCAAAATCTTACTACATGATACATACCACATTTCTAATATATATATATATATATATATATATATATATATATATATATATATATAACTAACTAAATTATCATTTTATTTTAAATTATTAGTATTAATAGTAAATAATAAAGATAATTAATATATAATTTAAACATATATACATTTGAGAAAACATGGCACACAATTCTTAATCATGGAGATTTACCCTCACTTCATAATGAAAATGTTCTATCTATATAAGCTTTGTTACAATATCATAGGTCAATACCATGGCTTATGAATACTACATGTCTAGAAACCCATAACTCACTTCAAATGACACTTGTTCATAACACATTTTTTTAATTAATTTATCTATTTAAAGGGTAAAAATGGCATAACTACTTTGAGGATAAATCTTAATATTTGAATGAATATTCTATAATATTTTATGGACACTAAGCTTTTATCATCCATTTAATAAATATTGATAAATAAATTAAATTTTGAAAACTCGATTGAAAAATAAATACAACTATTAACATAACCAAACCATATAACAAAATAAATAAAATAGTAAAAATACATCCTTTAGATGCCAGATCTGCCATCAAATAGGGCACTTGCACAACATATGCACAAAGAAAAGGACAAAGAAAATAACGCAAAAGAAAAGAAGATGGTAGTTCCCAAACCCGACTTCTTTAGATGAAGAGGATGAAGAAATGGATGAGACCTAGCAACATCAAGAGTCACAAGATCAACAAGGTTCTCAAAAGGAGGGAGAAGAGAAGATGAAGGATCAGGACAAACAGACAGAGAATCCCAATAATGCAGCAATGGTAATGATTCATGTGAACGAATACGAGGAAAAGAGAAACAATCAAGACTCAGATGGAACAAAGCGATCTCATATTTCTGAGAGCTCACACTCAGATAAAGAAGCCCCAAACATTTCAAGAAGTCATGAGTTGGAAATAGTTACCACTACTCCATCTCTTGGAGTTTGGCAAAAATTTCAAAAGAAGAAAGGAAAAAAAGAATAAACCAGTTTATCTGGCCAAATGTAATTTTATTTTTATTTTTTTTGTAGCCTGGCTACTATGTGTGCTTAAAGAACATACACGGCTCCTCAGGGACAATATATGAATGTACTTGTGCATCTACTTTATGTAACTTTTTATTTTTATTAATAGAAAATTATGATTTTTCAATATATATATATATATATGTATGTATGTATGTATGTATGTATGTATGTATGTATGTATGTATGTATGTATGTATGTATGTATGTATGTATGTATGTAAAAAAATGATAAATCAATACAACAATAATTTTGAGAATTAAATAATTGATGATGATGATGATGATGATGGTTAACGTCCACTGAGACCAAACAATGATCTATCGGACCTAAATAAACAAATTATTTATTTTCATTTAAGTTTTTATTCCTATGCTCAAAAAGTTTGGAGAGAAGCCTCCCGAGCTCACTATAATTTTGACATTGTAAAAGGCTAGGAAGGTCAGTGTTGTAATAAAGATTGTGAAACTAAGATCTAATGTGGTTGTACATGGGGCACTCTAAGAGGAAGTGGTTTTCATCCTCGATGTTCCTATTCTCACATATATGGCAGATCCTTTCCATCCATGGCATTTTAGGAACTGCCCAAAAACCTGTTTCACTATGGAGCTCATGAGAATTCGTTCTAATCTTTGCTATATTAATTTTTTTCTTTGAGCTAGTTAGAATAGAGAGATACTTTTGATCTTCTAGGGTGGGGTTGATTTTCTTTTAGCTGCTAAATCTTTCTCACACCACATTTTTTCTTTGAACTTAGAACTAACAATATCTTTAATGTTATTTATGTTTTGCAATGCATCATTCTCGTTGCTATCCCAATAGTTTAACCAGGCCCTTGTGTCTTTATGCCACCCTTCATTGAGCCTTAGGTGGTTTTGGCTGGAATTTAAAGCTAGCTTAGGAAGTCTATGATTGTTTATGTTATTGAGTTTGTGCTTGTACAACAGAAACCTAAGCATAGCTAGGATCTCAATAGGGGAAATACCTGCTTCTATAAGGAGAATAGGATAGGGTGTATTACTTTTAATTTTCAGGTTATAAGTTATAAAACATTTCTGGATTTTCTCAATCTTTCTCCATGATTCTCTGGAGATGTTGCAACCCCAAACCTCACAGCCATATAAGATAACAAGAGTGACTAAAGTTTCAAAGAGGAACCTCTTTTTATCCCACATTACAAGGTTTGTTGTTTTACAATTATTTTCAAGACCAAAATAAGCTTTCCAGCCCCCATTAATCCTTTTCTCAATGCTATGGTTCCAGTTGAGCTTGTGATGAATATCAATTCCTAGGTACTTGTAAGAATACACTTCCTCCAAGTTATTATTTTCATACAAAAAATTAGCATAAGTGTCCTTCTTGGATTTGAAAATCATAACTTTTGTTTTTCAGTCTTAACAGTCATACCCATGGTAGAGCAAAAATCCTTAAGAAGCCTGAGTTGCTTATCATAAGAATAAAATATTATAAAAGGAGAAAAATAAAATTATATAGAAGAAAGGTAAACAATGAATTAATATATCAAAAGATTAAAGAAAATTCTAATAATTAGTATAAAGGAAAATATATATATGTGTGTGTGTGTGTGTGTGTGAAATTAAACAAATACAAGGTTTTTAAAATTTCGTAAACTATAAAGATTCAAGAAACCTCTATTTGCCTCATCTTTTTTTGAAATTAGTTATAATATTCCCTATACCAATTACATCATCATATCCTCTATAATCATAATAAAAAAGATATTAATCTAAAAGGATCCTTATTACATTCTTCAAATGTTTATATTTTAAACTAGCATAGATCCATCTTAAATATGGATATAATATGAGCCGAGAGGGATCCAATTTCTTCATGTGCAAATTTTTTCATGAGTCGACATTATTTCAATGTTTTGTGTAGTTATTTAGTTTTTTTTTTTCTTGGCATATATGAACAAAATTTCAACTTTGATGACAGAAAAACAATGTTACACATCATACTAGGTTGTAGAATGAGCCTCCCAGCTCAATCGAAATTAGAATATTATATAACTATATGGTTAAGTAGTTTTATTTTAAAATATATTTATTATTATTTTAATTTAATTATTAATAATTAAATAGATGATAAGAATTTAATTTTCATAAAATATTTTAGAATAATTTTAATAGTATACACAAATTAAAAGTTGATATTTACTTTCAAAGTATTATGTTATTTTTCCCTTCTAATTAAATTTATTAATTAGAAATATATATATATATATATATATATATATATATATATATATATATATATATATATATGTCATATCAAATGAGTTATGATGAGTATGTGGCATTGATAAGCCACAATATTATAACAAATCATACTTATAAATTAAGGATCTCAATGATAGAGGGGGTATCCATGGTAAGAATCTTGTTATATGTTTTTTTTTAAATATATATATGTTTAAGTTATATATTAATTATTTTTATCATTAATAATGGTAACACAATTTGAATAATTGGAATGGATAATGTCTTTATTTTAGTAATTTGATCGAAAAACCGGAGCTGAAGATGAACCCTAGCCGACTTACTACCGCCTCCCCTCTTTCGACTACCGTTTGGCCCCTGCTCGGCCATGCCGCTGATGGAGACGAGCATCTAACTCAAGGAACGCAGACATTCTCTCTCATTTCTGTTCTGAATGATTTTAAATATCTCCTGAGAGCTCCCCCCCATCTATTTTACTCTGATCTGGTCCTTGGGGCAGCCTATTCTTGGCCCTCTTCTGCGGCAACTAGATACAGCAGCCCCCATCAGATTGCAGATGCATTGGATAAGAACGAACATGCAGAATATGTTCTCGTTTTTCCCCAGGCGGCCGCTATTGGGAAGAAATTCTTTGCCCTGAAAGGCTGTTCAATCATATTTATACCTTCTATATCCCCCCAGAATCGCCATTACTCTGTTTCTGACCCTCAGAACTCTTCAAGCTTCCTGAATCGGCCCGGATGGAGCATCTGGAAAATATTTGGTGCGGATCGCAATGACAGAATCAATGACCTTAGGATTTTCTCCTCATCTCCTCTCAAACCCCCGCGGCAAGTTCAGGAAAAGAAAGCCCTTCAAAGTTCCAGCCTCCTCACGTCTCAGATATGCAGAAGCAAGCAGCCCTCTGATCTTTCTTCCTCATTCCAGATACTGATCAGGATAAAATCGGGCAAAACTCTGCTACAATGGGTGAAAGTGTCGGATCAAGTGAAAGACCTCAAGCTTGCTCTAGAACCCAGGTTAAGGATTCCCTCAGCAGCTCATCGACTCCTCCATGAAGGTAAACAGCTCGAGGATCTTAACCCCTTGTCTTTTTACAGCATTAATAGAAATGCTTCCATTGTTTTTACCTTATGTTTGAGAGGGGCAGCTGGGGGTTAGTCCTCCTCAGATGGGGCATTTTCTTACAAGGACGCTGTCCATGCTTAGTTGCCTAAAATAAAAGCTCCACCAGCTCAGGCTCCCAAGCCCTTTCTGGTGGACAAACTAGAAGAAACCCCCTCCATTGAAATAAAGCATCCGTCACTGGATGAGAAAACACAAAAGTTTGTTGAACATGCCATTATCTGCAGGTTCAATGGGTTATGGCCATGCACAACAGACCTCTACCAATGGCTTCACTCTAAATGGACCAACAATTGCAAGGTTTTGTTATGCTCAAAGGGATTCTTCATCTTAGTGTTTGCTTTTGGTGAGGACTATCAAAAAGCCTTAACTGATGGCCCGTGGTTCTGGGGGGCAGCCAGTCTATTCCTCACACCTTGGTTCCTAGATTTTGATCCTTCTACAGCAGTCATCACCAAACTCCCCATCTGGGTCAGACTTCCAAACCTCCCAGTGCATCTATGGCACTTTGTTGTATTCCAAGGGATTGGCGATTCTCTAGGCCACTTTCTAGATACAGACATCACTAGAGGGGAAAAAGGCTTATATACCTTTGCCAGAATTTGTGCAGAAATAGACATGAGCAAAGGTCTCCTGGACCAAATTAATCTCAAAATTGGAGACTTCCATTGGACTCAAACCTTAGATTACGAGAACACAGCCTTTTGCTGCCGAAATTGCCATCATACATGACACCTCCAAAGCTCTTGTCCCTTGATGCTGGCCCAAAAGAAGAAAGCAATTCCTAAACAGAAATCCAAAAGCTGGAAGCCACATGATCCTGCCCCCATGGACGATATTGGCTCCAGCTCGGATGAAGAAGAAGAGAATAAGGAAGGATTGGCAGCAGAGCCAGCACAGGATCTGCCATCGACTAGTCCTGTGGCTCCATCTATTCTACCAATCTCACAGAAAAGGAATCATGATTCCTCCACCTCGGATTCAGACAAGGAGGCCTCTCTGCCAGCTCATCTCAGTTTGCAGATCATGCCAGCTCAGCAAAGTCCTCTTGATTGGGTCAAAGTTGGTAAAAAGAAATGGAAAAAATGCCGAATAGTAGATTCTACACATGTTGGGTAGAATCCTCTATTCTATTCTTGCTCCTCTGTTCCTTGCTCCTCTGTTCCTCTTGCTTCTTCGTGCTCAGTTCTGCTCTCTTCTCTTCTTCTCTTAGGAGCCGAGGTGGATAGCCTATCCTTTCCGGCTGCCTGTGTTCTTATCTCTCTTGCTTGTAAGCTCTTATTGTACCATACGTTTTCTTAATAGATTTAGTTTTTACTGAGAAAAAAAAAATGGTAACACAATTTGAAATAAATTTATAATTATTTCTCATCTATTTTGGAATAGAGCTTCCCAAATTTTAATTCAATTATTAATATTTATTAGATGGATGGTAAGGAATTAACCTCCATGAAATATTCTAGAATATTCTTAATAGTATTCACAAATCAAAGGCTCATATTTATTCCAAAGTAGTTATGCCATTTTCCCCCTTTTAATTAAATTGATTAATTAAAAAAATTCTACATGTACAAGTGTCATATGAAATGAGTTACTGTTTTTTTGGCATGTGGTGTTGATAAGCCATGGTATTGGATTATGGTATTGTAATTTAAAGCATATTTCTATATTAAAAGTCTCCATGATAAAGTGGAAGTGAATCTCCATGATAAATTTTTATATATACACAACTTGAGTGGGCCTAATGGTTAAGAGCATGTGTTTCCTCCTAAAAAGTCATAGGTTCAAAACCAGAGGGGGGTACAGTATGTATGCCTTTTTAGACTTAGCAGTCAAATCGTTGCGTAGAGGTGGGTCCCTTGACCCACAAAAAAGCGGGTCTCATGCACCAATTTGGTGTCTGGCTTGGTTGTGACCTTAAAATTGGTTAATAATATATATATATATATATATATATATATATTTTATATATTAATATATATATATAAATTTAATATAATAATATATATATAGTCAGTTTTTATAATTTTTTTAATCATAGCAATGTGACATGCATCATGAAGTAAACCTTTTGATTATTATGATGTAATTATTCTTATAGGTGGTTACCAAACTTTTAGTTTATATGACTAAGATAGTTAATATGATGTTGTTTTTATTAGTCACTTCCAAGACAGGACTCTAGCAATCGATTTGTCTATTGACCACTATTAGTTTAGCATTGAAGAATACGACTTATAATCTTTTACTTTGAAAAACAAATATTTATACATTTGATTGGACCATAAACTTGAAGGTCTTCTTGTAATATTTTCCCCATGTGGATAACTGCCTCATATTTTTCTCCTATAATTTTTGGACACAGTTGCAATATTTATGTCATTAATTTAATATATTTGTGGAGTGATTTTTCATTGTTAAGATTCATAGGAAGACCAACCAAAACATATTCAATTTACTATCTCGTAACTAAACTAACTTGATCCGAACTTAAACAAGAATGCAACAACTTACAAATATAATCATAAACACAGAGATGCAACAGAAAAACACTTCATTTCATTAATAGAAAAATATTGAACTATTCTTACAAATAGAATGGAAATAAGATAGCTCGAGCGATGGTAGCTTATCTCTAAGAAGAGATGTGGCGACTACATGCCTCTAAACTGTGTTACAATGAGGCTCAAGGGCATATTTATTATTGGAAAAAATGAGAAAACCATAAACAACCAAAACACTAACTCCAGGAGATGTAACACCAAGAGTTTGTGGGCCCCATTGGGGTTAGTTGGGTAGCCAACTTCCTGGGGTTGTAACTTGGTCATATTATCTCTGTTTGGCGCGTATGATACCTTGTTGGAAAGGTCTCTCTTATTACTACAAGTTTTTCTACACACCCTTGCCTACGGCTACGAGCCTATCATGAACCCCAAACAAATGCCATTTAGGGGGTTAATACTACTTTGATAGTTTAGGACCCAAAAAAATGTTAAAGATAGTAAATGTTGAAATGAACAAGGAAGCTGATGAAACTAACTGGGGGGTCTAGGTGGAATAGGCAGGGGGCCAGCAATATCCATCTGGATCATTCCTCCTCCCTTAGGAAGCAATGGTCCCCATTACGTGCAGAGCCTCCACAAGGTGAGGAAATTTATGTTCAACTTGGTCCTTGGTGAACCACTTGCCCTAGTGAAGGAGTTGGCCTACTTTGACAACTTGATATAGTTGTATCCTCTATTAGCAAGTGTTATTGATCTCTATTTCCATGATCTAATCAGTTGTGGCATGTTACATGTTGTCTGGGTTGAGTTTTGTTGGTGTGAGTTTTTCTGCAATGTCAGATGTGTCTAACAATGGTGGAAAGTATGGCTGAAGGAGAACTACATTGAACACTGGATGCAAACCAAGGAATGGTGGGATGCTGAGCTCGAAGGCCTTGTCACTGATGACCTTGGTGATGGTGTATGGCCCATATCAGATAAGGTGAAGCTTGCGGTGGGGTCCATCAAGGCGATCCTTCTGCAAATGTAGCCAAAATTTATCGCCTACCTAGAACTTGTGCGACACTCGATGTTGATCATGGTGCTGCTTGTACTTAGAATTGGCTCTGTCCAATATATCATGGACCTGTTGGTGGATGTGTTGAATACACTCAATGAAGTTGTTAACCCTTTTAGCCTCAGAATGAACATGAGCCAAATCTACCTGAGTGGCTGAAAATGGTATGGCCACATCAATGGGGTATAATGGATGAAATCCCAGCCCTACCTGAAAGGGGTTGTGGCTTTTTAAACTATGGAGAGCTCTGTTGTAGTTGTGTTGGACATAGGGGAGACTTTCATGCCATGTGTGTGGATGCTTCAAGTTGTACATGCACAGAATATGTACAATCATCCTATTGAAAACCTCTGTTTGGCCATCAGTTTGGGGATGGAAAGTTGTGGACTTAGTAAGTTTTGTATCTGACCAGAGACTTGAACAAAATGCACTTAGGAATCTGATGTCCCGTTATGAGACAATGGACTATGGGATCCAAAAGTTTACCCATACTCGCGCAAACAAGAGCTTAGCAGTGGCCTCTACTACGATACACTTCTTGTAGGCCGCCATGATGGCCATATTAGAGAATATGTCGATGAACACGAAAATGCAATCGTTGTCATGCTTAGTAGAAGGGAGGCCTGACATGTAATCCATAGAGAAAGATTCCCAGGGCCGGCTAGGAGTAGGTATAGGAGTATACATGCATTTCTTCTTCATGGTTGATTTGGCAATGGCGCAGGTGCTGCAGGATCTAATGTACTTCCCAACATCTTGACGAAGTTTCAGCCAATAAAAACACTTTGACAATACCGCCATTGTTTTCTCTACTGCAAAATGTCTAGTGACCTAATTGTAGTGCACCTCCCAAACCATCTTGGCACACTCACTTGAAGGAACACAGATTTGTCCTAGGTGGCATAACAATGTATCCTGAAGGTGAAAATTTCAAACTTTCTTCCCTTCTAGGAGTGTTTGGTATATGCTTCTGAATTCTAGATCGCTCTTGTAAAGATGTGGCCACCCCAATGTCTCATGCTCATAGGAGTCAAGCACAGTGATCAGAGCCATGATGGTGGTCGGCTGAGGAAATCAACAACATTATTGGTGCTACCCTTCGTATACTTAATCTTAATGTTCAAATGGAACTGTTGCAAATAGGTGGACCATTTCTGATGGTGATCGTTCTGCAACTTCCCTTGTGTTTGTATGAACTATAGAGGTGGGTGGTCTTTGTGGATGATTGTTTCCTTCCCCATATTGTAATTCTTCCATTAACATCAGGACTACACAATGGAATAAATTTATTTGTCATGAATAGGGTACTTTTAGACTGTGTCTGAAAGTGTCTCACTATGGTAAGACACTGGATGCCCATGCTAGGTAAGAACCACACCTATAGCATAGTCAAAGGTATTTGTCTCAATCTCAAATGGTTGTTGTAGGTCTGGTAATGTGAGCACTGGTGCAGAACCGAGGTGATTCTTCAACTCAAAGAACACTTGTTGTTGGGTTTCTGACCAAAACAAAATTGCTTTCGGTCTACCCTTGGTGACTTGACTTCAAGTCCAAGTGATATGAGAGAACCCCAACATGATACTATGGTATAAATTGGCAAGACCCAAAAAGCTTCGGAGCTCCGTTAGAGTGGTTGAGGCTGGCCAATCACAGATGAATTGTATCTTGGATGGGTCCACATGTACACCCTGCTCAACAATGATGTACACCAGATATTAAACCTGGGTTAGGCCAAAGGTGCATTTCTCCAAGTTAGCACATAGCTTGTGTTGGTACAGGGTTTGAAGGACCTATCGAATATGGTGGAGGTGCTCTTCCCAACTCTAGCTGAAGATCAAGAAGTCACCTCAATACACCACCATGAATGCATCAGTGAAGGGTCACAAGATGTCATCCATCAGTCTCATGAAGGTAGCAAGGGAATTCCTCAATCCGAACGGCATGACCAACCATTAGAAAAGGCCCTCCTTGCATTTGAAGGAATTCTTCCACACATCGGAGGGTTTGATAAGCATCTGGTGATAACCTTAATTCAAGTCAATCTTGCTAAAATATTTTCCCCCCTTTAACTAGTCTAGAAGTTCATCAATCCATGGGATTGGATACCTATTCCAGACAGTCATTGATCTAGGTGGATATTGGTGTCCACCCACCAATTCCACTTGGACCCCCATCATTGCTTTTTTCAATTTTTCATTTTCCTTAATTGCAGCATAGTTTACTATTTTTAGCAGTTTTTTGGGTCCTAAAATTCTGGAACCATTTTGAGGCCCTAAACGATGTTTCTTTGGAAATCTACTACCAGCAATTTTCTGTCTAAAATCATCTTTTCTATCATATTCCTCGAAGAGATCTTTCCAACAGGCTATCATGCGTGTCAAATGGAGATAATATGACCAAGTCACGATCCTGGGAAGTTGGTTGTCCAACTCACCCCAATGGGGCCCATAAACTCTTGGTATTACATCCCCTCGGGTTAAGGTTTTGGTTGTTTAGTGTTTGCTCTTATTGTTCAATAATAAAAAGGCCCTTGAGATTCATTGTAGTATAGTTCAGAGGCATGTAGCCACCACATCTCTTCTCAGAGATAAGCTACCATCGCCCTAGCTGGTGTATTTCCATTTTTGTTTGTAAGCATATTTCAGTATTTTACATTTATAAAAAGAAGTATTATTTCCGCTACATCTCTATATTTATGGTTATCTCTATAATTTGTTGCATTCTTGTCTAAATCTGGATCAGTGGTATCAGAGCGGTCTATTTTTTTTTCTCTGTTTTTCTTTGCATGTCCCTAATGAGGTCAGGATATAAGGAGTTAGGGCTGGACTAGTTGAATCTTTGCAAGACCAGTCTCTCAAATCCTGACGGCTTCCCATGGCAGATGAAAAGAAAGACGAGGGGATAAGAGATTCTATCAAAATCTTGCTCGAAGAAGCCCTCGAGCTAAAAAGGAACGTGATGATGGAAAACTTTGCCTAGATCCTTCAGCGGCTACCCAGGGGCGACGCATCGGCTTCCAACAGCTACTTTGGAAATGCCACACCATTTACGGTACAAGTTTATTTTGAAATCCCCATATTTGAGGGTCAAATAAATCCAGATGCCGTCAATAAATGGTTAAATCTGCTAGAGGTTTATTTTTCTATTCATGATTTTTCCAGTCGGCAAAATATTATTTTCACTCTTCTCAAATAAGTCCCGCACATCAAGGACTGGTGGGAAACCTACTGCGAGGAGAAGGATGAAAGTATAGGCTCACTATTTTTAGCCGCACCCACTTGGAATTCATTCCAAGATGCCATCAAGGAGTAGTACTACCCTGTTAGAAGCTATGAGGATCAATACATAAAGTGGACCACGCTGCGCCAGGGAAGGGACCAAGACGTGCCGGAGTTTACCAATATTTTCCATACCCTTCTCATAAAGTTGGGTATCAAGGATTCATAGTAGCATTTGGTACTCAAATACTACGGCTGCCTGCATAAGTACATCCAGGAAGAAATAGAATTCCTGAACATCTCCTCGCTCGGCATGGCATATCGATATGCCATCAAGGTCGAGCAAAAGTTTAAATAGAAGAAGTGAGACTTTGGATCTGTGAATCTAAATCAAGGGAAAGGTGCCCCCAAACTACAGAAAAAAGGACAAAGCCAAGGCGGGGTGGCCCAAGACAACCCGCCAAAGATGCAAGCAAATAATATCACCGCAAAGCCTAAAAAGGATATGGGAAAGTGGTGTGAGTTCCATAACAGCTCCACTCACAACACAAGTGTCGAGCCAAGCAGTCACTAGTGGTTGAGCTAAAGGTTTCAGAATCAGATGTATGTTCCAACTCTGAGTCAAAACCTGACAAGGGGAATGAAAAAGGGAAGCAGATTATTGATGCGGAGCCCAACGCCACCATTGCCACCACAAAGATCCAGAAGGAGGAACCCGAATATCTAGAGGAGGAGGAGCATCTCTTCCACTCCTAGATGTGGGTAAAGGGCTCCCCGCTACAGTTCATTGTCGACAGCGGGAGCCAAAAGAACCTCATTTCGGTAGAGGTCGTGAAGCGGCTAGGCTTACCAGCCATAGCACATCCACTGTTATGAAACTAGCTCACAAAATATGGAAAAGAGAGATCCATGCCTTAGAATTCAGCCTCTTCGAGGGGGCAACCTCCTTTACATTACATAAATGAGCAATTCTAGGATGATTCAAATGAAGAAACCTCCTTTATATATATAGGATTCTAAGGAATCACAATATAACCCAGCTGACCTAACAATAATAATATAAAGCCACAAAAATAACAATAGAGGGATTCTATGGGGCACAGTAATAACAATATGGGGACAATAGGGGCACAACAATATTAATAAGGATACAACTACAATAGTAATGGGGTAATAGGGACCCAACATGCCCCTCTCCTTCAAAAAAGTGTTGTCCTCAACGCTTCAGTAGTTCTGGATGCTTTTGTATAAAATTCTCATCCTCCCATGTGGAATCTTCAGCGGATAAGTTCTTCCACTTGATAAGATACTCTGAAATTGATCGATTTCATAACTGTCAAGTTCTTGTTTCTGTGACTGCTTCTGGTTCCAATATAATTTTTCCTTCCTCGTCAAGTTCTAGCAATATTGTTTGAACTGGGAACTTGTCACCTATAACCTTCTTTAAACATGAAACATGGAAAACTGGGTGCAATCAAGAAGCTGCAGGAAGCTCCAATTTGTATGCCATAGTACCGATCTTTTGCAACACCTTGTACGGACCATAATACTTTGGTGATAATTTATTATCCTTCTTAGCTTGCTTGAGGGACATTTTCTTATATGGTTGTAGCTGTAGGAATACCCAATCACCTACATCAAAACTTCTTTCACTGCGATGTTGATCTGCCTGTTGTTTCATTCTATTCTGTGCCAACACGAGGTTATCCTTTAAGAGTTGGAGGACATGTTTTTGATGTTTGATGTGATGTTCCACTGCTTGAACCTTAGAATTTTCTCTTAAATATGATGTGATGGATGGTGGCTGATATCCATAAAGTGCCATAAATGAGGTCATTTTTGCTGTTGTATGTAAGGAAGTGTTATACCACCATTCAACCAGAGGCAACCATTTGACCCATTGTGTTTGTTTATCAGATACAAAGCAACGAAGATATCCTTCCAAACATTTGTTTACTATCTCAGTTTGCCCATCAAATTGAGGATGATAAGATGAGCTATGAGCTAACTGAGTACCAATACAAGAAAATAGTTCTATCCAAAAATTTCCAGTGAAAATGGGATCTCTATCACTTAAAATAATCTTTGGGTTTCCATGTAGCTTTTGAATTGTTTCCATAAATGCAGTAGAAACTATATTGGCTTTCAATGGATGTGATAATGCACAAAAGTGTGCATACTTGGTAAGTCTGTCAACTACCACCATGATGACACTCTTTCCCTCAGACTTGGGTAAACCTGTGATAAAATCCATTGAAACCTCCTCCCAACATTGGCTTGGAATGGATAAAGTTTGTAATAGACCTGGTGTCTTAATTGTTTCTACTTTATTTTGTTGGCAAACCAAACATTCCGCCATAAACTTTTGAATATCTGATTTTAGGCCCTCCCAAAAAAATTCCTTCTTAACTATTATAGACATTTTTGGGCACTACAACCCCAAACAAACATGTCCATAAACCAGGGGCTCCTAAGTCCCTAAAAGTGTTGTTTCATACCCTAAACGAACAAGGTCAGCTGATTACATCATCTCCTAGAAGTTCTCCATGAAAAACTGCTCAGAACTGGTCAAAACTAGACCATCTCACATGCTCCATGGTCAAAGTGCGATGCATCCCACCTAATGCACACGGGAGATGTGATGCATACTAAAAGGCCCTTCTATGGGGTGCAATGGGCAAGAGTGGACAAATGGAAGAGACAATTTTTGAGGTGGATGATCATGGAATCTTCCAGAAACTTCTCCTGTGACACTTCCCTCTCTGAATTCACCCAGGGATGAGTAAGAGATCATCAATCTCCAAGTGGAATCAAGAACTATCAGAGAGATGACACTAATCAAAATCCCAGAAGTTGACTCACCCCCCTGCAATCATCTATATATGGATCCCTCATCCCAAAGGTCCAGGGGGCTGGAATTTTGTATCTTGTAAGGAAGTGTTGTTGGTTTCTTGTTGGAATATCATAGTGTTGGGTGATCTAAGATTTTCATGAGGTGAAATAAGGGATTTCATGCTAGAGGGTGATGCTAGGTCAGAATAATTGGTTGTAATCCTCTTTGCTTAGTATTGATATTAATAAATATATTCAAGTTTTCCTCCACATTCTTGTATGTTTGATGATATATGCATTTGTGTGGTAATACACATCTGGTCCTATATTGTTTATGATTGTAGATCTCTGTTCTTCGATAGTATTATGCTGCTTTGATTCCATAGGTGCTCTTTGAAGCTGGGTAGGGGAAGGAGAAGTGGCAAGGATCTGTCTGAAGGGAGAGGAACCAAGCAAGGAACCAAGTGCAAGATTGAGGTTGGTGTCCTTCATTCCACTCTTATCTACTTCTCATAAAGGAAAATGAAAGTAGTTTTAGTTTGTTTGTTTCTAAGATAGCTACCAGTCTTAGTGGGACTAGCAGCTTCGAGTGGACACTAGATTTCCCGATAACAAAATGGTGACTCCACTGGGGACCGAATAGATTGTCTGTTTGTCTATATTTGTTTTTTTATAAACTAAACAATCGATTTGCAAACTTTCTAATTGCCCTAGTGGTGGCTCTAGTAACCTCATTAGATCAGCCCCTGTGATTTCTATTTACTGTACATCACTTGCCCGACCTAAATCCCTGAACTCAGCTGCAAACAGTGACCCGGAACTCGGTTGAAGTCTCGTCCCTGGACCATCACACCTTTTACTCTTGGGAATCTGGATGCATCGCACTTCCCGTGTGCTGTAGGTGCGATGCATCACACTTTCCCTATGTTACAGGTGCACTGATCAGACAAGACCTCTTCTGCTCTCAGATTTTGGTTTCTGTTTTCACTCTCTTCAGCTCTATTCAGGAGTTTTGCTGTCTGTGATTAGTATACCACTGTGGAAACCCATTTCCTTTCCATCATTCCACCTCCATTGTGCAAAGAACTGTGAATGTTTTTATGTATTTTTTGCCATTTTCAGTTCTCTTTTACAAAGTAGTAGCATAGTCGAACTGTCATCTTTTGATTTGAAAGTGTCGCAAGTGTCGTTTTCAGTCAAAGAAAATAATTCTATTGTTCTTGATGGTCGATTATACAGTTGCTCTTGTATTTTATTTGAATTAGTTGTTTTTCAAGTGTCGAAAGCAGTTTTCAATTCAAAATAGTAAAGTGTTGTCATTATCTTCCTTTCATTTTTGAAGAGAAATTTGTTAGTATTGTCGCTTTGAAAAGATATTTCAGATTTGTACTTAGGATTCTTCTTGTCATTCACACATTAAGAAAGCTGAAAACAAATACATGCATGAGCATTTGCATTTAGACTGCTTGTTGGTTTGATTTAGGATAGTGCATCTAGTGTGTGCTCTCCGCTCTATGTTGAAAGAATACCATCTCTCTTTCTTTAGTAGCTAATATTTTCATTGCAAAAAGAAGATTAAACGATTGTCTATCATCTTAGATTGCATTTTAGGAATTGTACATCTACATCACGTGGTGAAGCTGAAAGGAAAATTTCTTAAGAAAGATCAACTTTAAAATAAATTTAATGAACCTAAAAACGCTTTGGAACCTAATGCACAACATCTAGAAGTCTAGGCTAGAGACATATTCCAACATCATAAAGCCTGGTAACTATCACTTTCAATGTTGGCTGGGTGATTCCTCCTCTTTGAGACGACAAGTGCCAGTACGGACTTGTGCTCCCACGTACCGTCGAGTATATATTGGGAGACCACAATAGGCTATATCCTTTATCCATAGGAAGCCGTGTCTGCCGCCCTATCGATCACAATGCACTGAACACAACATTCGGGAAGATTGACTGCCGTACCGTAAAAAGTATTCTGCAGTTTTGCGATTGGTTTGGTAATCCCTCTGTCTAGATTTCCAGAGTAGTATCTTTCGTTCCTTTTCAGATTCCTTAAAGGAAAAGGTCCATCTGAGGACTTGTCACTTCAGGCTCATTAAAAATCGAAGGCGACTAGAGTCATATTTTGTTTTTCCTCGACTCTTAAAAATTGAAAAAACAAGTTGTGTCAAAGCATCTAAAATTTATTTTAATCGGAATAATATCACCATTCTCGCATTTGTCTTAGGTTGAGAAAGATGGAGTCCACCAACCAAGGAGTTCCCCTTGGAGGAAATCCTAGTCCTTTCTCCTCTTGGGGAGATGTTGGTGCACCTCATATGGCCACATTGTCACTTCCAGGATTGACGATTGGCTTGCCAATACGGCTCTTCTCGACCTTCGTCGTTCAGAACATCGTGATTCTTGAAAAATCAAGTTAGCAACTGGATAATACTAAAATTACCCCCCAACCTTCTTCTTCATCCGATTCTCCCTCTCCTCCTTCCTCTTCGCTTGATAAAGTCGGTAAGGCCCAAAATCAAGTAACTAAGAAGGAGAAGAAGGGGAAGGAGAAGAAAGAGAAGAAGAAGAAGGAGCCAAAGGCAAAAAAGGGTAACCATGCGTCATCTAGTGAAAATCCACACACTGCACCATCTAGGCCTAAATCTCCATGTGTCATTTGCAAAGGAGACCACTATCATCGAGATTGTCCTTGCATCCCTCGGATCTTAAGGGACTGGTCTCCTCATTTGCACAACCCGGTGTCATCAACCTCTAAAGACCATGTTGAAAGTACACCATCAACTAGTGAAAGCGAAGCATTTGGACAAAAAAGGAAATGTAAATTTCCTTGTAAACTATGTGAAGGAAATCATGCCATCCACCGTTGTCCCTTCCTAGACGAAGCTAAAAGAGTTTTGGATGACCGTCTGGCTTCACCGCTACGGCTTCCTCCTGGATATAAGAAACTCTTGCCGAGTTCGTCACTGGTTGAAAAACCGACTGACACGCCTTTGTGGTCGGTCGAAGCACCTGTCATTGAAGATAAACCCACTGAATCCATACCAGACAAAAGTCAAAAGGTTGAGGCAGCAGTCGACCCGGTCTTGCCTTCAGAAGGTCCATCTTCAGATGACATAATCACCGAAGAGAATGAGATCGAAACCGTTCAAATTATTTTCGTAAACACAGACTCCGATGAACATGGGGGCAGTCTACCCATTCCTTTACCGTAGGAAGGAAGTTCGTTAGAGTCATATCCGGCCGTCTATTCGGTCCCACCTCCAAGCAACCTAGTCGTTTCCTTCGATTTGAATCTACTAGGTAGACCCCATGTACTGGCTAATGTACCATTTCGAATCATTGTAAAAGCTTACAAAATGATCGTGGTCAGTACCATCATAGATGAAGGGGCTTCTATGAGTATCCTTTCCTCAACTGTTTGGGAAGCGATTGATTCGCCATCGCTCCTGCTTGAGATGAGAAATCTGACAGGCTTCAACAAAGGAACCAGTCGACCGTTAGGGATCCTTCCCAATGTGCCCATAACGTTGAGAAGGAAAATTGTTTACATGAACGTAATGGTAGTCCAAGGATCTCTAGATTATAATCTACTCCTTGGACGCGACTACATGTATAGCATGGGAGCCATTCTCTCCTCACTCTTTAGAGTAATGTGTTTTCCACATGAAGGCAGAGTGGTTAAGCTCGTAGACCAACTGTCGTTTCCCGGATCACACATAGCTAATAGTCAAATACCATCCCTAAATGGTCTTTTCACGCAAGGAATGTCTCATCAATCTCCAATCCGTCCACCTGATGAGCGCGAGTGATTCGGGAGGACATGACTAAATCCCATGGGGCATGCACCCTGGCCTGCTCCAGCAGGGAAACTCTAGGTATAGAGTAGGTTTCCATGAAGGAAAATGACTGATCTGATACCTATCTGGGATTGGACTGGAATAAGATTCCTTCGTCAAGGTTAGGAGGTTGGGATTTAGAACCACCCTGGTCCAGATGGACTATGCCAAGAAGTGTTTCTATCTATGGTGTGGATGGAAACTATCTTGCGAAAGCAGGAACTTCTATATGGTAACCTGGAAAATTTTCACTATACCTGGGGGCATGCAAACCTTTTTGCCTGCAAGTGAAGAGCGACCATTTATTTTCTTAGTTTGTAGATTCTCAAACCCTTTAAACTCGTAGGATTGGTTGTTCCTAACTTGCATAAAGAAAGGATCCGGGGAAAAGCTTTGAAAGGTGGAAGCTCCATAAAAAATGGCATCTTAGATGAGATATCCTTATTATACAACTGGCACGAGCAGTTTTTATGTGGAGTTCAAGCTCGTTAAAAATTAAACATAAGCAATGAGCAAACGTTCCCCCAGAGTTTAAGCTCATTAAAAAATGAACCAATTTCTGGTAAATAACCATTGTGAATGCATTATCATCAACTTTGAGCCCTGGTCGTGTTCTCATCATCACCTCCACTCTATTTTAGCTGATCATTCACCTCCATTTGATTGTTTACCCCTTTTGAGGAACAGCTGCGAAGAGTGATCCTGTTAGCCATCCTTGTGACACTGCCATGATTGGAAAATTCCAAACCTTACCTGGAATCAGCTGCTACCCAAAATTATCACTCGTTCCTAAAAAACGAGTCTCCTTTAAGCTCTTTTCACCTGACTCGTAAAACATGAAAAGATTGTTGAGTGATTGGCCTCTCTAGCTCATTAAAGCGATCGGAAGTGCTATCCCTCCTCTATATTTTAATCTTTTTGGACCTGAGCGATTATTACACAAAAAGATCGAGTGCTTGTTTTGTTCAGCTCATTAAAAATACCGAAAATTCATCCCTTACGTATTATTTTATACTTTTTCGGACTTAAGGGATTATATGATGAGAAAGGATTATTGGAGTTTCCTTTACGTCCATTTCAGACTCTCTAAAATTGAAAAGGACCGAGTTATCTTTGTCGTTAAACTCGTTAAAACCGAATAGTGACAAACTTGTCCATACAGACAAGAACGAGTTTCACTGTCACTAGGCTCATTAAAATATAGTGACGGGTTTGCCCGAAGGGAAAATTATAGAACAAGCATATGTTATCCTCCTCAAGCTTGACAAAAATAAAGAGGTACTGGTCAGCAATGACTGGGGAAAAATTGGGAAGAAAACTTGAAGAAACTTTATTGGTAGCAATTCACTCTTGAACATGACACTTTCACTCCGCATTCAAGTCGGGTTGGATTGTTCCTTTCACTAGTCATATCACCATTGGTCCATCACACCGTCCATATTTGGGGTTAACGCTACTAATCCATGTCAGTGTCGCCGGTATGTTCAAGAGAAGTCGCTCAGAGAATTCACTTGTGGCTCATCCACTGCAATACATTCACGCTCCATTCTTTCATGACCATCACCCTGAACCCTGTATCATCAGATCGTTTTCACCTCCAAAATCATTTACTCCGTTCTGTGTCATAGATGTGGGATTCATTAAGGCCCTCCTATGGCAGGTCGCTTCTTGTCGACATTAGCTCATTATCCAAGAAGTCGACTTAGGAACAACCCTTTCATTACTTTGAAGCTTGCATGCCTCAATGGCAAGTTTCTCACTTCTGGCGACAGGTTTACATCAATGGCCTTCAACCAAAAGATTTTGCACGGTTTTCAATGCCAAGTCCCTTATTCACACCACGCGAATTGTACTGTAGTACCTTGAGGGTCATCATCATTATCGGCGATTCCTCTCGTATTTGTTAACAGCTTACATCATTGGCTGGTAATCAGGTGATGTCTTTCCATGTTCGACTCCAGAACATCTTTCACATAAATCGACTTGTACTCTGAGTGAAGATTGAACAAGTTTGAAGACCCCAGATCTAATTTCATCCATCCAGGCTACAATATATTCAGGAAAATAAAGACATGAAATGTACATTGTTGCTGCACAGATGATCATCCGAATCAAAGGATGATGACTCTATCAGAATCATCAGTCTCCCACACAAACGGTTGTCTGTCTTATGTACATGAAAATGAATTTATAAAGCTGAGCATGGGAATGCCCGCCTCAGCTAGATCATGAAAAATATTATGAAGATAATGTATTGTATCGTATCTTATTACAGGTTGCCTTCCAGCTCGAAAAAACTTCGGATCCTCATGATAAAGCATTTCACCCGACATCAAAAGATTAACGACCTCATGCTTTAGGGGGCAATTGTTATAGACATTTTTGGGGACTACAACCCCAAACAAACATTTCCATAAACCAAGGGCTCCTAAGTCCCTAAAAGTGTTGTTTCATACCCTAAAGGAACAAGGTCATCTGATTACATCATCTCCCAGAAGTTCTCCATGAAAAACTGTTCAAAACTGGTCAAAACTGGACCATCTCACCTGCTCCATGGTCAAAGTGCGATGCATCCCACCTAATGCACATGGGAGGTGCGATGCATACTGAAAATCCCTTCTATGGGGTGTGATGGGCCAGAGTGGACAAATGGCAGAGACATTTTGCAAGGTGGATGATCATGGAATCTTCCATAAACTTCTCCTATGACACTTGCCTCTCTGAATTCGCCCAGGGATGAGTAAGAGATCATCAATCTCCAAGTGGAATCAAGAACTATCAGAGAGAGGAAACTAATCAAAATCCCAGAAGCTGACTCACCCCCTTGCAATCATCTATATATGGATCCCTCATCCCAGAGATCCACGGGCTAGAATTTTGTATCTTGTAAGGAAGTGTTGTTGGTTTCTTGTTGGAATATCATAGTGTTGGGTGATCTAAGCTTTTCATGAGGTGAAAGAAGGGCTTTCCTGCTGGAGGGTGATGCTGGGTCAGAACAATTGGTTGTAATCCTTTTTTCTTATTCTTGATATTAATAAAGCTATTCAAGTTTTCCTCCACATTCTTGTATGTTTGATGATATATGCATTTATGTGGTCAATATACATCTGGTCCTATATTGTTTATGATTGTAGATCTCTGTTCTTCGATAGTATTATGCTACTTTGATTCCACAGGTGCTCTTTGAAGCTGGGTAGACGAAGGAGAAGTGGCAAGGATCTGTTAGAAGGGAGAGGAACCAAGCAAGGAACCAAGTGCAAGACTAAGGTTGGTGTCCTTCATTCCACTCTTATCTACTTCTCATAAAGGAAAACGAAAGTAGTTTTAGTTTGTGTGTTTCTAAGATAGCTACCAGTCTTAGTGGGACTAGCAGCTCTAAGTGGACACTAGATTTCTTGATAACATTAACCCTGTGGTAAGTTTTTAAAAATCCTGAGTGCCCTCCTAAGGTAGAAGTGTGCAATTCCATAAGAATATTTTGTTTTAGCTTGGAATTCTTACAGAGGTATAAGCGATCTTTGTACCATAACGAATCATTTTGCCAGCTAAATGTATCAGACGTACTGGAGTCTTGTTGTAACTTTTGAATAAGTGCCCACACTTCTTCGTCATTCTCCCATTCCTCCCTTGCTTCATTTATCCAATCTGGTTGGATAATAGAAATGGCGCACAACAATGCTTCCACATCCTCATCCTTTCTTGAGAGTGCATTTGCCACCACATTTTGCTTCCCTTTTTTGTAGATGATTTCAAAGTCATAACCCAACATCTTTGTGACCCACTTTTGTTGCTCTTCAGAGGATAATCTTTGTTCTAAAAAGTATTTAAGGCTATCATGATCCGTTTTTACCTTGAAGTGTCTTCCCACTAGGTAGGGTCGCCATTTCTTAAGTGCATGGAGTATTGCCAACGTTTCCTTCTCATAAATAGCTTTGTATACAAAATTTCCCTTGATTGGACGACTGTCGAAAGCACTAGGTCTTTCATCTTGCATTAAACAGCACCAATTCCATTTCTTGAAGCATCACATTCCACAATAAAGGTTTTTGTGAAGTCTGGTGTAGCTAAGACTGGTGCTTGGCACATTGCCCCTTTAAGATGCTCGAAGGCCTTTGTTTCTTCTGGAGTCCATGATAATGCATCTTTCTTCAATAATGTTATTAGAGGTGCTGCTATTCTCCCATAATTCTTAACAAACTTGCGATAATACCCTGTCAACCTAAGAAATCCTTGCAGATGCTTTATGGATGTGGGGATTTTCCATTCCTTAATGGCTTTAATTTTGCTAGGGTCTACCTTAACTCCTTCATGAGATACAATATGACCCAGATATTCCACCTCTTGTACTCCAAAGAAACATTTGGATCTTTTTGCATATAATTGTTTCTCCTCAATAGTTGTAGCACCCTGTCAACATTTCAACATGATCCTTCGAAGACTTGCTGTAGATTAGTATATCATCAAAAAATACTAACACAAATTTTCTAAGGAATGGTTTGAAAATGGAATTCATCAAACCTTGAAATGTTGAAGGTGCATTGGTAAGGCCAAAAGGCATGACCAAAAATTCATAATGACCCTCATGAGTTCTAAATGTTGTTTTCGGAATGTCTTCAGTCTTCATTCTAATTTGATGATATCCTGAACGAAGATCCAACTTGGTGAAGTAAATTGATCCATGCAATTCATCTAGTAATTCATCAATGATAGGAATGGGAAATTTATCTTTAATAGTGAGCTTGTTTAGCTCCCTATAATTGGACACATGCACCATGTTCCATCCTTCTTGTGCACCAATACTACTGGAGTAGAGAAAGAACTTTGACTCGGTTGAATTATACCAGCCTCTAGCATTTCTGCAACCATATGTTCAATTTCACTCTTTTGGGCATAGGGATATTTGTACGGCCTGATGTTTGGAGGAACACTTCCTGGAATTAGATGAATAGCATGATCATGATCACAAATAGGTGGGAGACCTTTGGGAGTCTCAAATACCTTGGAATGCTTGTCCAAGACTTTTTGGAGATCTGGAGAAATAGATGATTCCAATGTGGAAACATCTAGCGAACATAATTGTGCAATTACACCTCTTTGTTCATTTTTTAGAAGCTTTGTCATACCGTTAGAGCTGATTATCTTTCCTGGTTTCCTTGTAATACCCCTTAATTCAACTTCCTTTCCTTCCACAGAAAATTTCATGAAAAGTTCTTGAAAATTAAAAGCTATTGTACCCAAGGATTGTAGCCATTGGACTCTTAGTACAACATCAACACCTCCCATTGGAATGGAAAGCATTGGGCTAGTCAATACATATTCTCCCATGGATAGTTTAATATTATGGCACTTTCCAAAGCAATTTATTTTTCGTCCATTTGCAACCATCACTTGACACTCTGGTGCTGGATATAAGAAGAAATTCAATTCTTTTGCTACCTTACAATGAATAAAATTGTGCGTACTTCGTGAATCAATCAACACTATTAGAATTTTCTTCTTGATTTGTCCTTCTATCTTGATGGTTTTAGGAGTGGTAATTCCCGCCAATGCATTACAAGATATGGTTGGATTCATTTCTTCTTTATCCAAGCTTTGTTCCTGGAGTATATCCTCTTCTTTTGACCTTTCTTGCTCCTTTTCTTCTTCCTCTTCACAATCTATGTAGAATAATTTCTTCTCAGCATACTTATGACCTTTAGTGTATTTGCTATCACAACTGTAACAAAGCCCTTTTGCTCTTTTTTCTTCCAATTGTTGTGGTGTCCACCTTATAGGTTGTGGAAGACTAGGGGCAACAACACTTCCATCTTTATAGTTGTGAGTGGTATGCTTCCTGGTTGCCATAATTTTGCTTTCCATTGTTCTTGCTAACCTGAATGCCTTCTCTAATGAATTAGGTTTCCAAAGACGAACATCATGTTGGATATTATCCTTTAAAGTCCCTATGAACACATCAATCCTATGCTCCTTTGGAATATTTTTTACCCTTATGTTCAATTTTTGGAACTCCTCAATGTGCTCCATTATTGAACCCTTTTGTTTGAGGCTTATCAATTGGCTAAGAAAAATGTTTCTTTTTGTATCCTCATAATGTGCTGTCAATTCTTCCGTAAAAATTGCCCAAGTGATAATTTGTTTACGAGAGCAAAGCCATTGATACCATACAAACTGATTTGGTTCCAAATATAAAGTTGCAATACGTACCTTTTGTGTGTTTGCACATTATTGAGATCGAAAAATTGCTCCATCTGTAATATCCATGTTGCGGGATCCTTGCCATCAAACTTCCTCATATCGATTTTTGGAATATGGTGGGTCTTCAATCCAACATTAGAGTATATGGAATCATGATTAACATTTCTTTTGTTCTCATCATGAGTTTCCTTTACTACCCTTTCACCATTAGTGACCATTTCTTGTAGCAACTTATTCATATTTATCTTCAATTCTTCCATCTTATCATCCATGCCATCAATTTTAGCGTCCATGCCATTCATCTTAGCTTCCATGCCATCCATATTAGCTTCTACACCTTTCTTTAAACAATCCATCTTAGCTTCTACACCTTTCTTTAAACCATCCATCTTATCTTCTACATCTTTCCTTAAACCATCCATCTTAGATTTTGTTGCTTTTTGTGCAAGTGACACTTGTTGCACTTGGTCTCGTAATTTTGATATATCATGTTGCATTTCATCCCCTTCGTCATAATTCATGCTATAGCTTTCAGGTTTCTTATTAGGTGTTTGCATTTTCTTTCCTCGGGGCATCAATTACCGATTCAAACTAATTTTTCAAACCAAGCTTATGCAAAATTTAAAAAAAAACTACACACATTTTTTCACTTTGTAGAAGCTTGATATTGAATCTGATGTATCTCTACAATTTCGGATCATCCAGTTCTGAAATTGTGACCTGTGGTAGCCCTCTGTGTCCTCTTTCCAATGTCACTAGTCTAATCCAAGTTAGATTCTCCAAGGAAGAGTGATACAAAATCTCCCAAGATGACCTGATTATAGACTAGTTTAGTAGAGCGAATTTGTACGACATGTCATGAGTCACTGTTTCGACCTTTGGATTTGAGAACGATATACAAGAAACTACAGTCCATCCTCTTCCTATTCCTTCTGACGAAATCCCAATCCGATGCTCAGAGAGAAATTTATGACAATTTTCCCTAGGTCACCTGTTTGGAATGTAATTCAGGAGTCTGCAAAAAGACCAACTTCCTCAGATCATATCTCCGCAAATATAGCACAAAAAGCTATGAAATTCGGATCCAAGATTCAGCGTGATTTCTTCTCAAATGGGTTTTTTTTAGCTTCTGAAACATCACAGAAAAAAATTTATAGCGAAAATTCCACGATGACCTGTTTGGAGCAGCGAAACCCTAGAATCCAAAGCTCTGATACCAAATGTTATGAAACCAACTCACAAAAAGATGGAAAAGAGAGATTCATGCCTTATAATTCAGCCTCTTTGAGGGGGAAACCTCCTTTACATTACATAAATGAGCAATTCTTGGATGATTCAAATGAAAAAACCTCCTTTCTATATATAGGAGTTTAAGGAGTCACAATATAACCCAGCTGACCTAACAATAATAATATAAAGCCACAAAAATAACAATAGAGGGATTCTATGGGGCACAGTAATAACAATATGGGGAAAATAGGGGCACAACAATATTAATAAGGGATACAACTACAATAGTAATGGGGTAATCACTAGTATTATAGGGACCCAACATCCACAACCATACACCATCGGGTGGCTTCACCAAGGACGGGATCTTCACGTGAGCCAGGAGTGTTTCCTTCCATACAACATCAAGCCCTTCACGGATGAGGTATTGTGTGACATTTCTCCCCTTGAAGTTTTTGATGTATTATTAGGACAACCATACTTGTGAAAGTAACATGCTGTGTATGAATCAAGGCCCTGTGTTGTTATTGTTACTTTGGGAAATAAGTTGTACAGGATACCAGAGGTAGCACCGTGTTATGCTCTTGACCTACGAGAAGATACCAGAATACCAAATATGCAAAGAAATATACCCAGAACACAGAACAATAAGAAATAACAGCATGTATTTTATTATTTAGAAAGGAAATCAATGTTCACTTGCCTCTTCGAGGAGGCAACCTCCAATAGAGCTGGGCTTAGTTACAAAATAAGACACGATGCTCCTCAAGGGGGGTCTCTATCCTTTATATAGGATTCATACATGCAATACCATGGGTCAGTACCATGGTTCTTATTAATACCATCTATCTAATACCATGGCCCATTTGCAACTAATTGTGGTCCCTTCTTTAAATGCGGGTCAATCACTTACAATTATTAATATGGGATTTATTAACTCTTTAACTAACTATAACTATGACTCGACCCTATTACATAAATAAGGGTGTTAAGGTTGGACCCTAACATGCCCTCCCCCATAAAAATAGCCATGTCCTCAAGGTTGAAGTTGCGGAAACTATTGCAGAACAGTGGTTGGTTCCCAGATCGCATCTTCTGGAGAGGTGTCTTTCCACTTGACAAGGACTTCCTTGATCGTGTGGCCGCACAGGTGCCATTCTCGCATGTCAAGAACCTGTTCAAGTTGGAGCCCGATTGAACCTTCTTCATTCCATTTCGGTAGACTGGTTTGAATTCTACAATGGTTCCCAACCACTTTCTTGAGGCATGAGACATGGAAGATGGGATGGATTTTTGCAGTGGGTGGCAAGGCTAGCTTGTATGCTACTTCTCCAATGTGCTGAAGTATTTGATACGGTCCATAGAATTTTGGAGATAATTTCTGACAACCCTTGTCTTTGAGTGATGTTTGCTTATATGGTTGCAGCCTCAAGAATACCTAATCTCCTTCTTGAAATTTGCGCTTTGAACAATGTTGGTCTACCTGTTGCTTCATGTGATTTTGAGCTTGATGGAGATTCTCCTTGAGGTGGACCAGCATGGTTGCATAGTTCTGTAAGAGTTGATCCACTACTTGTACCTTCGAGCATCCCTGGATATAAGAAGTAGGTGAAGGAGGGAGTTGACCATAAATTTCTTCATATGGAGTCATTTTGGTGGTGGCATGATAGTTAGTATTATACCACCATTTGGCTAGAGGTAACCACTATACCCATAGATGTTGCTTTTCTGAAGTGAAACACGTGAGGTAGGTCTCCAAACATTTGTTGACTGCTTCAGTTTGACCATCAGTTTGGGGATGATAGGAAGTACTGAGTTGTAGTTGGGTACCTTGTAGCCTAAACAATTCCTGCCAAAAGTTACTAGTGAAGATCGGGTTATGATTAGACACAATGGAAGTGAGCATGCCATGCAATTTTAAGATCTGGTCCATGAAAGATTGATCCACCAAAGCTGGTGTAAAAGGGTGGGGTAGGGGAAAATGCGCATACTTAGAAAGTCTGTCCACAACCACCATGATGACTGACTTGTTGCCTGACTTTGAAAGACCCATACTGAAATCCATATAAACCTCCGTCTAGATTGAGGCAGGGATGGGAAATGGTTGTAATGTGCTTGGGGATTTGACTATTTCTCTGTTGTGGCACTGACACACATCACACTGAGCTACAAAAGTAAGAATGTCCTTTTTCATGCCTGTCCAAAAGAATGAACGTCGAGTGCAAGTGTAATTCTTCTGAAAGCCTGAATGGCCTGTAGTGGGAGATGAGTGCAACTCTGCCAAAATGCGACTTTTGAGGGTGGATGTTGGTGATATCACTACTTTGTCCTTGTAGCGAAGAATCTCATCCTGCCAAGAGTAGCCCAATGTGGAATTTGGATCCACTTGCAATTTATTAATGAGTTGGAAAGCAAAGGATGTGAAAACCATTCCTTGTGAGCCTCTTCAATCCACTTTGGAATGGGAAGAGAGATTGCTAGCAAGGTGCTTTCCTCCTTAAATTGGCGTGATAAAGCATCCGCTATGACATTTTCAAGCACTTTCTTGTCAATTATCTCATAATCATATCCCAACATTTTGGCTAGCCATTTATTTTGTTGTGGCGAGGATAAGCATTGATCCAAAAAATATTTAAGGCTTTGATGGTCTGTGTGGATTTGGAAATGCCACCCCAATAAGTATGCTCTCCAGGTATCCACTGCATGTAAGATGGCCATCATCTCCTTCTCATAGGTAGATTGTCCCAGATTTGTCCCACTTAGTTGTTGGCTAGTGAAGGCCAAGGGTTGACCTTCCTGCATTAAGACAACCCCAATACCTGTACTTGAAGCATCACATTCAATCACAAAATATTTGGTGAAGTCAGGTAGTGCTAATACGGGAGTGGAACACATGGGATGTTTGAGAGCTATAAATGCTTGTTACACTTCATCATTCTAGAGGAATGAATTTTTCTTGAGAAGGTGAGTGAGGGGTCTAGCAATGCAACCATAATTGCGGACAAATTTACGATAGTAGCAGGTGAGACCCAAAAACCCTCTCAAGCTCTTCAAGGTCTTTGGTTGAGGCCAATCCTGCATTGCCTGGATCTTTTTGGGATCCACCCTGACACCTTCACGCCCCATAATTTGTCTCAAATACTCAACTTCTTCCATGCCAAAAGAGCACTTGGACAATTTGACAAATAATTTATGCTTCCGGAGCAGTTGCAAGAGCAGATCTACATGCTGAAGATGTTTTTCCTAGGTGAGACTATAGATGAGGATGTCATCAAAGAAAAAAAGGACAAATTTGAGATATGGTTTGAGTAGGTGATTCATGAGGCTCTGAAAAGTGGATGGGGCATTATAGAGACCAAATGGCATGACCATGAATTCATAATGGCCTTCATGAGTTCAAAAAGCAGTCTTTGGAATGTCTACTTCTTTCATGTGAATTTGGTGATAACCCGAGCGAAGGTCGAGCTTAGTAAAGAATTGAGCCCCATTTAGTTCATCCATCAAATCATCAACAACCGGGATGGGGAATTTATCTTTGACCATCAGCTTGTTGAGGGCCCTGAAGTCTAGACACATAGGCCATTCCCCATATTTCTTTAGCACCATGACCACTGGCGATGAATAAGGACTAATTCTAGGACAAATGACACTGGCTTCCAGGAGTTCCTTGATGGTTTTTTAAATTTCATTCTTTTGGGTGAAAGGATATTGTGGAGCGATAAAAAGGTGTCTATTGAACTCCTAATTACCTTCACATTAATTATCAACCCAGGGACAACTTTTTATTTCAAGAGTGTACTCAGTCTGAGGCGACTATTTACTCAAGAGTAATGTTTTGTAGTATAGTGCTTAAAACCCAAAAGTAAATGAATGCTTGAAAAAGAAATCTAACAATAACATAAACTCAAATGCTCTGAAATCCAACTATTCACTCAGCAAACATCAATTGAGGATACAATAGCAATAACTCATTCCTCTAGAGATTGATGCAATTGAAATCAAACCAGAACAAGACAATCAATCTGGGAACGAGGAAGCAATAACCAATGTTCTCTACAGTTGACAGTCCTGCTTTAAAGCAATCAAAAGGAAATTGAACTTGAACTTAAGCTGCCATTGAAAGTAAACTAGGAAAACTCTTTAAAAGCAAACTAGTGCAATTAATTAATAGAAATGAACAACAAAGTAAATGGGTGCATGTCTACAACTTAACTACTTCAGAAGGCTAAATCACACCAAGCATTGCAGCGGTCGAAGGTTCGGTAGCAATAACCCATCCTTTTCATAACTGATGAGAACAAATCCGAGGTCTGGGAGCTAGGTAGCAGATGCTGGGGCTCACTACAGCCTGAGATCGTCCTTGATGAAATGGCAAGTAAATGAAACAACAAATCAGCAATCTTGAAATAGACCAGCAATTGAAATCAAACAACACGCAGAAATAGAACACCATTAACTAATAATGAATATGAAACAACGATGGAAAGTCAAATACAAATGCATAACAACTTAACACACGGCACACCTCAATAGCAATCTGATCTTGGTAATCCACTTGTCAGTCTTAGTTATAAATAATACGATTGTCTTTTAGAATGGAACAACAACGTTCATAGATTCAACAATCGCAAGGAAATATAATTTCTAAGATGAATTCAATAATACCAATGGTCAAATGTTACAACAAAGACATTCCATAATTGAATAGCAACGGTATCCTGTAAAAACCATTTATATCAGAACTTAAAGAAACAGCAATGCGTTGCAAAATCAATATGATATTTCTGTCTCAGAAAATGAGGTTACGTGACAGAGCTGTGATGTAAAATAATAGAACATACCAGATTACCAAGTAAAACTGATAAGCAAACCACGCATAAAACAAAAGAATATAATATATAGTAGTAGCAGTAGCATACTCCACCAGAGGCTGGGACCTTAGCCGCCAGCGGACGCTGCTGGGTTACTTCAGATGAACAAAATGAACAACAACTCCCAAATCATGTATTAATCATCAAATTATGAAATCATTACAATAGCAAAAGCTTGAGGATTACCACATGCAACAATCCCTTCTTCTTCCTATCCTATCATGAAGCCTTGCTTCTGAATCTCTAATTCAAATCATCAATTCTCCATTCTCTTAGCCATCCCCAAATCATCCCCCTCTCTCATCTCTATTTTGATTTAAATAAAGAGAGATCAGAGAGCAGTTACAACAAAGATAAGTACAACATGATTTACATTAAAAAATTGGATTGTTTCCAACCAATTGATAAACAAGAAGATATCTTTCCATCCAGCTTTCAACAAGAACCAGACAAATTTGGCTTTGCAGCTGAGATTTGGAGGATGGCCGCAACAATAAATCTCAGAAAATTGTGCTCAAAGAACCCTACGTTTCTCCCAGTACAAGCTAAATTTGGGCAAACAGTTCTTTAATAAAGTTAATTGGGTCCGTTATGGACAAAACCCATGTTCCGGGTTTTCCATATTCTGCTTCATTTGCTCAGAATCGCAACCGCAAAACCATCACTTCTTATTCCAGCGAATTTCTGAGTTGGCACTTTTAATGATCAAATCTTCAATCTGGAAATTATCTTAGAGGCTAAAAATGGTGAATAATATTACAACTGATTTATTGAAACTATCATTGATAAAATCATGCATAATCATCAATTTATTAGAAATAAAGGAGAATAAATAATATTCTGTTGGCATTATGATTCAAGTGTTGTCCTTGATGGCAACTCTCTCAGAGGTTGGTACAGGTGCTCAGAGGTTGGTACAGGTGATGGCAACTTAATCAGAAGACAGATCTTAGTGCAGCATGCCAAGGAAGTTCATATACGCAGGTTCGTTAAGCCCAAGTCGCGTGTACACGCTAGTTGGATTCAGAAAAAGCGCGTGTATGTGGAAAAGTACCTTTGGTCCATGGTGGTTAGTCCTTGGAAGTTGTGCCTATGGTTTCGGACCATTGTGTCTCGACGGGCGTGTTGATCTCTAGTTTTGAAGTTGATGGTATTGTATTACTATGGTTTTGGCTCTTAGTATTGAGCAAGGCCTAAGGCTATATAAGGAGAAGAAGATCATTAGGCAAAAATCATCTTTCGACAAGGCTTGAATATCTAAGAGAGAAAGAGATCTGATATGCAGGTTCTGAGTTGCTTGATCTAAGCCAAGGAGAGATCACATCGGTTGATGGAAGACTAGATCTAAGGATAGATCGGGATCTAATGGTTTGAAATGCACTATCATGATATGGTTGATTATGCGTATTTCTAGATCTGCATATTGTCGCAATGTTATGTTCTGGGTCTAACTAATGTCTGGTACAGCTGCAAATTGAGAAAGTTTATTTTTAGATCTGTACGCAGGTTGGCTTCGGTAAAAGCGCGTGTATACGCGGGTTTTGCTCATTGAAGTAGCGTATATCTTTTGAAGCTTGATTTTGGGTTTACAGTGGGGTCTGACTGTTATTGCAGAGTTCTGTAGTCTGCTCTGTGTTCTGGTAACTGGTGATTGACAGGGTTCAGTGGTTCAGTGATTCAAAGTTTGGTTGTTTTATGCTTCAATGATCTGTTGTGGAAATTGAATGAATTGTGGTCTTCAGATTGTAATGTTGTGCTTCAGGAATATCCAAGTCTGAAAATGTATGAAAAGTGATACCTGAAAGAAAGAAGATTGTAGGTCAGCACCTACGTACTAGTATCTTGGCTAGTACAAGAGCAAAGGGGGTTGGAGCTCCCTTCCAAGGAAGTTTGGAGAACGAGAGAAGGTTGTAGCCTTCTGCAGGTTGTAGCCTGCGTACTGGTATAAGGCTGCACCAGTACAAAAGATTGTAAACTGAAGTTTCATATTAAAGAAAGATAGAGACAACTTGCAGCAGGTGGTTTTCACCCACATTGGGTTTCCACCTTATATCTTGGTGTTCATGTGTGTGGCTTTTGATCTGTTCTGTTATACTGCACATGTTTACTGTTAATGTGGTGAATAATGTCCTGATGCACTTAACTGAAGAATAAGCTAACTAAATTGTGAGTTTTCTTCTTATACGCTGTTTTACTTAGTCACAGTAGCGTGTACACGCAGGTTCACTTAACTGAAGTAGCGTATATGTTTCTGAGCATTGAAAAGTTTGATTGATCTGATAATACTGATTCACCCCCCCTCTCAGTATTATTTCCAACAATTGGTATCAGAGCAGGTCCTTCAGAGAAGCTTGATCGCTTGAAGGTAGATCATTCATCATGAGCAACTACGAGAAAGAAGCATCAATCAGGCCACCGGTTTTTGATGGAACAAATTTCAATTATTGGAAGGTAAGAGTTACTGCATATCTTCAATCTCTTGGTACAGAAGTTTGGGACATTGTAGAAACAGGCTATGCTTTTCCTTCAGCTACTCCTACAGATCCAGCTGAGAAAACGACATATGAAACAAATGCAAAAGCAGTCAGTACTCTATTAGGAAGTATATCCCAAACAGAATTCATGAAGGTCATGCACTTCAAATCAGCAAAAGAGATATGGGACAAAATGATCACTAGCTATGAAGGAGATGAACAGGTAAAGCAAGCTAAACTTCAAACTCTCAGGATTCAATATGAGACTCTCAAGATGTATAATGATGAAAGTGTGGCTAATTATTTTCTTCGGGTAGATGAGATTGTTAATTGTATGAAAAATTTGGGTGAAGAAATAAAAGAGACTATAGTAGTTCAAAAGATTCTAAGATCATTATCCCCCAAGTTTGAATCTAAAGTATCTGCAATAGAAGAAAAGGAAAATCTCAAAGTTCTCACTATGTCTCAGCTACATGGAATTCTAACTGCTTATGAAATGAGAAAGGGAGGTCCATCAGACAGAAGGGAAGCTGCTTTTAAGGCATCAGGAAAAGAAGATTACTATGAAGCAAGCCATGTTCCAGAAGAAGAGGAAGAAGAATCAAATTTTGTCAGAAATCTTCAAAGGGGTGCTGGAAGGTTCAGAGGTAAGCTACCTTTCAAATGCTTTGCTTGTGGAAGAGTAGGTCATTATGCTGCAAAATGTCCTTATAAGGATAAAGGAAAAGAACCTGCTAGATGGAACAAGAAACAAAGTGCAAATAAGAAAAGCTACTACACCCATGAAGATAGTGATGGCTTATCAAACAGTGATGAAGATGAACAAGGTAATAAATATAAGCTGTTAATGGCATTTGAAGATGATGATTATGAGGATGCTGTAGATGTGGATAATCTCTATAATGAAATTACTAGACTCAAGAGATGCATAGAAGAAAAGAGTGTGATCATTGATACTTTGCAATTTCAAATTGATGAAAAGGAAAAACATCTTGAAAAACTAGAAGGTGAAATTGTTGGTCTCAGAAAAGAAATTGAGAAAACAAAAGCTATTAATCTTAAGTTTGTCAAAGGATCTGAAACTTTGGATGAGATTATCAATGTGCAGCGGTCTCCTCTAAACAAGACAGGTTTGGGCTATAATGGAGAAACCTCTCAAGCATCCACCTCAAAAAGTTATCTTGATGCAGCAAGAAGAAATGAGCAGAAGAACAATGAAGATAATCAGGTAAAGCAGGGACGAATTACAAACAGAAACTATCAGGGACAATCCTTCTTAAGGGTGAACAAAAGCTACAACCAACCACAGGTAAAATCTTCTCAGTTTGGCACAAGAATAGATGAAAATAGAAATTACAATCAGTTGGCTGGTAGATTCAATAACCGCAGAAGCTTCTTCAATGGACAATGCTTTTCTTGCCATAACTTTGGTCACAAAGCAGCTCAATGTGTTGCATATAAAAAAATCATGACTAGGGAAGCTCAAAAACAAAGAAGTATGACAGGGATTACAAAGAGGACCTATAACAACTTTTCGGTTCTTGAAAATGAAGTTGAATGTTCTATTTGCAATAATTTTGGTCATAAAGAATCTGAATGCAGGAGCAGGTTTCAGGAGAAAAAGGAACAAGCCACGAGCACCAAAAAATGGAGAATAAAGGAACCTCAGACAGAAAGATGTGGGATAGCTTTTTATGCAGAAGGACAGGAAAATCTATGGTACATTGACAGTGGATGTTCGAAACATATGACAGGTGATAAAGAAAAACTTGAATCTTATTCTACTTTAGAAAAGGGAAAGAAAGTTTCTTTTGGAAATGATACTCCTGCAACTATAAAAGGAAAAGGTATTGCTCCTTTGAAAGAAAAGGTCAAGGCTGGAAATGTTTTGTATGTTGATGGATTGAAGCATAATCTACTAAGTGTCAGCCAGATGTGTGATAAAAAAACCGAGGTTATTTTCAGATCGAATGGATGTCTTGTTCGTGATCTTGATACAGGTAAAACAGTTCTCAAAGGCAAAAGAACTCCAAATAATCTGTACATATTTGAAGAAGGACAACAACAATGCTATCTTAGCAAGGATGAAGAGCACTGGTTATGGCATCGAAGGTTGGGACATCTAAGCTTCTCACAAATAAGGAAAGCATGCAAATATCAGGCAGTTCGCGATCTTCCAGATATCAAAATTCCAGACAACACCATATGCAAATCTTGTCAGTTTGGAAAGCAAACCAGAACTAACTTTCCAGAGAAGGAAGGATCAGCTAGCTTGCCTCTTGAGCTAGTCCATACAGATGTATGTGGTCCATTTAGGAAAAGGACACCTCGAGGAGAAGAATATCTGATATTATTCATTGATGATTTCTCAAGGTTTGTTTGGTTAGGGCTTATGAAGCACAAAGATGAAGCATTCGAAAAATTCAAATCCTTCAAAGCATTGGCTGAAAATGAATCAGGACACAAAATTAAGTGCCTCAGATCTGACAGAGGTGGGGAGTTCACATCAAATGAATTTTTCGATTTCTGTGATGAACATGGGATAAGAAGAGAATTCTCTACAGCTAGAACTCCTCAGCAAAATGGGGTTGTGGAAAGAATGAACAGAACTATCCAACAAATGGCTCGTGCTATGCTCGATGAATCAGGTACTCCTGCAACCTTCTGGGGTGAAGCTGCACATGCTGCTGTTATCATTCTTAACAAAACAAATGTCCGAGTAAACAGCACTCAAACACCTCATGAGCTTTGGAGTGGTAAAACTCCTTCCGTGAAGCATTTCAAAATCTTTGGGAGCAAATGTTATATTAAGAATACTGATGAGCAACTTGGCAAACTTGAACCTAGAGCAGATGAGGGCATTCTTCTTGGTTATTCTCCACATAGCAAAGCATACAAGTGCTACAATAAAAGACTTGGCAGAATTGTTGACAGTATTGATATAGTGGTTGATGAGAAGGGATATATTCCTAGGCAAGTTCATCATGAAGACATTGAAGAAGATGAAGGTTACTCTCAAAGGCGAAATGATGAAGAAGAAGAACCTCAAGAAGAAGAAGAATCTCAAGAAGAACCAGAGGAGCAGACAAGAATAGAAGAGAAGACTCCATCCAGATATGTCCAAAAGAATCATCCAGAAACTCAGATTGTGGGGCAGAAAGAAGCAGGAGTACAAACAAGAAGGACACTTGCAGAAGCTTCAAGCTACTTGGCTCTACTCTCCTCCATTGAACCACAAAATGTGAAAGAAGCATGCAAAGAT
The DNA here is from genome assembly GCA_031772625.1 of Pinus tabuliformis. Lineage (NCBI taxonomy): Eukaryota > Viridiplantae > Streptophyta > Pinopsida > Pinales > Pinaceae > Pinus > Pinus tabuliformis. The sequence goes on along the minus strand of CM062814.1, from coordinate 424,211,604 downwards.
GAATGTTGGGTCAAAGCAATGGATGAAGAACTTGAGCAAATCGAAAAGAACAACACTTGGGAATTAGTTCCTAGACCAAAAGATAAGAATGTAATAGGAACAAAATGGGTCTTCAAGAATAAATTAAATGAAAATGGAGAAGTAATTAGAAACAAGGCCAGACTTGTTTGTAAAGGGTATGCACAGCAAGAAGGAATAGATTTTGAAGAGACCTTTGCTCCTGTGGCAAGACTAGAGGCCATCCGAATGTTCCTTGCTCTCTCAAGCTTTCAAAACTTCAAGGTATTTCAAATGGACGTGAAATCAGCCTTCCTGAATGGAGACTTAGAAGAAGAAGTATATATTGAGCAGCCAGATGGTTTCATTCTTGGGAATGATCCAAACCTTGTATGCAGATTGAAAAAGGCACTCTATGGGCTCAAACAAGCTCCAAGGGCTTGGTACTATCGGTTGGACAAATATCTTCACCAACAAGGCTTTTCAAAAGGATCAGCAGATAGCAATCTCTATATAAAAGTTGAAAATAACAAATTGCTAATTCTTGTTGTTTATGTAGATGATATTATTTTTGGCAGCAATGAAGAGACTATGAGTCAAAACTTTGCCTTGGTTATGCAGAAAGAATTCGAAATGTCACTTCTTGGAGAATTGACATATTTTCTTGGATTGCAAATCCAACAAAATGAAGGAGGTATCTTCTTGTCTCAAACCAAATACCTCAAGCAGATCTTGAAGAAGTATGGCATGGAAGAGTCAAAGCCAGTATGTACACCCATGGTTACAGGATGCAGCCTCAGTGCAAATGATGAATCAGCAGCAGTTCACCAACCCACTTATAGATCCATGATTGGGAGTTTGCTTTATTTGACAGGTACTCGACCAGATATTACACATGCAGTAGGAATGGTTGGAAGATTTCAAGCCAACCCAAAGGAAACTCATCTTCAGGCAGTCAAAAGAATCTTCAAATATCTTCAAGGGACCCAAAACTATGGCTTATGGTATCCTAGAAATACAGATCTCACTCTTCATGCTTACACAGATGCAGATTGGGCTGGAAGTGTGGATGATAGGAAAAGCACAAGTGGTGGTGCTTTCTTCATGGGTTCCAGATTAGTATCTTGGTTCAGCAAGAAACAGAGTTCGATTGCCTTATCTACAGCTGAAGCAGAATATGTGGCTGCGGCATCTTGTTGCACACAACTTCTTTGGATGATGCAGACCTTGCAGGACTTTCAAATCACTTGCACTCCACCAGTGTCTATCTTATGTGATAATACAAGTGCAATCAGCATTTCAAAGAATCCAGTCATGCACTCAAAGACCAAGCACATACCAATCAAGTACCATTTTCTTCGGGAACAAGTGCTTGAACAGAAGGTCAAGTTGGAGTATGTTCCTTCTAAGGAACAAGTTGCTGATATTCTCACAAAACCACTGCCCAGGGAAACTTTTGAATATCTCAGACAAAAGCTGGGAGTAGTTGATGCTTCATCCTGCTGTTGAAGCTTGTCTGTTCTACAGAAAAGTTGGTATACGCAAGTTACGAAAGGTATATACGCGTATACACGCGGATTTATGCTGGGAAAGTCGTGTGTAAGGTGTACGCTTGTTGCAGGATTATATCCGCGTACATACGCTGTTTTATGCAGGAGAACTCGCGTATATGAAGTTCTGAACAGCAAGGGAAAACTCTGGAGTTCTGAACAGCAATGGGAATGTCAGAATTCTTCAGGCACAGTTTCAGGGGGTGCAACAGGCACAGGTTCAGGGGGAGCAGCTTAAAAGTCTCATAAAGCATTGTTGGCATTCAGATGTTTTGGTTGTTGGTTTCAGGAGAAGGAGCTCAGAAAGAAATCCTGGTTGCTGATCTAACAAGATGTTTATCAGATGCTGCTGGTGCCTTTCCTAAGTCTTGGTCTAGATCTGTTGTCTCTATGTCATGTATCTCTCTTGTCATATCTCTTTTATGGTGTCAAGGTCATGTAACGGCCTATGTTGGTTTCCCCTCTATGCCTGGGATGAATGCTGTAATATAATTTGTTGTTTCTGATATGTCCCCTCTTGGTAGGGAGTATGGATGTATGTATTGAGTCTTTTGGTGATAGGAAGGTCTCTTATGGTGTATAAGTCTTGGTTCTTATTGAAGAACATCTTTTGCAGATCTGGCCTACTGTCAGGGGGAGCACGAGTCAGCACAGCCAAGCAGAGGTATCAGCATGTCCTCAGGGGGAGCACAGCCCTTTGCCCTTGATGTCAAAGGGGGAGAGTGACTTGGTGTGGTGGTTGCCATCAAGTCCAAAGGGGGAGATTGTTGGCATTATGATTCAAGTGTTGTCCTTGATGGCAACTCTCTCAGAGGTTGGTACAGGTGCTCAGAGGTTGGTACAGGTGATGGCAACTTAATCAGAAGACAGATCTTAGTACAGCATGCCAAGGAAGTTCATATACGCAGGTTCGTTAAGCCCAAGTCGCGTGTACACGCTAGTTGGATTCAGAAAAAGCGCGTGTATGTGGAAAAGTACCTTTGGTCCATGGTGGTTAGTCCTTGGAAGTTGTGCCTATGGTTTCGGACCATTGTGTCTTGACGGGCGTGTCGATCTCTAGTTTGAAGTTGATGGTATTGTATTACTATGGTTTTGGCTCTTGGTATTGAGCAAGGCCTAAGGCTATATAAGGAGAAGAAGATCATTAGGCAAAAATCATCTTTCGACAAGGCTTGAATATCTAAGAGAGAAAGAGATCTGATATGCAGGTTCTGAGTTGCTTGATCTAAGCCAAGGAGAGATCACATCGGTTGATGGAAGACTAGATCTAAGGATAGATCGGGATCTAATGGTTTGAAATGCACTATCATGATATGGTTGATTATGCGTATTTCTAGATCTGCATATTGTCGCAATGTTATGTTCTGGGTCTAACTAATGTCTGGTACAGCTGCAAATTGAGAAAGTTTATTTTTAGATCTGTACGCAGGTTGGCTTCAGTAAAAGCGCGTGTATACGCGGGTTTTGCTCATTGAAGTAGCGTATATATTTTGAAGCTTGATTTTGGGTTTACAGTGGGGTCTAACTGTTATTGTAGAGTTCTGTAGTCTGCTCTGTGTTCTGGTAACTGGTGATTGACAGGGTTCAGTGGTTCAGTGATTCAAAGTTTGGTTGTTTTATGCTTCAATGATCTGTTGTGGAAATTGAATGAATTGTGGTCTTTAGATTGTAATGTTGTGCTTCAGGAATATCCAAGTCTGAAAATGTATGAAAAGTGATACCTGAAAGAAAGAAGATTGTAGGTCAGCACCTACGTACTAGTATCTTGGATAGTACAAGAGCAAAGGGGGTTGGAGCTCCCTTCCAAGGAAGTTTGGAGAACGAGAGAAGGTTGTAGCCTTCTGCAGGTTGTAGCCTGCGTACTGGTATAAGGCTGCACCAGTACAAAAGATTGTAAACTGAAGTTTCATATTAAAGAAAGATAGAGACAACTTGCAGCAGGTGGTTTTCACCCACATTGGGTTTCCACCTTATATCTTGGTGTTCATGTGTGTGGCTTTTGATCTGTTCTGTTATACTGCACATGTTTACTGTTAATGTGGTGAATAATGTCCTGATGCACTTAACTGAAGAATAAGCTAACTAAATTGTGAGTTTTCTTCTTATACGCTGTTTTACTTAGTCACAGTAGCGTGTACACGCTAGTTCACTTAACTGAAGTAGCGTATATGTTTCTGAGCATTGAAAAGTTTGATTGATCTGATAATACTGATTCACCCCCCCTCTCAGTATTATTTCCAACATATTCATTCATAGAAGCATAAATCATCATAAAATGGATTTATATAATAAATTATAATAAATGATATAATAGAAAAGAGTAAAAATGGATGAAATAAGTGTTACAAAGTGGTCGTATTCATGGCCCAACATACCCCCACACTCAATATGTTGCATGTCCTCATGCAACGAAAACTGAATATATTGCATGTCCTCATGCAATCCAAAGACAAAAACCCATGTGTTAACCAAGCAATAAAAAAATATGTTCATCTCAGCTCATGAAATGGATAGAACAAATGAATTCTTCCTTAATTAATGAATATTCACTTTTAATAATCTTGATGAAGGCATAACAATTTTTACATTGACACTCAACTATATGTATATATGAAGTTGCAACAAAATATGATATAAGTAACAACAAACTTCATTAACCATTTTCTCAAAAACTACAAACCAGCTTTTGTTGAAATTTGGCAAGTAAATTTATAATATATGAATTCCTTTATGATCCAAAAAAATCAGACTATTTTGATGCACGGATCATGAGATATAAACAAAATGGCTGTAGGTGAGAGTGCATGATTTCCGAAATTTTATGAACCAATTTATCTTGAAATTATCTAGGTATGTGTATTTTAATAGTATGTCTGTGTTTCCTAGAGATCACAAGAATTGAGTTCATAGTTTTAAAAATATTATGGAAATCAATTTCTACACTGAAATTGTATGCCTTAAATGAGAAAGAAAATAGAAAACATCCATCATGCGTAGCAATTCCTCCCCCTCTTTGAAAAATTAGCATGCCCTCATGCGATGCTAGAAAACAAATAGAGGTGGTTGCTACTATCTGTTGAATTCTATGCTTGGTGTAAAACAACATGGAATAAGAGAGGTGTTGAGAATGAATAAGAATAGCAATGGATGATAAAGAATATGAATGAAATGGTCATAAGAAATAAATGAATGAAAGCAACACTCCCCCAAACTGAAAGATGATATGTCGGTGAAAAATGGGAAGTGGTACATATGTGGAGTGAAGGATGATAAATAATGCTCAAAATGGATTTTTATGAAATTCTCCTAAATTCGTAATAAATCAGAAAATTATGTGATTTTACCTCAAGTTTTACCTTGAAAGATGTGGAATGACATATATGGACTGGCAGTTGTTGAAGCTGATGTAGGTAGATTTGGCACTGAAAGTGATGCAAAAGGTGGAATCCAGGTAAGCACATCATGTCTGAAGAATTGTTCACGTTCACGAGTTGCTCGAGCCTCTTCTGTTAAGTGCAATAGTGTGGTCATGCTACGAATAGAATTCTGCCCATACTTGTTGTTCTCCTGTAAACAAAGCACTATTTTGCATACAATGTTCTTGAATCCATAGTGTTAGCTTTGAATAGCAACAGATAAGATGCATGCAAAATTTCAATTAGAAAAACTTATGTATACATGCAATACTAATATGTTGTCAAATCAACAAGGTATGGCAAAGTGCAGTAATCATATCGCATGCAATCCCATAATGCATACATTCCCCCCTCCAATTGGAAAATGGGTTCCATAACCATAAAGCATATGAAAGGGGTGGTGCTGACGGCAAGGCAATGGAATGAACAATATATCAGTAAATGAAGCAGAGTACACTTATCAATGATAGGACAGCGAGAGTTATGGTTATAATGAGAGCAGAGTATGTAAAGATAGTTATGAATAAGAGATAGGACGCTTTGGATTGATGATAGTTTATGGAAAACGAAAAAGGACAACAATATGCTAAAAAGATGCTTTGCTGACGGTATTCTAGCTAAAAATGATGTGATTGATCATAAAATAGTTTCTTATGCATAAATGTTCAAAACAGGGAAAAAGTTAAGGAAATAACTTCTCTGATAAAAGAAAAAAAAAATAAGAAAAGGGTATTATAATAATAATTGACGATAAGATATAACTTCAATACCATAAGCAGAGCCGCTACTGCCAGCAGGCGTCCATAGCCTCGGCAGGGTTGCTTTTTAACCCATATGAGCCAGGATCCTCAATTTATAAATGGAGAGTTACAGTGCTGTTCTACAGAAGAGATCAGTGTGCTGGCGTGGTAACCAGATAATCACACTGCCATTCACTGGGATGTAGCAAAAGTGATCAGGCCGGCTCGTGATGAGACCTCCTGTTCCAAGGATAATTTGGCTATCCAATGGATCATAACCCTGGTGTGGTGGCCATAATGGGAATGTCACTTTGTTACAACCTTATGAACATGGTAGGCTGGCTCGTAATGAGACCCCCTATCCTCCATCTGCGAATAAAATTTTGTTGTTATTACATATTTTTATGATAAAATGAGGGAGGCTCAGTACTCCTTAAGAGTAGAGATGGTGGAAGAAGTTGAACATGTCAATAGAAAAATATACCCATAATCTCATTTATTACAGACAGAGAAGATTATAACCAGGAAGGGTGGAACCAGCATGGTATTAAGATGATCAATCAATATCATGTTCAACAGAAAAGAATGTAGTAAAGTAGTATATAAATAATTGTGTCCCTTTTGAAAATAAGCTATCATCAAGGAGTTGTCCTGTTAAAGATCATAACGTGAATGATATTAACTCACCTCAATAGAATCCATAATTCTTGTCCTTATAAAAGTAGTGTACTTCATGCCATGAAAGGGAGTCAGTTAAAATGTGGTTGAGATGAATTAGGAATAATCCCACAAGAAGAAGGAAGGGTTGCTCTCGAAAATAATTCCAAAGCATTGCTCTTTTGAATGAACAGCAAAAACACTCAAAAAGTGGTGTTCCTTGTAGGGAACAACAAAGGAAATGCACAAAAAAAAAACAAAAATACACACAAAAAAAGTGTGAAAATGCAAATGTCATTCCTTTGGAAAAATGAACAGCAAAAACTAAAAGTGTCGTTCTTTTGGAAAAGGAACAGCAAAAATGAAAAGTGTCGTTCCTTTGGAAAAGGAACAACAAAAACTAAAAGTGCTGTTCCTTTAGAAAAGGAACAGCAAAAACGCAAGTGTTGTTCCTTTGGAAAAGGAACAACAAAAATGAAAAGTGTCGTTCTTTTGGAAAAGGAATAGCAAAAACACAAATGCCGTTCCTTTGGAAAAAGAACAGCAAAAATGAAAAGGGTCGTTCCTTTGGAAAAGGAACAGCAAAAATGAAAACTGCCGAAGTGTTGTTCCATTCGAAAAGGAACAGCGAAACGTGAAAGTGCAAAAGTGCTATTCCATTCAGAAAGGAACAGCAGAACGTGAAAGTGCAAAAGTGTTGTTCCATTCAGAAAGGAACAGCAAAACGTGAAAGCGCAGAAGTGCTATTCCATTCAGAAAGGAACGACAAAACGTGAAAGTGCAAAAGTGTTGTTCCATTTGGAAAGGAACAACAAAACGTGAAAGTACTGTTCCATTTGGAAAGGAACAGCAAAAAGTGAAAGTGCAGAAGTGTTGTTCCATTCGGAAAGAAACAACAAAACGTGAAAGTGCAAAAGTGTTGTTCCATTCGGAAAGGAACAGCAAAACGTGAAAGTGTTGTTCCATTTGGAAAGGAATAGCAAAACGTGAAAGTGCAGAAGTGTTGTTCCATTCGGAAAGGAACAGCAAAACGTGAAAGTGCAGAAGTGCTGTTCCATTCAGAAAGGAACAACAAAACGTGAAAGTGCTGTTCCAATTGGAAAGGAACAGCAAAAAGTGAAAGTGCAGAAGTGCTGTTCCATTCGGAAAGGACAGCAAAACGTGAAAGTGCAAAAGTGTTGTTCCATTCGGAAAGGAACAGCAAAACGTGAAAGTGCAAAAGTGTTGTTCCATTCAGAAAGGAACAGTAAAACGTGAAAGTGCAAAAGTGTTGTTCCATTCGAAAAGGAACAGCAAAACGTGAAAGTGTTGTTCCATTTGGAAAGGAACAGCAAAAAGTGAAAGTGCAGAAGTGCTGTTCTATTCGGAAAGGAACAACAAAACGTGAATGTGTAAAAGTGTTGTTCCATTTGGAAAGGAACAGCAACAATGAACCATGGAAAAGGAACGGCAAAATGAACCGTGGAAAAGGAACGACAAAATGAACCATGGAAAAGGAACAACAAAATGAACCGTGAAAAAGGAACGGCAAAATGCACAAGCATGAAATGCAAGCACGCAAAGAAAGAATTAGCTGTTCACTATATTGATGCTGAGGATGGGTCACAGTTTGAATGAAGCAACACCTGAAACACAAAATATAAGAGAAATCAGAAAGGAAACAACATTTTATTTAAAAAAATAGTATGTAAATAAGTAAATTAAGTTACAACAGCTATGATGTTATGTAAAAAAAATGATCTCTTTGAAAAATGTTTTGGCAACAGTGACAAGAAATGAATCTTCAAATGGAAATCAATTCTTCATTTCTTCTATTATGAATCCGTTGGGTAATGAGTTGGATGAAATTCCTTTGTTTCATTTAAAATTTCTTTCAAAAATCACTCGTCCATAAATTGACCTTCTTTATTTTCCCAAGACCTGCAAAAAACGAATATCTACCTACAATAAAACATTAAATCATGGAGAAAGAGAGGTGTGCGGGCTCTTCTAATACAAGAATTATGCAAAAAACTAACAAGTAGTTACTCTATATAACAAATCCACAGAGAAAATAACAAAGTAAAATTTATTTGTCACTTGCGGGAGAGCAGTGGTCGACCATACTAACCAGCGGTGTTTTAATCACAACTTCTTTGTTTTTCGTCAAAATTGAGTGATTCCAAAGGAAAATGAGAGCTAATTCAACGGTTTATCTCCAGTAGAAACAAGTTTTAAAGATTCAATGATAAGATATGTCAATTTTAGTTAGAACAACCTGCATAATAGAGTCATTGTCGATTACCCGGCTTAGACCAATAGTTGATATTTCAAGCGTAACTTTTTCAATTGATGTCGGATTCGAATGATTCAAATTGGAAATGAAAATAGATTCATTTATTTATCTCCAATAGAAACATGTTTTGAAGAAAAGAAGAATTGATAGGTAAAATATTGTAAGGAACAGCCGAAAAGACATAGTTTTAAGGGTGCTGATTTACGATAAGCAGTCAGTATTTTGATCATAACTTCCCCATACGATATCGAAAATGAGTGATTCCAATTGAATTGTAAACTAGATTCATAGGGGAATCTCCCATAGAAACAGGTTTTAAAAATTCATTCATTTAAGCCTCCAAAAACTGACTGTCCCAACTCTGTTCCTAAGCTGCCTGCTAGACACCCTGTCAATGTTTCGGTTCTAACTTTTTCGTTTCAAATCCAAATTGAGTGATTCAAATTGGATTGGAAAGTAGACATCAAGGGCTACTTAGGATAGAAACAGGTTTTAAAAATATTCACTTTTGGTCCCTCAAAACATGACTGTCCCGACTGTTTTTCCAGAAATTTCATCAAGCCCGCAAGCCAAAAAAATGATATTCAAGCATTTTTTCATATTGATGATAAAAATGAATATAAGTGTTTGTAGAATTGTTATTTCTATTATAAATCATCTACATACACAAATGAATTGAAACATTTATCATCAATGTTGATTTCGATAGCGTGTTGCAACCAAAGAAACAACTAGTTTTACAAAAATAAAAAAAAATTGTGTTTGTTTTATTTCTTTATTTAGTTTATTTTCTCCACTATCCTACTCATCTTTGAGAATCGAATATGTTTATGTATAAGAGTATTTCCAGTGGAACCATGTTAGAAATAAGGCCTCATGTATGCACATACTCAAATTTGAAAAATGCATATTAATGAATATTAGGGTATGAGAAGCCAACTTCCCTTGAAAATATGGTGTCAAAAATTGTTGAAGCATAGAGTGATGTTGCAAACAAATGATGGAGTGAAACCAATGTTCAATGTATCCATTACTTTCTTGATTTCTTATATCCATCAGATCATGAAGTTCTCGAGCTTTTAAAATAGCTTGTTAATACATACTATAAGAAACCTCATTTTCTCCCATAGCTTCTACAATTTTTGAATTTGAAACATTCTGAATCTCATTATAAGTTTTCTCTAATGGCGCATGTGAGATAGAATGGGTGGGAAGGGTGGGTAAATTTGGCAGTTCAACATTGTAAGCATGTTTTACTGGTTTATTATGGTGAGGGTGTGGAATTAGTTGAGCAGGAAAATGTGTAAGGAATGGAGCATTGTGATGATGTGGTTGATTGGGTTGAGTGAATGAATTTGGTATGCAAGCAGGATGTTGTGGAAGAGCTGGTGAAAAATATGGAGAATATGTTTGTGCTACAAGATGAGGGAGAGTAGTCATGCCATCATAAGATGAACCATGCCCAACTTGTAAACAAGATTGGTGGTTATATTGAAATTGATATGGCTGCTCTAGAACATGAGTATTCCATAATGGATTATGCAAGTAAGAGAATGGAGAAGAAGTGTTTTGAACCATACCTGTAGGCCATGATTTCCATGGTTTTGACCTTGTTGTAGCTTCCTCACCTCTTTGATATGATACTTCCATCCTAGATAAGGAAGAGTAACCATCTATGGTATGCTCCTTTCGGTCATGAGTGAAAAACACTTCATCAAATTCTTGATTTTTATGAACCTGCAAAGCATCCAATTTTGAGCTTAGAGAGGTAATAAAATCAACTTTAAAATGTTCAAGTAAATCATTGATTTCAGCTCTTATGTCTCCTATTCTTGTAGCAGATTTGGAAAAGAAAGAACAAACATCTCTAGAATTCTTACCAGCCTTGGAAATTCCTCTTGAATACCTTATGCACAATTCACAAACATCATCATATGACAACTCAAAAACATAACCTTTTCCTATCAGATTTAAGAGTTCTAAAAATTTATCTTTGATTCCTTTAAGAAGGAGTGTTTTTAAGATCTCTTTTTCCAAATGCTTATATTTTGATTTTTGAAGGTTGTATTGAAATCGATCTACGTAGTCCTCCAAACTTTCATCTTCCCCTTGTATCATACCGAAAATATCTTCATTGGATTTGCAATAGTCTTGGTACTTCTTCAAGAATATGTTCTTCATGTCCTCCCATGATTGGATGCAATTCCCACCTAGGCTCATGAACCATCGGAGAGCTGTTCCTTTTAGAGTAAGAGGAAACACTTTCAATCTTTGATCATTAGTACAATAATCATATCCTCTACAAAGTATTTCGAACTCAAATAAGAATGTATCTGGATCTTCATTTGTCAAGCCATGAAAACTTGGTAGAGACAATGGGGGAATTATGTGCATTTGTGTCACTCCTCCTAGATCTTTGATAGGAAATTCAAAAGTAAAAATGTGATCCATTTCTTACCATAATAGAAGATGTTCTTCATGTGTTTCTTCGAGGCCCCTTCTTCAAATGTTCCTGTCAATCGGTTAGTGAAATGGGTGGTGCTTACATCACCACTTGAGAGAAATCATGAGATTTGTTTTTCAAAATTTCTGTTTTTTTCTTTTAATTCATTCACACAAAAATTCAAACATCTATTTCTACCCAACAAAGCAACAGCAAATCTGTTAGGAAAGTGGACAGTGGAGCAAGGCTTTTACATGCTCCGCACGCAGGTTCTTACCTTCCGTTTTTAAGATCCAACTCTTCCCTAACAGGCACTCATCAGATGCACACTACTCTTTAAAAATGGCTACACTCTCCCCGGCAACGGCGCAAAAATGTGGAGCGATAAAAAGGTGTCTTTTGAACTCCTAATTACCTTCACATTAATTATCAACCCAGGGACGACTTTTTATTTCACGAGTGTACTCAGTCTGAGGCGGCTATTTACTCAAGAGTAATGTTTTGTAGTATAGTGCTTAAAATCCAAAAGTAAATGAATGCTTGAAAAAGAAATCTAACAATAACATAAACTCAAATGCTCTGAAATCCAACTATTCACTCAGCAAACATCAATTGAGGATACAGTAGCAATAACTCATTCCTCTAGAGATTGATGCAATTGAAATCAAACCGGAACAAGACAATCAATCTGGGAATGAGGAAGCAATAACCAATGTTCTCTACAGTTGACAGTCCTGCTTTAAAGCAATCAAAAGGAAATTGAACTTGAACTTAAGCTGCCATTGAAAGTAAACTAGGAAAACTCTTTAAAAGCAAACTAGCGCAGTTAATCAATAGAAATGAACAACAAAGTAAATGGGTGCATGTCTACAACTTAACTACTTCAGAAGGCTAAATCACACCAAGCATTGCATCAGTCGAAGGTTCAGTAGCAATAACCCATCCTTTTCATAACTGATGAGAACAAATCCGAGGTCTGGGAGCTAGGTAGCAGATGCTGGGGCTCACTACAGCCTGAGATCGTCCTTGATGAAATGGCAAGTAAATGAAACAATAAATCAGCAATCTTGAAATAGACCAGCAATTGAAATCAAACAACATGCAGAAATAGAACACCATTAACTAATAATGAATATGAAACAACGATGGAAAGTCAAATACAAATGCATAACAACTTAACACACGACACACCTCAATAGCAATCTGATCTTAGTAATCCACTTGTCAGTCTTAGTTATAAATAATACGATTGTCTTTTAGAATGGAACAGCAATGTTCATAGATTCAACAATCGCAAGGAAATATAATTTCTAAGATGAATTCAATATACCAATGGTCAAATGTTACAACACAAACATTCCATAATTGAATAGCAACGGTATCCTGTAAAAACCATTTATATCAGCACTTAAAGAAACAACAATGCGTTGCAAAATCAATATGATATTTCTGTCTCAGAAAATGAGATTACGTGACAGAGTTGTGATGTAAAATAATAGAACATACCAGATTACCAAGTAAAACTGATAAGCAAACCACGCATAAAACAAAAGAATATAATATACAGTAGTAGCAGCAGCGTACTCCACCAGAGGCTGGGCCCTTAGCCGCCAGCGGATGCTACTGGGTTACTTCAGATGAACAGAATGAACAACAACTCCCAAATCATGTATTAATCATCAAATTATGAAATCATTACAATAGAAAAAGCTTGAGGATTACCACATGCAACAATCCCTTCTTCTTCCTATCCTATCATGAAGCTTCGCTTTTGAATCTCTAATTCAAATCATCAATTCTCCATTCTCTTAGCCATCCCCAAATCATCCCCCTCTCTCATCTCTATTTTGATTTAAATAAAGAGAGATCAGAGCGCAGTTACAATAAAGATAAGTACAACATGATTTACATTACAAAATTGGATTGTTTCCAACCAATTGATAAACAAGAAGATATCTTTCCATCCAGCTTTCAACAAGAACCAGACAAATTTGGCTTTGCAGCTGAGATTTGGAGGACGGCCGCAACAATAAATCTCAGAAAATCATGCTCAAAGAACCCTGCGTTTCTCCCAGTACAAGCCGAATTTGGGCAAACCGTTTTTCTAAAAAGTTAATTGGGTCCGTTCTGGACAAAACCCATGTTCCGGATTTTCTAGATTCTGCTTCATTTGCTCAGAATCTCAACCGCAAAACCGTCACTTCTTATTCCAGCGAATTTCTGAGTTGGCACTTTTAATGATCAAATCTTCAATCTGGAAATTATCTTGGAGGCTAAAAATGGTGAATAATATTACAACTGATTTATTGAAACTATCATTGATAAAATCATGCATAATCATCAATTTATTAGAAATAAAGGAGAATAAATAATATTCATTCATAGAAGCATAAATCATCATAAAATGGATTTATATAATAAATTATAATAAATGATATAATAGAAAAGAGTAAAAATGGATGAAATAAGTGTTACAAAGTGGTCGTATTCATGGCCCAACAAATATCTATATGGGCACACATTTTGTGGTTGTGCCCCTGGGACCAAAGTAATGTTATGATCATGTTACCCTCTCGATGGTGGAAGCTCATGAGGCTTGTTAAAGACCTGCAGATGGTTGTTTAAGACCTGTTGCATCTCAAGATGAATATGAATAGAAGTGGGTTCAAAGGCTTGGATGGCATTAAATTTGGCTATAACTCCATGGTGGCCCTTTTTAACAATTTTTCCATCCTATGCAAGCTGATGATAGAAGGAGCACCTGCCTGGAGTTCACGGAGGGTATGTGTGTGGTTATTCTACTTAAAGCTCATATATAAATCCTGGAAATCCATTATGATTGGGCCGAGTGTGCGAAGCCATTCAGCACCCAAGACAATGTCACACCCACCCATGTTGATGGAAAACATGTGGGTCTTGAGGTGATAATCCCCCATTTGAAGTTTGACATTTTCACAGCGGCCTTCACATTTCATTCTCCCCCCATCAGCAATCTGGACCTAGAAATTAGAGACTTCTTTGACAAAACAATGCACTGCTTCAGTGACTCTTTGATGGATAAAGTTATGCGTACTACCACTATCAATCAAGACTACTACAGGGCGATGCTTAATAAAACCTCTGATTTTGAGAGTTTTGGGAGAATAAATTCTTGCCAAAGCATGAAGCGAGATAACTGGTTCTTCAGGTGTAACTAGGAGCTCATTGTCCGACTGGTTGTCCTCATCTTCTTCCTCTAGTCCCTCAATTGGTGGGGCTTCCCCATATGAACTATGATTAGTAACATCAATTTGAAAGAATTTGGGTTTCTTGCATTTATGCCCCAGGGAGTATTTCTCATCACAGTAGTAACACAATCCTTGCTTTCTTCTTTTCGCCATTTTAGCTGGTGACACCTTTTGAACCTTAAGTGTTTGGGTAGTGCTTGGAGCCTGGGTGGGGTGTCCCTTGGCTATGAAATTTTGACGAGTCGACTGGGCCGCTAACGTGCGTTCTACTTCACGAGATATCTTGCAAGCTGCTAGCCATGAGAATGGGTGTTGCAGTTAGACGTGGGGTTGTATGGCATCTTTGAGGTCACTGAAAAAACATTCCGAGTAGATTTCAACTGCTAGACCTCCTGTGTGGAAGGCTAATTATTCAAAGGCTTTAATATATTCTTGCATTGTGCCTGTCTATCGGAGCTTAGTAAGACGACCCAAAAAGTTAGATTCATGGTCAAAGCAATCAGAAAGGACTTTTGAGAATATCTGCCAAGTCATTGGCCTTGCATAGAAGCGTTGATGCCACTACCACCATTGCCATCTTTCTTGGTCCAAGTACAGGCTTCCCACACTTAGCTTAGATGCATCATCTCTGATGTGATTCAATGTGAAATATTGCTCCATTTGTGCTAGCCATATGGCCAGATGAGAGCCATCAAATTTATACATGTCCAACTTGGGTGGTCGAGGCTGGGACTGTTGGTGGTTTCCATAGAAGTGAAGAGAATGGCTAGACTCGCTCTCAAGGTTTTCATTAAAATCATATGCCTCCGATTGTTTCCCCGACTTACCCTTTGTGATTGTGTCATTTAAGGTCTGGATCTGCTGCGTTAATGCCTCCAACTTTTGTTCAAGGGTGTTTATCTTCTCATTGGCCATAGCTTGAGCTCTAGTTTGTACCATGCATAGATCCAGTGCACTCGTTGTTACGGTGAAAAGGAAATTGGGACCACCCAAAATTTTGACGCTGACAAGTAAATCGTACCACCTTTCTTAGCCGTCGAGCTAATTCTTATGGGCTAAGTCTCCTATAAGCATCCCGATAGGGTCTCAGACCTTTTGAAAGGAGTTTTACTCCTCGCTTAGGAATACTGTAGTAGCCAATTCCCAAAAAAGTTAATTCTGCCCAATGTCCTACGAAAATCACGCCTAGGTATAGGAGCCCACACGAATAGTTAGATCTATCAGAAAAACCCTCAACTGCAGAGTATGAGTAGGAATGTGGCAATGATCAAACCCCTGCTACTAGATCTGAAATGGCAGATCTGATTGTTGTGACTGCCATAAAACCCAAACTGCTGGATCTAAATGGTGGATTTGATAGATCTGATTGGTGGATCTGATAGATCTGATTGGCAGATCTGATAGATCTGAATGGCGGATCTGATAGATCTGAATGGCGGAACTGATTTTTACGGCTACGACAAAACCCAACCTACTAGATCTGATTTGGCAAAGATGATGCGTGATCTAGAGAGAGACAAGGGAACTATGGTCTCAAGGAGTGTCAGGTGCTATAAATCTCAATATACATAAGGGTCCGATAGTAGTATTCAGCCCAATCTTTTAGGACACTAAGCAAGGAGGATCAGCCGTACCCTTATCCGTACAAACCAACTACCCTATCATACGTGCGAGTAATCTCCCTGAGTGTTGTTCTCAGTGTACTGTAGCAACAAGAATTCTGACGGTTTATCTATGGTGAGGTTTCAAGACAGCCTAGGGGGCTTCCAATATACCCAGAGGGTACTTGGAAGATAGTCCGTGTGCAGTTCTATCTAATGCGCTACTACTCAAAGGGGTACCCACAGGGGTTACAAGGGAGTCCAATAAGTGTGACCACCTCTTGTATTTCCCACATGCATGCCTCCCCAAATCTGCAGATTTATGTGCTCAATGACAGATCCCATGGTTTAAAGATGTCGGAACACGTCTCTAGCCAAAAAAAATTCTGCTAAAAATGGAGATCCCACCGGCCCTGGAAAGTGCTATGATACCACTTGTTATGCTCTTGACCTGTAAGAAGATACCAAAATACCAAATATGTGAAGAAATATACCCAGAACACAGAACAATAAGAAATAATAGCATGTATTTTATTATTCAGAAAGGAAAGCAATGTTCACTTGCCTCTTCAAGGGGGAAACCTCCAATAGAGTTGGGCTCAGTTACAAAATAAGACACGACACTCAAGGGGAGTCTCTATCCTTTATATAGGATTCATACATGTAATACCATGGGTTAGTACCATGGTTCTTATTAATACCATCTATCCAATACCATGACCCATTTGCAACTAACTATGGTCCCTTCTTTAAATGCGGGTCAACCACTTACAATTATTAATATGGGCTTTATTGACTCTTTAACTAACTATAGTTATGACTCGAACCTACTACATAAATAAGGGGTTTAGGGTTGGACCCTAACACACCACCTACCACCATCTCTTTGGTTACTGCAAAACAATGCAGTAAGCTCATTTCCAAAACTGGGAAATTTGTTTTCCTGAAGATACACCCTCAAGGAAAGAAGAAGACGGTGGCCACAACCTCCAAACAGGGCCCCTCCGCATGACAACTACAGATGGACAAGGTCGTGGAGGAGTACGAGGACATCTTCACTTCCCCTATAGGTGTTCCTCTGCACTGTCAAGTTAAGCACTCCATTGATCTAACCCCAGGTGCATCACTACCCAATGGACCAATCTATCGATGCTCTGTTCTGGAGAATGACAAAATCAAGAGGAAAATTCAGGAGCTGTTGCAGAAAGGTCACATCCGTCCAAGTTCATCGCCCTGTGGGAGCCCGATCATGTTGGTACAGAAGAAGGATGGGACTTGGAGACTCTGTATTGACTATCGGGCACTGAACAAGATCATTGTCCATAATAGGTACCCGATCCCATGGATTGATGACCTCCTGGACCAACTAAAGGGGCCAAAATATTTCAGCAAGATCGATTTGAAGTTAGGATATCACCAGGTACCAATAGAACCATCTGATGTGTGGAAGACTACCTTCAAAGCCAAGGAGGGCCTTTTTAAATGGTTGGTTATGCCTTTCAGATTGACGAATGCTCTTGCAACCTTCATGAGGCTAATGGATGACATCTTGCAGCCATTCACCAACTTATTTGTAGTGGTATACTTGGATGACATCCTGATCTTCAGCTAGAGTTGGAAAGGGCACCTCCACCACATCTGATAGGTTCTCCAAACACTGTGGCAACAAAAGTTATGTGCCAATTTGGAGAAATTCACTTTTGGCATGACCTAGGTTCAGTATCTGGGATACATTATTGATGAACAGGGGGTGCATGTGGATCCAGCCAAGATCCAAGTCATTCAGGATTGGCCATCTCCAACCACTCTGACAGAGCTCCGTAGCTTTCTAAGTCTTGCCAACTTCTACTGCAAGTTCATGTTGGGATTTTCTCATATCACTTGGCCCTTGAGTCAAGTCACCAAGGGAGGAGCAAAAGCAAAATTCTTTTGGTCTAAATCTCAACAGAAGGCATTCATAGAGTTAAAATATCACCTCTGCTTGGCACCAATGCTCACATTACCAGAATTTCAAAAACCATTTGAGGTCGAGACAGATGCCTTTGACTATGCTATTGGGGCAGTCCTTACTCGACACAGGCATCCAGTGGCATAGCACAGTGAGACACTTTCAGACACAGTCCAAAAGTATCCCACTTATGACAAAGTGATGTATTCCATTGTGTAGGGCTGCCAACAATGGAAGCATTACATTTTGGGGAAGGAAATGGTCATCCACACAGACCACCGACCCATGCAATTCATATAGACCCAAGGGAAATTGTAGAATCATCGCCTTCAGAAGTGGTCCACATACCTGCAACAGTTCCATTTGAATATCAAGTATAAGAAGGGCAGCACCAATAATGTTGCAGATTGCCTCAGTCGACCACCGATCATGGCATTAACCACAAGACTTATGATTGGCCAAAAGCGACCCAGAATTTGGCCACACATACCAAACACTCTTGGAGGGTCAACATGTTCCAGATTTTCACCTCCAGGATGCCCTGTTATACCACATGGGTCACCTTTATGTTCCTTCAAGCAAGCGTGCCAAGATGATTTGGGAAGCACACTACAATTAGGCTGCTGGGCATTTCGGGGGCAAGAAAAAGGTGTCAGTACTACAGAAGTATTTCTATTGGCCAAATCTTCAACAGGATGTCGGGAAGTACATCAGATCATGCATTTCCTGTGCCATTGCCAAACCAACCATCAAGAAGCAAGGCCTATATACTCCGCTACCTACCCCTGGTCGAACTTGGGAATCCATCTCCATGGATTACATGTCAGGCCTTCCTTCCACTAAGCATGGAAACGACTGTGTTTTCGTGGTCGTCAACAAGTTCTCGAAGATGGCCATTATGGGGGCCTGCAAGAAGAATATCATAGCCGAAGCCACGACTAAACTCTTATTTGAATGAGTGTGGGTACACTTTGGGATCCCACGCTCTATCATCTCAGATTGGGATAGCAAGTTCCTCAGTACATTTTGGTCCAGTCTCTACTCGATGCTGGACACCAAACTCACTAAGTCCACAACCTTCCATCCTCAAACTAATGGCCAGATAGAGGTTGTCAACAAGATGATCATACACATTTTGTGCATGTACAACTCATAGCATCCACGCACATGGGATGAGAGCCTCCCCTACATTCAGCACATCTACAACGAGGCTCTCCACAACTCGACTAGCCACAGCCCTTTTCAGGTGGGCTTGGGATACTAACCACTATGTCCCATTGAAGTGGCCATGCCATTTGCAGTTACTCATGTAGATTCAGCTCATGTCCAGTCCGAAACAAATAAGGCAAATAGCTTCATTGAGCACATCCAACATATTCGCCAATAGGTCCATGACATTCTAGAGAAATCAAATGCCAAGTACAAGCAGCGACATGATCAACATCAGATGCCACACAAGTTTCAGGTGGGTGACAAAGTCTAGTTGCATTTGCAAAAGGAACGCCTTAGCAGAGCCTATCAAAAACTTAGACCACTCTGATATGGTCCTTACACCATTACCAAGGTTGTGGGAGATAATGCATTTGAGCTCAGCATTCTCGCATTCCTTGGCCTGCACCCAGTGTTCATTGTGGACCACCTTCGGCAATACTTTCCACCATTACTAGACACATCCGACATTGCAAAACAACTCACACCGACAGAGTTAAATCCAAATTACATGGAACAAGCTGCAACTGATCAGATCATAGACACATAGATCAAGCACACTCACCAGCTGAATATCCAACTGTATCAAGTTGTCAAAATAGGCCAACTCCTTCACTAAGGCAAGTGGCTCACCAGGGACCAAGTTCAACAGAAGTTTCCTCATCTCATGGAGGAACTCAATGCAATGGGGACCATTGCTTCCTAAGGGGGGAGGAATGATCCAGGTGGATATTGGTGGCCACCCACAAATTCCCCTTGGATCCCCACCATTTCTTCTTCCAATTTTTCAGTTTTCTTAACTGTAGCATAGTTTACTATTTTGAGCAATTTTTTTGGGTCCTAAACTTCTGGAGCCATTTTGAGGCCTTAAACAACGTTTTTTTGGAAATCTACTGCCAACGATTTTCTATCTAAAATCATCTTTTTCGTTGTAGTCCTCGAAAAGATCTTTCCAATGGGCTATCATGTGCATCAAATGGAGATAATATGACCAAGTCATGACCCTAGGAATTTGGTTATCCAACTCACCCCAACGGGGCCCATAAACTCTTGGTGTTACATCTCCTCGGGTTAGGGTTTTGGTTGTTTAGGGTTTGCTCTTATTGTTCAATAATAAAAATGTGCTTGAGCCTCATTGTATTACAGTTCAGAGGCATGTAGCAACCACATCTCTTCTCAGAGATAAGCTACCATTGCCCTAGCTGGTGTATTTCCATTTCTGTTTGTAAGCATGTTTCAGTATTTTACATTAATAAAATGAAGTATTATTTCAGTTGCATCTCTGTGTTTATGGTTATCTCTATAATTTGTTGCATCCATATTTAAATCAGGATCATTGATCTTGTTCAGCACTTGATAGTCAATACAAAGCCTCCAGGTCCCATCCTTCTTATGTACCAATACAATTGGGCTCCCACAAGGTGATGAGATTGGCCTAATTCACCCTTTCTGCAATATTTCTAGAATTTTCCTCTTGATCTCATTGTTCTCCAAAACAAAGTGTCAATAGATTAGTCCATTCAACAACGACGCACCTGAGGTTAGATCGATGGAGTGCTTGACCTGACAGTGCAGAGGTACCCTTGTGGGTGAGGCGAAAATATCCTTGTACTCCTCCACAACCTTATCCATCTGTTGTTGCTATGTAGAGGAGCCCTCCCTGGAAGCCGTGGCCACAACCTTCTTCTTTCCTTGGGGGCGAATCATAAGGAAAACAAATTTCCTGTTCTGGGAAATGATCTTACTATATTTCTTTGTAGTGATCAAAGAGATGGTGGCAGGCAGGGCTACCTCCAGTATCTTGTAAAAATTATTAACCAAAGTAATAATCAGAGAGTGAGGTCTAGACTCATAGAAAACATGACACTTACGCAAGTATGGTTGTCCTAACAATTCATCACAAACTTCAAGAGGATAAACATCACACAATACCTCATCTATGAAGGGCTTGATGTTGTAGGGAAAGTGGCACTGCTGGTTGACACGAAGATCTCGTCCTTGATGAATCCACTGACGATGTACGGTTGTGGATGTGTTATAGTCTTTAAGCCTAGCCGCTTCATAACCTCTGCTGAAATGAGGTTATTTTGGCTCTCATTGTCGACAATGAACTGCAGTTGAGAACCCTTCACCCACATCTATGAGTGGAAGAGGCATTCCCCCACGTCTAGATCTTCAAGCTCAATCTTTTGGATCTTGGTGTTGGCCATGGTAGCACTGGGCTCTGCATCAATGATTTTCTTCCCTTTATCAGAACCTTTATTGGGTTATGATTGAGAGTCGAAACATGTGTCTAATTCGGAATACTTTAGCTTGGCCACCACTGACTGTTTGGCCCAACACACACTTGTATTGTGAGTGGATCTCTTATGGAACTCACACCATTTTCCCATGTCCCTCTTCGTCTTCAGGGTGTTGTTCATTTCTTGTGGCTTCGACAAGCTTTCTTGGGTAGCAACGCCTTGGATTAGTCCTTTGTTCTGTGGTTTGGGGGTGCCCTTTCCTTGCTTTGGATTCGCAGATCCAAAGTCTCACTTCTTTTGTTTAAACTTCTTCTCAATCTTAACAACGTACCGATACGTCGTGTCGAGCGATGACATATCCAGGAACTCCTTCTCATCATGGATATATTTTTGTAGACAACCATGCTACTTGAGCACTAAATTCCTCTTAGTATCCTTGATACCCAGCTTCATGTGAAGGGCATGGAAAGTATTTGTGAACTCTGGAACGTCTTGGTCCCTTCCCTATTGTAGCGTGATCCACTTTATGTATTTGTCTTCATAGCTCCGAACAAGGTAATATTGTTCCTTGATGGCATCTTGGAAATAATTCCATGTGGGTACAATTGAAAACAATGAGGGTTCATTCTCGTCCTTTTGTTCACAGTAGGTCTCCCACCAATCCTTGACGTGTGGGGTGGCTTTAAGAAGTGAAAAAGTAATCTTTTCCTGATTAGAAAAGTAATGAACTGAAAAATATTCTTCCAATATATTTAACCATTTGTCTATGGCATATACATCCATCAGGCCTTCGAACATGGGAATATCAAATTTAATGTGTACCTTAAAAGGAGTGGCACCTCCAGAGTGGCTTCTGGATGAAGATGCATCGTCTGTGGGTAGCTGTCGAAGGATTTGGGCAAAGATATCCATCATCGCATCCCTTTATCACTTGAGGGCTTCCTAGAGCAACAGTTTGAAAGGATCTCATACCCCCTCATCTTTCTTTTCTTCCGCCATGGGAGGTTGTCAGGTTTCACGAGGTTGATATTGCAATGGTTCAACCAGATCAAGCCTTAACTCCATATACCTTGACCTCGTTGGGGACATGCAAAGAGAAACAGAGAAAGAGCATATCACTCTAATACCACTGATCTGAACTTAAACAAGAACGTAACAACTTACATATATAATCATAAACACAAAGATGTAGCAGAAAAACAATGCATTTCATTAATAGAAAAATATTGAACTATGCTTACAAACATAATGGAAATAAGATAGCTCGGGTGATGGTAGCTTATCTCTGAGAAGAGATGTGGTGGCTACATGCCTCTGAACTGTGTTACAATGAAGCTTAACAGCCTAATTATTATTGGAAAACATGGGAAAACCATAAACAACTAAAATCCTAACCCCAGGAGATGTAACACCAAGAGTTTGTGGGCCTCGTTGTGGTTAGTTGGGCAGCCAACTACCCGGGGTCGTAACTTGGTCATATTATCTATGTTTGGTGTGCATGATACCTTGTTGGAAAGGTCTCTCTGAGTACTACAAGTTTCACCTTAGGCCCCTACCTATGGCTATGGGACTGCTGCAGACCCCAAAAAATTCCATTTAGGGGGGTTAAAACTATTATGAAAGTTCAAGACCCAAAAAATGCAAAAAATAGTAAATGTTGAAATGAATAAAGAAATAGATGAAATTGACAGGGGGGTCTAGGTGGAATAGTCAGGTGGCCACAAATATCCACATGGATCATAACTACATGGGAATAAATGCGGGTTAGAGTACGTATGTTCTTATACATTAGACCGAGAACATACATGTTGGGAATTTCTTTTAAGTTCTGTGCTTTATATTTTGTCTTATACATTAGACCGAGAACATACATGTTGATCATTTCTATTAAGTTCATGCTTCTTGAATCAATGGTTTTCTCATTGCATAAGTTGTAGGCATATTAGATATTGCTAAAGTGTAGAGCACATATAGAGAGTGGAACATTATATTTTTTTGTGATATGAACTACAAATATATAGTTTATATGCATAGTCCTGATATAGAGAGTGAAAAAACATATTTTTTTTATTTTGTGAGATTATATAAATCATTACAAATATGTAGTTTACATTCACGGTCTTACAACAGGTATCTAAATAAACCTGCAATATGGAATAAGGAGAAAGTGAATATGGTGGAGGTGCTCTTCCCAACTCTGGTTGAAGATCAAGATGTCATCTAAATACACCACCATGAATGCATTAGTGAACGGTCGCAAGATGTTGTCCATCAGTCTCATGAAGGTTGTAGGGGTGTTCGTCAATCTGAACAGCATGACCAACCATTCGAAAATTCCCTCCTTGGATTTGAAGGCAGTCTTCCACACATTAGAGGGTTCAATAAGCACCTGGTGATAACCTAACTTCAAGTCAATCTTGCTAAAATATTTGGCCCCCTTGAGCTGGTCCAGAAGGTCATCAATTCGTGGGATTACGTACCTATTCTTGACAATGATCTTGTTCAGCGCTCGATAGCCAATACAGAGCCTCCAGTTCCCATCCTTCTTTTGTACCAATAAAATCAGGCTCCCATAAGGTGATAAGCTTGGCTTGATGTGCCCTTTCTGCAATATTTCCTGAATCTATTTCTTGATCTGATCATTCTACATAATAGAGCGTCAATAGATCAATCCACTGGGTAGTGACATACCCAGGGTCAGATCGATGGAATGCTTGACCTGACAATGCAGAGGTACCTTTGTGGGTGAGGCAAAAATATCCCTGTACTCCTCCACGACCTTGTTCATCTACTGTTGTTGTGCAGAGGAGCCCTGCTTGGAAGCTATGGCCACAACCTTCTTCTTTCCCTGGGGGAAGACCATAAGGAAAAAAAATTTCCTGGTTTTGGAAATGATCTTACTACATTGCTTTATAGTGATCAAAGAGATGACGATACGCGAGGCTATCTTCGGTATCATGTACAACATATTAGCCAAAGTAATAATCAAAAAGCAAGGTCTAGACTAATATATAACATGTTGCTTCCAAAAGTATGGTTGTCTTAACAATAGATCAAAAAATTCATGAGGAGAAATGTCACATAGTACCTCATCCGTGAAGGGCTTGATGCTGTAGGGAAGGCGACACTATTGGCTAACATGAAGATCTCATCCTTAGTGAAACCACCCAATGGTGTACGATTCTGGATGTGCTATAGTATTTAGGCCCAGTTACTTCACAACCTCTAGTGAAATGAGGTTCTTTTGGCTCTCACTATCGACAATGAATTGCAACGAAGAACCCTTCACACACATCTGTGAGTGGAAGAGGCATTCCCCCTCCTCTAGATCTTCAGGCTCAATCTTCTGGATCTTGGTGGTGGCCATGGTGGCACTAGGCTCCACATTAATGATCTTCTTACCTTTTCAGTTACCTTATGATGTTTTGATTTAGAGTGAGAACCTGTGTATGATTCAGAAGCCTTTAGCTCGGCCACTAGTGACTTCTTGGCCAGACACTCACTTGTATTGTGGGTGGAGCTCTTATGGAAATCACACCATTTTCTTGTGTCCTTCTTCATCTTCAGGGTGTTTTTCTTTTCTTGCGGCTTCAGCGAGATGTACTAGGTAGCGCCACCTTGGACTAGTTCTTAGTTTTGTGGTTTGGAGGTGCCTTTTCCTTGCTTTGGATTCGTAGATCCAAATTCCTGCTTCTTATGTTTAAACTTCTTCACAATCTTGATAGCATACTGATACGCTGTGTCGAGCGAGGAAATATCCGGGAGCTCCATCTCGTCTTAGATGTTCTTATGTAGACAATCGCGGTACTTGAGCACCAAATGTCGCTCAGTATCCTTCATACCTAGCTTCGTGTGAAGGGTATGGAAATTATTTGTGAACTTTGGCACATCTTTGTTCCTTCCCTGCAATAGTGTGGTCCACTTTATGTATTTGTTTACATAGCTCCTGATAGGGTAATATTGTTCCTTGATGGCGTCCCAGAAAGAATTCCAAGTGGGTGCAGCTGAAAACAGCGAGGGTTCACTCTCATCCTTTTGTTCACAGTAGGTTTCCCACCAATCCTTGACGTGTGGGGTGGCTTTAAGAAGTGAAAAAGTAATATTTTCTTGATTGGAGAATTCATAAAAAAATGTCCTTCCAATAGATTTAACCATTTATCTATGGAATCTGCATCTATCAGGCCTTCGAATATGGGAATATTGAAGTTAACTTGTACCTTACAAGTAGTGGTACCTCCAGAGTGGCTGCTAAACGAAGATGCATTGCCTGTGGGTATCCATCGAAGGATTTGGTAAAATTTATCCATCATCACGTCCCTCTGTCACTCGAGGGATTCTTCGAGAAACATTTTGAAAGGATCTCCTACCCCCTCATCTGTGTTTTCTTCCACCATGGGAGGTCGTTGGGTTTTGCAATTCTCATCTTGTAATGGTTCAACCAGATCAAGCCCTAACTCCTTATACCCTAACCTCATTGGGGACATGCAAAGAAAAAACAGAGAAAGAGAAGACCGCTTTGATACCACTAGTCTGAACTTAAACATGAACACACCAACTTACTGATATAATCATAAACATAGAGATGCATAATAAAAACACTTCATTTCATTAATAGAAAAATATTGAATTATGCTTACAAACAAAATGGAAATGAGATAGCTCGAGCGATGGTAGCTTATCTCTAAGAAGAGATGTGGTGGCTACATGGCTCTGAACTTTGTTATAATGAGGCTCACAGGCTTATTTATTATTGGAAAACATGAGAAAACCCTAAACAACTAAAACCCTAACCCTAGGAGATGTAATACCAAGAGTTTGTGGGCCATGTTGGGGTTAGTTGAGCAACCAACTTCCCAGGGTCGTAACCTAGTCATATTATCTCAGTTTGGCACATATAATACCTTTTTGCAAAGGTCTCTTTGAATACTAAGGGTTTCATCATATGCCCTTAACTATGGTAATGGGCATGCCATGGACCCCAAAAAAATGTCGGTTAGGGGGTCAAAATTGCTCCGGAAGTTCAGGGCCCAAAAAACAGCTAAAAATAGTAAATGATGAAGTGAACAAGGAAATAGATGAAAATGACTAGGTGGTATAGGTGGAATAGGCAAGTGGCCACCAATATCCACCTGGATCATAACTACATGGGAATAAATGCAGGTTAGAGTATGTTTGTTCTTATACATTAGACCGAGAACATACAAGTTGGGAATTTCTTTTAAGTTTTGTGCTTTACGTTTGTTCTTATACATTAGACCGAGAACATACATGTTAAGAATTTATTTTAAGTTTCGTGTTTGTTGAATCAAGGGTTTTCTCACTACATAAGTTGTAGGCATATCAGATATTGCTAAAGGGTAGAACACATATAGAGAGTGGAACATTAGAATTTTTTTTTTGTGAGGTGAACTACAAATATATAGTTTATATTCATGGTCCTCATATAGAGAGTGGAACAAACTATATATATATATATATATATATAAGAATTACAAATATATAGTTTACATTCACGATCTTATGACAGGTATCTAAATAAATCTACAATATGGAAGGATGAGCAGGTGAAAACATGGAAGCCCATTGGCAATGTCGTACATGAGAAAGGAAGTGTTTTCTTTTGTCAAATTTGGCATATGGGAAGGGCTTCCCATATGGGTAAGGGAATATGCATTGTTATCTGTAAATTTCTTCCATGCAGATTATGTGTATGAGATTTTAATTTGGATTTTGTATTTGTATATTTCTTCCATGTTGGTAATATGTATTGGATTAAAATGATTTTACATTAAAAAAGTATTTTATATGTTAGTATGAAAATCATTTTGTCTATTAATTAGATTAAACTAATATATTATTATATGTTTTTTTTTTTCCAATCGAAAAACATTTTCATTCAGTTTCTTTGAATAGAGATGACTAACCGGGTTTATGGAATGTATATTGTCAACTAAATGGGTAGCCTTCCACTTCATCATCAAATAAAAAAATATAAGGAAAGATTATATTCAGCAACGACATGGATTTTGTAGATTATCCTACTCCTTGAGCTCTCAAAATTGAGGACATTCCAGAGATTGTTAATGTTTTTTGTGTTCTTTCAATAAATGCTACTAGTGTAGCTGACTGTCATTCATAATTTGACATTTAGCCACTTACAAAGTTGTAGTTAACATAGTTGAGTGAAGTTTTACAAACTAATTTTAATTATTTTAATTAATATTATATTTATTTTACTCTCATTAATATTAAATAGTTTTTATATAAATAATTTTGGATTTAGAATATTATCAATGGAATTGGTTAGTTGTTATTAGTCTTTGTTAATAATGTGTATTGAATAATATTTATAGATTTTCCATTTTAATATGTTATTATGACTTTAAATCTAATTTATTTTAATATTTATTAGTAATTTATGGATATTTTGTTGTTAGTTAATAATTAATAATAATTAATATTACAAATTGTGATATATTATTTTTCTATCAATTAATATTATTATTTTATTATTATTTAATATATACTAAATTCTTCTTTAATAACAACAATAATAATAATAATATTCCACGTGGTTTTGGATAGACAGTGATTAGTTACTATATTAAGACATTTCTTAATGTGAAGTCATTAGTTCAATTCCCCACTTTGATCAGGTGATATATTCAACATGATGAAGATGTAGTCTTTTCAAGATTACAAAAAAAGTAATAATAAAAATAATAATGGTTAAATTAATATTCGTAAATTAATTATATATATATATATATATACAATTTTATTGCACACTAAATTTATAAATATGCAAAATTATTTGCATACATTTAAACATTTTTATATTCAAAATTATTTAGAAAAGATTAGGTTAGATACAACTATGTGGTTAATAAGAAAGTGCCTCTCTTGAAATTATGTTTAAGAAATTTACATTTCTTTAAAATATTTTTTTGGATAAAATATTTATTTAAATGCTAAATTATTGGTAAACACGAGAAAATAAAATATTACCAAAGTAAATTTTTATCTCTAAAATTTAATATAAAATAAGGATCATGGTTAAATATTCAATGTTGAAAAGTTGATTATCCAACTACATTATTCCCTAGAACTTATACTTTATTTAATCCTTTAAGTTATTTTCAAAAGTATTTAAACAGAATAGAATTCTGAACAACTGCTCTAATGCCACATAGACCGTGTGCTCCTTAACATGATACATCGAAGAAGTTGCATGACTTCTATTAGTGATACTTGCCATAAATACATTTTGTCTTTAAATATCTGTTATTTCCTTCAAGGCTACTTAGTCTTCCACTTGAGCTAGTCTAAAACCTACACCTTGAAAAATCATTTGATTCGTAGCTATCCATTCTAGTATGGGTTCTTTGGACTTTGTCCCTTTTATATTTAATTTCCAAGTATTTTGTAACCTCTATCCAAACAACTTGGAGACGACCAAGACACAAATAACACATTGTATCATCCACTTAGACCAAACTTAGACCACATAAAAAAAAATATTATTACTTTTACTAACACCTTTTAACACATGCCAAGATATTCAAGAAATTAGGTTAGGGTACTAATGTATGGTTTACATATACTCTAATGTTGTTCCTTTACCTAATTAAACTCGATTAGGGGCATTAATGAAAGACCATGTCCCATCTAAATTTATGGTGCAGTGTAATATTTATAAGGTAAAGAAAGGGTAAGTCTATTGTATAATTTTCTTAAGTTCTTCTACCCCTGGGAACACACCTTGTTTCATGGCAGTGATGATCCTCTAGAGTCTTCTTATTAGTCAGAGTTGGTTAACCTGTTGAAAAATGGCATCAGATACACCCCTAGGCAACCATACAATCTACTGTCAAAGAGATATGAAGCAGTTTTGGGGTAACTACCTTGTACCCTCTGGTAGTCTTTATTCTCATATGAACCCTCTGGCTCCAGTGGAATATCTCGGCAAGGTTCAACAAACCCTATCCTTTTCTGCAGCAGGGTAGTCATTATGTCCATCCTTTGATCGATAACTTTACTCTTTTGAGGTTTATTGTTAGGTCCCTATAATACTAGTGATTCCCCCATTACTATTGTCATTGTATCCCTTATTTTTATTGTTGTGCCCCTATTGTCCCCATATTGTTATGATTATGCCAATCCCACTACTGTTATTTTCGTGCCTTTATATTATTATTGTTAGGTCGACTTTGGTTATATTGTGACCCCTTAGACTCCTATATATAGAAAGGAGGTTTTTTCATTTGAATCATCTAAGAATTGTTCATTTGTGTAACGTAAAGGAGGTTTCCCCCTCGAAAAGGCTTATTTCTAAGGCGTTGATCTATATTTTCTATCTTTTTGTGAGCTAGTTTCATAAAATTTGGTATCAGAGCTTTGGATTCTAGAGTTTCCCTACTCCAAACAGGTAATCGTGGCATGTTCACTATAACTTTTTCGCTACAAAGTTTTAGAAGCTAATGGTCTGAACTTCAGGCCCAGATTTCAGAGCTTTTATCGCTATATTTTTGGAGATATAATCTGAGGAAGTTAAGGTTTTTGCAGACCCCCAAATTACATTTCAAATAGGTGACCATGGGAAAATCATCATAACGTTTGCTCTGAGCATCAGATTGAATTTTCGTAAGAAGTTATAGAAATAGGACGAAATTTAGTTTTTGGGTATCATTTTCATAACCTAAGGTTGAAACAGTGGCCTGCAGCACATTGTACAAGTTCGTTCTACTGAACCAGTCTATACTCAGGTCATTGTGGGAGATTTGCCATAACTCTTCATTGGAGAATCCAATCTTGATCAGACTTGCGGGGTTAGAAAGATTACTCAGATGGTTACTATAGGAAGACATTTCAAACCTTGGAGATCCAAAATTACAGAGATAAATCAGATTCAATATCGTGTTGGCATTATGAGACAAGTGTTGTCCTTGATGGCAAATCATACTGATGACAAATCATAGTGCAGAAGGACAGCAGCAAGGAATTGATGATCAGTCTACAAGTATGAAGAAAAATATATACACGCTGGTTCACTATATATCAAGTCGCGTATACAAGCAGGTTCACTATATACCAAGTCGCGTATACGCAGGTTCGCTATATACCAAGTCGCGTGTACACGCTAGTTGGCTTCAGTAAAAGCGCGTGTATGTGGAAAACTTATCTTTGGTCCACGGCGGTTATTCCTTGGAAGTTGTGCCTATGGTTTTGGACCTTGGTGTCTCGAGAAGACGTGTTGATCCCTAGTTTTGAAGTTGATGGTGTTGGATTTCTATGGTTTTGGCCCTTGGTATTGAACAAGGCCTAAGGCTATATAAGGAGAAGGAAATCATTAGGCAAGTGTATCTGAAATGTCTTGAATATCTGAAGAAGTATGAGATCCAGTATGCAGGTTATGGGTTGATGATGCATTGCTTGATTTGAGCTAAGGAGGGATCTCACCGGATGATTGAGAACAAGATCTAAGGAGAGATCGGGATCAAATGGTTTGAAATGAACTATCTTTATGATGCTTATTCTAGATTTACATACTGACGCATGTATTGTTCTATCAGCGTTATGAGTATGACTGATGTCTGGTACAGCTGCAAGTAATGAGAAATTATTTTTAGATCTGTACGCGGGTTGTCTTTGGCAAAAGCGTGTATACACGCGGGTTTGATTCATCAAAGTAGCGTATACATTGTAAAGCTTGATATTTGAAGTTGCAGATGGGTCTGATGGCTATTACAGAGTTCTGTGTCTGCTCTGTGTTCTGGTGACAATGTTGTTAACAGGGTTTCAGTGATTCAGAGTTTGATGATTGTTTTGAGCTTCAATGATAGTTATGGGTCCAATATGAAAATTGGATGAAAAGTGGCCTTTTAGATTATGTGTTGTGCTTCAGTGTATCCAGTCTGAAAATTGATGAAATGTGGTACCTGGAGGAGAGAATATTGTATGCAAGCACCTACGTACTAGTATCTAAGCTAGTACAAAAGCTAAGGGAGATCTTTGGAGCATTGTAACAGGTAGCAGCTTGTGTACTAGTAAATGGATCGGCTAGTACAAGAGCAAAGGGGGTTGTAGCTCCCGTACTGGTATAAGACTGCACCAGTACAAATTTTGTAAAAGGATTTTCTTATTAAGAAGAAGATTGAGATGACTTGCAGCAGGTGGTTTTCACCCACATTGGGTTTCCACCTTATATCTTTGTGTTCATGTGTGTGGCTTTTGTGTGATGACCTGTTCTGTTATACTGCACCTGTTTACTGTTAATATGGTTAATAATGTTCTGATGCATTTACTGAAGATAAGCTAATTGAATCATAAGATTTCTGGATATATGCTAGTTGCTTTAGACACAGCAGCGTGTACACGCGGGTTCACTTAACTGAAGTAGCGTATATGTTTTTGAGCATTGAAAAAGTTTTAATGATCTGATAATACTGATTCACCCCCCCCCCCTCTCAGTATTATTTCCAACAATTGGTATCAGAGCAGGTCCTTTGGTAGAAGCTTGATCACTTGAAGGAGATCCGTGGAACAATGGGAAAGAAGCTTAAGAAGAAAGCTCATAAGAAGAAGAAGACATCTCAGAAGGACTATGACAGTGGGAGAATCGATTGGGGATTAGGTATAAGAAGCTCTTCAGATTCAGAATCAAATTCAGAATCATTATCAGGTATGAATGTGTTATCCTCTGATGTTCCTGCTATATTTCCTTGTGAAAGTGATGGAAGTGATAGTAAAACTACTGAACATGCTTTTATGGGTGAGCAAGAAAAGTATCAAATAGAGGCAGTATTTAGAAGGCTTGCAGACAAAGTTAAAGATCAACAAGATCTATTGAACAAAAGGGAATGTGCTTTCAAAGAAGAAGTTACCAAACTAAAGACCCAACTAGAAGAAGGAAACAAGGTAAGAAAGCTTCTCAAGGACAAGGAAGACCAATGTCAAAAATTGCAGCATCAAGTGACATCATTAAGAAAAGAAGTCAACGAAAGAAGCACAACCATCAAGAAACTCAAAGATAGATCCAGCTACTATGAAAATCTTGAAGCTACAATCCTCGCACTAAAAGGAGATCTTGAAGAATCAAAGAAGCAGAATACAGATCTACTCCAAGCTATTGCAATACAAGAAAACGAAGCCACCAGCTTAAAATCTCAACTAGAATGTGCCTTCCGAGTTCGTCAAATGCAGCAGGATCTGAATGAAGAACAAGAAAAGGAGATTCTCAAACTAAGGGAACAAATGGAAGAAGGAAGGAAAGATGAAGAAGATTTGAAAAAGCAATCTCTTGAAAAGGAAGAACAGCTTCAGGTTGAGGTAAATATCTTGAAAGGTAAACTAGAAGAAAAGGATAAGCTTTTACGATTTCAAGATAGTTCCAAAGTCTTGGATGATATTCTTAGTAGTCAAAAGTCTCCTGCTATCAAGACTGGTCTTGGTTTTCATGAATCTGTTGAAGGTGAATCTAGCTCACAAGGTGAGGCAAGGAACTCTAAAGAGAAAACTAAAATGATCAACAAGGAGATGAAAGGTCAATCCCATCAACAATCAAGGAAAGAGACTCCTCAAAGAAAATCTTTTACTCCTCCTATGAATAATGTTGAATGTTATGTATGTCATAATCTTGGACATGTTGCAGCTAGATGTGGAAGAAGAAGGGTTCAAGACCATCATGTAGAAAGATCATCACATTCAAGGTACTTTAATGGATATTGTTTTTCTTGCAATATGTTTGGTCACAAAGCTGCTGATTGCTACAGGAGGAACATGAAACATGTTAGATGTTATGCATGTAACAAGCTTGGACATATAGCAAAGGAATGCAGGAACAAAGGATGGACATCACACCAAAAGAAGAAAACCTCATCACACTTGAAGATATGGAGGAAGGAGGAAGTACAGTCAGCACAATGTACTGAGACACAGCACAACACAGACATATCAGACTCAGGGGGAGCTGAAAGTGTAAAACATCAGTGTCCTGAATCTCATACGCAAGTTCCTTAAAGGGAAGTCGGGTATATACGCGAGTTAGACACTGCAAAGTCGCGTATATGTCAGTCTGAGGAAAAGCAGTGGGGACAGGCTCAGAAAATGGATCTGATATGATTCAGTCCATTATTTGCTCTATTGGTTAATAGTTATAGTCTGCTGAGGATGTGTAAAAATGTTTTGATACTTGTAAGATGTCTAGAAGTGTTTTGATCCTAACTTGATGATGATGATGATGTCTTCTAACAGATGGCACAGGTTGAGGGGGAGCATATGCCTTTAATAATTCATTGTTGGCATTATGGTTAATAGTCCTTGGTGATGATTCTTATATGGCTAAATGATATATCTTGCTATGATGTGGTTGTGAGTTGTCTATGATAATCTCTCATATGATTCTTGAAGTTACATAGTAGATGTTCAGATCAGATTTATGGTTGATTCTTTGATGATGCATATATGGTGCTTACATGGTGATCTTCATAAGGACAAGGAGAAGTACAAAGCTTGAATACACATCCTCCTCACTTGATGATGAGTCACTTACTGCTGTTGACATATGCATAAAGATCATACAGTTATGATGCAGATTGGGCCGGAAGTGTAGATGATAGGAAGAGCACAAGTGGTGGTGCTTTCTTCATGGGTTCCAGATTAGTATCTTGGTTCAGCAAGAAACAGAGTTCGATTGCCTTATCTACAGCTGAAGCAGAAATTGTGGCTGCAGCATCTTGTTGCACACAACTTCTTTGGATGATGCATACCTTGCAGGATTTTCAAATCACTTGCACTCCACCAGTCTCTATCTTATGTGATAATACAAGTGCAATCAGCATTTCAAAGAATCCAGTCATGCATTCAAAGACCAAGCACATACCAATCAAGTACCATTTTCTTCGGGAACAAGTGCTTGAGCAGAAGGTCAAGTTGGAGTATGTTCCTTCTAAGGAACAAGTTGCTGATATCCTCACAAAACCACTGCCCAGGGAAACTTTTGAATATCTCAGACAAAAGCTGGGAGTAATTGATGCTTCATCCTGCTGTTGAAGCTTGTATGTTCTACAAAAAAGTTGGTATACGTGAGTTGCGTAAGGGATATCCGCGTATATACGCCGATTTATGCAGGGAAAGTCGCGTGTATGGTGTACGCGTGTTGCAGAAATTATATCTGCGTACATACGCTGTTTTATGCAGGAGAAGTCGCGTATATGGAGTTCTGAACAACAAGGGCAGACTCTGGTTGGAGAAGGTCTGAGATGGGTATGCCAGAATTCTTCAGGCACAGTTTCAGGGGGTGCAGCAGGCACAGGTTCAGGGGGAGCAGCTTAAAGTCTCATAAAGCATTGTTGGCATTTAGATGCTTTTGGTCATATTTCACAACTGTTGTTAGTTTAAGGAGAAGGAGCTCAGAAGGAAATCTTAGCTGCTGATATAAAAGATGTTTATCAGATGCTGCTGGTGTCTTTCATAAGTCTTGGTCTAGATTTTTTCGTCTCTATGTCATGTACCTCTTTTGTGATATCTCTTTATGGTGTCAAGGTCATGTAACGGCCTATGTTGGTTTCCCCACTATGCCTGGGATGAATATTGGTTATTATATGTAAATTTCTGATGTATCCCCTCTTGGTTGGGAGTATGGATGTATGTATTGAGTCTTTTGGTGATAGGAAGGTCCTTTATGATGTACAAGTCTTAGTTCTTTTGAATAACATCTCTTGCAGGTCTTGCCTACAATCAGGAAGAGCATGAACAGCACACTTCAGCGGTACAGAGATTCAGCATGTACTCAGAGGGAGCATGGACAGATTGGTACACCTTGGCATATACAAAGGGGGAGATTATTCAGAGATTTCAGCAGGTACTCAGGGGGAGTATGGACAGTGGAATGATTCAGCAAAGGAAGAGAATATCTTGGTCCACCCTTTGCCCTTGATGTCAAAGGGGGAGAGTGATTTGGTGTTGTTGCCATCAAGTCCAAAGGGGGAGATTGTTGGCATTATGATGCATGTGTTGTACTTGATGGCAACCCTCTCATAGAAGAATATCTCACTTATGTATAACTGGATGAATCTTCAGAAGAGATGTCAGATGTGACTGATGGAGGACAGCTCAAAGGAATCAGATGATAGTTCTAAGTGTAACAAGTTAGCTTTTCCATCAAGTCCAAAGGGGGAGATTGTTGGCATTATGAGACAAGTGTTGTCCTTGATGGAAAATCATACTGATGACAAATCATAGTGCAGAAGGACAGCAGCAAGGAATTGATGATCAGTCTACAAGTATGAAGAAAAATATATACACGCTGGTTCACTATATATCAAGTCGCGTATACAAGCAGGTTCACTATATACCAAGTCGCGTATACACAGGTTCGTTATATACCAAGTCGCGTGTACACACTAGTTGGCTTCAGTAAAAGCGCGTGTATGTGGAAAACTTATCTTTGGTCCACGGCGGTTATTCCTTGGAAGTTGTGCCTATGGTTTTGGACCTTGGTGTCTCGACGGACGTGTTGATCCCTAGTTTTGAAGTTGATGGTGTTGGATTTCTATGGTTTTGGCCCTTGGTATTGAACAAGGCCTAAGGCTATATAAGGAGAAGGAAATCATTAGGCAAGTGTATCTGAAATGTCTTGAATATCTGAAGAAGTATGAGATCCAGTATGCAGGTTATGGGTTGATGATGCATTGCTTGATTTGAGCTAAGGAGGGATCTCACCGGATGATTGAGAACAAGATCTAAGGAGAGATCGGGATCAAATGGTTTGAAATGAACTATCTTTATGATGCTTATTCTAGATCTACATACTGACGCATGTATTGTTCTATCAGTGTTATGAGTATGACTGATGTCTGGTACAGCTGCAAGTTATGAGAAATTATTTTTAGATCTGTACGCGGGTTGTCTTTGGCAAAAGCACGTATACACGCGGGTTTGATTCATCAAAGTAGCGTATACATTGTAAAGCTTGATATTTGAAGTTGCAGATGGGTCTGACGGCTATTACAGAGTTCTGTGTCTACTCTGTGTTCTGGTGACAGTGTTGTTAACAGGGTTTCAGTGATTCAGAGTTTGATGATTGTTTTGAGCTTCAATGATAGTTATGGGTCCAGTATGAAAATTGGATGAAAAGTGGCCTTTCAGATTATGTGTTGTGCTTCAGTGTATCCAGTTTTAAAATTGATGAAACGTGGTACCTGGAGGAGAGAATATTGTAGGCAAGCACCTACGTACTAGTATCTAAGCTAGTACAAAAGCTAAGGGAGATCTTTGGAGCATTGTAACAGGTAGCAGCCTGTGTACTAGTAAATGGATCGGCTAGTACAAGAGCAAAGGGGGTTGTAGCTCCCGTACTGGTATAAGACTGCACCAGTACAAATTTTGTAAAATGATTTTCTTATTAAGAAGAAGATTGAGATGACTTGCAGCAGGTGGTTTTCACCCACATTGGGTTTCCACCTTATATCTTTGTGTTCATGTGTGTGGCTTTTGTGTGATGATCTGTTCTGTTATACTGCACTTGTTTACTGTTAATAATGTTCTGATGCATTTACTGAAGATAAGCTAATTGAATCATGAGATTTCTGGATATACGCTAGTTGCTTTAGACACAGCAGTGTGTACACACGGGTTCACTTAACTGAAGTAGCGTATATGTTTTTGAGCATTGAAAAAGTTTTAATGCTCTGATAATACTGATTCACCCCCTCCCCCCTCTCAGTATTATTTCCAACATATCGAGCTCCTACAAAGTGAAGAAATGTGTGTAGTACTTTTAAATTTTTGCATAAACTTGGTTTGAAAAATTAGTTTGAAGGAATTCAAAGGGCATAGTGAAGCATTATTTGGTAATTAATGCCCCGAATAAAGAAAATGGAAACACCTATTAAGCAACCTGAAAGCTCTAGCATGACTCATCAAGAAGAGGATGAAATGCAACATGATATATCAAAATTACGAGACCAAGTGCAACAAATTTCACTCACACAAAAAGTAACAAAAGCTAAGATGGATGGTTTAAAGAAAGACATAGAAGCTAAGATGTATGGCGTGGAAGCTAAGATGGATGGTTTAAAGAAATCTATAGAAGTTAAGATGAATGCCGTGGAAACTAAAATGGACGGCGTGGAAGCTAAGATGGATGGTGTGGAAGCTAAGATGGATTATTTAAAGAAAGGCATGGAAGATTTGAAGATAGATTTGAAGACAAATTTGACAAAGTTTCTACAAGAAATGCTTACTAATGGAAAAAGAGTAGTAAAGGAAACTCATGATGAGAACAAAATAAATGTTAATCATGATTTCATAGACTCTAACGTTGGATCAAAGAACCACCATGTTCCAAAGATCGATATTTTGAAGTTTGATGGCAAGGATCCCAAAACATGGATACTACAGATGGAGCAATTTTTTGATCTCCGTAATGTGTAAAACACACAAACGATATGCATTGCGACTTTATATTTGGAACCAAATCAGTTTGTATGGTATCAATCACATTTCTCTCATAAAAAAATTGTCATTTGAGCTATTTTACGAATGAAATGATAGCACATTATGAGGATACAAAAAGAAACATTTCTTTTAGCCAATTGATAAATCTCAAACAAAAGGGTTTAATGATGGAGCACATCGAGGACTTCCAAAAATTGAATATAAGGGTAAGAGATATTCAAGAGGAGCATAGGATTGATTTGTTCATAGGGACTTTAAAATATAACATCCAATGAGGTTTTCCTTTGGGAACTAGATTCATTAGAGAAGGCATTCAGGTTGGCAAGAAAAATGGAAAGAAAAATTATGGCAACAAGG
Organism: Pinus tabuliformis; assembly: GCA_031772625.1. Taxonomy (NCBI): domain Eukaryota; kingdom Viridiplantae; phylum Streptophyta; class Pinopsida; order Pinales; family Pinaceae; genus Pinus; species Pinus tabuliformis. The sequence goes on along the minus strand of CM062814.1, from coordinate 424,173,483 downwards.
AAGCCTATCACTCACAATCATAAAGATGAAAGTGTTGCTACCCCTAGCCATCCACAACCTACAAGGTTGACACCACAACAATTGGAAGAAAAAAGAGCAAAAGGGCTTTGTTATAGTTGTGATAGAAAATACACTAAAAGTCATAAGTGTGTCAAGAATAAATTATTTTACATAGATTATGAAGAGGAGGAAGAAAAGGAACAAGAAACATCAAAAGGATAGGATATACACCAGGAACAAAACCTAGAAAAATAAGAAATGAATCTGACCATATCTTGTAACGCATTGGCTGGAATTACCACTCCTTAAACTATCAAGATAGAAGGTCATATCAAGAAGGAAAAGGTAATAGTGTTGATTGATTTGGGAAGTACCCATAATTTTATTTATTGTAAGATAGCCAAGGAATTGAATTGCTTCCTATATCCAGCACCAGAGTGTCAAGTGATAGTTTCAAGTGTAGGAACCATAAATTGCTCAGGAAAGTGCCATAATATCAAGCTATCCATGGGAGAATATGTATTGAATAGCCCAATGCTTTCCATTCCAATGGGTGGTGTTGATGTTGTACTAGGAGTCCAATGGCTACAAGCCTTGGGTACAATAGATTTTAATTTTCAATAACTTTTCATGAAATTCTCTTCAGAAGGAAAGGAAGTTGAATTAATGGGTATCGCAAGGAAATCGGGAAAGATAATCAGCTCTAATGGAATGACAAATATTCTAAAGAAAGAACAACGAGGCATAATTTCACAAGTATGTTCACTAGAGGTTCCCACATCGAAATCATCCATTTCTCTATAACTCCAAAAAGTCTTGGACAATCATTCCAAGGTATTTGAGACTCCCAAAGGCTTCCCACCTATTCATGATCATTATCATGCTATTAATTTGATTCCAGGAAGTGTTCCTCCAAACATCATGCCTTACAGATATCCCTATGTCCAAAAGAGTGAAATTGAATGTATGGTTGCAGAAATGCTAGAGGCTGGTATAATTCAACCTAGTCAAAGTTATTTCTCTACTCTAGTAGTATTGGTTCACAAGAAGGATGGATCATGGCGCATATGTCCAGATTACAGGGAGCTCAACAAGCTTACTTTCAAAGATAAATTTCCCATTCCTGTCATTGATTAATTATTGGATGAATTGCATGGATCAATTAACTTCACCAAGTTGGATCTTCGTTCAGGATATCATCAAACTCAGAATGAAGACTGAAGATATTCCAAAAATAACATTTAACTCATAAGGGTCATTATGAATTTGTGGTCATGCCTTTTCGCCTTACTAATGCACCTTATACATTTCAAGGTTTGATGAATTCCATTTTCAAACCCTTCCTTAGAAAATTTGTGTTTGTATTTTCTGATGATATACTAATCTACAAAAAGTCTTGGAAGGATCATGTACAACATGTTGACATGGTGCTCAAACTATTGGAGGAGAAACAATTATATGCAAAAATATCCAAATGTTTCTTTGGAGTACAAGAGGTGGATATCTGGGTCATATTGTATCTCATGAAGGTGTTAATTAGACCCTAGAAAAAATAAAAACCATTAAGGAATGGAAAACCCCCCTATCCATAAAGCATCTACGAGGATTTCTTAGGTTGACAATGTATTATTGCAAGTTTGTTAAGAATTATTGGAGAATAGCAGCACCTCTAACAACATTATTGAAGAAAGATGCATTTTCATGGACTCCAAAAGCAACGAAGGCCTTTGAACATCTTAAAGAGGCAATGTGCCAAGCACCAGTCTTAACTACACTAGAGTTCACAAAAACTTTTATTGTGGAATGTGATGCCTCAAGAAATGGAATTGGTGATGTTTTAATGCAAGAAGAAAGACCAATTGCTTTTGAATGTCATCCAATCAAAGAAAAGTATTTACACAAAGCTATTTATGAGAAGGAAATGTGGCAATACTACATGCACTTAAGAAATAACGATTGTTGGGCTGCTAATATGTCATTATTATTATCACTTTTTAACACCTATTTCATCCATTTCTACCTTTCTTTATCACGTCATTTATCATGATTTATCATATAATTCCATTTTATAATTATTTATGCTCTTGTGGATAAATATTTTTTCTTCTCATTTATTTTTAATAAATTAATGATTATTATGCATGATTTTATCAATGATGGTTTATTAATAAATTTTTTGTAACATCACTCACCATTTTAGCCTCCAAGATATTTTCCAGATTGCAGATTTGATCTCCAGCTCATCATTAAATATTCCAACTCAGAAATAAGTTGGAATAAGAAGTGATAGTTTTGCATTGGACGTTTCGGGCAAATGGAGAAGACTCTATAAAATCTGAAACATGAGCTTTGTTCAGAATGAACCGAATTAGTTTTATAATAAGAAGTTTTCCCAAATTTGGTCCATATTAAGAGAAACAGAAGGTTCTCTGAAGACAATTTTCTCAGATTCATTGTTGCGACCGGTTTCCAAATTATCTCAGTTGTGAAAACCAAATTCGACCTGTTCTTGTTGAATGATGATGGAAAGATATTTTAGATATGATCTTGTTGATCTATTTGTTGTGAACAATCCAATTTTTTTATGGGAATCATTTTTTAAGCATCTCTGTTGTAACTTCTCTCTGCTCTCTGTGTATTTAAATGAAAACATAGATCAAAGAAGGGGATAATTAGAGATAGGATAGGAGAGGAGAGGAGGAGAGGGGATAATGGAGAGGTTTATCTTTTCGTTTGGGACCTCAATTGTAATTTCAATATACAGAATGTTATTCTGAAGGACAAATCGCATTGTAATGAGGAGTGAATTTAATGATTAATATATAATTTGCGTTTCTAGTCATTCGGACATTCTGAGGTAGCTCAGCAGTATTTGATGGTGGCTAGGGCCCAGTCTCTGGTGGATATTAGTGTTGTTCCCTATTTGATACTTTTCCATTTCCTGTAAGGTTATTCTATTTTATATCTTTGCATTTCCTATGAGTTTATTCTGTTTTATATCTTTTGATTTCCTATGAGTTTACATTGCAGTTAGTTTACTTTCCTTTATTATGATCTCATGTACTTCGCAACTTTGTCATTTGATTTCATTTATGCTCACTGTAGGTTGAATTAATTATCAGTTAAGACATTGTTTTTTGGTTGATTATGATAAGAGTGTGGTTAGTATAGAATCAGCTGAAATAGATTGGTTAATACCACTAAACTCTCGGTTGACATCATTTCCATTCGAATTGCTTAATTGAGATAGAGTGTGATTCATATATAATCAGCTGAAAGAGATTGGTTAATGCTACTATGCTCTCAGTTGATTTTATTTTCAATTGAATTACTTGCTTCAGATTTGATTATGATTTCAGTTGAAGATTAATTCTTGATTCTTGGATGTAATATTTCCGTTAACAATTTCAGCTTGGGTTTTTATAAATGCATCCGTTTACTCTTGTATCAAGTTTTATAGTTCAACTTAGAAAGCATTACTCTCTGGATTTATAGCTTGCACATATTGTGTACACTCTTGAAACAAAAAGACTTACCCAGGTTGATAATTAATGTGAGGAAATTAGGAGTTTTAAAAGACACCTATTAGCACCCAACAACGACCCTACCTAATGGGAAGACACTTCAAGGTAAAAACAGATCATGATAGTCTTAAATACTTTTTAGAACAAATATTATCTTCAAAAGAGAAGCAAAAATGGGTCACAAAGATGTTGGGTTATGACTTTGAAATCATCTACAAAAATGGGAAGAAAAATGTTGTGGCAGATGCACTCTCAAGAAAGGATGAGGATGTGGAAGCATTTCTTTGCTCCATTTCTATTATCAAACCAGTTTGGATAAAAGAAGAAAGGGATGAATGGAAGAATGACGAGGAAGTGTGGGCACTCATTTAAAATATACAACAAGATCCCAGTACATCCGATACATTTAGATGGAAAAATGATTCGTTATGGTACAAGGATCAGTTATACCTATGTAACAATTCCCAACTCAAACAAAAGATTCTTAGGGAATTGCTCACCTCCCCCTTAGGAGGGCACTCAAGATTTCTAAAAACCTACCACAGGTTTATGAAGTATTTTTTCTGGGATGGCCTTAAATCAAATATTCAAAAGTTTGTGGCAGAATTTCTGGTTTGCCAGCAAAATAAAGTTGAAACAATTAAGACCCTAGGACTATTACAACCTTTATCCATTCCAATCCAATGTTGGGAGGAGGTTTCAATGGATTTTATCACAGGTTTACCCAAGTCCAAAGGAAAAAGTGTTATCATGGTGGTAGTTGACAGAATTACCAAGTATGAACACTTTTGTGCATTATCTCATCCATTTAAAAAGAGTACAGTTTCTACTGCATTTATGGAAACAATTCAAAAGCTACATGGAAACCAAAAGATTATTGTAAGCGACAAAGATCCCATTTTCACTAGAAAATTTTGGACATAATTGTTTTCTTGTCTTTGTACTCAATTAGCTCATAACTCATCTTATCATCCTCAATATGATGGGCAAACTGAGATAGTAAAAAAATGTTTGGAAGGATATCTTCATTGATTTGTATCTAATAAATAGGCACAATGGGTAAAACGGTTGCCTCTGGCTGAATGGTGGTATAACACTTCCTTCCATACTACAACAAAAATGACCCCATTTATGGCACTTTATGGATATCATCCACCATCCATCACATCATATTTAAGAGAAAATTATAAGGTTCAAGTAGTGGAAGATCACATCGAGCATCAACAACAAGTTCTCCAACTCTGAAAGGATAACCTCACCTTGGCACAGAATAGAATGAAACAACAGGCAGATCAACATCACAGCGAAAGCAGTTTTGATGTAGGTGATTGGATATTCCTATGGCTACAACCATACAAACAAATGACCCTCAAGCAAGCTAAGAAGGATAATAAATTACCACCAAAATATTATGGTCTGTACAAGTTGTTGCAAAAGATATGTACTATGGCATACAAATTGGAGCTTCCTGCAGCTTCTTGAATGCACCTGGTTTTCCATGTTTCATGCTTAAAGAAGGTTATAGGTGACAAGATTCCAGTTCAAACAATATTGCCAGAACTTGATGAGGAAGGAAAAATCATCCTGGAACCTGAAGCAATCAAAGAAACAAGAACTCGACAGCTATGAAATCGATCAATTTCAGAGTATCTCATTAAGTGGAAGAACTTACCCATTGAAGATTCGACATGAGAGGATGAGAATTTTATACAGAAGCATCCAGAACTACTCAAGTGTTTAGGACAACACTTTTTTGAAGGATAGGGGCATGTCAGTGATGAGCCCCAAATTTGGTAACATTTTGGGCTCATTTGGCCTAACTACCCTTGCTCAACCCTTCATTTTTCATAACTTATGCATCATTTTTAGTATATTTATGTCATTTGTACGAATAAGGGTAGTCACTATTCCTAGGTGGCTAACACGTGCTTATTTCAGGTTTTTTTTGACATTTAATGGAGCAAAACCACGCAGATGAGGGCTAGGAGACAGCCAAGATGGGGTTGAGGATTCGTAGGAAGGTTGTCCACAGCATTGAATGACCCTCCTCGTGATCTTCACCCCCAACTCCGAGCTCTGACAGCCACCACCACCGAGTTAGAAGGCAGCCAAACGGATTTTGAGGAAGCAGCAGTTCACTCCTAGTTTGGTCAGCCAAATCCCACTGATTTAGGAGGCCAGCTTGGGGCCTTGTAATGTATAAATGATAGGGCTTTAGCCTTCGAAAAGGACTTTTGAAACCTTGTTGCACATTCTGGATTACGAGCTGCTAGCTCTGTTTTGCTCTTTTGTAGCCATTATTGGCAGGTTATTTGACTTATGATTATCATCTTTTAATGGAAAGCAGGCAGATTTGAGTTCATTTCTGAGTTCTTAAAGGAGCCATAGCTCTCGGGGTTGGGCCCAACCTGAGAGCCTAAGGCCTCCTTCATTTGTATTGTTATCTTTCTTTCAGCATTATGTTTTCTTTCCTTTACATGCATTCAAACACAGTTTGCTGAGTTAGATTTCTTGGTGTGGTTAAGTAGGACATTGGTAGAAGACAGAGTTGCTTTAGCTGTTTAGAATAAATTGAAGAAGACTGGGGTTGATAAAAGTTCCAGAAAAGGGTTGCTTGCACACTCTTTTTCACCTCTTTCTAGGGGCTAGAATTGTAGACAATGCCACCCACCAAAAACATCGGTTTACATGTTCATGCAATATTTGATGCAATATCTTGTTTGTAGAAGTGTCCATGCGTTCAGATCTCTTGGAATGTTTCTTTGTTTCAGTACCATGCATGATTCTCCTTAGGAATAACGTTGTTGTTCATTGGTTTTGTTAAACAGTTAGAATAGGTTAATAATATTTCGGTTGTGTGCAGGACGTGGATGATTTGTTTCGTTTACACTGTGCAGCGCTACTCTCTCACTATCTTGTCTTTCTAAGTCATGCCCAGGCCAACTACTCGTTCCCCAATTAGACCCATTGTCTCTCAACTATTCGATTACCCTCGTTATTCTACCTTTTTCGGCCTTCCATTCCCTTTGCCCTCTTTAAGACAACCTAGCTTTGCACACCCCCTCTTCATCTCATCTCTCTGTCGATGAGTCATTACAAACTCCCCTCCTACCTCCCTATCCATCCATGCAGCCTCTTCCACTCACCCATCACCCAAAAATCCGATTGTAGAACATCCTGTAGGAATTACTAAACTTCCTGTAGAAATTATGAACATCCTGTAGAACCCCTGCAGACTTCCTGTAGAAGCTCATAAACACGGTTGCTTGGCATCCAAACTTTGTGAAACTCTCTGAAAGGATGTTAGGGACTCCTTAGACCCTCTCTGAGCCTTCCTGACCTCTTCCAAGCATTTCCCTCCTTGATCTACCCCTACACAGTAAAGATCCAGTTAGAAGCACATGCATAATAATTCCAACAACTTGAACAAAAATACAAAAATATGTTCTCTTCAGATCAAAGTAGTCTAGACACATGCATCTCACCTTCCTAGAAGTAATGGCATCTCTTTCAGTAGCTTTCATTCTCTCCTTTGCATCAGTAGGACTAGCTGGTAGAATTAGGGTTTGCTAGGGTTTGTGTTTCTTGTTGGCTTTCAGTTCCTTTCTGTAGTAGGTTAATTTCTTTTGAGTTCGCTTTCGTTCATCGGTTAAAAAGCTTCTTCTAAGAGCTCATAGAAGTTGGCTTGAGCCCTAGCGGACTTGTGCCAGCTGACCAAGTGACAGTTGCGGCAAGAGCTAGTACTTGTGCATACAGCACCGTCGCTTCCAAGTTTGTTACGAACTACCAGGTTGATAAAATTAGAGAAGGAAGCTCCAGGAGTTGTAGCATTATTGCTACAATACTGGAGCCCACCATCCTTTTTGGCAGCGTTGCCGGGGAAGCGTCAGAGTATTAGTGATTGTTGCTTTTCTTCTATTTTCCTACTCTCGCCTTCTGCTAAGTAGTTTATTTCATTTCCATTCTGCAAAAGTAGCATAAACATTTCCTGCTTTCATAGATTAACATTTCAATTCCGCAATTTCAATTCCTGCAAGCGTAGGTTAGCATTTCAATTCTGCAAGCGTAGACTAGCATTTCAATTCTGCAAGCGTAGCTTAGCATTTCATTTCTTCAATTTCATTTGAGCAAAATAGAGTAGTTCTTTCATGCTTTCATTTCAATTCCGCATTTCCATTTCAGCAAGATAGTTAGTTGTAGTTCAATCTGTTTTAGTTTTGCAGGTACCAAAAAAAAACAAAAGCAATCAGAAGTCTTTTCATTTCATGCCTCGTAGAAACCGAGATAAAACAGGCAAATTCTTACCCAACACCCCCACCACATCACTGAGTCACCCTTCTCTCTTCTTTGGTGATAGTGATCCAGAAGAACCTATAGGTGAACCTCTTGAGATATACGAAGATCCTATAGCAGAAGAAGAGTTAGAGACCACTCCATCTGAAGCTATGGCTGACAATAGGGGAGAAGATGAGAGAATTGAAGGTGCCTTCCCCATCCGAGAGACCAATGGAGACATGAAAATGAAGAACATCAGTCCCTCCGCTTTACCTCACTTCCATGGACTGACTACTGAAGACCCTGATACCTTCCTATTTGAGTTTGTTGTCCTTTGTCGAACCTATGACTATACGGAAGATGAGCAGAAACTGAAACTCTTCCCCTCAACCCTTAAGGATGCAGCACTACGCTGGTTCATGGGCTTACCTGGGAACAGTATCACCACTTGGGCCCAGATGCAGCAAGCTTTCAATACCAAATACCGGGAATACTGTAGGTCCAAGGAAACCAAGGGAGAAATCTTTCGGATGACCATGGCGAATGATGAGTCCTTAGAAGATTACGAGGAAAGGTTCCAGCTTAGCTATAAACGAGCCAGGTGCACACTTGACCCTGAATCTCTTAAGTTGGTCCTGCTCCGAGGAGTCCCTGAAGACCTCTTAGATACCCTTCACATGCTAGCTGGAGGAGATATTTAACAACTGCCTTATGAGGACATAAAGACTGTGTTTAGAAACCACTCTAGGGCAGCCCGAAAAAGAGGTAGAGGAAACCCCCTCTCAGCTGGTATTCCTTTCTCCAAACATGAGTTTGCAAATCAATTAGAGGATCTCAAGAGTGAGGTGAGACAGACCATCGCCATGCAACTGGATACATTCCGAATCCAGCAGAAGAAAGAGGAAGCTGAGAGGGCTTTGGCTATCTTCTGCCCTAGGTGTACAAGGAAACACCCTAAGAACGAGTGCCCATTACATTCGGTTGAGGTATGTTTTGTCTGTGAGGAGGACCACCCCACAAACCAATGTCCAGCCTTACCTGGGCTTAAAGCCATGTATCAAGGGACAGAAGCGCCCACTGAACCTCTCTATTTCCTCAACCAAAGAAGGCCACATGGACCTAGACCTTACCAACAGGGGATGCAAGGGACACCCCAAACCTATTACAGCCCCAACCAATCTGCTCCTATGCCTTCCTGGGGATCTCTTGTTCATCCTTCCTAGCCTATACCTCCTCCATGGTCTTACCCACCTCAGTACCATACTCAGCCCACTACTCCTCCATTTCACTCACATGCCCAGCCACAGCCTCAGTGGAATGCACCTCAACTGGGGTGGAGGCCCCAGTACAACACTCCTCTCGCCATTTTGCCTCCACCACCGGCTCAACCATAACCATTACCTCCTGCTCCTCCCAGGCAGCCCCAAATGCCTGCTCAACTGAACCCGAACCCCAACAACAGACAGGCCCAGCAGGTATATACTGGGGAAACATCATGCCCTACCTATGCTGTGGAGATCCAGGAGATCAATCTGCGATCTGGAAAGACTCTTCCGGATCGCCAACCTCCTCCCCCAGAGGACGAGGAAGATAAACAGGAAAGTGAACCAAAGGCCATTCCACCCTTTCCTGAGAGACTAACAGCCACCACACAACCCAACCCAGAGGAGGATGAGCTTCTGGGAGAGCTCAAACAGTTGTGTGTGAAAATACCACTTCTCCAAGCCATCAAAGATGTACCGATATACAACAAACTGGTTAAGGAAAAGTGTTTCAGACATCCAGGCAGGCGAAAAAGAGATGCTTCAACCATCAATGTCATAGGACAACTGTCTGATCTTATGTTGGGACAAGTCATCTGCCCAAAGTATTTGGATCCTAGGAGTCCTGTAGTGGATGTCCACATCAATGGCACCATCATACCTCACACATTGATTGATCTGGGGGCTGCCATTAATGTGATGACTAGGGATACCATGCTCAAACTCAACCTTCAGGGTTCCTTGAGAAAGACCTCGACAGTCCTACAACTAGCAGATCGCTCCACCGTGACTCCCGAAGGGATCGTGGAGGATGTCTTGGTCTCGGTTGACTCTTGGGAGTACCCTGCTGACTTCTTGGTTCTGCAACCAAAGGCAAAGCTTACTGGATACCCTCTCATTTTGGGAAGGCCTTGGTTAGCCACTGCAAATGCTTACATAAGCTGCCGTGCAGGAAACATGACCATCAAAAATGGTCCTATGTCCAAGCAGCTAGTCCTGTACCCTCCTGCCCAACCCTCATTAGAGCATGACTTACCACTTTGGTTGGAGGAAGGAGAAGAGGATGAAGTGTACTCAGCACCTTTGTGCACCCTAGACACCACTAGGGGAAGCCTCCCAACCGAGGATGATTTGATTGAGACCTTGATCCAGACTCCACCTCCCAGTGCATTGTCCGTAGAGGAATTGGTGGAGGATGCCCAAGGCAGCACCTTAGTGGACCTGTGTGTGACCGACCCCGTCACTCCCAGAGTCAAAAATATGGAGTTCGGCCTTGAGAGAACGTTAAAGATCAGCTCCTCCCTATCTCCTTCCCAGGAAAAGGAGCTGTGTAGTCTGTTGGCCAGTCATCTAGATGCTTTTGCTTGGAGCTATAAGGAGATGAAAGGAGTCCATCCTTCGGTCTGTACCCATCACATCTACATCAAAGAAGGCTGTAAACCGGTTAGGAAACCCCAAAGGAGAATGAATCCAGCCCTGAAGGACATCGTCAAGGAGGAATTACAAAAACTGTTGGATGCCGGATTCATTTACCCCATCTCGGATAGTGAATGGGTGTCCCCTTTGGTGTTGGTTCCCAAGAAAAACGGGAAGTGGAGAATCTGTGTGGACTACCGAGAACTGAACAAAGCTACCAAGAAAGACCATTTTCCTCTACCTTTCATAGATCAAGTGTTGGATGGACTGGCAGGAAAGAAGTTTTTCTCTTTCCTGGATGGGTTTAGCGGGTACAACCAGATCCAAATCAGCCTGAAAGACCAAGATAAGACCACCTTCACTTGTCCTTGGGGTACCTTTGCTTACCGAGTTCTTCCCTTTGGGCTATGCAATGCTCCTGCCACCTTCCAGAGAGCCGTCTTGAGCCTCTTTTCTGAGCTCGTCCATGATTCGGTGGAAATCTATATGGATGACTTCACTCCTTATGGGTCCAACTTCCAGGAAGCATTGTCCAATCTGGGAAAATTCCTCACCAAGTGCATCGAGATGAACCTGTCCCTTAGTCCTGAAAAGTGTGAATTCTTGATGACTGAAGGGACCGTGCTAGGCCATACCATTTCTTGCCAAGGGTTACGGGTGGATCCTAACAAAATTGCTCTCATCAAGAAGGTTCCACCTCCTCAGAAGGTAAGAGATGTTCGAAGTTTCTTAGGATTAGCGGGGTATTATAGGAGATTCATTAAAGACTTCAGCAAGCTGGCCTCGCCATTGTTTAGCCTCTTGGCAAAGGATGTTGAGTTTAAATGGACTGACGATTGTCAGAAGGCTCTGAATGAATTAAAGGACAAGTTGGTGTCTGCCCCAATCTTAAGAGGTCCAAACTGGGCCCTACCTTTCCACATCCACACTGATGCCTCAAACAAAGCCATAGGGGCAGCCTTAGGACAAGTTGAAAAAAAACTTCCATATGCCATCTACTTCGTCAGCAAAAACTTATCCAAGGCAGAACTGAATTACACTGTAACTGAGAAAGAATTCTTGGCCGTGGTCCATGCACTGAACAAGTTCCGACATTATATCACTGGCTATCAAACATGTGTACATACTGATCATGCTACAATTAGATATTTAATGAATAAACCAGATGTGAATGCTCGTATTATTAGATGGTTACTTTTGTTGCAGCAGTTTGATTTGACTATCGTTGACAAACCAGGTAAAGAGAATGTTGTTGCTGATTTCTTGTCTAGATTGGATTTACCTACAGATGAGGATGGAACAATGGATGACCAGATGCCCGATGAACATCTGTTTGCTATTTCAGTACTCTCTCCATGGTTTGCTGATATAGCAAACTACCTTGTTTCAGCACAGTTCCCTTCGCACTTATCCTCAAGAGAAAAGAGCAGAATCGTCAGAAAGAGTGCCTCATTCACTTGGATCGGGGGCAACCTGTTCAAGCTTGGCCCTGATCAGATCTTAAGGCGTTGTGTAAGGGAGGAGGAAGTCTTTGATATCCTCCTCACCTGTCATGACGGGCCTTGTGGAGGACATTTTGTAGCAAAGAGGACTGCCTTCAAAATCCTGCAGGCAGGCTACTATTGGCCCACGCTTCATCAAGATGTCAGAAGATATATCAGTCAATGTGATCGATGCCAAAGGATGGGGAAACGACTCCAAGGGATGAAATGCCTCTCCAACCTCAAGTGACTCTTGAGCCATTTGAGAAGTGGGGTATGGATTTTGTGGGTCCAATCAATCCTCCTTCGAGGCAGAGGTCTTACATCATTGTGTGCACAGACTACCTGACAAAGTGGGCAGAAACCAAGGCAATCAAAGCAGCAACAGAAGAAAAGGTGGCCGAGTTCTTAAGAGAAAACATCTTCTACAAATTTGGCTACCCAAGAGAACTAGTCACCGATCAAGGAAACCAGTTCACCTCCAACTTAATTGAAGACCTGCTAGCTCATCACAAAATCAAGCATAGGACTTCCACCCCCTATCATCCTCAAGCAAATGGGCAGGTGGAAGTCACCAATAGAGCATTGGAAGGGATCTTGACTAAGGTGGTGAGCAGCAGTAGAAAAGATTGGGCAGATCGCCTGGTTGAGGCCACATGGGCTTACAACACCACTTGGAAGACCACAACCGGCTTCACACCTTATGAGCTGGTCTATGGGAAGAGAGCTCTGCTATCAATTGAATTCGAGTACAACACTTTGAGGATGGCAGCTCAGCTGGACCTGGATCTCAGCCATGCCCAACAAGAAAGGTTATTGCAGCTGAATGGATTGGACGAGCACAGAATGTAGGCCCTTCTTCACTCAGAAGTGGTTCAACTTCAAAGGAAGGTGTGGCATGACCAACACCTCAATGACAAGCAATTTCAGCAGGGAGATTGGGCACTGTTGTATGATTCCAGGCATAAAGATTTCAAGGGGAAGCTAAGAACCAGATGGCTGGGACCATATGCAGTGGAAAAATGTAATGACAATGGATCTGTTCTTATTTGGACCATTGATGAGGAGGCCATCCCTATGCTTGTCAATGGGCATCGGTTGAAGATCTACTGAAAGCCTTTGTCAAGACAAGAATTCATCAAAACTGTGGAAAAATCAGTGCTGGTCATCGAGAAGGGTTCTGCCTTTGTTTTGGGCATACCCTGAAGATCTTAAAAAAAAAAAAAAAATAATAATAATAATAATAATAATAAAGATCCTTGGGTGAAAACCTCTCTGGGGCTCCCAAGGCAGATGGTAGGGGTGAAAACCTCATAGAGGCGCCCCTGCTGTCTTTCAAAAAAAAAAAAAAAGGGGGTTTGAAAAAGACCCTTGAGTGTAAACCTCTCTGAGGTGCCCCTGCTGTCTTTCAAAAAAAAAAAAAAAAAAAAAAAACAGGGACAGCAAGTTCACAATGTGGCAATGCATGCAGGTTGCAGGTATTCTATGAAGGAAAAGAGGTCCCTCAACTCAAAGACAAGGGTCCTTATTATGCTACCAGGTGACCTCACCAGCACCCCCTCCGAAAACACTCATCTTCTCCAAGGTCTGGGCACGATTTGATCACAGCTTAGCCTTCTACAGGAAGCTACAGACTTTCTACAGGAAGTTCTGTATTTCTATAGGAAACTTCCTGTAGAAGTTTTGGACGGCCCAGAACTAATTGTGTGGGGAGATCTAACGACCGAGGTTCGGCATGGAGGCATGCAAGCTACTACTTTCTCCATCACACACTGCTGTCACCTCCTTCTACCACCCCAGTTGCCATGCAATGAAAATACCTGCACAACCAAGACAAGAACAGTGAATTATCAGAGGAAGCGCTTCTCAAATAACTGAAAACGATGCAGAGATACCATACAATGCTTATCAAAGCCATCCGAGGGCCCTGCGATCGTGACTGTGATGCCACCGCCTCCGCTGTCTCAGCATGCACCCGAGGAAGAAAAACTGCTACAGGACATCCTACAGGAATCCCGTAGCAGTTCATCTAGCTAGGGTGTACACCATTAAATCGCCTGCAACATGCAATAATAGAGCGGGCACATGCAGCCGAGTCACAAGCTTTGTCATCAGTGGCAGTCTGCAAGGAAGGACCCCTGGGCCTGTGCAAATAGCAGCAGCGAGCAAATTTAATCACCATCGTCCTGAAACCTGGAAAATCATGTCGCGGCCGCACAGGTAAGTGCCTCGCCCTTTCTTTCGTCAAATTACATGAATGAATGGTTGAGCAGTCGAATGGCCACTCAACTGGCCACGACGACCAGTCAAATGGTCTAGTCGGATTTGTAAAGTGGTGGTCGTGGCAAGAAAAACGGGTAGTGGACACGTGAGAAGCATCCAGTCGGGGAGAAGCGCGATTTAACGAAAATGGCGGTGACAGATCTGCGGGGAATGATGCGGCAGTCGGGGAGATTTGCAGTGAATGAGTAGGTGACGTCGTCCAACGGTCCGGTAGGGACAGCTCACTCCCGCGCCACGAGTTTGGCCGGGATTCAAATCTATCAGCTAGATCGCCACCACACGCATTTATCATCAGCCGTTTTGAAGTCGAGTGAGCGTCCAAATTTCTCTTAAGCTCGTTACTCCAAGTCTTCAGCTTGTTCGAATGTCTGGTAGCGGCACAGAAGGCGCAGAACCACTGCCGTGCTCCCCAGAACCCGTGCGTTGCTTCTACAGGAAAACTACGCTACAGGAAGCTCACTGCCACGAGGAAAATTGGTCCCTTCACGTCAAAGGTGGCGAATTGGAAAAGGTAAGCCTAAACCTGTTCCTCCCATGCAATTGGTTTAAAGGGTGGCGAAGTCGAAGTCTTCAAAAATGTGAAACTACTGTCTGGGCATAAAACTGCAAGCATCATCTTCCGTTTGCATGAATTGTCATCGAAGTGTATGTTTTCTACAGGATGTGATTTGTAATTAAGCCCTGTTAAGGCTCATCTGTAGATAGTCTTCGCGAATTGTGTGCGTGGCAGAGGTGTAGTTCTACGCTCTGTCCCAAGGCTAGTTTTTGATATGCACCCGCCACCTCCAGCTAACATAGCAGGTTTTCACCATGCTGGGTGGATTCATCAGAAAGGAACCGACCGACTCAAAGAAACTAAGGGAGAACCTGGAGGTGGTAGAATTGTTCACTCGGGCGCAATGGATGTCGTTCTGCGACAAACTTCAAGGTTATGATGATGAGGTGGCAGAGGAGTTCCTGCGCGCGTTGAAACCAAAATCAAAAACGCTGGCCACCGTCAATTTCAGGGGTTTGAGTCTCAGACTCACCCCACAATTCATCAGCAGAGTCACTGACCTCCCAATGGGGGTACCATGGGACAAGGAGGAGAGGAAATTAGGCCAAAAGGCTAAAAAGGAGTTCTTTCCACCAGAGGAGCAATTCTCAGAGGATAAGAACGGGGTTCGCAGAACTAGCTTACTGCAACTTTGGAGCGAGGTCAGCCTCCAAATTATGAAATACATCACATGCGAAGGACGGTTCAGCATTGTGTATGGGTACCATTTCCGACTACTCACTGAATTGAGACATCAGATGGACCTACCTGCAGAAAACAAACTAAGTATTCCCTACTTTCTACTGCAGTCTATGACTGAATGTGCCACCAAGTTAAAAGAAGGCACGCCAGACCAGGTAGCCCATCATGGGCTCATTAAGCTCCTCGTGGAGGATGCACTTAACACATACAAAGTCCCTCTCTCGTGGGAAGCCTTCCGAAATCTGACTAAGGATGGCGATACAAAAATGTTGACCGAAGAGCTTGTTCCTCCAGCAGCGAGGAGAAGGAGTCAGTACCCACAGAGAAGAAGGGAAAAGGCCAAGAACCCACGGCCAAAGCACCGAAGAAAGAGCAAAAAGGGAAACAAGAGAAAAAGGTTGCCAAAGAGAAGGATGACAAATCCACATTGACACCCAGGGAGAAAAGGTTACAAAGTAGGGTGGACAGGACTGAGCAAGTCCACGTCAGCAAAGGCACCTCGACAGCAGCCTCAACCAAGTCAAAAAGCAAAGCACCCGCAGTCAAACAAGCTAAACCGGTGCCACCTGTTTCTACAGGAAAACCGAAAACGGCTTCTACAGGAAGCCAGAAATCAGCTGATACAGGGCCTTCTACAGGAAGCCCTGAGAAAAGAAAACCAAAAGAAAAGAGAGCCGAAATTCTTGCAAGGGAGGCAACAGCTGTGCTGGCCGCCCTTAGTACACCTCCTAAGCCGAAGGAAAAGCGAAAGAGGGAGATCCCTCTGTATTTTAAGGCCCGGAGAAGTGTGAGAATCAAAACAGGGAAGCCACAGCCTCCATCCAGCAGCCCAATTACTATAGAGGATGCCCCTACTTCGCCCAGGGAGAGGTCCCCCTCAAAAATATCAGTCACTTATGAGCGGGGGAGCCCGAAGACGACCACTTGGAAGGAGAGGATGGACCGGTTGGCCTCAAAAGCCCGGCTACAGGATGTTGAGGCTGCTCTACAGGAAACCTTAGCCCGGCTTAAGGAGACAGAGAGAATGGAGGGAGAGGCACCCTCATCACCTCCGAGGGAAGACGAAGTAGAGCCGCCAAGAGAAGAAGAGAAAGAGCATATTCCGGAGCCTAGTCCTCAGCCAAGTCTGAGCTCATATTATAACTTCTTAGAAGCTGGGAAAATTATCCCACAAAAATTCACTGTACCGCTTTTCTTTGCATTGGAGGAAGAAAGGGTGAGAACCCACACGTGGATGAAAATAGCCAAATCAAAAGGTGTGGCAGATATAGGCCCCTTGGAGGAACAACTCAAGGAGGCACGAAAAGAATTAGCTATGGCTAAACACGTGGCAAACTGCCAGCGGGTGTTACTACGGGAAGAAAACGAGAAACTTAGACTGCAGCTACAGGAGCTGAAGAAGGAAAAGGGCACACCCTCAGGGGACACTACAACAGAACAGCAAGGCAGGGAAGGACTGCAAGTCGGTTTTGGGGAGCCAACCTCGCATCTACAGGAAGGGGAACTGCAAGCACAAATCAAGATACAAGCTCTCAAACAGCAGTTGCAGCAAAAAGAGGCACAACTGGCTTGCATGGCCAGTTGGGCCATGGATGCTCTACAATGCAGACAACCGGCCAAATCTTATGGCCTGTACCTACGAGACCAGTGGCTGCAATATCAAATAAATGCATTAGCACAAAGGGGTATCTCCCAACTCCAAGACCCGCAACAGTTCACAGCATTATGTAATAGCAGCTCATCAGAGGATAAGGCCAAACTCTCGGAGTTCTATCTCCATAATTTGGCCCTTTCTAACGTGACTACATGGGAACCCAACACAGTTGTAGGGGATATGCAATTGATGGCATTTGCCTCATGGTTGAACCATGAAGAGAAGAGGGCAGCAGAAGTCAAGGAAATCATGGACCGAGAATTGCATGAGCCACTGCTGATCAGAGCAGAGCCAGGGGATCCCACTGCGTTGATAACGACCCACCAACACTTAGCCACCAACCCTCACACTTTATTGAAATATATGGATCAGCAGGCACAGGCCATAGCCCATTTCGAGGATATGGAGCGACTATTAGGGGACAACTGTGTTGATGCATGCACCCGCCGATGGAACTCATTGTCCCACAGCCTTAAAATCAGAGAATACCATACTCCAACTCGAATGAGGGAAGCTCTAGCACGGGTGCCCCTTTACAAGAAATCCATACGGAACCTCCAAGCCAAATGGATTGGCCTCAAGCTAAGCCCACCTCTGCTGTTAGGATTGATGGAAGGCAGCACAGAAAAAGAAGAGAAAAAGCAGTGGGAAGAGGTGGAGAGGAAGGCTGGGTTCCATGCCAGTGAGGAGGAGACCACTTCAGAGGCCTGGGATGTGAGGGTGGCAGTGAAAGCAATGAAGGACGAGGAGCTGGATTAGTTGCTCAAGGATGAGCAATCATTTTAGCTGGGGGTGATGATGAGCCCCAAATTTGGTAACATTTTGGGCTCATTTGGCCTAACTACCCTTGCTCAACCCTTCATTTTTCATAACTTATGCATCATTTTTAGTATATTTATGTCATTTGTACGAATAAGGGCAGTCACTATTCCTAGGTGGCTAACACGTGCTTATTTCAGGTTTTATTGACATTTAATGGAGCAAAACCACGCAGATGAGGGCTAGGAGACAACCAAGATGGGGTTGAGGATTCGTAGGAAGGTTGTCCACAGCATTGAATGACCCTCCTCGTGATCTTCACCCCCAACTCCGAGCTCTGACAGCCACCACCACCAAGTTAGAAGGCAGCCAAACGGATTTTGAAGAAGCAGCAGTTCACTCCTAGTTTGGTCAGCCAAATCCCACTGATTTAGGAGGCCAGCTTGGGGCGTCATAATGTATAAATGATAGGGCTTTAGCCTTCGAAAAGGACTTTTGAAACCTTGTTGCACATTCTGGATTACGAGCTGCTAGCTCTGTTTTGCTCTTTTGTAGCCATTATTGGCAGGTTATTTGACTTATGATTATCATCTTTTAATGGAAAGCAGGCAGATTTGAGTTCAGTTCTGAGTTCTTAAAGGAGCCATAGCTCTCAGGGTTGGGCCCAACCTGAGAGCCTAAGGCCTCCTTCATTTGTATTGTTATCTTTCTTTCAGCATTATGTTTTCTTTCCTTTACATGCATTCAAACACAGTTTGCTGAGTTAGATTTCTTGGTGTGGTTAAGTAGGACATTGGTATAAGACAGAGTTGCTTTAGCTGTTTAGAATAAATTGAAGAAGACTGGGGTTGATAAAAGTTCCAGAAAGGGGTTGCTTGCACACTCATTTTCACCTCTTTCTAGGGGCTGGAATTGTAGACAGTGCCACCCACCAAAAACATCGGTTTACATGTTCATGCAATCTTTGATGCAATATCTTGTTTGTAGAAGTGTCCATGCATTCAGATCTCTTGGAATGTTTCTTTGTTTCAGTACCATGCATGATTCTCCTTAGGAATAACGTTGTTGTTCATTGGTTTTGTTAAACAGTTAGAATAGGTTAATAATATTTTGGTTGTGTGCATGACGTGGATGATTTGTTTCGTTTACACTGTGCAGCGCTACTCTCTCACTCTCTTGTCTTTCTAAGTCGTGCCCAGGCCAACTACTCGTTCCCCAATTAGACCCATTGTCTCTCAATTATTCGATTGCCCTCGTTATTCTACCTTTTTCGGCCTTCCATTCCCTTTGCCCTCTTTAACACAACCTAGCTTTGCACACCCCCTCTTCATCTCATCTTTCTGTCGCTGAGTCATTACAAACTCCCCTCCTACCTCCCTATCCATCCATGTAGCCTCTTCCACTCACCCATCACCCAAAAATCCGATTGTAGAACATCCTGTAGGAATTACTGAACTTCCTGTAGAAATTCTGAACATCCTGTAGAACCCCTACAGACTTCCTGTAGAAGCTCATAAACACGGTTGCTTGGCATCCAAACTTTGTGAAACTCTCTGAAAGGATGTTAGGGACTCCTTAGACCCTCTCTGAGCCTTCCTGACCTCTTCCAAGCATTTCCCTCCTTGATCTACCCCTGCACAGTAAAGATCCAGTTAGAAGCACATGCATAATAATTCCAACAACTTGAACAAAAATACAAAAATATGTTCTCTTCAGATCAAAGTAGTCTAGACACATGCATCTCACCTTCCTAGAAGTAATGGCATCTCTTTCAGTAGCTTTCATTCTCTCCTTTGCATCAATAGGACTAGCTGGTAGAATTAGGGTTTGCTAGGGTTTGTGTTTCTTGTTGGCTTTCAGTTCCTTTCTGTAGTAGGTTAATTTCTTTTGAGTTAGCTTTCGTTCATCGGTTAAAAAGCTTCTTCTAAGAGCTCATAGAAGTTGGCTTGAGCCCTAGCGGACTTGTGCCAGCTGACCAAGTGACAGCTGCGGCAAGAGCTAGTACTTGTGCATACAGCACCGTCGCTTCCAAGTTTGTTACGAACTACCGGGTTGATAAAATTAGAGAAGGAAGCTCCAGGAGTTGTAGAATTATTGCTACAATACTGGAGCCCACCAGTCAGGTCCCTATAATACTAGTGATTCCCCCATTACTATTGTTGTTGTATCCCTTATTGTTATTGTTGTGTCCCCATTGTCCCCATATTATTATTATTGTTCCCCATAGAATCCCACTACTGTTATTTTTGTGCCTTTATATTATTATTGTTAGGTCAATTTTGGTTATACTGTGACCCCTTAGACTCCTATATATAGAAATAAGGTTTTTTCATTTGAATCATCTAAGAATTGTTCATGTGTGTAATGTAAAGGAGGTTGTCCCCTCTAAGAGGCTTATTTCTAAGGTGTTGATCTATATTTTCTATCTTTTTGTGAGCTAGTTTCATAACATTTATGGATTCACCCTCTTGAGTTTAATCCTAGTGCATGTGGGTTAAGATTATTAACCAACAAGATGTTGAAGAATGTAACTAGTGTTAGTCTTCATAATTGTATTTGAGTCATGATGTAATATATTTATCAAATCAAATAAAATAAAATTTTAATATTAAATAAATTGACTTATTAAAGCATGGGTTTCATGCTGGGGTCAATTGTTTATATGTCAAAACCTCCATTGCAGGCTTCTAGGGTTTATGTCAAGTGTCCTTGTCCACATCATAATGTAAATAACCCTTCTTGGGATTTATTTATCAAGAAAGAAATTTATTTTATTGTAAAATAGGTCTTCTAGGCCTCCTCCAACAAGTCAGCCTCAAGGAAGGACAAGTCGTCCTCAACAAGGAAATTCGACCTCACAAACTCACTATACATTGGAGCAACTTGCGTCATTTGGAAACACATCTCACACAAGTTTGAATTGCAGTAGCTAGGAGAAAAATAGCATAAAGTTCAAGAAGGAAGTTGGGATCAAAGTTTTTAGGTCTCTCTCTCTCTCTCCCCCTCTCTCACACACACACACAAACACACATGTGCAATGAAATTATGAAGCTGCATCAAAGTTGGGAAACTGCATTGAAGTTGTGAAGCTGCATTGAAGTTGTAAAGTTTCATTAGGGTCGAAGCTATTGAGATGCATCGAAGCTATGAAGTTGCATCAAGGTCGAAGATGTGAAGCTTATAGGTTGAAGCTACTGAATTTGCTAAGATTGAAACTACAGTCCTGAAGATGGGTCGAAATTTGAAGTTGGGAGTCGAAATTCTGGGTTGAAGCTACATTTGAGAAGCTATCACTTGGTAACCTTGGAAGAGAACATATATAAAAAGGGAGAGCTGACTTGGTGGAGGAGGAAGGTATTTTGGCCTAGGGTCTTGGTCTATCTCAATTTGAATCTACTAAAGGAAGAGTTTGACTGGATTTTCCCCTATAAAGGGGTTTTATCCCTAGCTAAGTCCCTACATCTGGTGTCCATTGATCTTGAGTTTTACTTTCGGTAATTTCTTGATGAAACAAAGAAAAAGGAAGAACATAAAGAATCTAATAATAACATAATACTATCAAAAATAATTATCAACATAAGAAAATATTTCTGCCTTTCCAATTTCCTAACATGGTATTAACATGGTATTAGAGCTAAGGTGAAGAAGAAGGAAAAAGGTAGTTTGAAGTTCTATTGAAGAAAAGGATATTGAAAGAAGGTTGTTAAGGAAAATGACTATATAAAAGGAGAAATCTACTATCTATAGGAACTATGTCAAAATCAATGAAGGGAGAAAACAAACTAGAAGGAGCCTCCAACTATAGGGCTTGTAAATGTTGGAAATAATACTAAGAGGGGGGGTGAATCAGTATTATCAAGTCAATTATTTTCTTTTTCAAATACAGATCATATACGCTACTTCAGTTAGTGAAAACCACGTATATACACAACTATGTATAAAGAAACCTGCATATACTATGCAAACTTATAATTTACTTTATCTTACAGATGTTGATCATTAATATGTGTACCAGAATCAAATAAACAGTAACCAGAAACAATGAAACAGAGCAAAAGACAATCACACACAAGAACACAAGATATAAGGTGGAAACCCAATGTGGGTGAAAACCACCTGCAGCAATTCGTCTCTATCTTCTTTTTAATTAGAAACTTGTTTTTACAATGATTCTATACTAGTGCAGTCCTTTACCAGTACGCAGGCTGCAACCTGCAGAGAGCTACAACCCTCTCTCGTTCTCCAGCTTCTCTTGGAAGGGAGCTACAACCCCCTTAGCTCTTGCACTAGCCAAGATACCAGTACGTAGGTGCTGACCTACAGAAGGCTACAACCTTCTCTTTCTTCCAGGGACCACGTTTCATAAATTTTCAGGCTGGATCCATGAACATCAATCAAACATAAAGTCTTTCTGTATCAAACAATCTCCTTTTCACCAAATAGAACTGAATCAAGTAGACACTTCTCTGACAACAGTACCCAAAACACAGTAACAGTAACCACACACCAAATTCTGAACCCAGAACACTGCACCATTAAACAGAAGTAGCTAGAACACAACTCAAGAGATGTACGCTACTTCAATAACCAGAAACCTGCGTGCATACGCTTCTGTGTTTGGACCAACCTGCGTATACGCCATTTTTACTCACAAAACCAGCGTGTATATGCGCCTTCACTTCACTGAACCTGCGTACAGATCTATAAAGGATAATTTCAAATATTCAGACCTTAATTAACCTAGAACAGATTTATAGATCAAGCATGCGCCACATATAACGGATCAAAATCATACAAACATACTATTATTCAAGTCTTAAGATTATGACCCATCAATAGAACTTATCCTTCTCTTTGCGCTAAGGTTCCTCCTTCATTCAGATCCAGATCTGCACCATAACCCAATCAATATTTCAGATCTAGCACTTTATCAGATATTCAATAATTCAGATCATACTTTGCCAAATGATCTCCATCCTCTTTTGTAGTCTTAGGCCTTCCATAATACCACAGTCCAAAACCATAACAAAAAAATACCATGGACCCAATACTTGGGATCAACACTCTTGAAGAGATACCATCGCCCAAAACCATAGGTTCAATTACCAAGGACTAAATACCGCAGACCAAAAGTAAGTTCTCCAACATGTACGCGCTTTTCCTTGCGTGAAAGTGCGTGTATATGCATACACGCCTTTATATACGCGGGTTAGACGTTATATATCTTTTCCTTCATTCTGAGAGCCTAAACTAAGATATGTCACCAAAGTGAGTTGCCATCAAGGACAACACTTGTGCCATAATGCCAACAATCTCCCCCTTTGGACTTGATGGCAACCCCAATATCCTCAAAGTCATTCTCCCCCTTTTTCATCAAGGGAAAAGGGTTGTGCTCCCCCTGAGTACATGCTGAAATCTCTGCTCTGTTGTGCTAACCATGCTCCCCTGACTGTAGGCAAGATCTGCAAAAAGATGTTCTTCAAGGAGAACCATCACTTATACATCATAAAAGACCTTCCTATCACCAAAAGACTCTATACATACATCCATCCCCCAACCTAAGTGGGGATCATCAGAAATTTACATATGACAACCAAGTACATTACATCATTCATCCCAGGCATAGTGGGGAAACCAAAATAGGTTGTTACATGACCTTGATAAAAATAAGATATACATGACATAGAGACGAAATATCTCAAGAAAGACTATGAAAGTCATCAATAACTACTATTAGCAGCATCTGTCAATCACTATTCAGATCAGCAACCATGTTCTCCTTATTTTCTCCTTCTGAAATCAACAACAGCTGTGAACTTGAAACAAAACCTTCTAAGATAATGCCAACAATGCATTATTAGAAGATTATCTGCTCCCCCTGAACCTATGCTAGATGGTCTCTGTCAGACCCATATCTGACTCTCTTCAACCAGAGTCTGTCCCCACTGATTTCTTTCAAACTACCATATACGCGACTATCTCTGCATAAACCAGCGTATGTACGTGGATCCTCCTCAGGCAACACGCGTACACCCACTTTTCTCTGAAACAGACAAGTTTCAACAGCAAGATGATGCATCAACTACTCCCAGCTTCTGTCTGAGTTATTCAAAAGTTTCTCTTGGCAGTGGTTTGGTGATAATATCAGCAACTTGTTCCTTAGAGGGAACATACTCCAATTTGACCTTTTGTTCCAACACTTGTTCCCGAAGAAAGTGATACTTGATCGGTATGCGTTTAGTCTTTGAGTGCATGACAAGATTCTTTGAGATACTGATAGCACTTGTATTATCACAAAAGATGGAGATAGGTGGAGTACAAGTGATTTGAAAATCCTGCAAAGTTTGCATCATCCAAAGGAGTTGTGTGCAACAAGATGCAGCAGCCACATATTCTGCTTCAGCTGTAGATAAAGCAATCGAACTCTGTTTCTTGCTTAAGCAAGATACTAATCTGGAACCCATAAAGAATGCACCACCACTAGTGCTTTTCTTGTCATCCATGCTTCCGGCCCAATCTGCATCTGTATAAGCATGAAGAGTGAGATTTGTATCTCTAGGATACCATAGGCCATAGTTTTGAGTTCCTTGAAGATACTTGAAAATTATCTTTACTGCCTGAAGATGAGTTTCCTTAGGATTTGCCTAAAATCTTCCAACCATTCCCACTACATGCATGATGTCTGGTTGGGTACCTGTTAAATAGAGAAGACTTCCAATCATGGATCTATAAGTTGGCTGATGCACTGCTGCTAATTCATCATTTGCACTGAGGCTGCATCTTGTAACCATAGGGGTACATACTGGTTTTGAATCTTCCATGCCATACTTCTTCAAAATCTGCTTGAGGTACTTGGTTTGAGATAAAAAGATACCGCCTTCATTTTTTTGGATTTGTAATCCAAGAAAATATGTCAGTTCTCCAATCAAGGACATTTCGAATTCTTTCTGCATTACCAAGGCAAAGTTTTGACTCATAGCTTCTTCATTGCTGCCAAAGTTGATATCATCAACATACACAACAAGTATTAGCAATTTGTTATTTTCAATTTTTATATAAATATTGCTATCTGCTGATCCTTTTGAGAAACCTTGTTGATGAATATATTTGTCCAGATGATAATACCAAGCCCTTAGAGCTTGTTTAAGACCATAGAGAGCCTTCTTAAGTCTGCATACAAGTTTCGGATCATTTCCAAGGATGAATCCATCCGGTTGTTCAATATACACTTCTTCTTCTAAGTCTCCATTCAAAAAAGCTAATTTCACATCCATTTGAAATACTTTGAACTTCTGAAAGCTTGAGAGAGCAAGGAACATTCGGATGGCCTCAAGTCTAGCAACGGGAGAAAAAGTTTCTTCAAAGTCTATTCCTTCTTGTTGATCATACTCTTTACAAACAAGTCTGGCCTTATTTCTAATAACTTCCCCATTTTCATTCAACTTGTTTTTGAATATCCATTTTTTCCTTATGATATTCTTATCTTTTGGTCTAGGAACCAACTCCCAAGTGTTATTCTTCTCAATCTTCTCAAGTTCTTCATCCATTGCCTTGACCCAACATTCATCTTTGCATGCCTCTTTTACATTTTGTGGTTCAGTGGAGGAGAGCAATGCCAAATAGCTTGAAGCTTCTGCAATTGTTCTTCTTGTTTGTATACCTACCTCTTTCTACCCCAAAATTTGAGATTCTGGATGATTCTTCTGAACGTACCTGGATGGAGTCTTATCTTCTATCCTTGTCTGTTCTTCTGGTGCCTCTTGAGCTTCTTCTTCATCATAAGTCTGATTTGATGTTGAAGGATAGTCTTCATCATCTTCGAAATCTTCGGAATTCACTTGCCTAGGAATGTTTCCTTCTTCATCAACCACTACATCAATGCTTTCAACAATTTTTCTAAGCCTTTTATTGTAACACTTGTAAGCTTTGCTGTGGGGAGAGTAACCAAGGAGAATGCCTTCATCTGCTCTAGGTTCAAACTTGCCAAGATTTTCATCAGTATTTTTGATATAGCATTTGCTTCCAAAAATTTTGAAATATTTTATCGAAGGAGTCTCACCATACCAGAGCTCATTAGGAGTTTGAGTGTTGTTCACCCAGACATTTGTCTTGTTGAGAATAACAACTGTGGCAAATGTGGCTTCACCCCAGAAGGTTGCGGGAGTTCCAGACTCATCAAGCATAGCACGAGCCATTTGTTGAACCGTTCTTTTCATCCTTTCCACTACTCCATTTTGCTGAGGAGTCCTAGCTGTAGAGAATTCCCTTCTTATTCCATGTTCTTCACAAAAATAAAAAAATTCATTCGAGGTACATTCTCCTCCTCGATCAAACTTGAGGCATTTGATTCTGTGATCTGATTCGTTCTCCACCAAGGCTTTGAATGATTTGAACTTTTCAAAGGCTTCGTCTTTGTGCTTCATAAGTCCTATCCAACACATCCTGGAATAGTCATCAATGAATAATATAAAGTATTCTTCTCCTCGAGGTGACCTTTTCCTAGATGGACCACATACATCAGTATGGACAAGTTCAAGTGGCCTACTGGCTGATCCTTCCTTCTCAGGGAAGTTAGTTCTGGTTTTCTTACCAAACTGACATGATTTGCATATTGTATTGTCTGGGATTCTGATGTCTGGAAGACCATGAATTGCCTGGTATTTGCATGCTTTCCTTATCTGTGAGAAGCTAAGATGCCCCAATCTTCTGTGTCATAGCCAGTGTTCATCATTCTTGCTTAGATAGCATTGATGTTGTCCCTATTTGAATATGTATAAATTATTTGGAGTTCTTTCGCCTTTGATCACTATTTTTCCTGTATCAAGATCACGAACACTACATCCATTTGATCAAAATATTACCTCAGTTCCTTGATCACACATCTGACTGACACTTAATAAATTATGCTTCAAGCCATCAACATACATGACATTTCCATATTTGACCCTTTCTTTCAACTGAACCGAACCTTTACCTTTTATGAGAGTGGGGGTGTCATTTCCAAAAGAGACCTTCTTATCCTTCTTTAAGGCACTATATGACTGAAGTTTTTCTTTATCACCTGTCATATTTTTCGAACATCCACTATCGATGTACCATTGATTTTCCTGCCCTTCCAGATATAAGGCTATACCACATCTTTCTGGTTGTGGTTCTTTTATTCTCCATGATTTGGAACTTGAGGCTTGCTCCTTCTAAGTTGTCTGCCGAAACCTGCTCCTGCATTCAGAATCTTCATGACCGAAATTGTTACAAATAGAACATTCAATTTCATTTTCAAGAGCAGAGAAGTTATTGTAGGTCCTTTTCATGATCCCAGTCATACTCCTCTGTTTATGAGCTTCTCTAGTCATGATTGTCTTATAGGCAACACATTGAGCTGCTTTGTGACCAAAGTTATGACAAGAAAAACATTGGCCAGTGAAGAAACTCCTGTGATTATCAAATCTCCCAGCCAAATGATTGTAGTTCCTATTGACATCCATTCTTGAGGTAAATTGAGAAGGTTTTACCTGTGGCTGGTTGTAGCTTCTGTTTTCCCTTAAAGTAGATTTCCCCTGATTTACCTGGTAATTTCCATTGGGTCTTTGTTCACTTCTCCTTGCTGCATCAAGATAACTCTTGGAGGTAGATGGTTTCTGCGCTTGAGTTGTTTCTTCATTATATCCTAGACCTGCCTTGATTAGTGGAGAGTGTTGTACTTTGATAATCTCATCTAAAGTGTCAGATCTTTTAACAAATCTAAGATTAAGAGCTTTTGTTTTCTCAATCTCTTTTCTCAATCCCACAATTTCACATTCTAACTTTTCATGATGTTTTTCTTTTTCAGCAAGTTGAAATTGCAGAGTATCTATGATCACATTCTTCTCTTCTAAACAAATTTTGAGTCTAAAAATTTCTTCATAAAGACCTTCTTCATCTATAGCATCCACAAAATCATCATCTTCAAAAGCCATTAAAAGTTTATAATTATAGCCTTGTTCATCTTCATCACTATTTGAAAGTCCATCACTATCTTCATGAGTGTAATAGCTTTTCTTATTTACATTTTGTTTCTTGTTCCATCTAACAGGTTCCTTACCTTTGTCAAGCTTATCTTAATGAGGACACTTGGCAGCATAGTGACCGACTCTTCCACAAGTAAAGCATTTGAAAGGTAACTTACCTCTGAATCTTCCAACACCCCGTTAAAGATTCTTGACAAAATTTGATTCTTCCTCTTCTTCTGACATATGTCCTGAAGCCTTGAAAGCAACTTCTCTCCTGTCTGATGGTCCTCCTTTCCTCATTTCGTAAGCAGTTAGAATTTCGTGCAGCTGTGACATGGTAAGGTTCCGTAGATTCTCCTTTTCTTCTATTGCAGAAACTTTTGATTCAAACTTAGAAGACAAAGATCTTAGAACCTTCTCGACCAAAACAACCTCTTTTATTTCTTCACCCAAGTTTTTCATACAATTAACAATCTCATCTACACGAAGGAAACAATTAGCCACACTTTCATCATTATGCATTCTGAGATTTTCATACTGAATTCTGAGGGTTTGAAGTTTTGCTCTGTTTACCTGTTCATCTCTTTCATAGCTCAGAACAATCTTGTCCCATATTTCTTTTGCGGATTTATACTGCATAACCTTGATGAATTCTAATTGAGATAGACATCCTAATAGAGTATTGACAGCTTTTGCATTTGTTTCATATTGCTTCTTACCAGCCGAATCTGTAGGAGTTGTGGATGGAAAAGTGTACCTTGTATCTATGATATCCCAGACTTTTGTACCAAGAGATTGAAGATAGGTTGTGACTCTTACCTTCCAATAGACGAAGTTGGTCCCATAAAAAATTGGTGGCCTGATAGATGCTTCTCTCTCGTAGTTGCTCATGATGATGGATCTTCCTTCAAGCGATCAAGCTTCTTCAGAAGAACCTGCTCTGATACCAATTGTTGGAAATAATACTGAGAGGAGGGGTGAATCAGTATTATCAAGTCAATTATTTTCTTTTTCAAATCCATATCATATACGCTACTTTAGTTAGTGAAAACCACGTATATACGCAACTATGTATAAGGAAACCCGCGTATACTATGCAAACTTATAATTTACTTTATCTTACAGATGTTGATCATTAATCTGTGTACCAGAATCAAATAAACAGTAACCAAAAACAATGAAACAGAGCAGAAGACAATCACACACAAGAACACAAGATATAAGGTGGAAACCCAATGTGGGTGAAAACCACCTGCTGCAATTCGTCTCTATCTTCTTTTTAATTAGAAACTTCTTTTTACAATGATTTTGTACTGGTGCAGTCCTTTACCAGTACATAGGCTGCAACCTGCAAAGAGCTACAACCCTCTCTCGTTCTCCAGCTTCTCTTGGAAGGGAGCTACAACCCCCTCAGCTCTTGCACTAGCCAAGATACTAGTACGTAGGTGCTAACCTACAGAAGGCTACAACCTTCTCTTTCTTCCAGGGACCACGTTTCATAAATTTTCAGACTGGATCCATGAACATCAATCAAACATCAAGTATTTTTGTATCAAACAATCTCCTTTTCACCAAATAGAACTGAATCAAGTAGACACTTCTCTAACAGCAGTACCCAGAACACAGTAACAGTAACCACACACCAAATTCTGAACCCAGAACACTGCACCATTAAACAGAAGCAGCTAGAACACAACTCAAGAGATGTACGCTACTTCAATAACCAGAAACCTGCGTGCATATGCTTCTGTGTTTGGACCAACCTGCGTATACGCCATTTTTACTCAGAGAACCAGCATGTATACATGCCTTCACTTCACTGAACCTGCGTACAGATCTATAAAGGATAATTTCAAATATTCAGACCTTAATTAACCCAGATTACCAGATTTATAGATCAAGAATGCGCCACATATAACGGATCAAAATCATACAAAGATACTATTATTCAAGCCTTAAGATTATGACCCATCAATAGAACTTATCCTTCTCTTTGTGCTAAGGTGCCTCCTTCATTCAGATCCAGATCTGCACCATAACCCAATCAATATTTCAGATCTAGCACTTTATCAGATATTCAATAATTCAGATCATACTTTGCCAAATGATCTCCTTCCTCTTTAGTAGTCTTAGGCCTTCCACAATACCACGGTCCAAAACCATAACAAAACAATACCATGGACCCAATACTTGGGATCAACACTCTTGACGAGATACCATGGCCCAAAACCATAGGTTCAATTACCAAGGACTAAATACCACGGACCAAAAGTAAGTTCTCCAACATGTACGTACTTTTCCTTGCGTGAAAGTGCGTGTATACACATATGTGCCTTTGTAACGTCTAACCTGCGTGTATACGCGCCTTTGTCTAGGTGAACCTGCGTATATATCTTTTCCTTCATTCTGAGAGCCTGAACTGAGATCTGTCACCAAAGTGAGTTGTCATCAAGGACAACACCTGTGCCATAGCTCCACACCTATGCCATAATGCCAACAGGAAAAACAGGATAGACTTTGTCCTTGAAAAAAGCAAAGTTTTGGATATGGTTCTAGGAAAAATAAAGAAGCCTACAGATGAAGCAAAGAAACCAAAGTATAAGGCTCTATATAAATTATTCACTATCAATAATATTGGTCAAATAGCAAGTCTCAAGAATGAATTAAGAACTATCAAGATGACAAAAGATTCTGGCATCCTACTTTATAAGGATATCTAGAATCAGAGATGAACTCCAAGCAATAAATGAAGTTGTGCCAGAAAAGGAGCTTGTAATTACTACTCTTCTAGGACTACCAAAATATTGGAGTACCTTTGCATTAGGACTTAACAGTTGGAAGGATACACCAACGTTTGAGAAGATGTGGAATGCATGCAGTCAAGAAGAAGTTCAAGTATTGTTAACTAACAACAAGAAAGAGGATGAAGAAGAAAACATCTCAAATGCATATTCTACTCATCACAAGAAGAAGGGAACCTTCAATAAGTTCAAAGGACCATGTTGTCACTCATTGCTTTATCAGTCATCACTTGCCTCAAATTCCAAATAGAAGTGAATTTTGATCTACTTTTTGAGCCACAGAAGCTATAAGAGCTTAATCAGACCCTCTCCATTGCCTAGTGCTTAGAAAGAGCTTTCTAATGGTATATGGAAGTCTAGAAATGGACTCCTGGAGAAGAAGTTAGAGCATGTTGAGGTTACCCATGGAAATCCCAGCAATCAAAGGAAAAACATTGAACGACAAAGGTAAATCGCAATCATGGTCTGGAAGCTAATCTCATCGCATATCAGCCATCTCGCATCCCTCATACTTGAGATCTCGCATTCCTCATAGCAGCGATCCACATCCCGCCTATCATCCACCCTGCGATCTTGCAGTACCGCATCCTGCATGACCACTGCAGTTCCTTATGGACCATCCTTAAATAATTGAGGGAGGGAAGCACACCGATAGTGTTAAAGCGTCGGGGAGGATAGAGGCTGATTTACACTGAAAATCAATGAAAAACAAAGGTCATGCTACCCCATCCTCTCTCCTCCATATGGCAAACTACGTGCAAGTCCTGTATCTCGCAAGCCCCACAAGTCTTGCATCCTACAGGCCCCGCAGTCTTGCACACTCCAAAACCATGTGGGAGGTTGATCTTGAGATATATTGGTAAATCATTGGGGAGGCTGAAAAATCGTTAACAAAGAAAATGCTCAAAAAAACAAAGGTCAGGTCACCCCCTTCTCTCTCCTCCATGTGGCGGTACAGAGGTACAGCATATCAGTGATGGGAAATCCCGCATCCCGCAATCCCACATTATCGATGATCTGTGGGGTTTTCACTATAAAGAATGTGCAGGGGCCGATTCTGCGATATAGTGTAAAAGTTGTGGGGAGTGTTGAAATTCATTAACAAAGGAAATGCACACGAAAATAGGGTCAGGAAGTACTTTTCCCCTCTCTTGCTGGGGGCCAAGTGGTAACATATGATTGGTCCTCAGAGCTGACATGGTAGTTGGCGTCATCAATAACAGGGCAGTATGGAGGACACATGGTAGTATGGATTTTGATGTGGCAGATGACACATGTCACTTAGTTTCAGTGTTTTCAGGGGTGATATGGGGCCATTTATGGGTGATACGTGTCACCACTCAGAGGGTGACACATGGCAACGATGATGTCATCCCACATATCAGTGATCACAGCTTCTTAGGGAAAATCTTAAATAAAAGTGCATCTATCACTAGGATGCGGGATTCTGAGTAACAAAGAAACCCTCCTCGGATGCAATAATTTATTGAGGTGTATTATATAATGGTTTTGTGTCCGGGTTATCGATCAGTGCAATGTAAGGGGCAATCAAAGGGCTTTCCGTGTTATAAAGGAGAAGGCTCCTGGACACTGGTCTAAAGGTCTTAGCACTTGAAGGTTAAGCCCATGGTATTAGCCCTTAGTTACATGAAAAGAATAGCATAAGCAGGATTATCCTAAAGGGGGCTTAAGGGGAGGTCGGAACTCACCTGTTTCACATTATTCTTAAAGGATAAGGTCCCGTGGCCATGGTGCTCAGGTAGTGTTTTACAAATATTTAAATGCAGGAATGGGTCAGTAGCTATGATAGTTAATAGAGCATGGAGCAGTTGTAGAGTAGTATGGGGGACTCAGAAAGATCAATAGACCAGCATGAAACCACACTCCACACAAAAAAGACCTCAGCAACAAGCATTTACAGTAACTTCACTCTGTATTCCATAGAATGAGTCCTCTAGTAATTTAAGAGAGAGGGGACAATAAACAGGCGAAGTAGCATGGGAAGCACACTGTGACAGAGATAGGGCCTGATATGAAGCTTTCACAGGGATAGCAAAGAGACCCCTTCCTCCTTTCTTCCTCCTATTTCTTTTGAATTTCTATATTTTTATATTTCCAAGAAGGGATTCGATCCCAATTGTAATCTTTAGGTAGCAGAGCCTTAAACTAGCCTAGACAGCTAGTCTAGTAGACAACTAGTGCTCTGACTCAGATATTTTTTATTGTAACTCAACCTCTCCCCCTCTTCTTATAAATAGGGGGATAAAATTCATAATAAGGGGTTGTCTGGTTCCAGAATTTGTCACCCAGGGGGTCTGAGTTTTGTGATGCCATTTGGTTCTAATATGTGTATTCATGGGGGCTTCACTAATATCGTGTTGAATGTATGGACTCGTTATTTGGACCCTTTGAGATAAATGATGTTTCCCTATTGATTCCAAGCATGATTAATGTGCAGCAAGTTCCTCTCGGTAAACTCATTTCATTTGTGTTTTTCTTCCTTGGAAATAGTATAATGAATGCAGTTGATTCCTCTTCAATCTGTTAGGGTCCTATAATAATAGAATTCATAATTTTGAATTATCTACGATTATTTTTTTGATATTGTACATACTTTTGCTTTCTATAAAATGTTTTCCCATATTAAAAATAAAAAATGTAAAGAGGGTAAGTCCTAAAAGAAAAATCAAAGGACTAAAAGAAAAGGATCAAAAAAGAAAATAAAATATGAACTCCACCAAAAAGAAATAAAAAATAGTTTCTAAAAGTGATGCAAATTCAAATGCTACTACTTTTTACTTTGCCTTGCAAAATAAGATTGTGTGCATCTTGTCAAAAATGCCACAATCCATGATGGTCAAATCGTTTAATCT
Source organism: Pinus tabuliformis (assembly GCA_031772625.1). Lineage (NCBI taxonomy): Eukaryota > Viridiplantae > Streptophyta > Pinopsida > Pinales > Pinaceae > Pinus > Pinus tabuliformis. The sequence goes on along the minus strand of CM062814.1, from coordinate 424,139,929 downwards.
TGATTCATTCAAGCTTTAAATTTCATGCTGATAGATAGAGAATAAAAGATCTAGCCAAACTGCTTAATCTTGGCAGATTAGTAGTTAGGTAGAGAATAATAATGAGCTCAACAGTTTAATCTGAGCCATTAGAAGTTATAAGATTAGAATTATAAGTTTTCTTATCAAAGAAAAAGAAATAAAGGGTCAACAAACTCAAATGCACCCAATAAATGAAGAGAAAATGCTAGGGTAAATAAAGAGTAGGTAAAAGAGGTTTTGGAATGCACAAGGTTGCAAGCTCAAATGCACCTTCATTATGATTAATCCTATGTTTCATGTGCAAGAGGAATTATCAAAGAAAAATGACATTCAAAAAAGTCATATATTACTTTGGGTATTTACCCTAAAAGTTCTATATAATTTTGGGCATGAATACTAAAGCTTATTCACTAATTTCCCCTCATTTCACTAAACCCCTACATGTCTAGTTTATTAATTTCCCTTCATTAGTACCCCTTCATTTACTTTTCATTCCCTAATATTTTTCCCCTTGTTAATTCCAAAGGACCCTTCCCTTTTCATTTCCCTTGTAAAAATATCCCTTCCCCTTCATTTTACCTTTTCCCTTATTTTATGTCATTTTCCCTTGTAAACCCACTAAAACCCCCTTATCCTAAGTTAAAAAAAAAAGTTGAAATGTATCGGGCCCCATTGAAAAACCCCCCTAATACCATTTTAACTCAACCCTTATATTATTCTAACCTATAGTCCCGCTTTATATATTTCAAGCCCCCCACTTCATAACTCCTCGACCCTCACAAAACCTTTGTATATATTTAACTCGATGCACCACTTATCCCCAAGACCCGCCAATCAATCCCCAACTCATCCCTCACAACTCTGCCACACAATAACCCTCCGATCACCCACCTCTAGAACTGATGGCCCACATCCCATATCACGTGCTCCAAAATTTGATCTTTAATATCTCAAAATCACGCGAGATTCACGGTTTTGCCTGATCACCTTTTTGCTATGTGGCAACCCCATGTTATAACACGTCCTCTGAAAAAATACCACCCTACACTCAAAAGTGGTGTGATAAGCCATAACACCACCTCCCCGCGTAAGAGGAAACCTCCAACTATTCAAACATTAACCCGCACCCAAAGGTTAACCATTGTTGGTTAAAAAGAAAAAAGTCGGCCTTTCTATCCTTTTCATTGTTATTCTATTGCCAAGAACCTCTGCCGACCATTTCTAAACCCCAGAAACTCTGCTCAACTATTTTAGCCCCTTTTATGACCAGAAGACGCTGCAGAATCTGATTAGAAGCAACATAAAGACCATTCAAGCATCAGAAAGCCTCCGCTACCCCCAGAGAACCTGTCTGCATACCAAATCTGTGATTTTCCAGGTATTCCTGAAAGTACTAGAAATTCCCTCTCCTTAAGCTCTGCACAATATTTATAAAATGTTAATCGACTGAACTAATTAAAAGCCTTTCCAAACTAAAGAAAGCCACTGTGCATCCAAAAAACCCTTTTTTGTAGACTGTATTCACCTTTCGCACTATTCTAGAGGTCCTAACCCTACTCCTTAAGCTAGATAGCAATTAATTCAATAAAATAAACAAAACTATGGCTTCCTAAAGAATTTTGAATGAAAAACCCCTGCAAACTCCTTTCCTGGATATTGACCACCTCCCATTGGCCGACAGAGATTTCCAGATCAAAGACACAGCCTCCCCTAGCCATCTATTGAAACTCCACTACTGGAGTAAAGACAAATTCCTCAACCAGAATGATGACATTCATCTATGGGAATCAAATTTACCCAAATACTTGTTCCCACAAGTATACCAGTTCCCTAAAATCATCCACCTATGCCAACTCTACTATATCCCAAGTCAAAGAGCCATAGTCTCTCCTAACCAACAAATTTTATTCACAATAACTACAGAGTCAATAAATGAAATGTTGCAGATTCATCCAAAGCTTAATGAAACCACATTTTCTATTCAAAACCTACTTGATATGTACTTAAAGTTGGACCTTCCCAAGAGATATCAAATTTTCCAGACTTTCATCCTAGAAGAGGCTCATATTCCTATAGATAGTCCTCCATACTCTGCCACCATTTTCTCTAAGAGGGCCAGACAGATTGTAACCATGATGTCTTGTATTCTAGGATATACCACTGACGAGCATGTAGATGAGCCTATACTTGCTTTCCTTTCTAATTTTGTCCTAGGCAAGCCTCCAACAACAATTTTCAATTTTTCCCAATTCTTAGCAGACAGAATCCATGATCAATTGATCAGATTGCTAGATGAAATAGTATTCAAATACTCTTCAGTATTTTTCCATATGTTCCTATATTTCCAATCAGATAGGTTTCCAGTCAACATCCAAAAGTTAGACACTAAGGGCAATCCTAGATCTATTATCTTTTGGACACCCTTAATCCAAAAATATTCCACTATTTTCAGCTACAAGGAGTTCATTGATTCATTTGTTCACCCAGTGGTTAACATGCTAAGCAGTAGCAATCAACTCAGGATCAGTGATGAGATAAAAAAAGTTTTAGAGTTGTCCAAACATAGTAGAATAGGAGATTGGTATTTATACCAGAACCACACTGAAATAAGGGTGTATGGATGCCATCTCACTCCCTATAAGGTACCCAAATATCTCCCCATGACGATATTTTCATTAGAGTATATCAGTTAGATCATAAATTCAGATGATGTGAATTTTCTATCAGCCAAGAAGAAAGCATAGTTCAAAATAAAAAACCGGCTTGGTCCTTTTATCTGCAGTAATAGGGAAGCTGGAGAAGAAGCACAAAAATGTTTACAGGAAATGAAGTTTAGTAATAGTTTCAAATGGAAGTATGGTCCTTTAGGTGTCATAAACAAACTAAGACTCAAATTTAAATTAAGCCCTTTTATGCATGAGTCCAAGCTAGAGATTGAAAAATACGCCAACCAGTCAGAGTGGTTTGAAAACACCTTAATAGATATGGAGAAACAGATGGATACTAGTTCCATTCTACATACTCCAGCCTTATAGGACATAAATTCAAAAAGGACTAGAGAAGAAGGTTCTTACTCAAACAAGGATACAACAGATGACAAATTTGAAATCATGTACAAAAAGAACCCTAAGCTAAATCCTATAAATGAGCAAGAAGATACATTTGATACAATTGAGATCATTGGTACAGATACAGTGGTCAAAGAGAATACAGCTCCAACAGTTTCAAAGGAAACTCATCATCCTTCAACCTCTAATAATCAGATTATTCAGAAGCAACTTAGCATTGAAATCTCTTCATCCAACAAACCAATGGATAAAGAAAAAGGCATAAATGAGAAATATAAAGAAATCAAGTTGATAAATGAAGCATTGAAAGTTGAAACCTATGCCCAATATTTAAAACAGACTCCTAGTAATCAGAATAGGTTATTTTCAGGTTTTGACATTAAAATAGGGAAAATGCAAATGACCTTTTTGTAGCCCATAGTACAACAGCCTAAGTCATCAGTAGATTACAAAAAGATAGAATTTGAAGTTTTGGCCAAGAATGTTCATCCTATAGATCAAATTGAGTTTCATAAGAAAGCAAGAGAAATCATATACTCAACAATGATCAACAAAGCTATGACTGTCCCCGGATGCGGGTGCTCTGCATAGTCATTAATTTGATGGGATGGAGGACGGCGAGGTGTGAAGGGCACATGTCCAGCATGCGCGCCGGAGGAATACCGGGTGGGAAGATGGGACATTAAGCGAGGCAAGCGTTAAGGCAGATAGAATGAAGGGTCTCGGCATTAAACAGAAGTTTGGCTCCACATGCACTGAGGATTACCCGCCTGCAACCACCCTGATAGCCACAGTAATGGCGGGTGAAGATCGAGGGAGAGGGGCCCATTTATTTAAGAGTTCTGGCAGCAGCGAAATGCTACTATGCCTCATGATATTCAGAATCATTCTGGGTTTTGGTTCTACAAAGGTCTTGGGTGGGTCTGGCTCTGTCTACTGTTTTCGGATTATGGTTGGGGAGAAGGACTCTTTTGCAGTTGAAGGAGGCTGCCGCGGTGGTGTATGCAGATTTAATCTGGCTGATAGTAAAGGTTACCCGGGTTCGCAGGCTGTTAATCAGGGCGGTAGCAGACAGCTCTTTGATGGTAGCGGAATCCCCACTGTTGCGCCTAATCTTCCTTCGGCTGCAAGTAATACTCTCAATGTAACTTGTGGATTTCCACCTGCGGTTGATTATTTTCATCTTGCTGTCTACAATTTCTAGATAGTTATGACGAGACCCTGCCAGCGTTTGTTAAGTCGTAGGGGCTCCGGCCATGGAAACCCCTCTCGCCCTTCTATTGGGATGGGTTCCAAGGAGCAGGTTCCAGACCCTCTGAGATCTGAAAACGTCATGAGACTGGGTCAATTTATCAATCCAAGTTCTCCAGGTTCTATCGGCTTGCCGTCCTTTGGCTTTGCTACTTTCACTTTTAATTGTGCTCTCAGTTGACCCCGAATTACTGCTCATGTCTCTGTGCTTTTCCTGGAAGATACCTAAGATGAAGGTGAGCCTGGTATCACTCTGCCTCACTCCCTGGGCCTTCTCCTGCAATGCACTACGGGATATCACAGCCTGCCAGCGCTGTCAATACTATTTCAACTGATCCAGCTCAAACGGAAGGGATGGAAATTGACGAAGGTGGCTACAGGATTGTTGAAGAGCCCCCTGATGTTTAATCCCATGTCTCAAATCCTCTTCAGTTTTTTGGTCATCTAGACAAGATTCAGTTTTGGCTCTGTTTGTCTGATTAGATGTGTTTGTTCTTGTGTCGGATCAATTGTCATGTTTCATGTTCCAGTGATATGTGTATGTATCAGTGGTATGCTCATGTGTCGATTCTATAGTCAAGTCCCACATGTTTCTTCCTGATTCCCCTACGCGGGATATCTTCTCTCATCTTACAGTTTTGGACTAGACATGCTCATTCGGCCTATCTCTCAGGCACGATGATTATCAGGACCCAAATGATGTAACAGTATTCTCTTTTTGTAAATAATAGATTAATCTTACTTAGCAAAAAAAAACAAAGCTATGACTGTATAAAAACTTCAAAATTCTCTAGAGAACATCACAGCACAGTTTTAAGTAGAGAAGGCATCCTCACAAGCAAAGGATAATAGAATTAAATCACTAGAAGAATTGATTATTGAGATTGGATATAATCCAAATGACATCAAGGCAGCAGAAAAGCTCACAAAAAGGAAGAATGAAGACATTGTTGCATTGAAGAAGCAACTAAAATTTCCTCCTTCTAAACATCCACAGACCAAGGAATTTTTGGAGAATCAAAGCCAAAAATATGAAATGATGGACCTCCTTCTTCAGTTAAATGCTCAATTAAAAGAAATGGAGAATGAGATGGATAAGTTAGTGCAGGAGAAACAAGCTAGTATGGAAGTAGCTACTGTAACTGCTATTCCTACACTTACGACAATAGTTCCTTCTACTTTGGCAGCTTGAGTGGCCACAGCAGCTCCAGTAGCTACAACACTTCCCACTGCATCAGCAACAGGTTCAACAACAGCAGCAACTCATCCTAGTGATGAAGAAAGTAAAATGATCAAAGCCATGGAAGATATGTCCATCCAAACAAATGAAATAAATAGACTTAGAAAGCAAATAAAAATTCTAGAGGATGAAAAGCAACTGGCTCAAATCATGCATAAGAATGAGACACAAAAGTCAAACAGATTGAATGAAAGAATACAAAAGTTAGAGAAAGAATTGACACTGAAAGAGCCACTAGCCCAAGCAAAACAATTTTTATGGCCCAATATCATTGACTCAATCAATGATATTTGGCCATCTATATAGGTGATATTTGAGCAGAACAATTTGGTCAAAGAGGTTGGTGAGGCATTTCAAAGGGTAAGAGCCGAACTTGGGAATAAGCCAGAAGAAGCGTCAAGAATAATCTAGTTCTTTAACTCAAAGAACAAGTATGAATTGCAGGAGCTTGGAATAGCTAACAGAATTGAGACCATACTAGAGGTAAAGAAGGTAATCACCAAGAGGAACCTGATGATACAACTTGAGGAGAAATGCCAAACAATGGAGCTAGAAATATCCAAGTTTATGGTGAAATTTGATGCTTTGAGGCAGAAAGGTCTACCTAATCCATTGGTGATTAATGACAGGTTGATGCCACATGAAGACTGTGATAAGAAAATCAAAGAAGTGGCAAAGGAACAATCCAACAATTCCTCCATGAAAGGGATTCTATAGGAAAAGTGCTTTATCAAACTTTTGAGAACCTCTTTTAACTCCAACATGAGGTAAAACATCTCTTCATAAACAAGCCTACTGTTGCAAAATACATATAAACTGATGAAATCTATAGAATAATGGTAAATATTAAATTACTATATGTAGAGTCTTGGAAAAAGTTGAATGATTTACTATGAAGATTAAAACTAAAACAGGTAAAAGAGAAATCAAGGTTAAACCGGAAATAGAGTAGTAATAGATTTTAAAGATGAAAGAGTATCAGTAAGAGGCAGTGTAAGAGATAGTCAACGAGAAATAAAACAACACGAGAGAAAAAGAGGCATAATATCAAAGAAAATCCAACAACAAACAATAAAAGAGGGACAACTTGCATCAGTTACATATTTGTCTCTATCTTCTTGCATGAAGATATTTCTTTTTTCCTTGAATAATGCCTAAAACGCTTTAGGATATTTTGTAATAGTTTCCTGTATAAATAATTCACAACTCGAAGTATTGAGTGTGGATTACTGAACATTTCTATAGTTACATTGATCTAAAGCATAAGGGTTTATTGTAACATTTTCAAGTCAGCAAACTGGACTAAGTAATAAATGCATTGCATTATAGGATTTATGTGTTGGGCCACTTTAGTGAAGTATCTTTCATTTGTTAAATTTTTATTTTCTTACGTATTTCACATACATACATGTTTTCCAATTTGAATGAAATAACGGGATTGTTACTTTAGAATTTGTTTAAGTACACTTTGTCTTGAACAATTATTCATTTTGATGTTTTCTTCTGATATCCAGAGTAGGGAATTCTTCATTGCTCCCTAGTTTCGATTGACCTCTTTCATTTCCCTCATTATCCAGTTTGAGGAATCCTTAATTTCTCCTTGACCTTGATTGAAAAACCACTTCACCATCTAGCCTAAAAGATTTGAATTTATCAGCTACCTTGCCATGTGAACACTATCTTTAGAACTTGATTCAGTCCTGTTTTCTGGGCATTTGGACTCCATGGCCCAATGGTAAAAATACACTTATCTATCCATATAAATCAGTGATTTCACTACCAAATCAAATCAAAAACCAACCAAGCTTAAATAACTAGCCTAAAATCAATTAACTCTATAAAGTTAAATCATAAAGAGAGAGTCCTCTCTAAGCATTCGGAAGGCCAGATCCTGATCTCAAAAGTAGGTTTGTGGTTACCTCTATTATTTCTTTATACAAAAAATGACAACCCTATGGAAATTTTAGAGTGATAGCACAATCTATAGATCTATCCTAGCTTCTCATAAAAGATAGTACCTATGCTTATCACAGACCTATATGTGTTATTCATTAGCATTGTAGTACCTGTAAAATTACAAAATTACTTGTGTATTTGATTAACCTGTAGGACATGTATTAGTCCATATCTATGTTAGCTCTTGGAAAAGAATGATACCCATGTCATGTTTGATCTGAAACCCTCTTTTGCACTCCTCTATTTCTATCATTTCACTGGAAAACCATGGTTTAGGATTTTGTGTTGTTTACAGCCCTATCCATCGAATTCCACTTTCTACTGGAACATTGTTGCCTAGGATTTTGTTTGTTAAAACCCTTTGCATCTATTTCCCTCCTTCCTCTCCTTCTCTCCACCATTACTACAACTTTAGTTTTAAGCTATCTCATTTTTGTGTGTCATCCACTAGAAGAAGTCATTTCTCTTTGAGATTGCCCCAATATACCACTAGAATTTGGATCCATGAGTTGGCCTGAATCTACCTCATGAAGGCTTATTGAACCAAGTCCCTCCTTTTACCTTTTTATGTGACAATTGGAGTGCTAAAAACCCCTTACGGATAATCTCTTAAGCACTCCTCTATTTAAGATGTCCTAGGCATGTGTCTACAATCAACCCAGAGGTTATCTCTAGGGGGATTTCTTTGTCTCCTACTTCACTTGTGCTGTAGGTGCAAGATTTAGCCACAACATACCATATAAGAATGTTGACCTATCCAAGATAACATGTTATAATGGGGCATTATAAAATCCATTATCTGAATAATCCAAGGAATAAAATAAGAGATAGGGATCAAGAAAATATTTTCGATGAAGCACCACTTAAGAAGAGAAAGATTGAATAATCAGAAGTCAAGGACTTATACTACTAAGTCCTCTCTCTCATATCCCTCTTAGTCTTATGTTGAAGTTTTGAATTGTTTTCCTATATGTTTTTTATTTCTAGAACTTGTAGGTCTAACATGTCTTGTTAGAACAACTTTTATTTTGATAAGTTGTGGGTTTCCCTAAAGATTGGATTAAGAGGGAGCCTTCGCCATTTTACCAAAAGTATAAGTATTTCGTTCTTTCTTGTTCATAGTTTCATGTTTGGTTTCCTTCTCACAATTTGTTTGTATTGTATGCTAATAACCTTTCTCTTTATACTTTCCTTGGTTAGGAAAAACTTGTTGAATTCTCAAAGGATATGGAGGAAACTTCAAAGGATAGAATTGAAGGTGAGAGAAGATCTATTACAAAGGAATTCCTTCAAAATTGATGTCCTACAAAGTTTTTTAAAGAACAACTCAAAGGTATATCTTAAACTATAAACTTTGCTATAAGGTTCTCTTCATAAAATATATGTTCATTCTATTTTAAATTTTCTTTACATTATTAACATCGTTATGTCTATGGTTTTGAATCACAAAGATTATTGTTATGGTGATTAATTATTATATTGAATATGCCCTCATTATATTATCATTCTTGTAGAACCCTAAAAAGGTTCCCTAACCTAAGGGTATGTCAATGCTAATATTGAAACCCTAGTCTACTTAGGGTTGTTGATGAATTCTAGAATTCCTATTCTTTTGATGTTTTGGAATTGTTATAGAAACCTTGACCTTCTAGGGTTTGTTGTTAATATCTAAGCCATGTATTGAAACCATAGATATTTAGGTTTTGTTAATTTAGGGTTAATGAACTAAACTTGTATTATATCTATAGCAAGGTCTTATGAATGAATCCCTAGGTATTTGTTCGGCTATCTAATCAAAACCCTAGCCTGATCAAAATTGTTATATGTCTAACTCTGATGTATTGATTTTTGTAGATATTGGTGTGTATTTCTACTGCATGAACTACTAAATATAGATATGTATTTGCAAGTATGTTGACCTAATTATTGATGCTCATAAATTGTGAATTCTAGGGTTTGTAACAAATCTCTAGTAATTGATATTCTAGGATATGATAATATTATTTTTCGATATGATCTAGTTTTGACGATAAAATATAGGGTTTGCGAAAAAACCCTAGTAGTGTCTAACATTTTTGAAATCTTAGATGCATGGTAGGATTGTTATTAACTACTAATATCTAAGGCTTTGTGTCTCAAAGTTGGAATCTAGGGTTTGTTGTAAATCATAGTAGATCTTGACATATCTCTTAAAGTAATATTGATGTCCTAGATAGAATGAGACTGATTTATTGATTGATTTGCTTTATATTGTAGTCAAATGGTTTATGACAATAACCCTAGAAATAAGTATGTGTTTCTTGTTTATCATGAACCTAACTAGGTGTTTTATGTCTAAAGTATAATTGCTTCCATTATAGTGACATGATTCTAATATAGTTAACTTCATGCTTTTGCATTTGGTTGTACTTGATGTTTAAGTTGTGTAGGTACATAATCTTCAAGATGTTGGAGATGTTCGTAAGAAAAATTGACTTGATAATATTGGTGAGCATGATAAAGGAAGTTATGATGATAACCATCATATTGTAAGAAGGAATGAATCCATGATAGGTTCTCCAATGTTATAGAAGAAGTGGTTGATCTTCCCAATTTAAGAGGGAGCATGGTTAAAAGAAAAGAGTACATATCCCCAATTTAGAGGGAGGCATATTATGATGATCATGATTGATACCTTGAAGAAGAAATTAGAAAATAAATGAACGTACTACTACAATGTATTAAGGATGTCTTGATGCTACTTAAGAAACGAAAGAAGAAAAGCTTCTGACTGGTTGCATATGAATAAGTGGCATCTAGATGATTGAGGACCCCGAAGATTTGTGTTTACTTGTATATGTATATTTGAAGGTTTATTGTTGATTACAGTTTTTGTTTGAATAGGTAAATCTCTCCATGAAGAAGGATGAACACTTGGAAGGATGCTTGGAAAAATGGATATATCTAGTTTATTAGGGAGAGATGAAGCATCTAAAGGTAGATGCTTGGGAGGACATATGGCCGAACTATGTGTGTTTTATGTCTAGATATCAAAGTGGGAGGGTGGTGTTGGTATTGGAGCTCTAACCTTGGATATGCACCTAGATCCATGGGTTGATCATTAGTTAGTAAGACTGATGGTACCTAGACAAGCTGAAATCTTTAGTTCATCTCAGCCCCACCCAGATAGATTACCCTGGTCAGGTATCTAATCTGCAACACTGAGTGTGTTATAACTCTTTGTAGTTCATTTTGGAAATCTTCCATGTACCTCTATATATTTGTAATTATGAATACCTCCCTAGTTAAGAGGAAGTGTTGAAGAATGTAACTAGTGTCAGTCTTCATAATTGTATTTGAGTCATGATGTAATATATTTATCAAAAGAAAGAAAACAAATTTTATTATTAAAGAAAGTAACTTATTAAATCATGGGTTTCATGCTTGGGTCAATTGTTTATAGGAAAAAACCTCCATTGTAGGCTTCTAGGGTTTATGTCAAGTGTCCTTGTCCATGTCATAATGTAAATAACCCTTCTTGGGATTTATTTGTAAAGAAATAAATTTATTTTATTGTAAAATAGGTCTTCTAGGGCTCAAGAAAGGACAAGTTAGTCTCAATAAGGGAATTCAACCTCAAAAACTCACTATATATTGGAGAAACTTGACTTATTTGGAAACACATCTCACACAAGTTTGAATTGCAGTAGATGGGAGAAGAAAAATTGTGAATTTCAAGAAGGAAGATGGAATTGAAATTTTTGGGTCTCTCTCTCTCTATCTCTCTCTCATATGCAATGAAATTTTGAAGCTACATCGAAGTTGGGAAACTACATTGAAGCTGTGAACCTGCATTGAAGTCGTGAAGCTACATCAAAGCTGGGAAACTACATTGAAGTTGTGAACCTGCATTGAAGTTGTGAAGCTACATCAAACTTGTGAGGATACATCAAGGTCAAAGTTATGAAGCTACATCGAAGTTGTGAAGCTGCATCAAGGTCAAAGCTGTGAAGTTGTTAGGACGAAGCTACTGAAGTCGCTAAGATCAAAACTGTAGTCCTAAATCTAGGTCAAATTTTTGAAGCTGGGGGTCGAAATTCTGGGTTGAAGTTGTATTTGAGAAGCTAGCACTTGGTAACTTTGGAAGATATCATCTATCATAAGAAAGAGTTGACTTAGTGGAGGAGGAAGGTATCTTGGTCTATAGTATTTCTCTATCTCAATTTGAATCTATTGAAAGAAGAGCTTTGACTAGGTTTTCCCTTATAAAGGGGATTTAGCCCTAGCTGAGTCCGTACATCTAGTGTCCATTGAGCTTCGTGTTGTTTTTAGTAATGGCTTGATGAAACAAAGAAAACAAGAAGAAAATAAAGAAGCTAATAAGAAGATAATAATATCAAAAGTAATTAGCAACATAAGAAAATATTATTGCCTTTCTAGTTTTCTAACATAAGAATGAATGTCATAGGTTGAGGGAGGTAGGGTTTCAATGACCACATCTATGGATGATATTGGTGCTTAAAAGCGACATTCAACTTACACAGGTAAGCTCAATTATCTCAGGAATATAGCTTTTCCTTTCCTTATCTTTCTTATATGTTTATTTGGTTAATTTTTTAGTGTAATGAGTATATTCTTTGTTTGGGCACTAAGGGAATAAAATGCCTCAGGTAGGAATGCCCATATTTATAGCTCATGTACTTTTCTTTATCGATGAAATTATACATTTCTTATCAACATATTATGTTTTCCAATTTCTGGAACTTGGTTGTAGGTAAGGGTTCTTCCATGGTTTAAAGAACATATATTCACTACGGTTTTTCTCTGATTTTTCTCTGTGAGAGCTAAGGTAGTCACTCATGACTCTGACCTTCCGACTTATTGCAAGTTCTTTTTAAACTTCCACATTCCATATTTTCCTTGTCGAGGGAAATTTCCATCTCTGGGACACTAATCCTATATTTTGTAGAGTTAGAATAATTCTAGGGTTCGTAGGGACCCTTAGTATCGTGGACTAATTCTTATTGAGATAGTGCTCTCAGTCACACCCCATTTTGTAAATTTTAAAAAATTTGTTGTGAATTTACCTTGGTTACAAGGGTAATATTTGATATAGGGAACACCGAGAGGGTATTTAGCGGTAACAACTCTTTCTGTGAACAATTTTTGGAAATTTTTAATATAATTTGGTTTTTAATGCAACTACCTTTCATTTGCTAAATGTTCTGATTTTGTTACTTAGTATTTTTAGAAGCATATCTTAGAAATTATGTTCATTTCTTCTCAAGAAATGGTATGGTTGTGGAGTTTGGTTCATGTATAGATATTTTTAAGTTTCACATGATTATTATGTATGATATGTTAATTTTCCGATTACCCATTGTTCCACAGGAATTTTTTTGGGTAAGGGTTTTAATTGTTACCTTGGACCAGGACTATTTAGGGGTTGTTGGGTAATCGACTGGGCCCATAGTCCAACCTGGTACTGGTGTTGATTTATTTTAGTAATAATGTTTACATTATTTGGTTCTATATTCAATAAGTTTGGACTACTACAAGACCCACCTATCCATCATGTTTTTTTCCTTTCTATTGTTTTGCCACTGTAATTTTATCGACATTTATCCTGTTTTTTTAATACCACTAAAATTTTTATTATAAACCCTCAGAACGATACTATATAGTTTTTGTTCCCTCGGGAACGTCTATTTGTGTACAATGGTTAACTACCAAATTAAATTAGTTCCCAAATATTATAGGTCATTTTGTTACATCAACCCAAAATACCTGCAAACCATATCAATTAATATCCTTCAACATTTTTTCATAATCCCTTCACAAATCCCTAAGCATCACTTCTCCAAAAGTTTGATTTTAAGGGACAAATTGCTCAAAAGCATTTTTTTTAGCCCCAACACGCATTGCATGTATGACCACATGTTTTCAATGCATGTTGTATACCTAAGCACCAGCACTACTTAGCACATGTTTCTCCTTTTTGTAGGTGCTCTGTGTTATAGACATTTTTGTGCCTTACAGCTATAAGCATGAAATGTCCATAAATCAAGGAATCCTAAGTCCCTAAAGATGTTGTTCCAGCTCCTAAAGAAACAAGGTCAACCAATGACAGCTTCTCCCAGAAGTTCTCCACCAAAAACTACTCAGAACTAGTCAAATCAAGATCAATTCAGATGCTCCACTAGCTGCCTGCGTTGCAAAGCACCCAAATACACTGTATAGGTGCATTGCAACGCACTTGAATGCACTACCCAGGTGCGTTGAGCGGGAAATGACAAGTGGTAGAGTCATTCAACGAGGTGGAGGGACAATGGAAGCTTCCAGAATCTTCTCCAATGACACTTGCCTCACTGAATTCGACCAGTGATGAGTAAGAGGCTCTCAGTCTCCAAGTGGAAGCAAGAACTGACAGAGAGAAGCCACAAGTCAAAACATAAGCTGACTCATCCTCTCTGCTTACATCTATATATGGATCCCTCATCCCAGAGATCCAGAGGCTGGAATTTTGTACTTTGCAGAGAATTGCTGTTGGTTTGAGATTGAGACTAGTGCATTGGGTGATTTATGCTTTGTTGGAGGTGAGGAAGGGATTCCTTTGCTGGGAGGTAGATGCTGGATCGGGACTCACTTGGTTGTATCTCCTCTTGGACTTTCTTATCATATCAATAAAACTATTTGAGTTTCTCCTACATGCTGTGTATCAATGATGTTTTGTTATATTTGCATGTTTAGCTTAATCTGATCCTAAGCTTTTTATGAATGTAAATCTATATCTTCGTGTAGTTTCTCTCTTTTGTGATCTTGCAGGAATTTGGTGAAGCTGGGCCAATAAGGGAGCAGGGAGCTGGGAGCTATTGAAGAGGGGATCGATTGGATCAACAAACTAGCGCAAGACACAGGTTAGTTTATCCTTCCTCTTCGTTTACATTTCATAAAGAAGAATACTCAAGTAGTTTTCCTTGTTTGTTGCTAAGGCACTGTCACACCTTAGAGTGGGATAGGGGCGTTCTGAATAGATACTTTTCCCAACAACAAAATGGCGACTCCACTGGGGATCGTATCTAGTTAGTTTATTTGTGTTTCTATTGTTGTTCTTCTCATAAACTTAGGAGTGGCGAATCGAACTGCATTTGCCATTTACAAATGCAAAGTAGAGATCTGCTACTCTAGTCCATTCACTGGGCCTGTTTATGATCTAAACAGCTGATCCACAAATGCTCTAATTGCCCTTTGTGATAGCTCTTAGTCCTCCTTTAAATCATCCCTCTAATTGTACCTTACTAATAGCTTTTATCCGGCCAAAAACCATAGATTAAACTGCAAACCGTGACCCAGAACCCAGAGAAAATTCTCGTTTCTGCTTTAGCGCAGGCTCTGTGAAGAGGTTCTGCATTTCAACGCAGGTCCCGAGAGGGCTACCTGCGCTGCAATTCAGTTTCTCTGTGCAACAGGTGCGCTGATCAGCCTTTGCCCTGTGCAGCTGTGGTTCTTTGCTTCATTTTGTTCAGTTTTATCTCTGATTTTTGCAGCCTGTTATCAGTGTGTGTACCTATCTGAAAACCCCTTTTCTTTGCCTTAATTCCGCCTCAGTTGTATAAAAGAAACTGTATACTTTTTTGTGTATTTGTTACATCATTTACAGTTTCCCATTACAAAAGTAAACTAGTCATACTGTCGCCCTTAGATCTAGACCTGTCGTAAGTGTCGTTTTGATCTTAGGAGAAAGTTTGTTTGCTGTTGACAGTTGATTGCGCTTTTACTTTTGTCTTTTGGTTTGAATTTGTGAATTTCTAGTGTCGAAACAAGTGTTTACTTCAAAATCATAAAGTGTTGTAATCGTCTTTTTTATTTCAAAAAGAAAATTGTTTGTGTTTTCACTTGAAATCAAATTCAAATTTGTACAACAACTTTCTTTTTAGGCATCAATATTAAGAAAGTGAAAACAAATACATGCACAAGTGCATTTGCATTTTGACAGTTTGTATGGTTTGATTTAGGAAAAGTGCATTTACAGTGTGCTCTTTGCTCTTTGAGAAAAGATTGTGTCTTTCTTTTCCCCTTGTAGCTAGGATTTTCATTGTTGAAAAGAGATAAAAGCTTGCTTATCATCTTTAGACTGCATTTAGGAATTATATCTACATCTCGTGGTGATCCAAAAAGGCAAACTTCTAAGAAAGATCAACCTAAAATAAATTGAATGAACTTAACAACGCTTTGTAACTTAACGCACAACATAGTGGTCTAGGCTAGAGACGTGTTCCGGCGTCGTAAAGCCTGGTAACTGTTGTCCTCACTGTTGGTTGGGTGATTCCTCCACTGTGAGACGATAAGTGCCAGTACAGATTGTGCTCCCACGTACCGTCGAGTATATATTGGGAGACCCCTATAGGCATAAAACCTTTATCCATAGGAAGCCGTGTCGGCCGCCCTACTGATCGCAATGCACTGAACACAGCATTTGGGAAGATTGACCACCCGTACCCTAAAAAGTATTCTGCGGTTTTGCGATTGGTTTGGCACACCCTCTACCTAGAACTCCGTAGCAGTCCCTTTCATTCCTTTTCAGACTCCTTAACGGAAAAGGTCCATCTGAGCACTTGTCACTTCAGGCTCATTAAAAATCGAAGGAGACTAGAGTCATCTTTTGCTTTTTCTCGACTCTTTAAAATTGAAAAAGCAAGTTGTGTCCAAGCGTCGTTAAAATTTATTTTAAACGGAATATTCATACCCTTTTTCCTGCGTTGATCTTTAGGTTGAGAAAATGGAGCCTACCAACCAAGGAATTCCCCTTGGTGGAAATCCTAGTCCCTTCTCCTCTTGGGGAGATGTTGGTGCGCCCCATATGGCCACATTGTCGCTTCCAGGACTGACAATTGGCTTGACAGTCTGGCTCTTCTCAACCAATGTCGTTCAGAACACCACTATTCCTGAACAATCAAATCAGCAATTAGACGAGTTCAGAGTTTCCCACCAACCTTCTACTTCCTCTAATTCTTCCTCTCTTCCTTCCTCTTCGCTTGACGGGACTGGTAAAGCTCAAAACCAAGTTCCTAAGGAGAAGAAGGAAAAGAAGAAGAAAGAGAAAAAGAAGAAGGAGCCAAAGGCAAATAAGGGAAAACAAGTGTCGTCTAAAGAAAATCCACACACAGCACTGACTAGGCCTAAATCGCCATGTGTCATTTGTAGAGGAGATCACTTTCACAGAGATTGTCCTTGCATCCCTCGGATACTAAGGGACTGGTCTCCTCGTTTGCACAATCCGGTGTCGTCAACCTCTGATAGCCATGTTGAAAGCACACCGTCAACTAGCGGAAGTGAAGTCCCAGGACAAACAGGGAGGGCTAGACCTCCCTGTAGACTGTGCGAAGGCAACCATGCCCTCCACCGTTGTCCCTTCTTAGACGAAGCTAAAAGAGTTTTGGATGATCGTCCGGTTTCACCGTTACGACTTCCTCCTGGATATAAAAAACTCTTGCCGAGTCCTTCGTTAGTTGAGAATCTAGCTGGCCCGCTCAAGTGGTCGGCTGAAGCATCTATCATTGAAGATAAACCAACTGAATCCATACCAGACGAAAGTCAAAAGGTCGAGGCGGCAGTTGACCCGGTTTTGCCTTCAGAGGTTTTATCTTCGAATGATACAGTCACTGAAGAGGATAAGGATGACACCGTCCAAATTCTCTTCATCAACAGAGACTCCGACGAACACGGGGGCAATCCACCCATTCCTTTATCGCAGGAAGGAAGTTCGTCAGAGCCATACCCGGCCATCTACTCGGTCCCACCACCAAGCAACCTAGTTGTATCCTTCGACTGGAACCAACTAGGCAGACCCCTTTTGCCAGCAAGCGTACCATTCCGAATTATTGTTCAAATATACAGAATGGTCATGGCTGGCACCATCATTGATGAGGGGGCATCTGTGAGTATCCTTTCCTCTATTGCTTGGAAAGCGCTTGGTTCGCCATCGCTTTTGCCTGAAATGAGAAATCTGACAGGCTTCGATAAAGGAACCAGTCGACCTTTAGGGATCCTCCCCAATGTGCCCATAACATTGAAAGGGAAGACCGTTCAAATGAACGTGATGGTCGTTCAAGGACCCTTGGATTATAACCTACTCCTTAGACGAGACTATATATATTGCATGGGAGCCATCGTCTCCTCACTCTTTAGAGTAATGTGCTTTTCGCACGAAGGAAGAGTGGTCAAGCTCGTAGACCAGCTTTCATTTCCCGGATCATGCATCGCAAATAGTCATATACCATCCCTAAATGGTCTCTTCACGCAAGAAATGTCTCAACCCACGGTCCGTCCTCCCGATGAGCGCGAGTAATTCGGAGGGATATGACTGGAACCCAGGGGGCATGCGTCCTGGTCTGCTTCGGCAGGAAAACTTTGGGTATAGGGTAGGTTTCCGCGGGAGAAAATGACTAGTCCGTACCCCGTCCGTAATTGGAAGAGGGGTTGTTCTAGAAGAAGATTCTTTTGTAAAAGTTATGTGTTTGGCACTTTTTGTCACTCACCTTTGTCTATCTCGGTAGACATCGCCGAAGAAGTGTTTTGTTTGCTGCACAAATGAGACAATCTTTGGGTAACATGAAAGAGGTAGGACTTTCCTGGTAGAACAAATGTTTTATCTGCAAATTGAGGGGTAACCTTGAAATCGTACTTTATACCTGGGGGCATGCAAACCTTTTGGAGTGCAAGCAAGGGGCGGCTATTTATTTTTTAAATTTTTAGGACCTCTAACCCTTTAAACTCGTAGGTTTAGTCGTTTCCGAACTTGCATAAAGAAAGGATGCGGGGCATAGCTTTGTAAGGCACAAGCTCCATAAAAAATGGCATCTTATATGAGACATTCTTATCATATGACTGGATTATCGAGCAGTTTTAGCACATAGTTCATGCTCGTTAAAAAATAAACATAAGATCGAGCAAGTGTTTCAATCCGCATTTAAGCTCGTTAAAAAATGAACTAGCCTCCGGTAAATAACCACCGTGAATGTAACATTATCAGCCATTAAAGCCGTGGTCGTGTTTGCACCGTCACCTCCACTTTTCCATTGGCCGATCATTCACCTCCATTTGATTGTTTACCCATTTTGAGGAACAGTTGCGAAGAGTGATTTCACTAGCCATCCTTGTGACACTGCCGTGATTGGAAAATTCCAACCCTTACCTGGAATCAGCTGCTACCCGTTTTATCACTCGTTCCTCAAAAGACGAGTCTTCTTTAAGCTCTTTTCATCTGACTCGTAAAATATGAACAGATTGCCGAGTTTTGGCCTTCCAGCTCGTTAAAGCGACCGGAAGTGCTATCCCTCCTCTAGATTTTAATCTTTTTGGACCTGAGGGATTATTGCACAAAAAGATCGAGCGGTTGTTTTGTTCGGCTCGTTAAAACTATCGAAATTTCATCCCTTCTGTATTGTTTTATACTTTTTCAGACTTAAGGGATTAGATGACGAAAAAGGACTTTCGGAGTTACCTTTCCGTTCCTTTTCAGACTCCCTAAAAAGGAAAAGGATCGAGTTATCTTTGTCGTTAGACTCGTTAAAAACATTAATAGCGACAAACTTGTCTTTAGACGAGAACGAGTTTCACTATCGCTAGGCTCGTTAAAACATAGCGATGGGTTTGCCCGAAGGGAAAATTATAGAACAAGCATATGTTATCCTCCTCAAGCTTGACAAAAATAAAGAGGTACTGGTCAGCAATGACTGGGGAAAATTTGGGAAGAAACTCAAAGAACCTTTATTGGTAGCAAGTCGCTCTTGAACATGACACTTCCACTCCGTGCCTGAGTTGGGTTGGGTTGTTTCATTCACCGGTCACATCACCATGGTCTCGCCATACCATCCACCTTTGGGGTAAATGCTACCAATCCATCATATAAGTGTCACCGATATGTTCAAGAGAAGTCATCCAGAGAAGTCACCCGTGTCCCATCCACTACCATACATTATACTTCATTCTTTCATGACCGCCACCCTGAACCATATATCATCAGATCGTTTTCACCTCCATCAAAATCATTTGCTCCGTTCCGTGTCATTGATGTGGGATACATCAAGGCCCTCCTTTGACAGATCGCTTCTTGTCGACATCAGCTCATTATCCAAGAAGTTGATCTAGGAACACCCCCTTCAGTACTTTGAAGCTTGCATGCCTCAATGGCAAGTTTCTCACTTCCAGCGACAGGTATACATCAATGACCTTCGACCAAAAGATTTTGCGTGGTGTTCGACGCCAAGTCCTTTATTCACACCACGTGAATTGTACTGCAGTACCTTGAGGGTCATTATCATTATCGGTGATTCCTCTCGCGCTTGTTAACAGTTTACATCATTGACTGGTAATCAAGCGATGTCTTTCCATGTTTGACTTCAAAACATTTCTCACATGGATCGACTTGTACTTCGAGTGAAGATCGGACGAGATTGAAGACCCCGGATCTAGTTTCATCAATCCGGGCTGCGATATATATTCAGGAAAAATAAAGACATTGACATGTACAGCACTGCAGCACAGATGATCATCCTACCAAAAGGATGATGACTTCATCAGAATCATCAGTCTACCATCAGACGATTGTCTGTCCTATGTACATAAAAATGAATTTATGAAGCTGAGCATGGGAATGCCCGCCTCCGCTAGATCATGAAAACAGTATGAAAATAATGTATTGTATTGTATCTTATTACAGGTCTCCTCCCAGCATTGAAAGAACTTCGGATCCTCCTAATAAAGCATTTCACCCGATAAACGGCCTCATACTTTAGGGGGCAACTGTTATAGACATTTTTGTGCCTTACAGCTATAAGCATGAAATGTCCATAAATCAAGGGATCCTAAGTCCCTAAATATGTTGTTCCAGCTCCTAAAGAAACAAGGTCAACCAATGACAGCTTCTCCCAGAAGTTCTCCACCAAAAACTACTCAGAACTAGTCAAATCAAGATCAATTCAGATGCTCCACTAGCTGCCTGCATTGCAAAGCACCCAAATACACTATCTAGGTGCGTTGAAACGCACTTGAATGCACTACCCAGGTGCGTTGAGCGGGAAATGACAAGTGGCATAGTCATTCAACGAGGTGGAGGGACAATGGAAGCTTCCAGAATCTTCTCCAATGACACTTGCCTCACTGAATTTGACCAGTGATGAGTAAGAGGCTCTCAGTCTCCAAGTGGAAGCAAGAACTGACAGAGAGAAGCCACAAGTCAAAACATAAGCTGACTCATCCTCTCTGCTTACATCTATATATGGATCCCTCATCCCAGAGATCCAGAGGCTGGAATTTTGTACTTTGCAGAGAATTGTTGTTGGTTTGAGATTGAGACTAGTGCATTGGGTGATTTATGCTTTGTTGGAGGTGAGGAAGGGATTCCTTTGCTGGGAGGTAGATGCTGGATCGGGACTCACTTGGTTGTATCTCCTCTTGGACTTTCTTATCATATCAATAAAACTATTTGAGTTTCTCCTACATGCTGTGTATCAATGATGTTTTGTTATATTTGCATGTTTAGCTTAATCTGATCCTAAGCTTTTTATGAATGTAAATCTATATCTTCATGTAGTTTCTCTCTTCTGTGATCTTGCAGGAATTTGGTGACGCTGGGCCGGTAAGGGAGCAGGGAGCTGGGAGCTATTGAAGAGGGGAGCGATTGGATCAACAAACTAGCGCAAGACACAGGTTAGTTTATCCTTCCTCTTCGTTTACATTTCATAAAGAAGAATACTCAAGTAGTTTTCCTTGTTTGTTACTAAGGCACTGTCACACCTTAGAGTGGGATAGGGGCGTTCTGAATAGATACTTTTCCCAACAACACTCTGATTCTAGAAATTTGAGAAAATAAAAAATATATCTGAAGCTTCCTCTTCTAGAAGATTTTAAGGTATCTTTAACTATTTACCACGGATAGAGAGCTTGAGTTCCTATCTGATCCTATATTGGAGACGTTATCTCTTATCCCTTGAGCTCATCCCCCCATCATATGTGGATCTCAAGCCTATAATAGTAAATCCTAAACTTCCACTCTTACCCTATATATTTACTGCCTTCCATAGCCTTTGAGTTGTCTTTTGTAGATTGATAGTACCTTCATGCTACTGCTTTGAGCCTAGAGAGTCATCACATTCATGCATGAATTGATGTTGAGGTGTGCTTTGTGGCAAGGAAGGACAATTCAACTTGGGGAAACATCGACAAAGTCATAATTCTATATATGGTTGCAACGCTCTCCTATATTTTTTATACAAAGAGCATCATGTTTTCCTATATTTGTTGTGTTATGTTTGCACTCATGTATTTCAATGCATGTTGTCTCATTAAATAGAAATTCTAGATTACACTACGTGGATTGTGGTTCCTATTCTTGTTTTAGTTGTGTGTGCAGGTTCTACTTATAACACTTGGAGCTAGGGTTGGAGCTTGCAAGAAAGGAGGAAGGAGGAAAGTAAGTCTTGCCATAGATTCCAGGTAGGCTTATTTCTCATTTTATAATTTCTCTAAGTAAAAATCAAATCTATTTTTCTTCTATTCTTCTAGATCATACTATTAGATCTAGGGAATTCGCCTTTGTCCACAATCATGAAAATTTTGCATAACAAATTGGCGACTCCGTTGGGGATCGAACCTAGAATCTCTGGTCCTATCTCATTATCTAGCACGAGAAGGGGCGATGAGACTCTCAAATATTACATATTTTCACACTGTATACTAAGAGTATGTGCACCAAGCTTGAAACTTTGTGCCTGAATATCCCATGCCCTGACTAGATTTTCCAATAATTCTAGTTGTGCTCTCATGCTAGGAAGCCAAAATAACTTGAGAAGTCCACAATTTCTCAAAGCCTAAATACTTGTTGGATCATTGGTAGCATCCCATTCATGGTTCTCATGTTCTCTTTCTTTCCAAATTAAAGTGATTTTTTCTCTAATAGATACCCGCAATACAACAAGAAGAATATTTAGAATAAACCCCATGCAAAACGTTGAGGAAAATTTGAGTGGAAATCATAAAATCATTTTTTAAAATGTTCCCAACGCACCTTGAATTAAGAAGAAAAAGTGTTGTATCACACCCTCTCTTCTTTCAAAGGTGCACTAAAGCACTCTTCCTAGTGATAATCCATCTAGCCCAGTGCACCTTTCGGCATTGAAAGGGTGCACTAAAGCTAGGGAGAAAATCTAAATACCAAATGCACTTAAAAACAAAATTTTTTGCATGAAATAAAAAAATGGAAACCATGAAAAGAAAGATAAAGGTAATATCTCCTACATGGAACTTACGACACTCGAAATGGTCCACCGAATTGACCGCAACCAAATATTGAAGTTTGGGGGAAAAAAAACTCAGAGTTCACTCTCAAGAGGTAAAAATGAATTTAATTTTTTCGTATTTATGGTAAATTTTATTGTATTTTAATTTATTGACCTATTTATATCATAATTTCATATATTTTTAATCTTTTGATGGCGTTCTAAACATGATAAAAGTTGAATGAAGGATTTAATGAAATTTTTGAGTTGAAAAAAGGTCATTTTGATAAAAGAGAATACTTTTATTTCTTTTTCAGTCTCTGTAAATTCACAAAAAAGGAACCCCCTGGAGTCCTCTTTCATCTCTTTTCAAACTCTTTAAATATGAAAATATTTTCAAGCACTTGTCTTTTTGAACTCATTAAAGTAAATGAAAATATGTCCACTCAGGATAAGTTTACCCCTTTTTCAAACCAAGATAAACTATTTACAAGAAAGGAATATCTTAGTTGAACATGGCTAAGATGTTCTCCTGAGGATCATTTTCTTCCTTTTTGGACTCAAGAGAAAATTCACGAAAATGAACCTTTGGAGTTTTCTTTTTTGTCTCTTTTTAAAACTCTCTAAACATGAAAAAGGAGTCGAGTTACACCTTCGTTGTACAAGTAAAAGCATCAAACAATGATGGAGTTGTCAATCATGATGGGACCAAACCACTCCTTCTCAGCATTCATTAAAAATTCTCATAGGGATTCATCCAAAGGATGAACTTATAGATCAGGCATATGTTATCCTCCTCAAGCTTGTCAAGAATAAAGAAGTACTGACCAGAAATGATTGGGGAAACTGGGAAAACAATGTACTTCACCTATTAATGGTAGCGAGTTTCTCTTGAATATGCCACTCTTTCACCTCATCTCCATGGTTTTTGGGTTTGGAAATCATATTTCCTATTTGGTTCATCACACCATATTAAAATCCTCAGTATTCAGTTTTGATTCAATGCCTTTAACTCCATAAAGTGTCACCAATATGTTCAAGAGAAGTATTTCAATTGATATATGCTACGATAATCTTAAGCCTTCATTCATGTCTATCATTTTGGAACTAGCTCTACATCAACATCATTTTATCTCAAATATTGATACCTATTTCATGTTGTTGATGGGGGATAATCAAGGCCCTCCTGTGACAGGTTACTTCCCGTAGACATCGACACATTATCTGGGAAGTTGACTTAGAAGCTCCCTTTGGTACCTTGAAGCTTTCATACATCAATGGCAATTTTCCTTGCTTTTGGTGACAAGTATTCATCATTGCATTCAACCAAAAGATTCTGTGTGGTGTTCAACTTTAGCTCGTTTATTCACACCATATGGATTGTACTATGGTTCCTTGAGAGACATTAAAATCATCAGTGGTTTCTCTCACATCTATTATTGACTTACATCATTGGCTGGTAATTAGATGTTGTTTACCATGTTCGACCCCAACTCATTTAATCACATGGTTAGACTCGTACTATCAAACAATCAAGTAGATGAGATAGAAGACCCGAGATCTAGTTTCATCCATCTAAGATATGATTTCAGGATTAATACAAGATCGCAAAAGTATGGTGTCTATGATCATATAGAAGATTATCCAAGCATGGGTCCACACTTTTGCATCAGTGGAAGAGACTTATTGATCATTGCACAAGTAATATGGAATATATGCTAAGCATGGATATGCCTCCCTCAACAATGATATCGTGATGATAATATGTATTGTAACAAATGATCATCTCAACCAATTTGTTCTTGATCTAAACTTGTCACAAGGTAAAGCACTTCATTCCGCAACCATTGCATCTGACTTTGTACTTTAGGGGGCAATCTGCTACTTTGTCACATCAACCCAAAAGGCTTGCAAACTAGATCAATCAATATCCTTGAACATTTTTTCATGATTCCTTCACAAAGCCATAATCATCACTTCTCCAAAAAGTTTTAGTTTCTGGGACGCTAAAAAACATTGTTTTTAACCCTAACGCACATTGCATGTATGTCCACCTACGTTTAGCACATGTTTCATATCTAAGCACCAGTGTTGGTTAGCACATGCTTCTCCTTTATGCAAGTGCATTGGTTCTAGAAATTCGAGAAAATAAAAAAATATCTCTGAAGCTTCCTCTTCCATAAGATTCTAAGGTAGTTTTAACTATTTACCATGAATGGGAGCTCAAATTCCTATTTGATCCTATCTTGGATAACTTAGCTCCTATACCTTGAGTTCATCCCCCCATCATATGTGGATCTCATGCCAAGAATGGAAAATCCTAAACTACCACTCTTGCCCAATATATTTATTTCCTTCCATAGCTTCAGGGTTGGATTTTGGATATTGATAGTAACCTCATGTTTTTGCTCTGATCCTAGAGATTCATCAAATTCATGCAATAGGGTTGATGTTGAGGTGTGATTTGTGGCAAGGAAGGACAAGTCAACTTGGGGAGACATCTACAAAGTCAGACTTCCATTTATGGCTATAAATCTCTCCTATTTTTGTTAATACAAAGAGCATATTTTTTTCCTATATTTGTTGTGTTATGTTTGCACTGATGTATTTCAATGCCATGCTGACTCATTGAATAGAGATTTTATATTACACTACGTGGGTTGTGGTTCCTTTTCTTATTTTATTTGTGTGTGCAGGTTCTAATTATAGCACTTGTAGCTAGAGTTGGAGCTTACAAGCAAGGAGGAAAGGAAAGCTTGCTACAGATTCTAGGTAGGCTTCTTTCTCATTTTCTAATTTCTCCAAGGAAAATTTGAATCTCTTTGTCTTTTGTTGTTCTAGATCAGACCACTAGATCTAGGGAATTAAACTTTGTCCACAATCATGAAAATTCGATAACACCAAATAACCTCAAGTCCTTGTAGGGGTTTCACTACCATGTGCGTACTCCCTTGTAGCTCACTGAAAATTTTATTCTAGGGTTCACTTCACCCTGATATCAACCAATGTGTTTTACTTACAATAGTTTGTTATAGCTCCAAATATTACTCTTGATATTTGTGATGCTGCATTTATGGCCTAGGGCAACCCCTCCTTCCAGAATTGGTCCAAATACTTAAAAAACAGTGTTTTACTCCTTGTACGTGACATTTCCCTGAGCTAAATGCGTGTATACGTGGGTTAGTGTATACCCAACCCACGTATATGTCTTAAAACACTTAAAAAAAAAAATCTCCTTAACTTCAGGCGGAGATCACAGGTTTTACCTGTTGATTACCTATTAGTGTCCATGGCCCAACTGTTCCCAACGAATTCCCAACTAAAAAACTACTTTGGGAGAAGTATAAAAAGGCTTCAATGGGAAGGCCTAAGGGAGGAGAGAAGAGAGAGAATTACTCTGCTGAGATTATCCCTGATCAAGTCTAAAGATCCCTATGCTTCCAGCACTTCCCCCACTACAGGAAATCCTTGTTTCTTTGAGTTATGATGTCATTTCACTAGTTGAGATATCCTTGTGTTAGTCATGGAAGGAGCCTTTTGAAGACTTGGGATTGGACGGACCTGGAGGACGGTTCCGCTTGGAGCCAGCAAGAGGAAGATTTAGGTGATATCATTCCTTACTTTGTTTTAGTTATCTGCAATAAAGAAACATTTTTCTTGTTCCCAAAATCAATCTTCTTTATGCATATGATGTTATTGTTATGGCTTACATATGAATAATTATTTCAATGTATAACTAACAATCTTTCAATAAGTTATGAAGTTGATTTCTATATAATGCTTTGCCCATATATTGCTATGCTTCACTGAATTGGTTGTTTTGCAGGTTCAAGAATCGAGAGGAACTCCAAGAGGTTTTGGACCCTAGCTGGATCTACCTGAACGAAGGACCCCCAGGTGCACCTCTCTTCACGTAGTTTGCTTATTTAAGTATCATGTCTACGTGGAATGCTTGTCTTTTACTATAGATAACCCCTCACTCTGCTAGGGTGTTGACCCAAATCCCTAGGGGACTTAGTCCCTCAACAGAATTGGCAACTCCACTGGGGACAACAGTATTGTTGTTCCTAGTTTGGGTTAATTTAAGCTGATTAGGGCTCGACTATTTTTTTCTTGCTGTAACTGATTTTTCTGTTCCTATGGGAACTCAGACCTTAAGTCTAAGCAGTTTCTTCAGACCTCTTTTTTGTTTTTTCTTGTAAACTATTATATACGCAATTTTGTCAGGTTATAGAGGCATATGTACGCAAGTTTCCCCATATGAACCCGCGTATACGCAGGTTTCTTTGGGCTGAATCACGTATACACGCAACTGTGTATTAACACAATCGCGTATACCCTATCTTCCAAGAATTTTTCAAGTCTTTCTGTCTGAGAAGATTTGTTTGCTAGTCTGAGTGTTTCCTGAGTAGCAAGTTTTGGTATCAGCCTTTGGTTTTGCAACAAGTTTACGGTTTCGAATTCTCTTCTGTGGTGGAAAGTTTTGGTCTTGTTTTGTTTTGTTGCAAGTGTCATCATTTGTGTTTGAGCACATGAGATTTCTTTCTGGGAATCTTGGTTGTTTTGGTCTTCCCGAGCAAAAGGATTGGTTTCAATATTTGTGACAAACTTTATCTTTGTGATCTTCTTGTGTTGTGTCAAAACTGCATCTTGTGGCCATTTGCTTTTCTCACTTTTTGATAGTTGTTGATTGACGAATTTGAAAGTTGTCCTTCTTGTCTTTTGATCATTGTCTCCAAGCTTTTTTTGCTGCTTTTTTGTCATTCAAGGCATCTTGAAACACCTATTTTGTTGAGTTCTCACCCATTTGGAGTTGATAACTTGCAAAGTGTTTTGTTGCCTATTTTTTGGTCTCAAAATCTTCAATAGTATTTGGAGCACTTTTGAAAAGTTTTTTTTGCTTTTATGAAAAATAAAACTTCTTGAAAAAAATGGTTTTTGCTTTCTTTTGCCTTATTTTGATTTTGTTTCTTTTTGCGAGTGAAAGTGAATTTTGTTTGTCTTAAGATTTGCTTTTAGTGGTTGGATGAAAATGAGCATTAGGAACTTATATTCTATCTAAACATCAAAGTGGCTAATTACAAGCAATAAACAATTTGCTCTCATTCTTTGCTTCAAAGTAATCTTAAGTTTTTTTACATTAGCATATACTCATTGCATTAGGATAGTTCGTGCATCTTTTAGGGCATCCAATAGTTTTTGTTAGTTTTTGTGAGTGTGAAGCTTGTGTAAAGAAAAGAAAGAGAAATTTATTGCTTTCTTAGAAGTTCCTTAGAACCTGGTAGAAATTTCTTTTCATCGAAGAACGAAACAAGTTCATTTGCATATAGTTTGGTTTTTATTAATTTCTTTTGTGTCCATAAACACCACAAGTTTCACTTCTATTTATCCGTTGACTTAAGAATAACCCATTTAGAAAGAAGCGCTAAATAAAATATACTATAACTTTTTTATATTGTCAATTTAGACACACTGACAAGTTTTAGGATATTTAGGGCCTTGGATTAGGTGAGTGGAGAGAAAACTCTCCAAGGCCACTTTAAACTGTCAAACATAGAAGTTTGAATAACGAGTGCAAATTCAATAGCATTAGGGAGACCAGGAAAGCTCTGGATCTGGGAGTTAAGCATGAGGGTTTTTGAAGATAAGGAAAAGAGATACCCCCTCTCCTACTTATCAGATATTACCTCAAGAATGTTCCGCTTGGCTTCTGACACAATTTGGTAACCTTAGTTGCTTATCCTAGAGATCTACAGAGGTGGCTATGGAGGGGAATCCCGTGGCACCTGAGGTCGAAATTGTATCACTCTTAGTAGTACTTTTGGATGGCACCCTTGTGAAGCTCGGGGGCTTGCACTAGCATAGGCTATTGTTTGGAGGTCAGTGTAACTTCCTCTAATACCTTCGTTGGTAGGTCTAGGCCGTCATTATCCAAGACTATCTTCGAAAGGCCCCTACTTCACTTCCTTGTATTTTGGTATCTGATCCTCATCACTCGAAGAGGAAATACTTGAAAGTTGTTTGAATGGTTGATATCTTTTAGGGACATTTTTTAGTGTGTTCTTTGTGCTCTTAGTTGGCCTAGATTTCATTTTTTCTTGAGTCTTTAATTAGATCTTAATAAAAAATTCAAAGTGGCTGACCGATCGCCTAGATGGTCTCAAAGACTTCGTGGTATTTCACCACCAAGTTCAGAGCCTTCTCTTAGAAGGCACAGAGGCAATACTATCAGTGGTTTTCACCTCGTGGTAGCCGACGCATCAGAGATTGATCCTCCACTCAGGGGCATTAGTGTTTAGGATAGGCTTGGTACTTTCGCAAAACTAGAGAGGAACACCCCAGTTCTTTCTTGAGTTCTTTTTCAGTTGGAAGATAACATTGAGGTAGAAGAACTTTCAGAGTCGTTAGTGGCTCCGAATTCTCCTCTACCTTCTGATCATCTAGATGTATTATTATATGTTGGGACTCCAACACATAGACCGTCAAGTCGAGGTTATTACATGCACATCCCTTCGATGACCACTACTGGGAACATGGCATCCACCACGAGTGCTACAAGTATGCAGACTCCTATATCAGTACAAGGGGGAGGAACCATCTCCATCCCCTCTGCATTGTTATCTGGGTCTATTGCTAGCACATCATTAGTTGGGTCTACCTCCATTCCATCTACGAGTGGAAATTCCAAAGCCAATGCATCGAGTTCTGGGTTTCTCCTGTTTGGCACCCATTCACGGGGTATTCTGTCAGTTCTATTTAGTGCCTCCACATCAATGATGAGTGGATCGGCTTCGTTTCAGGGTTTTCCTTTTGGAAGTGGTCATATACCACATTCCAACCCAACAATAGGATCTATGCCTTTCTCTTCTACAGGTCAAGGCAGTAATCCCTTTCAAGGTTGGACTAACCCTGGGGTTAGTGGCATAGGAATTGGGAATCCGTTTTTCAACCAACAAGGGAGTAGGCCGTACTCCACAGTTAGTTCATTCTGAAGTATTCCA
Organism: Pinus tabuliformis; assembly: GCA_031772625.1. Lineage (NCBI taxonomy): Eukaryota > Viridiplantae > Streptophyta > Pinopsida > Pinales > Pinaceae > Pinus > Pinus tabuliformis. The sequence goes on along the minus strand of CM062814.1, from coordinate 424,110,135 downwards.
CCCTTGGCTACTGCATGGAATCTGTATCAAGGGTTATCAGCTCCTTATAATTCTTTAGGAGGGAACTTCACTGGTTATGGATGTTTTTAGGCTGGAGTTGGTCAAACTCTGAGTTTTTCTGGACCCAAGGGTCACCTTTTGGTTCAGCAGGTTCTACTAGTTATTTTGAGCAGCCTGGTGCCTTTCAAAATCCAGGGCAATCTTTTCAAAACTTTGGGAACTCCACTCAATCTGGGTGGAATCCCCAAGGTCCTCCTAGGTTTCCTTTTCTAGCAACTCAGAATTTGTCAGATTCACAAAATTGACAAATGATCCAATCAGATACAATCCGGCCTGGCCTTTGGTCCCAACCAAACTTCCATTGGATATTCCAAAATTCAAGGGTAAGGGTGGTGAAGACCCGGGTGACCATGTGACTACATTCCATTTGTGGTGCTCATCAAACTCCATTGTCGATGACTCGATTAGGTTGAGACTTTTTCAACGCACCTTAACTGGAAATGTGGCTAAGTGGTACATAGAGTTCCCAGGGGGTAGCTTTACATCTTTCATAGATATGGCCAACACTTTTCTAAACCACTTCCAGTTTCCCATCCGTTATGATGCCAAAACTGAACTTCTGGCCAATTTCCGTTAGGATATGGCAACTCACATTTCTGATCATATTCAAGAATGGAGATGAAGAAAGAGGCTCATTAAAGCCAAAATTCCTCCTAATTACCTTCTGGAATGGTTCTTGAAATCATTACAACCTGATATCTCCAAGGATGTCTCTCTGTCCGGAGTCTACTCTGAAGAGCAAGCTATTTTTCGGGCCAGCAGTTAGAAATGATTTACTCTTAGTTTGGGACTCTTTAGGAAATCTTGCCTGATGCTCCTAGGACTAAGGTTGATATAGCTAAATCGAAGCCAGGTCCCCATGCAGATGGTATTGTTGAATCCATAGACACTAATGTGGTGAACCTATTGAGCCAATCATAGCAGTTGTCTTTACAAACTACTTCTACCAATCAGATCACATCGTCTAACCCTTCGCCCTCTCAACCTCCTTCCATAAATGTTGTTTAAGCTTCTAACCCCAAAGGAAATCAGAATTTCGATGGGAAGAAGAAGGGATGAGGTAAAAAGAAGAATCAGGATGGGAAGGGTAATACGAACAATCCCAGCAATGGTGCCGGTGAGGGTGGAAATGAGTCTAGGAAGAAAGTTAAGTTTCCATGCAAGTTATGTAGTGGAGACCATGTGACTCATCTTTGCCCGAAAATTCAAGATGCTCAGTGCTTGTTAGGGCAGCAAGGGTCTTCTAGCTCCCAGGCTATCTTAACTAACCCTTTCTGCCAAGGGCAACAGTTGCTTGCTGGCGCAAACTCAAACCCTAGTACCTCTGCGGGGGGCAACCAGGAGGGGGACTATTCCTCAAATGTTTTCATGATGGGTTCTCACGTCAATGTGGCCACACGGTCATGTGATTATGGTGAAGCTGAAACATCCAAGGATAAATCTTTTCCCAAACTATGGACCCACTTCATATTAAGCGACCCTCTGTCAAGTCTATACCTCGGATACCGAAAGGTTTTGCCAAATGCGCTACTATTAACCCTAATGTTATGACTGCCCAGAACTACTCTATTATAGAAGATCTTGCTCAGAGTCCATGCGTGAAGTTTGCTTTAGAGGTACTCCAGTCATGTCCTGCTCAAAGAAGTGCCTTGCTTTCAGCAATGGGGGCAGTGGATCCTAATAATTCTTTAGCTCTCACTTTTGATATGCATAATGTCAAGAAGAGACTTCCTCATCATATGGTTTTCTAGATAAAGTCTACTTACTAGAAAACCAATATTTTTCAGACAGTTATAGATGAGGGAGCTTCCACGTGTGTCATGTCTATGTCATGTTGGAAGGCAATTGGATCGCCTTCAGTTGTTCCTTCACCCACCCTCCTGAGAGCATTTCACGGTCATTCTCATAGGCTACACGGGATTATCCTAGCCTTTCCTATATGTGTTGGAAGAAAGGTCGTTAATGTCGAAGTAGAAATCGTTGATGCCAACCTCGATTACAATCTCCTTTTAGGGCGGAACTGGATTTATGAAATGGAAGCCGTAGTTTCGACTGTGTTTCACGTCCTTTGTTTTCCTCATGAAGGGATAATTGTTAAAGTTGATCAATTGGATTATTCTCCAGGTGATCCTTAGGTAGCTTCGGATTCTACCGTTCCCTTGGTAGATAATCCTCGTCAACCTATCGAGAATATAGGAGTCAGGATGTACTCTTCCTTGATGGGTGTATTTGATCTTCCCCCTCCTATAGCTAGAATAGATACAATTTCATCCTCCAAGGAGCCTTTACAGAAAGAGTTTGTTCGAACTAACTACTTTCTGGATCTTGGGACCTTACCTTCATCTGCGACCACATCAGATGAAGGGAAGTTGGGTGGAATAGAATCTCCTATGTCTGTAACAGAGCTTAGATATGAATCTATCAATAACTCTACAGATGACCTTCCTACTCCTTCTTTAGAAAATGAGTTAGATGGTGATGTGGCCCCTACTTCGACCCTTGATTCCACTTCTACTTGGGATTGCTTAGAAACAATTTTTCCATCTGACGAAGCAATATTTGAAGCCATGACAGTTGTAGATAGACCATTGGAAGATTTACATCATCGTTCATTTTTTCGTCCTCCTTTGCATGAAGTCAAGTCTAGGTCCCACAGTCTGCCTACTAGCGATGTTTCTACGGTTCCTTTGGCTCCAACACAGTTTTCTACCGAAGGTAATATATTGATTGGCTCAATGACTATACCTATAAACATCTCTAGGAGAGTTCGTTCATGCCTCTTGCGTGGTGAACTTATACAAAGTTATCATATGCTGCCACAAAGTCATCATTTGAGTCATGCTTTTGTTCAAGGGAAGTAAGCCTGAGTCAGCCTCTTTGTGGTGTCTCTTGACTCATTTTCCAGTCGGCCATCCCTAGTTGTCAATGTCTTGTCTATCATCACATCAGTTATATTGGTCCTTTATTCATGCCTGTTTGAGAAGGTCTCCATTGACTTCTTGCTGGCGGGTCTTCTCCTTATCGACGACAACATCTTTCTTTGAGGATAGGCCTAGAGCCGCACCCTGGCCCTATTTTCATTATTGATAGGTCACCTTGTGTTCAGCATTGATCAGTATCATAGGTCTTTGACTGAGTGGTTTCCCTTGTGTTCGATGTTAGCTTACATTATCACACATTGGGATTCATGCAGTACCTTGGTTTCCATTTGACCCTATTGGTGGATACCTCGCCTCTGTGTCAGCTTTCATTATTGGTTGGTTCAAAGGGTTTGTATCTTGCACTAGCCACATCTTGTGCACACTGGAAATGTGCTTCGGTCAGGTTACTACATCTTTTTCGTCCATTTCCTTCCACATTATTGGCATACGGGTTACACTCACGCTAGATTGATGAAGGATGCCTTAATGCCTTCCTTCTAGCAGATCTTTCCCTATTGACTATGACTCATTGCTCTAGGGCAAAGGTCTAGAGTCCATTTGGCAGTACCTTGGGGTTTGCAGTCATTAGTGGCAGATCCTTCGCTATCGACAGTGGGAAACCATCATTGTCCTCCTGATCGATAGATTCTTCCAGGTGTTCGACTTCAGATCATTTATTCGCACTTGTTAGATTGTACTGGGGTACCTGGACTCTCATTATCATCATTGGTGAGTAGTCTCATGTTTGTTAACGGTATACATCAATGATTGGTAATCAAACGATTTCTCACATGGTCGACTTCAACTCATTCCTTGCCATTGTGTATAAATGTACCATGGTGGTCGGTGAAGACCTCAAGTTGCATCAGCATTCATTGGTTCACTTGACAGTTTCTCCTATTGTTGCTGGTTGATACCATTCCACCTTATATGTTGCAGTCATTCATGGTGACATTCTATATGCTGGCACCCGAGTTTGCAGAGTAGTACCATCTTATTCCATCATGTTCACTTGGTACTATTGGGATCCGTTTTTGGCATCAGTTATCAACTTCATTGATCTTATTATATGTGATATTCATACATGTACTTGTTCAATCGTGATCAGATGATCTATTATGTATTCCCAGTCTTCTATACTTGTATACTTAGTGGATCCACTTGTACTTGATATGCGAACATGCTTTACTTTCTCTGAGCATGGGTATGCCCGCCTCAGTTAGTGTTTCTTTCTGATCTCCTTTTGTGGCTTGGCAGGCTGAAATCTGGTGAAGTCCTTCTCAGTTTTTTGACAGGTATCCTTTCCATGTACTTAATACATTTTGGCCATCATGTACCCCTTCTGACCTCACATATTAGGGGGCATATGTTATAGCTCCAAATCTCACTCTTAATATTTGTGATGCTGCATTTATGGCCTAGGGCAACCCCTCCTTCCAGACTTGGTCAAAATACTTAAAAAACAGTGTTTTACTCCCTGTACACGACATTGCCCTGAGCTAAACGTGTGTATACACAGGTTAGTGTATACCCAACCCATGTATATGTCTTAAAACACTTTAAAAAATTAAATCTCCTTAATTTCAGGTGGAGATCATGGGTTTTACCCATTGATTACCTATTAGTTATGATGTCATTTCACTAGTTGAGATATCCTTGTGTGAGTCATGGAAGAAGCCTTTTGAAGACTTGGGATTGGACAGACCCAGAGGATGATTCCGCTTGGAGCCAGTAAGAGGAAGATTCAAGTGATATCATTCCTTGCTTTGTTTTAGTTATCTGCAATAAAGAAACATTTGTCTTGTTCCCGAAATCAATCTTCTTTATGCATATGATGTTATTGTTATGGTTTACATATGAATAATTATTTCAATGTATAACTAACCATCTTTCAATAAGTTATGAAGTTGATTTCTATATGATGCTTTGTCCATATATTGCTATGCTTCTTTGAATTGGTTGTTTTGTAGGTTCAAGGATCGAGAGGAACTCTAAGAGGGTTTGGACCCTGGTTAGATCTACCCGAACGAAGGACCCCCAAGTGCACCTCTCTTCACATAGTTTGCTTATTTAAGTATCATGTCTGCATGGAATGCTTGTCTTTTACTGTAGATAACCCCTCGCTCTGCTAGGGTGTTGACCCAAAGCCCTAGGGGAGTTAGTCCCTCAATATAGTTCTCACTCAACTATGCTCTATATGAATAGGTACTTTGGAAGGAATTTTGTAACAAAAATTTCCCTGTGAGTACACGACTCTCTACTTATTTAGCATTTCTATGTTATTCATTAATTGTAGAAGAAAATGGAGAAGACTCAATTCCACACAATTACATTATTTCAATGCTTATTTGCTATAATATCATTGACATTACTACTCTAGAAATCATTACCATGTTACAAAATAAGAATTAACATAAAACCTGAGTTTGACTATACTCATCTAGTAATTCAATCAGTCAGGAAATTATTTGGGGGTGAATACTCCTTCAACCAACCAATGATTTTGGAAATGACATCCAAAACTCCCCCTAAGCCTCTTGATTTCTAGAGTAGCTTGTAGACAACAGTTTTTTTTTAGGCCTCAAGACTCCTGGTTCAGTTGAGAAATTTTAAAACTCTAGGGTTTCCACTGGATCTTTCCAGCTCAAGAATTCCTTTTAGAAATGTCCTGCTTCACTTTAGCAACATCTTTCTCAACGTATATTTTCTCCTTTCAGTTGCCTTCATTTCCTCTCTCTCCTTTCTTTTCCCAAACTAAGATGTTTTTAATCTCTATGGGAAGAGAGAATAACTATATCAACTGCTTGGAAACAAAGATATTATTTTAGTTTCCTCTCCTGTAATTCCATGACTTTTCATAACAAGGTCGTTAAAAGAAATAAAATGAAACAAAATTTACTCATTCATGTTTCTTTTACTAGACTTTCACCTGGTTTAGAATTTACCAAGTCTTGCACTATAAAAGTAAATGGCAACTACTTGCACGATCAAGGGGTGTTTCATCTCCCCCCCATTGTGTGAAACAACATCTTCGATGTTCATTATTCCCCTTGGAACAGGTCTGGATATAATTCTCGCATTAAGCTTTCATCCTCCTAGGTGCCATCTTCCATACTAAAGTGTCTCCAATGCACATTAACTTGGGTGATAGCTCACCTCGGTAGCATTGTTTCTCTTCAATCGAGAATACGCAGAGGTTCTACTAATAACTCTATGTCTGGTTCGACCTATTTCACATCATAAAACTATCATTATTTTACACTAATTTTCAACAAATACTTTTAAATAATAAAAGAATTAATTATTACATCTTTACCTGCACATCCCGCCAGTTAATTATATGTCTAGAGACACATTATTATGGACTCGTATATGGCTAGGTAATGCAAGCTAATATGCAACAGGCCCACTACTTTCTAGGATTTGGAAGGGGCCACCGTATCGAATGGATAAATTTTCACATCAACCCCACTATAGAGTTCTTTTCTTGGGTTTCACCCAGACATGTACATGGTCTCCTACTTGAAATTTTTTATAAGTTATTTTGGTATCTGCATACACTTTCTATCTATCTTGGGAAACTTTCAAGCTTTGTCAAACTTTTCTCACGGTTTTCTCCATTTCTGCTAGCACTTCAGGTCCTAGTAATAATTTGTCTTCAGGGTTGTTCTAGTTAATCATTGTTCTACACCTCCTTCCATATAATACTTTGAAAGTACTGATATTTAGTGATTCGTGATAGTTATTATTATATGTGAATTCAACTAGGTGAATGTATTCTTCCCACTTAGTCGGTTGCTGCATTACGTAGATTAACATATCCTCCAATACCTAGTTTACCCATCCTTTTGCCCATTTGTTTGTGGGTGATATGAGGTGCTAAATTGAATTTGAGTACCTAATCCAGTAAAAAGAGTTTTCTAGAATGCTGATGTAAAATTCACATCTCTTTCGAAAATCATCACCTTCGACATACCATGTAATCTAAAAATTTCTCGCATAAATATATTTGCAATTTTCACCGTCTTGTATGTAGATTGAAAAGGTATTAAATTGGCTAACTTACTCAATTTATCAACTATCACCATGATCAAGTCATTTTTATTCTTGGTTTTAGGCAAACTTGTTATAAAATCTACTGTAATAACTTCCCATTTCCACTCTCAAATAGGTAGTGGGTGTAGAAAACTAACTAGATGTTGGTGTTCCACTTTAACTTGTTGATAGTCCAAGCACTTGGATAAGTATTCAATGATTTACTTCCTCATTCTAGGCCAAAAATGATTATTTTATATAGCAGAAAATAATTTCTGATCTTTGGGATGGGAAACATAACGACTTCTATGAAATTAATCTCATATTAATTATCTGACATATATCTGATTAGGGACATATACCCTTCCTTTAAAAGTAAAAAATTATCTTTATTTATGCCATAATCAGATTGATTACTAGAGTTTATTTCTTCTTTAGCTTACTTCCACAAAAAACTCATATTCTGGATCTTTAAGTGTAACATCCTTAATCTGATTTGAAAAATTGAATTCCACTTGACTATAAGAGATTTCATATATATGATGTAATTTCCTACTTAATACATTGCGACTCGGTTTTATTTTCCTTTTAAATGTTTAACATCAAAGTCAAATTCACTTAGAAAATTTTTCCATCTAGCTTGTCATGCATTGAGGTTAGGTTGCTTAAATAAAATGGTTATACTACTATGGTCATTCATTAACAAATTTTTTTACCCAATAGGTAATTCCTCCATTTCTTAAAGGCGTGTACCACTATAGTTAACTCTAGATCATAGGAAGAGTATCGTTTCTCATGTTCTTTTAATTTTCAAGATTCATAGGTGATCACCTTGTCTTCTTGCATAAGCACTCCTCCCACTCCTTCCTGACACACGTCGGTGCAAAAAAGAAACTCTTTTCCACGTCTACAACCTTTAATATAGAGGTTGTGGTTAGTAAATGTTTCAATTGTTCAAAACTATGTTGACAATCGGTTGTCCATTTGAAATATTTTCCTTTATTCTACAGCGAGATTATAGGATAATCAATTCTAGAAAATCCCTCAACAAAATGACAGTAATAGCCTGCTCAACCCATACAAGATTGTATGTGAGCAACATTATTAGGAATAGGCCATTCCATAATAGTCTTTATTTTCTCAGGGTCAAAATTTATTCCTTCCGTAGAAATTATTGTTGAAAATAGCAAAAGGAAATGCTAAATATAGAAGTGATAAATTTAGCACTACTATAAATAGCATTTCAGGATACTTTCCTATTTTAGTTAGTCCCTAAACTAAAATAGAGAAGTAAAAATTTGAATTTGATCTTAGCAGCTGTTTGTAAACTAATTAATTAATTCATCTTGAGTTAATTAGTTGTAGAAAATCAAACATGAAGTCTATGTATGGACATGCAACAGTTTCTCCATTGTTTGAGGAATTTATCCATCAGTTAAAGAGATAAGGATGAGTTGTAATTAGTTGGCTCAGTTAACAGAGTCAAGCCCAATTAGATTAGTTCAAATATTTTGTTGACCTAATTGCGAGTTTAGTTAGTTAATGCATGCATGCATGTAACTGATGCACTTCAAATAACTGAATATTCTCTCATAATTAACTCATGCATGTAATCTCAGACAGAGACCTAGTTGAGATCAGATGGAGGGACAATGTACTATCAGTTGTAGGAATATTCCATTGTGAATATCTCTTGCATGCAGAAGGAATTCATTCGTTAGAGATTGCGCAGTTACTTCTTCAGTTTAGTGAGTGTGTGATGAGGCCAATCACACAGGTGGCAACATTGGACCCCAATAAAAAATGCGCAAATAGGAGGCTTGGAGGGCTGAGGGAAGGCATATCTAGTGCCTATTCAGTTTGTGAGTTGTATTGTTTTTTGATTGCAGAGAGAGCAGGATAGCTTGTGAGATGATTCTTTTTGTAATATTGAACATATTTCCACTTGTGTGATAATATAGAGATTGGGGTTTTGGGCTGAGGCTTTGCCCGGATTATTCTTCTATGTTCATGTGTGATTGAATTCTCTTCATCTGTTATATGTGTTCTAATTGATCTTACTCATATTCGATTAAGCTTCTGCAACATTTGATGTAGAAGTAGATCTTGTATTTTGCTTTAGTATATTGCATAATCTGTTGATCTACAGTGGGAAATTATATATGGTATCGGAGCAAAGGTGATCCAAGCGAAGAATAGTATACAAGAAGGAAGAAGTTCAAAGTTTGAGGTTCCTGAATATAAAAATCGAGTTCTTATCACATCTCAATTTCACCAATGGCATTCAACGGTTTAAGACTCGAGTATGCCCTTGATGGTAGCTCGAATTATATAGCTTGGAAGGATTGCATGGAAGCAGTATTAGAGGATAATGGTCTAAAGGACTTCATTGATCAAGAAGTCCCCAAGCCGACTGATGCTACAAAATTGGCAAAATGGAAGAAATGTGTGGCTAGAGCAAGGAGAATCCTCCTGGAGGGAGTTCAAGACCAAATTTTCTTGAGCCTCCATGGGAAGGAGACATGTTTTCGATGTGGAAAACATTGAAAGATATATATCAGAACAACAGTGATTAGAGGAAGCTGGCGCTGAAAGACAAGCTTCGGAAAATCAAGTGTGAAAAGGGCGAAACGATCTCTACATATCTGAACAATCTCACCACCTGCAGGGATGAGCTTGGAAGTGTAGGGATCATGATGACCGATGATGACATGGTGAGTCTTGCACTCCTCGGTCTTCCTAAGAGCTGGCATAGCTACCAAGACTCAGTTAATGGAAGAGAAAAACTGCCAGATTGGGAATGACTTTGGTCGAATCTAATGCAGGAGGAGATAAGAAGAAGCACCAGAGATGGATCCTCACCAAAGCAAAATGATGAGGAAAATCTAGCCTTAGTGAGTAAGGTGAGGAAGGGGAAAGGGAAGGCATCCCATTCCAAATCTAGTTCTTCCCATGGTGGGAAGAAGTTTGACAAATCGAAAGTGCGATGCTTTCATTGTCCTGAAGTGGGCCATTATGCTACGAATTGTCCACAGAAGAAATCCAAGAAGGGCTCCTCGAAGGGATTTGATGCTGAGGCACTGGCCTCATAGTTTGAGTTGAATTTCTCTCTTATCACATGCATGGTTTCATCCATGGTTGGATGTGTGTGGTACCTAGACAGTGGAGCTTCATTCCACATGTCCGGTGACAAGAATCTTTTCAGTACCTTGGAGGAGAAGGATCTCCAGATGCGGATCGAGATGGGCGATGATGGAAAGTACCATGTTTTAAGTGAAGGTACGGTTGTGTTTCAGAGGGAGAATGGAGTTCCTCTCACCCTAACTGATGTAAAGTATGTACCAGGTCTGAAGAAGAATCTTGTGTCTATCGCTATGCTAGAAGATAAAGGCTATGATGTATTCTTTAGTAAAGGAAAGGTATTCCTGAGGCATATCGATACTGGACAAACAAAGCGAATCAGGATTCGAGTAAAGAATCTCTACAAGATGGAGGTAGATGACTATGTTGCATTGAGTTCCAAAGCTGAGATGGTGCAAAGCTGAGATGTTGGCAAGCTATGGCATGGAATATTGGGCCACTTGCACCATGGAGCCCTGAAGATCATGCAATAGATTTCTACTGGGCTACCCAAGGGAAAACTGGAGCAGACGAATACATGAAAAGGTTGTACCTTGGGTAAGTATGCGAAATATTCCTTTTTGGATCGAGACAATAGAGCTAGAGCAATCCTGGAGTGAGTTCACTTAGATGTTTGTGGACCATTCTCTATAGCCTCCACTGCTAAACAAAGGCACTATGTTATTTTTATTGATGATTTTTCTCGTAGATGTTGGATCTACTTTATCCAAAAGAAGGATCAGACCTTCTTGAGGTTTTGTGAGTTTAAAGCCTTGGCAGAGAAAGAATCTGGAAAGAAAATAAAAGCCTTGCGTAGTGACAATGGTGGAGAATATGTCTCCCAACAGTTTAAGGAGTTCTACGCTGTAGAAGGAATTAAACGGGAGTTGACGACACCCCATAACCCATAGCAGAATGGGGTGGCCGAAAGGAAGAATAGATTGATTGTGGGAGCAGCTCGAGTGATGTTGCATGACCAAAGCCTACCACTGCATTTGTGGGCTGAGGCATGCAATACAGCATTATACTTGCAGAACAAAATCATGCACTGTATACTGGGAATGAAGACACCTATGGAGGCCTTTTCTGGGAAGCAACCAGATGTGAGTCACTTCCGAATCTTTGGATCATCATTTTATTGTCATGTGACCAAATATGCTCGAAAGAAGCTAGATCCAATAGTTGAGTTGGGAATACTTGTGGGGTACATGGATACACCCCACAACTATCGGGTGTACCAGCCTACCAGTTAGAGGACAATGGTATGTAGTGATCTAAAGTTCGACAAGTAGAAAGCCATGCGCGTATCACTTGAGAGGGAGCTCAAGTTGCATGCAGAGGAGGAACTTTCAGTTCCTAAGGAGGAGGAGCCTTAAATTGATGCGGAGCAGCCGCATGCAGAGGATCTGAGAGTGGAGACATCCACTCATGTTGAGACTCCCAAAGGTGGGCAGAAATGCTCAAGGGAAGCTGACAGGTTGATGCTGAAGGCACAGGAGAATGTGAGACAGCCATCTTCTCAACGTAGATAGAGGAGGTCGCCTGAGCAGTACACTGGGTACATGGCCCTAGTTGGGGAGTGTGTAGATATTGAAGCTTCTTTATTCGAGGAGGTAGTGCAGCAAATAGTCTGGGTTGACGCAATGGTAGAGGAGTATGACTCTATCATTCCGAACAGTGTGTGGGATGTTGTCCCAAGACCTCAGGGCAAGTCAGTGGTGAGTTCTAGATGGCTTTACAAGGTAAAGCAGGTAGTTGATGGTAGTGTTGAGAAACATAAGGCAAGGTTTGTTGCCCATGGTTTCTCGCAGGCCGAGGGGATTGACTACGATTAGGCCTTTGCTCCTGTAGCAAGGTACTCATCTATCAGATAGATGTTGACACTATCAGCTCAGATGGGTTGGAAGATCCATCAGATGGACGTGAAGACAACATTCCTCAATGGGAAGATTGAGGAGGAGGTGTACATTGAGAAGCCAAAGGGTTTCGATACCTTCGATCGTGAGTCGCATGTGTGTCGACTTAAGAGGGCTTTGTATGGGCTGAAGCAAGCACCCCATGCTTGGTACACCAGGATCGACAACTATTTCACCGATTTGGGCTTCACCAAGAGTGAAGCAGATGTGAACCTTTACCACATCATGGTAGAAGGTAAGCCATTGATCATTGTTCTTTATGTTGATGATCTGATTTTGACAGGTGATGATCAGATGATCCAATCTTACAAGGAGGACCTTGCAAGAGGGTTCGAAATGAAAGACATGGGTCTTATGCACTACTTTCTAGGCATGGAGGTGTAGCAGAAAGATGGTGAAGTCTTTGTGTCTCAAGGAAAGTATGCTAATGAGATACTTAGGTGCTTTCACATGGAGAAGTGCAAGCCCATGTAGACTCCTCTAGCTAGGAACTGGAGGAAAGGGAATGCTACTTTAGGTGAGGTAGTAGTTGCTACTATTTATCGGCAGCTGGTGGGTTCACTTATGTATCTAGTGAACACTCAACCCGGCTTATGCTTTGTGGTGAACCAGCTGAGTCAAGCTATGGTTCAGCCTACCAAGCTGTTTTGGAAGGCAGCGTAGCATGTGCTAAGATACCTCAGAGGCACATATCAGTTTGGAATGTGGTATAGATGGATAGAGGGAGTGAAGCTTCAGGGCTTCACAGATGCAAATTAGGCAGGGAGTCCATCAGACCGAAAGAGAACTTCTGGAGGAATCTTCAACCTTGGTTCAGCTGCAGTTTCCTGGTATAGCAGGAAACAAAGATCAGTTGTACTTAGCTCAGCAGAGGTTGAATACATGGCTGCTAGTCAGGTTGCATGTGATGCCATTTGGATGCAGAAGATTCTAGTGGGATTGTTTGGTCAGAGGATGGATCCAAACGTGATCTACTATGATATTCAGAGTTGTATCAAACTCTCTGAGAATCCAGTTTTTCATGACAGGTCCAAGCACATTGATATCCGGTATCACCATCTTTGAGACTGTGTGGTAAAGAGGATCATGTTGTTGCTGTATGTTTCAACCGAGGAACAAGATGCAGATATTTTGACTAAGGCATTGTCAAAATGCAAGTTCAAGTTCCACAGGGATAGGATTGGGGTTACTGATAATCCTTTTCTTGTTGAGAGGGAGTGTTGAAAATAGCAACAAGAAATGCTAAATATAGAAGTGCTAAATTTAGCACTGCTATAAATAGCATTTCGGGATACCTTCCTATTTTAGTTAGTCCCTGAACTAAAATAGAGAAGTAAAAGTTCAAATTTGATCTTAGCAACTGTTTGTAAAATAATTAATTAATTCATCATGATTTAATTAGTTGTAGAAAATCAAACATGAAGTTTATGTGGGGACATGCAACCGTTTCTCCATTGATTGAGGAATTTATCCATCAGTTAAAGAGATAAGGATGAGTTGTAATATTGAGTTGTAATTAGTTGGCTCAGTTAACTGAGTCAAGTCCAATTAGATTAGTTCAAATAGTTTGTTGAACTAATTATGAGTTTAGTTAGTTAATGCATGCATGCATGTAACTGATGCACTTCAGATAACTAAATATTCTCTCATAAATAACTCATGCATGTCAGTTCAAACAGAGACCTAGTTGAGATCAGATGTAGGGACAGTGTACTATCAATTGCAGGAATATTCCATTATGAATATCTCTTGCACGCAGAAGGAATTCATTCCTTAGAGATTGCGCAGTTACTTCTTCAGTTTAGTGAGTGTGTGATGAGGCCAATCACACAGGTGGCATCATTGGACCCCAATAAAATCTACGCAAGGAAATAGGAGGCTTGCAGGGCTAAGGGAAGGCATATCTAGTGTCTATTCAGTCTGTGAGCTGTATTGTTTTTTGATTGCAGAGAGAGCAGGATAGCTTGTGAGCTGATTCTTTTTGTAATACTTAACATATTTCCACTTGTATGATAATACAGAGATTGTGGTTTTAGGCTGAGGCTTTCCCTGGGTTATTCTTCTGTGTTCATGTGTGATTGATTTCTCTTCATCTATTATATGTGTTCTAATTGATCTTGCTCATATTCGATTAAGCTTCCACAAAGTTTGTTGTAGAAGTAGATCTTGTATTTTGCTTTAGTATATAGCATAATCTATTGATCTATAGTGGAAAATTCTACAATTATGTGTCCCAAATATTGTATCTCATCCTTATAGAAATCACACTTACTATATTTGGCGTACAATTGATGTTACTGTAGGGTTTGCAAGAATATCTGCAGATGTTTCCTATGTTATTCCAAATTCCTAGAATATATCAGAATAGCATCAATAAAAATTAAGAAAAATTTATCAAGATAAGGGTGGAAAATACCATTCATAACACTCATGAATGTTTTATGGGTGTTAGTAAGCCCAAAGGGTAAAACCACAAACTCGTAATGACCATAACGAGTTCTAAAAGTTGTTTTTGGGTTGTCTTCTTCCTTTATCCTTATTTGATGGTATCCTGATCATAAATCAATCTTAGAGAATATTATAATACTCTTAACTTGATTAAAAAAATCATCAATTCTTGGCAATGGGTATTTTTTCTTAATGGTCAACATGTTTAATTGTCTATAGTCAATGCAAGGTCTCATAGTACCATCCTTCTTTCGAACAAACAACATAGGGGCTCCCCAAGGAGATATACTTGGGAATATATATCCCTTATAGAGTATTTCATGTAGCTACATCTTTATGTTAGTTAGTTCATGTATGTTCATTTGATAAGGGGTTTTTGAGACAAGGGAGGTTCCTGGAATTAACTCTATGGTGAAATTTATGTCCCATTTGGGAGGTAACCCTAGGATTTCTTCTAGATACACATCAACAAAATCTTGAATGACTGGAAAGTTTTCTAAGGTGACTGCCTTCTCTTTAGAGTTGGTATATTCCACTTGAACAACATAGATTTGGAAACCTTTCCTAATACATTTTCCTAGTTGGGAAGTTGTGATTGGCTTTAGATTATCAGGTCTCCTTACTCCTTGAATCTCTTGTTTGACATCCTCTTTGGTAAGGTAACTAATGGGTTTGTCTTTGCAATTCACCAAGGACCAATGCCCTCCCAACCAGTCCATACCAATTAATACATCATAAGACCCTAAAGGTAACACATTAAAGTTTAAAAATATTTGTTGGCCTACTATTTCAAGAGGACAATTATCTACTTCCACTAACACTCTTATTTTTTCCCCTGTGGCCAGCTACACCAACCATGGGTTCTTAAATTTATGGGTCTAAAAATGACACATTTATGTTACCTTAGGACTGATATAACTTAAGCTTGCCCCCAGATCTATCAAAATAGATATAGCATGGTTATACAACTTACCTTAAAACTCGATCATGGTAGGTGTGTATTTTTCTTGATGTTCTTCCAAGGCAGCATTAATTTTAGGTACACTTCTAGTGACCTCAATAACTATAGAATCCTCCTGAATACAATCAGTTTATTCTGCTTGGTTGCGGTGGGGGTTATTTTTACAATAATGAGGCTCCCTGCAACCCCAACACTGTAATGGATGTTTTTGTGGTTGATTGGTCTCCAATTTACTTGAAACTTCTACTTGTTTAGATTCATTTTGTACTTTGAACTTTAGCTGATTCTTTCTAGGGGGTATGTTTTGCTGGTTCTTGTGTGGATTTTTTGTGTTTCTAGTTTTTGTATTTTAATACCCTGAAAGTTTTTTATCGCTTCTTACTTAACCAACTCTTAACCCCCTCCCACTTTTGCTTCATCTGCTAGAAGAAAATCCGTGGTGTCCAGTTGACTTCATCCATATTCTTAGGATTAACAAATTCTAAGCATTCCTTCATATACACTGGTAAACTGCTCATAAAATGTTGCACCTTGGATTTCTCTTCACATATGTAAGCCACATACCTTAGTAGAGATGTGAATTTAGTCATGAACTCATCCATAGAAAGTTTCCCCAATCAAAGTTCATGGAATTCCCTTTCATTATCATCGTAAAACCACTTAGTTAAATACTTCTCCTTGAAATACTTTCGAAAAATTTCCCAAGTCACTCCATGCTCATCAATTAGATGAACAATTTTGACTTCTTCCCACCACAAGGTATTTTTTCCCTAAAGCTGATAAATTGCTAATCTGGCCTTCAAGTTATTGTCATACTCATAAATTTGGAAATATTTATTCATGTTGATGAGCCAGGCTTCAACAAATTATTCTAATTCTCCGTCAAAGGTTGGGAGTTTAATTTTATAAAATTCCCCTTATAATTTTTTCTTCTGCTTCTTGTTTTTCCTATGCCTTGAAGCATTACTAGATTCCTCCTCATTTTCACCCTTATCCCCTACTAGTATTTGCAAATAGATCCCTATAGGCATGTTTTCACCTCTCAACCTCTGCTCCTCATTCTGGTCTTCAATACCTGGGCTTGGTATAGAATTCCTATGATTTCTCTAATCAAATAGGCATTTCAAGGTTCGCTCTTGGTATCACATTAATATTTCATTATTAGACCGCAAAAGAGCCATATCAACATTTAGCCGTTGAATTGTTTCCAAAAAAATAACATTGGTATTTTGGTGTTCTCCTCCTAGTTGAGCCCAAATTTCCATATTAGCTCCTGAAATTGGTATAAGGTCAGATTCTACCGATGGCCTCAATGGTGGTCCACTTCCAGCTACTCTCCTCATTGTGCTTCCTCTATGGACATAATGCACACTTGTTATTCAGTTTCCCAAATAGTGCATAGTATTGCAACGTAGCTCTGTTACCACTTGTAACGTCCACTTAGACCAAACATAGGCCACATAAAACAAAAATATTATTACTTTTACTAACACCCTTCAACACATGCCAATCTAGTCAAGAAATCAAGTTAGGGTTCTAATGCATGATTTACACATACACTAATGTCATTTGTTTTTAGAATTAAACTCAATTAGGGGCATTCATGAAGGTCCCTTTCCCATCTAGATTTATGGCGTAGTGTAATATTTACAAGGTAAAGAAAGGGTAAGTTTGTTGTATAATTTTCTTAAGTTTTTCTACCCCTTGGAACACACCTTGATTCACGACGAGGAAGATCCTCCAGAGTATTCTTATAAGTCAAAGTTGGTTAACCTATTGACAGATGGCATCCGATATGCCCCTAGGAACCCTATGATCTACGGTCGAGGTGATATAAAGTGGTTTTGGGGTAACTACCTCATACCCTTTGGCAGCCTTTACTCTCATTTAAACCCTCTGGATCTAGCAAAGGGTCTTAACAAGTCAACAAACCCTAGCCTATTCTGCAACAAGGTGGTGATTATGTCCATCCTTCGACAAATAACTTCACTTTGCCAATTTTAATCTTGGTGCATGTAAGTTAAGATTATTGACTAGTAGGAATGATTGTCATAGGTTGAGGGAGGCATGGTTTCAATGACTGCATTTGTGAATGAGATTAGCACTTCAAAGAAGCCTTCAAATTACACAAGTGAGCTCAATATTCTCAGGAACAAAGCTTTTTCTTTCCTTATATTTCTTAGATATTTCCTTGGTTAATTTGTTAGTATAATACAGGCTCTGAGGGAATAAAAGGCCTCAGATAGGAATGCCCATATTTCTAGCTCATGTAATTTTCTTTATCAATGAAATTATACATTTCTTATCAACATATTAAGTTTTCCATTTTCTAGAACTTGGTTGCGGGTAAGGGTTGTTCCCTGGTTCAAAGAATGAATATTCACTATAGTTTTTCTCTGAATTTTCTTTGTGAGTGTTAAGGAATTCATTCACAACTCCAACCTTCTAACTAGTTGTAGGTTCTTTTTAAAATTCTATTGTTCCATATGTTCCTTATCGAGGGAACTTTCCATCTCTGGAATGCTCCTATATTTTTAAGAGTTAGAATAATTCCTGGGTTTGATGGGGCCCCCAGTATCTTGGACTAATTATTATTGAGATGGTGCTTCGAGCCACACCTCATTTTATAAAGTTTAAACAATTTTTTGTGAATTTACCTTAGTCACAAGGGTAAAATTTAATATAAGGAACCCCAAGAGGGCATTAAGTGGTAGAAACTCTTTATGTGAACAATTTTTGGAAATTTTTAATATAATTTTGTTTTTAATGTAACCTTCATTCTTTTGTTAAAATTTCTGGTTCTGTTACTTGGAATTTGTAGAACAAGATCTTAGAAATTATGTTCATTTCTTCTCATAAAATGGTATAGCTAATGGAGTTTCGTTCTTGTATAGTTATTTTTAAGTTTCACATGATTATTATGTATGATATGTTAATTTACTGATTAACCATTATTCCAGGAGGATTTTTCTAGGTAAGAGTTTTAATTGTTACCTTGGACTAGGACTTTTCAGGGGTTGTTTGGTAACTCGTTGGGCCCGCTATCGAACCTGGTAGCAGTATTGATTTATTTTATGAATAATGTTTACATTTTATGGTTCTATACTCAATACGTTTGGACTACTACAAGACTCACCTGTCTATCGTGTTTTTTTCTTTCTATTGTTATGCCACTATATTGTTTTTGACATTTATCCTGTTTGTTTTACTACCACTAAATCTTTTATTATAAACCCTTACAACAGTACTAGGTAGATCTTGTTCCCTTAGGAATGTCTATTGGCATACAATGGTTAAGTACTGGTTGTGCTATTCAACAACCCCCTATTTATTGATTTAATCGTTAATATTCTATTAATAAATGGGGACCCTTTAATAAAAACCCTCCAAGAAAAATTTAGCACTTAGGTGCTTTCTTTTAAATTTTTAGAAATAAATCAAGATATCAAATCAAAACCCCTTAAGACTAGCAATTTTCACTTTTCTCGCATATCACTGGACCAAGTGTGTCAAAGGTTAATTAACAACCAAAATCCACAAATTTTGATGGAAGGGATCACCGCATTTAACTTAGGATATTATTAGACTTTTCATTCAAAACTAAGACTTAAGGTATTCATTATAAAAAGAAGTGCTTATCACAATTGCATATCGGCTTTCAGAAAGGATGCAACTCACAAAGCATTTCATAATAGGAAAAATGCAATATTACGGTAAAGCGAGTCAATACTTATCACATCATGACTCTTTACTTAAAAGCCACTCTTATGAACTGGGAGAGTTTGCGAAGTGCGATAGAACCTGGGCCCGATAAAAACAAATATTATAAACTATAAGTTAAGTCCAGTACTTAGTAAAAAGCACTTTATGAAGTAATTTTTCATTTAGGAAAAGTACACTCTAAATGATTAGGAATATGCTGCTCATATTGCATCCTATGGAATTATAAACAACTCTGGAAAAACGCACAACCGAAAATGCGATAGTGCGATTTTGTGATATTGTGATAATCTTATCGTAATCGCATAATCGCCATTTTCGCAGTTTAAACTCGTCAGCTTAAAGTTTTTCCTTCCTGTTTTCAATGCGTTAGTTTAATGAGTAATAAAGGCAATGATAAGAGGCCTTAGTGGCTATTTAATAAGTTTAATGACATTTATGTTAAAAAGCGGCTCGACGTGATACAATATCTTTTCATCTGTGTTTTGAATAAAAGCTCCTTTCTTGTCACCTTTTGAGGTTAACTGTATCATTTAATTCTCATTGTCATTCTCACTTGTGTTTATCAATAACTTCCATTTTCTCCATTTCAGGAAACCTTTGCAGAAAACCTCATTAGAAAGAATGGTGAAGAAGGGAAAGGCGACTACATCTGAGAAATCAGACATGGTACCACTTTTATCTAATACCACATGCAGCAAGGATGGAGGAACCACGACATGGGAGGCCATGTATAACTTGTTAGAAGAAGAGAAACCCAGGCCACTAGTAACAAAGGCCACGGATGATGCTCAGGAGTCATTTGACACCTCCTATTTCGAAACATCATGTTCATTATTACATCGAATAACTGAAAGACCAAATATAATACCATATATGGATATGGTCAAATGCGTAATTGATGAGGTAGACATCTCAGACAAAAGCTTCAAGAATACAAGGCAACAGGTCATGCGGTTTTTCTCACCAGAAAGCCTACGACTAATGTACCAGTTACCAGAGCCTCAAAATCTCTACAACAAAAAGTTCCTTGAGAAATTCGCCAAAGAAAACAAGGACCCGTCAGACGTTACAAAGACCTGGAGATCAAGTGGAGGAAAACTCAAATGGGATAAAACTAGTGTGTACTCAATGGCATCCATTTCTCCCCTCATAGTTTCGCAACATCAATGATATGTAGGTTATTCGGTAAACCCTATAGCACCAAATTTTCCATAGAATGGCTCCCATTAATAGATGCAATGGTTAATGCAACGATTATGAACTAGGCTCAAATTTTATGAGACAATTTGGCAAAGACCATTATGGAATATAGAAGGAAAAGAAGTCACTCTTTAATGATTTTTACCCCTTTCTTTATGAGTTCTTTTGTCATGGATGCAATTTGTTTTAGTTGTTAGTTTCCGAATATGGGATGGAAATGGACTGTACAAAACCTGCTTCCCATCCACATATACCATAAAATTTCGTGGGAATCCCAATTCCACCCCCATTTTGATAAAATTTGTCAAGGTGTTATGTTTCCTATTCATAAAGCAGTTTTTGATAAAATAACCCCTAGGTTTTCTGAAGAGGCTGAAGTAGATATCTTTCTAGTAGCTAGATGGTTTATGAAAGATACATTCACCCAAATTAGAGTTTTTGGGAGCACTGCTTCCCCACATGTCCTCCCATATTATGTCCCCAACAAACTTTTGGCCAGAGAAAGAGCCTACTAGACTGTATGGGAAGGTGGCTTAACTAGAGGACTGAAAGAGCAGAAGAAAGCCATTTAGCCAACCTTCCCATTACAATGTGGTGCTTTTTCACTACACGATATGGACATGCATTAAAGGAAGAAGATATTTTTATGTCTCTGAAATTGGCTACTGTTCCAGGAAGGCAATACGACCCAAATGGAACTGTTAAGGAATTTACTACTATGGTAAAATTCAAACAATTCACCCATGAAGAGGATGCCTTTGATGACCTCTTCCTACAAGTAGGAACATTTTCACAAGTTTTGCATATGGCATCACTACTGTTGACCTCGGAAGATATTAATGCTTTCCATGTGTACAGAAATAAGAGAAAGTCAAAGGTCCCATTGGACCTACTGCAGATTGAACCAACAAGAGAGCCAACTCCTAGCGTAAGATTGGAGGGAAGCTCCAAAGAAAATTCTGAAGAAGAGACCCAAGATATTTGTCGACTCATGATTCAGAGAACTCAGAGCGACAATCTCAAAATGGGGGAGGAAACACAAATAAAGAGTCTGAGAAAGACATAGTTGAAAGTACATAGGAGATGGACGAGAAGGCCTTGGAAAAGAAAATGGAAGAGGTTGCTTCTACTTCAACTTAGTCAGGAAAAGCTCCAATCATTGACTTGGAATAGGAATGGGATCAATTCAATAAAAATCTCTGTACAGACACAAACCCTGAGCAAACATCTAAACTGCAAACTCCCAAGAAAACCCAGCATAAAGCAAATCTAGAAACATCAGGGGAAGGAGCTACAGGTACCTAGGACATTGAGGTTATTCCTACTATTCTTACTTCCAAAATTGTCTTAAGAATTGAGGAAATACCTCTATTAGATATATTCTACAGTCCCACCCACAATGCTGTAGTGAAAATAAAAAGGAAGAAAAGGAAACTGGACACCACTATTGTTACGACTCTGGAAAATGAACCAATGGATATTGTATGGAAGGACACGCCTATCGACCCATCAAAGAATCTCACAAATCTATCGTAGTTTGCAGGAGATTATGCCACAGCCACCATCGACAAGGCAACTGAAGTTCGAATGTTGTTGAAGGAAAAGGAACATAAAATTCTGCTACTAGAACAACAATTAGCCCAAGAAAAAACTAATCAACAGGTATAATTACAGGTAGCCCAACTTCAAAGAGAATTCAAGTAGATGAGGATGCAGCACCAGGCCAGCTTAGTAGAAAAGGATTCACAAATACAAGCCATGATAGATAAATTCAAAGACAACCTGCAAATTGACGAATTCATTAAAGAAGCAGTCAGCCTCAATTCCCTATTAATGCAACAAGAGGAAGTATTCTACCAAAATATTTCGCAAATAAATCCTTATTGCGAAACCAGTGATAAATTGACGAACCAAATAATTGATATGAGGCTTGAGTACGAAGAAATCCATAAAAGTGTTTATGAATTTATCACCTGGCAAGAATTAGAGGATGGAAGAAAGGTTGACCTACAAAATCTGGAGGAGTCTCATAAATATATTTTGTTTACAAATTGGGATTCTCGGTTGAAACTGGAAGAAAGGGCAACAACGATAGCAGCAGGAGTAGGAAGCAACATAATAGAGGTAGTAAATGAAAACCTTCACGGTGCCAATCTTGTCAAAGAGTGTGTACCAGGGTTTCTACCAAATGTCAAGTAACTAGGGAAGCAATGGAAATAGACAACACAGAAAAAGGAAGATGCTATTAAATAGCTAACCTACTTGAATTCGTAGGCATACTGCGAGTTTCTAGTAAAACCACACAACCAGTGGATGAGTCTGAGGTGTTTAACAAACTCTACACAAAAAATGATGCCAGCATTGACAGATGCCATATTTGTCGGGCAGTTAAAATATACAATCAGCCAGCCACCTTAGCTCAAGCCAATGACTAATATTTGCAACCTTAGAGATCAAGTTCAAAGGAGGTAGTAATTAATTTATTTTACTTTTAGTTTTATTTTTGCTCATTCTGAGGAAGGTTGTTTGAAACCTTCTCAACTATTTTTGTAATAATATATTTTGAGACATATATTTTAGTATTTAAAACCCTCTCATGCATTTAGAGAGGGGTCTAGAAATTTTATCAAAAACACTTTTCAAGACATTACACTTATGTACTTTTGAGGAGGTTTTGATGAAATGAATGGAACAGGATCTATTTTTCTTTAAATATCTAGCATGTTCTACTAAAATGCACTTTTGTACTCTTAAAATGTGTTGGATTGAACGAGATTGGGTCAATATTGCTGAAGCACATGAGCAGGACTTATCATATATGGTACTTTTATCATATGATTATGTTTTATTTATGTATTAAGCAATACTTCTTCTTTCAATTGTTTTATGTATGAAAGTCAGAATTATAGTTTTTCATTATTTCACTTATGTATGATGTTAGCTTTGATTCCATTTTGAATACATGAACAATTTTTATATGCAATATATTTCTCTTAGTTGTTTTGTCTAACTATTTATCCAAAACAATTATCATTAAGCGATTTCATTTCTTTTGGCGGTTGAATGATCTTTATTACCAATTGTTGTAAGACATCATTGTAGATCGCATATCGTATTTTATTCCTAGGTATATTTATAGTTAGATAATGTTATATTAAGATATATGCATGTGTTTGGTAGTTAGATTAGATTACACTTAGATGACTCATTTCCCGTTACATCCTATATCATCCCATCAACATTATCAAATCAACCCTTTCTAGGAAACTAATTCCATTATCCCTAGTTGGAGCCACTATACCAAACGGAAAAGGAGATGCTTTCAAAGGTTCAGACCGGGTGGTTTTCCCCCATGTTGTCGCAACGATTTTCGAGGCTTCAACAATACCCAATTCAATTAGTTCCCAAATAACTTCAGGTTCCTACAAGGGTTTCACTACCTCGTACATACTTCCTTACAATTCACTAAAAGGTTTATTCTAGGGTTGACTTCACCCTGATATCAACCAAAATATTTTATTTACAATAATTCTCACTCAACTGTGCTCTAGATGAATATGTACTCTAGCAAGATTTTGTAACAAAACTTTCCCCGTGAGTACACCATTCTCTACTTATTTATCATTTCTGCGTTATTCATTAATTATAGAAAACAGAGAAGACTCAATTCCACACAGTTACATTATTTCAAGGCTTCTTTGTTCTGATATCATTCATATTAATACTCTAGAAATCATTACCCTGTTACAAAAACAGAGTTAACATAAAATCTGAGTTTGACTATACTCATCTGGTAATTCAATCAATCAGGGAATTATTTCGAAATGAAGACTTCTCCACCCAACGAATGGGTTTGGCAATGACATCCAAAACTCCCCCCACGAGCCTCTTGATATCTAAATAGCTTGCTGATAGTAGTTTGTTCTTAGGCCTCAAGACCTTTGGTCTAAACGAGAACTTTTAAATTTCAGGGTTTCCACTAGCTCTTATCCATCTCAAGAATTCCCTTTAGCAGCGTCCTGCTTTACCTTGGTAGCATCTCGCTCAAGGTATCTTTTCTCCTTGTAGTTACCTTCCTTTCCTCTCTCTCCTTTCTTTTCTCAAACTAATATGTTTTTAATTTCTATGGGAAGAGAGAATAATTGTCTTAACTACCTAAAAATCAAGATTTCCTTTTAGGGTCCTCTCTCGTAATTCCATGACCTTTCATAACAAAATTGTTAAAAGAAATAAAATGAAAAAAACTTTACTCTTTCAAGTTTATTTTACTAGACTTTCACCTAGTCTAGAATTTACTAAATCTTTCAATGTAAAAGTAAATGAAAACTATTTACACAATTAGGGGGTGTTACACACAAATAAATTATTTATCGATTTATCACATAATTTACAAATAAATTCATTAGAGCCCATTTGATTCCTTTTCTTCCCATTGTTCCCTATAACTAATTTATTTTAAAATTCCAAATCACATTTTAATTCTACTTTTTAATGGACAAAATATCTTCCATACAAGTCTCCACCACCAAACACTATCCCCATTCCATTCATCTTCTATTCTAACTGCATATCCTTTTTTAACTATGTATTCACTTGTCCCCTTATTCTTGGACCATTTAAGGGTGCCCTTTTTTCATTTAATTTATACCATGACATAACAATTGCACATAGTGCTTCTATTTCTTAGTGAAATCTCCTCGAAGATTGAGAAATTTAGTTGTTTTCAATCCTTGAAATTTTTTATTCCTTAATCTCATAAGAATTGGTTTTCAAGATTTATGTAAAGCATGTATGGTTGTTTGTGTGAAAGTTTTAGGATTACATTAGAGAGTTTTATTATCTCATTTATTAGTTGGTTTTACACCCACATGAGCTAGTGAAAAAACTTGTAATTTAAGATATCATTATTTCTCCTTTATTGCACATTATTTCTATGGAAGATTGAGCATAACGAGTTGTTTAACAACTTCTTATACATGGGTGCATGGGATGTGATCCTCAAAACTGCCTTCTTGAATTTAGGAAATACTCCCAGAACTTATGATATTTGATGGGGTTGTTTTATAGGGATTTCACCACTTTACATGGAAGTAAGTTATTCACTAACCATATACCAATCTCCCCACCAATCTCCCCACAACATAACGACATTTGAAAATTAAAAATTATCCTCATAAAAGGACAATCATGGATTGAGAGATAAAATTGATGTGCAAAATTAAAAAATTGATGGCAATGGATATATTCAACCTTACAAAAATCAATTAGAAAATGACATCATCTCTAGAAATAAGTTAGCGATGATTGAGTTAAAAATACTTGTCACATTATAAGTGGTGAATAAAAACCTATAATTAACTATGATAATGCTTTAAAAAAACATTATAATAAAAAAATACTTATAGACTGATTTTAAATATATAATAAATACAATCCTTAAATAAAAATACTTTATTTTTAAATATACACAAAATAAAAAACTTATATATCTTCAATTTAAAATTTAAATAATAAATACAATATATTTCAATTAATTCATATCTCTAAAAAAAGGTAATTAAATGTTTTATATGATTTATAACTAAAAAATAAAACAAAACAAAGTGATATATCACATATGATATACCATATATGACATATCATATGTTATATACCATATACAAAGTGTTATATCACATATGATATGCCATATATGACATATCATATGTTATATACCATATACAAAGTGATATATCACATATGATATGCCATATATGACATAGCATATGTTATATACCATATAATATTTCATATAGAACATTTTATACGAAGTGTTATATAATTGTGATATAACATAACACTTCACATTATATATCATAATGCAACATTTCACATAAGACATTTTACGATGTAACATTTTATTTTATTTTTTTACATTTAGTTTCGATTGTTGTATAATATATATTATTTTATATTTTTTTAATGGGATTGTTAAATTAAAATATAATTTTTTTTTTCTTTATTGAATATAAAATTAATAAATAATTTAATATATTGAAATATATTTATATATTAGATTTATAGATAGTATTTTAATTATATATTTTTTATGATTTTTAATGGAGTTTTTTAGTGTGATTTTTTGGACTTTCTGGTGCTAGAATGCAGTGGAAAATTTGATGTGAAATCTTGATTTGTGTTATCTAAACTAGTTTTTTTAGTGTATATATGGATTCAGCACCCTGGAAAACCCTAGGGCACTTTGATTGCACATGATTACCCATCAAGTTTGTGATTTCAATAAATTCCTTCCGGAATTTAGAGAAATTTGACTGGAAAAGCCCACCGTAAAAGCTTCCAAAAAGTCACACTAAAGACAACTCCATTTTTAATTATATGAATGTTAAATAATTTGGATTTTTTTTTAAGAATTGTTATAATTTTATTAATTAAACTAGAATTTGGTCAATGTCATTATATTTAAAAGCAACAAAATTTCCATAATCCTCTAAAATTTCTTTCACCAATGTCTTTGGATATGTAATGTTGTTTTTTCCATATTTACTACATCATTCTTTTTGTAATTTCTCCAAAATACCCCATTAATACTTACATGCCTACACAACATAATCTAACATTTACTATGGAATTAACTACTTGGTTCTCTCTGCATTGTTCTATCTGAATTCTTCCATAGCAGCCTTGTTCACTTCCTCCTATTGGTATGGTTTCATTTCTCCTTGTTTCCCCTACTCTTCCTGCAACTCCTATTGTTTGAGAAACAATAGAGGCAGAGCTCCTCCCTCACAAAGCACCATATCATATTCATGTTGTCACTGAGACCAAATATTTCTTTTAACATTGAAAAAATTGTAGTCTCCACCTTGACCTCAAAGTTCTCCACTTTATAATCGAGATTTTCTATCTTGGATATGATTACCTCCACTGTTGCTTGCACATTTTCAACATGTTTTTTCAGACCTTCCAACTGGAATGTTACCAGGGTGAAGTGAGAGCTAGCCTAAAAAAATATTTTCCCACCTATCCCGAAAATCATCTCCTTGATTTACTACTTGAACACTGGATCAATCTCATATGGGGAGCCACTAATGCCATTTCTTGACAAGGAGGTCATTTCTTTGACTCTGATGGAATGAATGGAGAGCCATTGTGTGTGAATTCTACACAATAATCCTCTTATAGCTAATCTTAACTCCAAAATGATAGCAGGATGAGTCTCTTCAAGTTTAATGTTATTAACATCCATTACACGCCTTGTAAACAATTATGAATTCATTACTTCTTGGTCTAGACCATAAACACACACAGTCAAGCTGACACATTCTTCCTTGGTCATAGAAATATCAAGTCATTCACTACTAGCTTGCCTTAAATCTTTACCGATGAAATCCCACTTGTCCAAATGATTAACATTAATCCTCATGCTTATCCATCTGTTGGATACAGGGCTCGTCATTTTGCAGGATTGATCATCGAAGTGCATTTGTACCATGAAATGACTACAAAATTTATGCAACCTGTCAATTGAAGTATCCTCCTTAATGACCCTTAAGCATTTCGATATCCTTGGCTTATGAACAATCATGGTATGTTACATATAGTAATCATGTCATTTGCCTCCATCAACTTGCTTGGATACAAATTGATGCCTATGTTGGATTGTTCATCTGCCATAGTGTTATTATCTCGCTTGATATGATACAATCTAAAATTTTAATTTTATCCATAATCAATTGGATTCTTTGTAAGGGTGGACTTGAATTGGGGTCCTTGCAATGTTTGAGTTTGTTACATTTTTCAATTATAATGAGAGAGTCTCCAAAGACACTTAATTGGAGGATTCCTTCAATTGTTGTTATCTTGAGCCCTTGTCATAGTCCTAATTCTTCTACCTAATTGTTTGATGTGAACCTTATACCCCACGCAAACATTTTTCAACTTTTCCATCAAGACGAAAAATAACCTCTCTTGCTCTTGCCTCCCCATTAAATAATTTAGATTCTAATCAAAGCTATAAAACTATATTTTATTTTAATCTTTAGATATTAAATGATAAAGCACAAATAAAAAAAAAATTAATTATTTAATAACGATGACTTTTTTATTTTAAAACTCACTTTCATTTATAGTCACATTTTTCTAATAAGATTTTTTTATTAATTTTATTTTAAATAAATTTTCCACATAACTTAACTATCAATATATAAATGTTAGTGTAAAATGTGAATTGTTTCTTTAAACACATTAATAAGATAATTTTATTAATTTTATTTTAAATAAATTTTCCATGTAACTTAACTATAAATATATAAATGTTAGTGTAAAAAGTGAATGGTATATATATACATCTTTTTTGTAAAATGATTAATTTATTTTATTTGATTATATTTTTATGAAGTTTATTTTAAAGTAAAATAATTCTTTTTATTAACAAAAATATACTAAATATACCTTGAGTTTTGTTGGGGTAGCTCAATTGGCAATGGCCATAGAAATGAAGTCTCACAGAACTAGAAACCTTGGGTTCACATCTTATGCTATCCCAAATCGAGATGAAAAATTAAACATGATGAAAATATAGTCCAACCAAACTTACAAAATACAACAAAAATATATCTTAAAAAATCAAACTTATATAATATATTTTAACTTTTAAATTGATATTATTTTCCCTCCTAACTTTTTATAAAATATTTATAAGTACCCTAAACACATAATTAAAATATTTACAGGTACCATAAACATATAATTATTTTTCTTTAATACCGTCCAACCATATATATAACATGTTTCCACCAATTCATGGCATCATCATGAAATGATACAAATATTAGGTAAGTAAGAATATATATCGCACCAGAGCGTTTTTGTTGATGATCTTTTACACTGATAACATCTAGGATTCTTTGAACAATGTAATATTTATGATCGATTTCGAATCCGGAAAGACTGAGATTCGAACAATAAAGCAATATTTTCATATGTTGAATAATTAGACCATAAACTTTGTGAGATTCGAACGATAATACAATATTTTCATATATTCAATAATTAAACTATATAACTTTATTTAGGACCTATAAAATTTACTACAATAAATTATATTATTAAACCAAACAACACAACCAGCGATAAAACCAAAAACATATATATACTTACTATATATAGAGTATATATATGTTTTTGGTTTTATTTGTGGTTGTTTTGTTTAGTTTAATAATATTATTTATTTTAGTGAATTTTATAGGTGTTATATATATATATATATATATCGCTTTTTTAATAAAGAGGATAACATTGATTATTAAGAGCTCAAGGGTGTGTATAAGATTGATTGCTCTTGTGGCAAGAGTTATATTGGGGAAACAAGTCGGTCTCTAAGAATAAGACTTAAAGAGCACGGAGCTGATATAAAGAATGGGAGATCCCGTACATCAGCCCTCGCTGAGCACTCATCCAAAACCAAACATCATGTGTCTAGAAGATGCTAAAATAATTGCTAGAGAGGATAATTATCAAAAGAGGAAAATCAAAGAGGCCATCAAAATTATGAAATTTCCTCAAAACCTCAACAGGGACAATGGGAGTGAGATTAGTGGAAATTGGCTTCCCCTGATTAGACAAATAAATCCCTCGAAACCTTTAGAAGCGTAGTATCATAAGTTTTCAAAATTAATAAGATTAATAAAATTAATAAATTAATAAATTTAATTTAATTAAATTAAAATAATTAAATTACATTAATCAATTAAAATAGTTAAATTAAATTAAATTAATTAAAATTAATTAATAAATTAATCAAAATAATAATAATAATAATAATGTTTTAATAATAATAATTTTTAATTAATTTAATTAATTAATTTAGTTAAATTAATTTTAAAAATTAAAATTAAAACTGAAAGTTAAATAAAAATTAACATTTGATAAAATAAGATAAAATAAAAAATAAAAATTAATTAATTGATTGATGAATTAATCAAAATAAATTTACTTATTTATCAATTAAACAATTAGGGTTAAACAAAATTATGAATTAAATTAATTAATCAAATAAAATAAAATCAATTAACTAATTAATTGAATTAATTGAACAAGAATGTTTATTTATTTATTACTTAGGATTAATTAACTAAGATAAAATAAAAATAATTATTAAAACAATAGATAGAATTATAATTAATTAATTGATTAATTAAAACAATTTATGAATTAATTATATTAATTAAAAGATATTTTTATATTCTTAGGTTAATTAAAATAAAAATAAGAAAATTATTAGGAAGGACAATAAAACTAACCTATAATGGAGGGAATAAAAAATGATTAATAATCTACATATTAAAATCAATTAAGTAAAACAATTAAAATAAAAATAAAAATAAAAATTAATTAATTAAACTAAAATTATTATAATATTCATATGTATATATGAGGGTCGGTTTCTTTATATAAAATTTATCAAGATTTAGGTATATTTATACTTTGGTCGCATGATTCTTCTCTCAAAGAACTATCAATCATATTCTAAAAATTAGTCCTGATGATGGACCCCCTTTGGAGTTTGAAACGTCGACATATTGAACATGATACTCCGGATAATCCGGATCATGCTACTCCAAAGATAACATAATATATATTCTGTCTGGGGTAGTTCAAGTGGCAATGATCGTAGAATGAAATCTCACTAAACTGTAAATTTTGGATTTGAATCTTGTGCTACTCTCCCTATAGTGAGGTGAATAATAGACATGTAAACTCAAAAATTGGAAAGTCCTATCAAACTTAAAAAAAAAATATAATACATTCAAATTCAAAATAAAAACTTTTAAATCAAACACACATATATATATATATATAAAATAACAAAACAACCAACCATAAAACCAAAAACATATATATATTCAAAATAAAAAACCTTTAAATCAATCACTCAGAGTGATCCTTAACGTAATTATACACATTCAAAATTGAAATCCTTTAAATCAGTCACTCAGGGTGATTATTAACGTAATTAGTATGGAAAAATTTATGAATTTTTTTATCTTCTAACAATTATTCAACATTTAACATTTTCATACCATCTTAGTTTTTGTGTTACATAATAAATATAATCAATTTATAGATGAAATAAAATTACAATGTATCAAAAGTATTTTTTTTTAATATTTATTAAATTATAATTTTATAAAATATTAATAATATGATTTATAATTATTATTGTATTATAATTGTGAAATGTCTAATATTTTAAGTGGATATTTTATTTATTTTGTGAGTAAAATAAATTTTAATATGATAGGCTAAATACAAATCTAATTTTATGTTAGATTAAGGGGCTTACCAAATTTCATATTTTTATAATAAATTATATATTGGTTAAATTGGTCATTCTTTCCAAGAGCATATTAAGGACACAACCAACACTCACATTTCCAAATGGTTTTTTTTTTTCATCCTAGAGGAACCTACCAACCCGCGTGACACATAACTACTAATAAAACTCTAGGGTCTACTAACTATCCTCCTCTCCGTAAAATGATTCACAATCGAGGGAATTTGAACCTTGGATATCTCATTTCCATATATTTCACATTACTTTGATCACCAATTGAGCTGCCCCCTAGGACCTCCTTTTGTTGATTTTATTTATTTACTAATATTTTAATTTTAATTATTAATTTCAATAATTTTTTTTGTTAATTTTTTTTTTGTAAGCTTAGTGTTTTATTGATCAATCAAGATATAACATATACATCATAGAGGTTCCTGTCATGGTCTACCACCATGGAAACTAGAATAGTGGGAGCAATAGTTATTTAGTCAAAAATTTGGTAATGAGCTTAAAAAAACTATGACTATACTATATCTTAGCATATCTATCAATATTATCATGCTAACGATTAAGCCTAGGTACATCAAAATGGAAGTTGTGTTGCTTAGAGTTCAAGACAACTATATTCCTCCAAATCTAAGTAAAGAAGTTGCAGTAAACAAGAAGAGATGCCATGAAATTGGTTAAGTGGAAGTTGAAACATCGATTAGAGTCTCTAGTGTGTTGGTTGAAGTAAGGCCCTTGACCTTTGTGAGGATGGCCTCAATTTGTGCTAAATAGAGAGCCATGTCTCTGTGTTTGAGAGACATCTCCTAATTCTTCGCTTGAATGGCATTAAGCTGAAGAGATATCTTTCTTATTTTTCCTCTATCTTCTAGAGCCTTTCCAATGATATTTTTTATATGCCAATATAATTATACAATACATAGGTATTGATTCTTTCTTCTTCGAGAGTGGCCTGAATCTGGAAGCCACTTAGCTACTGAGGAAAGAATTTACTCATCAGTGTGCTCATTTATGTTTATCATTTCCTCATTACCAACTTGGTTCACTACATGTTGGATATGCTCAAGAGTATGGTCATAGTACCTCTACATTGTAGATTAAACATGGAAGAAATTTCTTGAGATCCATTTGCCTCTGCTAGAGGAGCCACACCTTCTTCTCATGTGTTGGCGAGGCATGATGGTAAAGATGGGACGATAATGAATAATAAAAGGAGCAGTGGGAGTGTGTAGGGGAGAGCTTATCTTAGCCAAACTACCCAAAGGGAAGAAAGGATATACAATAGGGAGAGGTGTTGGGACAATGAATGACAAGCTACAAGTGTAACAAAGCTACGTTGGGTTGGGAAAGAGAGAGCATGGAGGCAGTTCATGGTAGCTAATTGATACAGGGACAATGATATCAGTACTAGTTAGGGTGTTATTGACAAAGGTCCAACGTTTAGGGAAATGTTGAAAATTGGCTTGTACAAACCAAAATTCAAAGTGTCAGCATATATAGAGAGCAATGGAATGACCAAAATCATGTAGACAATGAAATAACCAATACCATCTATGCCTTGATATTGAGAAGGCTAATTAATTGTAACCAATTTTTTATAGAACTAGCTGGAGAGGGAGAGCGTAGACCAAGACTGGTGGGAAAAAACAAGGATATGATCTCCAATGTTATTAAGGTGAAAAGAGTGAAGGAGTTGTGAAGTGATGAGCCTAAGCCCTCGATTGGTTCTAGTGTGCCACGAGCAACTAGCCACCTCCAACAAACACATCTACATATTCCAGTGGTGTCATGCGGCTCCTTCTAGTAAAGAAGTAGGGAAATGTTTGGGAGGATTCTCAAACACAGGGAAGGTTTGGTCAGAAGGACTTGTGCCTTCTTTTACTAACTAAAGGGAAACAAAAAAACTGTGTAAAAACCCTAAATGTAGGGTGGCCAGTTTCCCCCTTCGCCGCACCAAAATAGTGATGTTGGTACTCAATGAATACATAAATGCAAACAACGTTCACATAGTAGTCTTCCCCTTCAAATCTAGGGCAGTTAAGAGCTCGGTTGGGAAGCATACCTTGTATTGCATGAGTATTAACTTGAATGTATAGGTGGAGTGTGGGATGCTTGCAGGGTGATAACTGAGGGCTATTCCCCCCTCTTCTCTCACATGTTTGTTTTGATTTCCACCTCGATCAAGAGATTTTGGTTAATCTTCTTAAGCTGGATTTTTTTCCATATTTTTATATTTTCCTCCTCCTCCCTTTTACCCCTTTTATTTTGAGTATTCTCTTCTTTTCCACCCTTGTAAAAATCACTTCATTAAATTACTCCTAAATTACTAATTTTATATTTTCAATATAGCATTTTATAATACCTCTTTTTCCTTCAATATTATTATTTTATTTTTATATATTCTTCACATTAATATTATCTATCCATAATATTATCTATCCATCATCATGTTTACAATATTTTTCTTTTTCCCATATTAAAATTGAATTTATATTTTTCCTTTTTCCTCTCAAATTAATATTGTCCTTATAAAAAAAAAATTACATTTATATATTTCCTACTTATATTCTTTCTTTTAATATTCTTTTATTTATTATTCTTATTCATTATCACAACCACAACGACTAATTCAATTTTGTTATCTTCTCTTATAATTTCTAATTCAGCCTTCTAATCTTCCTTTATAACTTCTACTTCAACCTTTTAATCTTTGCAGTTACGTTTATATTTTTCACCATCTTTGGTTTTCTTTTTCTTCTCTAACATCTATATAATTTCACCTTTCTTTATGCTCCTTTCTTAATAATTTTTTTGTTTATTATAAAACTTATTTTATCCAGAGTGTCCACTTAAAATATTAAACCTGATATAATTTATCTATAAAAAAAATTCTAATAATTATAATACAATTATTAAAAAAACAACTTTAGTATAATCCCAAAATATAATATCTAAATTTAGTATAATTATGAAAATCCACATTCCAATGGTGTCTAATTTTAGTTTTAACTTCAATCCTCTCTTCTCCTAAAGATTTAAAATACGGTTATTTAATGAAATTATTGTGTTTGGGATCTATTAAAAAGAGTTACGCGTAAGAATTGATTATTTTAACATTAATTAAAAAAGGCCAACTTCATGGTTATTATTTGGGTGTTGAATTATATTTGCAACTGTGGAGGATTAAAGAAATAGTTTCATTCTCTTCCTAGAGTTAGAAAGTATAATTTTAATCGGAGTATTATAGGTCTTAATAATGTTTATACATTTTAATTATTTGGTTGGTTATTATGCCAGTAAATGTGTTTTAAGCATAAATGGTATATTATTTTGAGTGATTTGAGCTTAAAAAGTTATTTAAAAGAAATTTAAATATATAAACTAATTAAATTATAAATATATGAAAATTTTGATAAATAAAATATATTAATATCTATATTATTATGTAATAGTTAAATTCAAAATATATTAATATTTATATTATTATGCAATATTTAAATGATATTATGTTATGTAATATTTTGTAATTAAAAAAATACAAATATATTTTAATCATGTCAAATTGAATATATTTAAAATTAAAAATTATATTAAAAGTGATTTGATTTTATATTTTTAAATAAGATACTGGTTTATCCTCTTAATATATCATATGTTATTTTTTAATACACAATTAAAAATGATATCAAAAGGGTACATATTTTATTTGAGTGCAAAACATTGAACGACACCCCATAAACACTTTAAACATAATATTATTATAAATATTTGGTTACATTATCTTACACATTATTTTATTTACACCACTATAGAAAGTCAGCACTTTCTTATACTCATAATAAACTATATTCACATCATTATATAGGTGAGGTTCCTTTTAATTTTCTACTTTTGGCTTTTCACTGTTAAAACATAGAAATATTTCTTTACAGAAAGAAAAGAGGAGATGAAATCTCTTGGGCTATTAATTTTCTTTAGTCAACCATGACACATGTAAAGAGCACACCTCTATGAGTATTAAAATAACTTTTAACTTTTGAAAAGGAATATTAAATGTGATGGAAGCTAGTATGTGCTTAAGTATAACGACACTATAATTTTTTTAAAGGAATATTAACTTCAAGATAAGTATTAAGTACAGGGGATTTGAATTAGGATAAGGACATTGTAAAAAAATAATGTTTAAAATGATATATATTTTCCAAACATAATTGGTGGGTTCTTGTGAGACCACGTAGGGTCTTGTCATGTCAAGGAATATAGACTCCAAGGATAAGTACCTTCTAGGTCGGTATAAAATCTATAAAATATCATCTTAAAAGAATCATATTTTGCAACATAATTGATAAGAAACTATGTAATGTCTTATCATATCTAAAGAAATTATATATAAGGATATATTTTATTAGATTCCAAAAGCTAAATGTTTTTTCCATAATGATTGACATTTAATGGAGTTGTGATAATGGTTTTGGGAAATAATTGGTCTGTTCCTTTAGATGTGCAATAATTAAATTTATATTTTAAAAGTCGTTATCATAATGAATCAGATTTAATTTGTAAATATAAAATGTTAATAAATTAATTTTTAAATTTAGTTTTAATTAAGATCAATTTTGATAAGAAATTAGATTTTAAATAATTGTGTGTTCATATTTATGTACAAATCACTTTTATTTTATAGGTTTACTTATAGGTTTAAAAATTTGGGTAAATTGGAATCTATATTAAAGACATTCACATATTTAAAAATATAAAGTTTAATTTAATTTAAATAAAATTAATTTATTATCAAATATAAATTGAAAATATATTTTGGTTTGGATTTTTTTTAATAATTTAAATTCATGTTATATCACCTTGCTGCTACAAAAATTGCGTTTGTACAAATTTTTAATTTTATTATTTTTAATAAATTAATACATTACTAAAATTTTCATTTAATATTATTTAAAAATTAATTATCTTACATTTATAATAAAAATTCTCATAAAATTAACCAAGTCATTAATAAGAAAAAAAATATCATAAAAAAATATTTTAAATTTTTGCTATAAAAGGTATTCAGTGCAATGGGATTGAATAATTTTTGTTTTATTTTTTTTTATATATGCTATTCTAGCGATTTTAGTAGATGGATGTAACATATTTTGAAAATTAAATAATCCATTTAATAATAGTAAGAAAATTTAAATTTAATTTTCTTCTTTCTCTCACCAAGGGTTTTTTCAGTAAACATAACAAGTGTTTTTCGAGTAAATATATGATTTTTTTTCTAGTAAATATGTGATTTCTCTTTTATTCTTATTAGTCCCCGTGAGAGAATATAGAATTCACTTTGTGGTCAAGTTGCCTTGACTATTCATTATTTTGTTGTGTTTTTGCAATTTTTTTTTTGTAAGTAAAGGTAGTACCATCCTTTTTATTCATGTTAAACAAGGAAACCTAATACATCGTTCTGGTGGCCTCAACCTACCCGGAAGGGAAACCAGCTCTGTTGGCCACCTTAATTTGCTATAAGCGTTCCAAAAACAAAACTTGACAAGTCTTTCCATATTGGCTATATGCACTATGCAGCTGAAACTACTTATTAAGCTACTATTACGCATGCAACTGTAAAGTGGAGAAATTCAAAAAAAGTCCAGCCGATCCTCAAGAAGCTCATTCCTTTTTGGTTCCCACATTCTGGTCCGTATCCATGGGGATATCCATTTGTTCTTCCTGGCTAGGGCCGTTGCCAGCCATCCTGGACAGCAATTGAGACATCTCCTCCAACTTGTTATTCTGATTGATCATGATGACTTGGAAGTTCTTCATTTCCTTCTGCAAGTTTGGCACCCCGTTGGCGATTTCCGCCATTTCCTTTGCAACCTGTTCTAGTGCTTTTGCCAGGAGGCGTTTCAGGACCCAGTAAATATGCAAAGACTGTCTGTACAGGGTCAGCCTTCCTCTTGTATTTCCTGGATCTATAACCATTTCTTCCCATTCTTCCATCTCAGAATTTGACTGTTCCTCCAAAACATTGGATTCCATGTTTTGGATGATTCTATGGATATCCTCATCTGTGCCTTCCTGGTAAGCACGAACCGCTTCCTGGACCACAGATAGTGTCGATCTCCTTCCTCGGTGTTGATTATCTGGTGCTTTAGTCGGCCTGTTGTCCCTGTTCCGTTGCCTTGGGTGGCCCCTGCCTCCTCGTCCTCTTCCCCGGCCCGATCACGCCATCCCTTTTCCTGCCTTCACCTGTAGACATTCATCAATCGTAGGTGTTAGTTTCTCGAGGTTCTCATCATCGTCTTCACTTACTATATTGCCTTTGGTAGTTCTTCTACTTTTGCTGCAATCCCCTTGTTTCTTCGGGTCTGGCACTTCTCTCTCGTCTCCGGATACAGAAGATCTATTAAGCCTTCTGTCATGCGGACCAGATGGTGGGCTAATGGCCTAATCTTCGAGTCCCCATTACCAGACTTCACCTCTTCTCCTACCTGGGGGTACTTGTCTCGGTTTTCATCATAATTTCTCCGACTGTGCTCACTGCTACAATTTCCCTTTTTATCTGGGTTCCCTACCCAGGGCAATCCCATAAGACCTTCTCCATGAATTGCAGAGGGATGGTCATGTTTATCATCCTCTCAAGTTTCATAAAAACTAAATATATCCATTCTGTCTACTATGATGTGTAATAAGGAGACAGAGTTCTCAGATTGCACATACCCGAATACGCGAACCTCCTTGATGGTTTCTCCTGGATGTGTCCTGTTCAGCTCTTCCTTTGCTCCGTTTGGAATGACCTTACCTGTACCCTCCGCACTCTTCATATAATGGCTCTTCATCACCTTCCTCAGTCTGCCACCACTCCTGCTACTCATCTGCAATCCACCACCCCCACTCTGGTTTCTTGAAACTTGAGTTGTCCTGTTACTCACTATTTTTGTTGGAAGGGCTGCCTCTACCCTGAAGTCACATCCAGCTACACTTGCCTTGAAATTATTACTCTTACTGTTCTTACCTGCCCTACTCCTCATCCCGATCGGGAGGTGTTTTTGCAATTTTAATCAAAGTTTTAGGAAAATGCTTAATATTTCTATTTTTACATAAATTAAAAAATAATTTCTCAATTTTCAGTAAATCTTATTTCTATTTTTCGATTGGTTGAGGAAACTTTGATGGGACATAATCCCGTGGTGGAGAGCTTTTTATTTTCTATTTTTTTGCAATGCCTCACATTTCATTTTAAAATTAAAATAAAACTAATTTTGTGAATGGCCATTGAGTTGGTGAGCGCGCTGACACTATCAATGTTATGTTAGTGCTCTACTCAATGATGAGAGAATTGATGTGGTTGTTTTGTTAGTGCTTTGTTCAATGATGCAAGAATTGGTGCAGTTGCAACTTGTTTGCATAAGTTGGGGGTGGCGAACAAATGTCGAATTAATACTATTATGTGTGGGAGAGATGGGGTCCTTTGCATAGTGAGCGTTGTGATACTAATGAATGGCGTGGTAAACGTGGGTGCTAAATAAACAATGTAACAAATGTGTGAAAGACTTTGTATTTTTAAATTATTATTTAGGAACATTTTTTGCAACTACGAAAGTAGTTGTCCGAAGGTGGTTGTGCTAAGCTAGATGTCAATGTGGTTGCATGAACTATTATGTTAATGTTATGTTCAATAATGCAAGAATTCATGCAGTTGCATGTTGTTTGCATAGGCCTCAGGGGGTGGGGGGTAAGGATGAACAAATGTCAAATTAATATTATTATGTTTGCTTGTGCAAAGTACATAGTATGTATAGGTGAGTTGAGGTCCTTTGCATAGTGAGTATTGGGGTTGTTATGCAGAACATTTTCTATGTGGAGGATAAAGTGTGTGAAGAATATTCAATGTCTTTTGCATAGACGAGGGTGCTAAAAAACTATAATTTCAATTCCTGTGAAGAAAAAGTGTTGTGTGGTAAAATGAATGTGTGGAAAGATAAGGGCGTTATTGAGTGCGGAAGTAGCTGTGTGGACAAAGTTGTACAAAGGTTGTTGTTCATATGTAGATGTTATGCTAAAGTTTTATTTAAAGTCTACTAAGATAATAAATATACAAATCTATTTTTAAATGTTATTTAGGGACGTATTTTACAAAGTATAATCATTAATTAATGCCAGTTTCAAACCTAGTTGTTCGGAGGTTTTGCATGCGAAGTTTTGAATGTAAATTAAGGACGTTGTTGAGTGTGGAAGTAGCTATGTGGATGAAGTTGTGCTGAGGCTGGTGCGCATGTGTGGATGTTGTGAAAGTTTTGTACAAAGTTTACTAAGATAATAAACATACAAATCTCTTTTTTAATCCTTATTTAAGGTCATATATCACAACGTATAATCATTAATTAATATCAGTTTCGGTTGTCAATGATTGAAGGTGTTAATGAGTGGGGAAGTAGTTATGCGGCTGAAGTTGTGCCGAGATGGTTGTGCGTGTGTAGAGATTATCAAAGAACAAATGCATGTGCGGAATGAGGAAAGTGTAGAGGGGTCATTTCATTGTGATCTGTTTTGATATTAGTTTTATTATTAATATATTTTGTAGGATGTAGAAGTGCATAAAATTCAAGTTTAATGGCCTTTTGCACACAATGGAATGTGTTGTTCGGAGGTAGCATGTGCGGAAAAAAAATTATTGCTGCTTATGATATCTGGGACCCACATTTATTAATATCAATTTCAAATTTCAATGACTAATGGAATGGACATTGACAAGTCCGGATGTGGTTGTGCGTACATGCATATATGCATTTGTATTATGTTCGAAGTGTACGAAAATCATGTTTCTAGATTTGATGTTTTCATGCTTATGTGGTTTTTTTGAATGCATGAGCACATGTGTAGTCAGTGAATTTAATGTTGAGATGAATTGTATTTATCTGCAGTTAATCAAAGGACAAAGATCGATACGATGAAAAATATGGATGGCGGTTTTACCTTTGTAGTGTGTTTCAAACACAAAATGGTGTCACGTGGTGATTTCTAGGGAAATTAGACTGCAAATATTTGAAATAGCTAGTAGAGTAAGTAGAAAAACACTATTTATAGTGATAGAAAAACGGTGGGGCATGTAACGTTTTCTTATTGCAAGTTGTGTTTAAGAGTTTGGAGTATTATCTGAGCCTTTGTTTCCTTACATAAATTGTTATCTGTAAATATAAGCTTGAAGGATAGCAACATTGCAACAATACAGAAGTTGTACAATACTACAAGCTTCTAAACCAATTTTCCTATTCAATTTTGGAAATGCTGCAAGTTTTTGGTTCATCAAACTTTTCTCTATATTACTTTACAGTATTCTATAAGCTTTGGTTTGCTTTACGATACTGCTAGAAATTAGTATGTCAAGTTATTTGTAAACCAAATTTGGTTTGGTTTTACAAAGTAGTGGGGTGTAGTTATGAAGTTGGTTTGTCATATAAATTAATTTTGCTATTTTGTGGTATTATTGATCATTTTACGAGTTTTAAATTTTAGTAATTAAATTATTTTTGCAATTTTAAAAAACAAAGAGTTTAAAATTAAATGTGTTTGTGTGGAATAAAGTTTACACTACATCGTAAATGTGTGTCAAAGTTAATAAGAAATAGTTGTGTCAGGTTATTCGTAAATCAAATCTAGTTCGGTTTTACATAATAGTGGGACGAGTTGTCAAGTCAATTTTTTGTAGAGAGTAGTTGAAAATAGGATACAAATTTCCTGGAAAGTTATTTATTGTCGAAATTCAACTATT
This sequence comes from Pinus tabuliformis, assembly GCA_031772625.1. Taxonomy (NCBI): domain Eukaryota; kingdom Viridiplantae; phylum Streptophyta; class Pinopsida; order Pinales; family Pinaceae; genus Pinus; species Pinus tabuliformis. The sequence goes on along the minus strand of CM062814.1, from coordinate 424,068,644 downwards.
GTTTTTGCAAAAAATCTGATCATATGAATGTTTGAATCATCTTTTTTATGGTGGAAATAGATTCAACGCCATCAAAAACTCCATAGACACTCAAAATATTGAAGCCTGAAAGTTGTAACCCAGATTTCCCAAAATTTTTGTCAAATTTTAGCAAAAATCATGGCAGAATTTCCACTATTTTCTGGGCAAATTTGTTGTCTCCTTAGACTACTCTATATATCCTTCGTACTTTACTATTTGTAGCTACTATTGATGGAGTTGTCTATGGAGGATATTATTCGACGTGGATAACAAAATTTTCCATGGGATTATGTGGGAAAATTTTGAAGAAAGCGAATGTTGAAAGTGTTTGAATCATTTTTTTGTATTTTGAACCTTGACAACTATTACCAAAATCTTTAAACAAACTTTTGGTTTGAGTGCGATATTATGTATAAATTATTGGGTCTTCAAAATTGACCAGAAAAATAAAGGAATTTCGGGCATGTTATTGAAAAAATATGGTGGTGGAACTCAATGTCTAAATGGAGGGAAAGGATTTTTTTCAGGTCTTCAAAATTAACCAGAAAGCAAAGGAAGTTCGGGCGCATTGCTGAAAAAATAAGGCAGTGACATTTTGTAATTCGATGTTACAATTGTCAACTTTTGTCATCTTTGGTGTCAATCAAATATATTAACAAAAAAACACAATGAAAAAAAAAAATTAAAAAAATGGGTTGAAGTGATTTTTGGTGCTCTTGGCAAATTTGTCGATGGGTTTTTTGATGGTGCTGGATTAATTTCCACTGTTACGAAAAATGATCGGGTTAAATGGTGATTTTTGGCCGTGTAGATGAACTTATCGGTTCGGTAGACAATGCCTATTATTACATATCCCAAATTTCTATTTCTTAGGGCACATATATGAATGATCTTGAGGCAAGAGAAAAGTGCATAGTAAATGCACATGATGCTTTTGGAATTTCAAATTTTTTCCTATTACTATTCGTAAAACTTGGTTTTTCTATCTTTAATTGTTATTTACTCATAGCGTCGTGTGTAATGGTTTTCCACATGAGTAATAGTAATAAGTAGTGTTTGTGGAGAAAATAGGGAATTGTATAGTGGAACATATTTGAATATGTTATTCATTGACAAAGATTTATCTCCCTCTGCTACAAACCAATAATAGGAAGAAAGAGGTTGCTTGTAGTGATACGATTAACTCACTTGCTAAGATAGATGATAGCTTTATCCTAGTCGAGAGCTTATGAGCGATATGTGAATTTGTCAATGGAAGAAAAAATAGATGACAAGACTTGGAGCACCAAATTGGTGAATGTTGGGTGTGTTCCGAAGGTCTTTGATTTCAGAGAAATTGTTTGTCTTTGTGCAGTTGATTTTGATTTCAGAAAAATGGTAATTAATCTAGGAGCGATAAAGGTTTCTCTAAATCCAAATGTATTCAGATTGTTATTCAAGTTACCATAATCAAAAGGCATTTAGAATTGTTTTTTGCAGATATTTTCCTCGAGGTAGAAGGGTGCAAAATTGACATTGTGCAAGAATTAATTTCTACAAGTTCTAAGGTTTTTTCCGATCTTTCTCTTGTAGATCTTTCTTTATTTAGGCAACCATTTAGGGATTTCTATCAGTTTTTTTTCCAGTTTAGTAGGGCTAAAAAGGACATCACATGTCCTGGAATGCATTTTCTACGTGCTATATGAGACAGACACAAATAATTGTATGTTCGATTGGGCTTACATCATTTCGAATGAGTTGGACTTTTAGTTACATAGATTACCCAAGAAAAATGGGTTCTTTATGATGTCATATATGATAACCATTCTTGTGTCAAGGCATGTGTTTGATGGGTTGCCCTATAATCTTATATTTAAGTTTCCCGAGGAACCAATGCAGTTATGGTATCCTATATTGTGGGAGCATAAACATTCTTTAAACTTTTTCTTAATTCAGGATGTGTTTGTGAGACAAGTGTATAGCATGGTAACTGGATAAGATCCTTCTCGAATATCTGTAGAGGCCAAGACTTTTTGACTTCACAAAGGGTAATTTGAGAAAAGAGAAAGCAATATAGTTATACAAATTTATGGTTTTGAAGATAAGCCATTGCTTTTTCCAATCTTTGTTCTATATAGGTATTTTGTTGCTAAAGTATATAGACAATATCAGTGTTGGCTATCTATATTTGAATAGAAAAAGAAGAGACAATTTATTTCTTTTTTGTTTATTGTTGGAAAAGTGACTGTGAAAAATACGACTCCTGCTCTCATTTTTGCAAAGTATTTGGATGCTTTCAACTTAAGTGAAGTTGAAGCTATTAAAGGATTTGAAAGTGGAAGAATTTTCATGGACCACCTTGAGCCTATGCGATATGAGAACTTGTTTCCGAGAAGTAAAGAAGAAGGTGAGAAAAGTCATAATGTTGATTAAAAAATGCTAGTAGATGTTGAATAGGTTGTTGAAAAATATATCATCGTGGTGAGAGAAAGACCTGAGAAAAGAGGCGTAAACCCTGTAGGGAAATCTCAATATTGCAGATGTGGTACTGGTGCAACCTCATCTACTAGAAAAGAAAAAAGAAAAAGAAGTACTAGAAGCAAAAAACTAGTTTCCAATAGGCTATCAGGTGGCGGGGTTGACAAAGGGTGTCCTTGTGGAGTAACTCTAGAAAGAGTGCATACTGTTGAATCATTTAGATCCAAGAGTGTGCCTGAAGCAGAGAGTATTGAAGAAACGATGGACATGGAAGTTGATAATGGTGTACTACATGACTGGGTTAGTGCTTATTTGCAAGAAAATCAAATAATAATGGAGGAAATTGTTGAAGAGGACATTAGTTTCTATGAGCCTTTTGTCACATTGCAGGATGAAAATTGTTACAATGGTGCTAAGAGATTGAATATTGAAAGAATATAACTTTCCGAAAGAAAGGTTGTTGATCAAACAAAATTGAATGTTTATCTGTCTTCAGTTGCAATGCTTGGGTTGATGAAATTGCATCAAGTCGGTGGTGAAGCACTCGTGTATTCTATTGGTTGGTGACAATAAAAAAAATCAAAGTTGAAGGAAAAAAATCAAAGAGGTGGAAAATGTTGTAAGCGTGGGCTATTTTTTAAAGACTCCATTGGTGATACCTAGTGGATCTAATAGGTTTGAGAAACCTATCAATCTTTTGAGTCAGTGAAATCATATATCATTAATAATATATTCGAAAGATTGTGGATCATTGAAAATGAATGGTAAGTTTCTTATGATCTTTATCATGTAAAGCAAAGAATGAGGTATTCTGTAGAATTGGTCAAAAGTGTGCTAGAGGGAGACAGGAAATTCATAGAAAGTTCCTTATTAACTTTTTTTCAGAAGCTTGATTCATTATACGAACTAGAAATAGATAGAAAATGATCACCTAATGCTGATTAGATGAGGCATATCAAGGTTTCACGGTCTAGGAAAATTAGAAAATTGGAACAGATTATTTTTTAGTGCGGGGACATAGAAAACCAAGGAGGAAATGGGTATCTCAAGGCGCTAACGATTATTTAGAATTTAAATGGTCTTTCTATTACATATGAATCTGGATTAATTGCAAATGAGAAGTTGATGGTTGATTTGGAAAATTTGAAACAATCACAGGCAACAAAGTTGATGATATAACTGATTTTAGTGGAAAAGAAATTATCAAATGGCTAATTACTTTTACCGTTGTTAACAAAGAGTAATATGACTTGGTTTTGTAATTGCAACAAGAAGAAAAAAAAATTGAGGAGGATATATTCAATGAAGATGTTATGTATCAGCCCCTGGTTAAAAGTCCATGTAATAAAAATTAATAAATGAAAAAGAAGACCACAGTCAAGGGACACATATTCCAAGATGAATGTTGGGAAAATATATCCTAGTGGGCATCAGTGGATGTGTTTATGGCAAAGGGAAATTGACAAAGGCAATGGGTAAGGCATTAAAAAGGAAAAAAGGTATTTTTGGCACATTTATTTATGAAAATAAAGGAAAATAAGAGAAAAGGGAGGTGAAAGGTCACAGGCTGCATGTGAGGAGGAAATGGAAAGAAACTAATGGAAAATAAAGAAAATAGACGCCTCATTGATAAAAAGGCTTATGAGGATCAGTTTGTAACCCTTTGTCAGTTTAGTTTTTGAGCTCTCTCATTATTCTCTCTCTCTCTCTCTCACTCTAGGACACAAAGTTTTCTTGGAGCACTCTAACTATGGAGCAAGGAAGGAAAAATCAAGTAAAGGAAAGGAAGGAAAGAAAGGATCAAGCAAGGAAGAGCAAGATCAAATAGCTTTAGCAAAAATACTTGTAGGTAACATATTGCATGTGTGATTTCCTAGTTGGTTTTAACATGCATGGATTTGCATGTTGGTTTATGGTTCTCTTATTGTCGATGGCATGGTTTTTCCGGCTTATGATAATGGTTTTCATCCTAGCCTTACCTTTTTCTAGATATCCATAGTGTGATGGGATTGTTTTCTTAGTTTTGAGATTTGGAATTTCCGGATGGTTTCAGAATCCGGGTCGGAGGTGCTCTCATGAAAATTCCCAAAGGCTTAGGAATCCCTTGATTGGTTTTGGAGAGATACACTGTAAACCCTGAAGGTGGAGTCTCAGTTTAGGGCCTAGTGATCCAGTGTGGATTGTGGTAAATCCTGAGAGACTGGTGTCTCAATTTAGGGCCTAGTGATCTGGTGTGGATTGCGGCAAAGCCTCAGAGACAAGGAGATGGAAAATTCATCAAGGATAGTGATGGAATCTAGAGGCATTCCAAGCTTGGTTTGGTTTTGTGATCTCGATGCTAGTTTTGGTGAGATCACAGTTTGGTGAGGGTGGAGGTGGTTTAACCTCTGGATTCCCTTGGTTTTTTTTTGGATTGGTTTATCCATGAGATCTCACATTCATTCTTGGCATATGGCATGGTGGTGACTAGTTGAAATAAATATTTGCATCATCCATGTCTACAGTCAGGTGGTACGTGGAAGTCCTAAACCTGGTCGAATTTTCCTATGTTTAATAAAAGATAAGTTCTCTTTCTTTTTTACTTGTTAATATGTGGCTTTAATGAAAGTTATCTCATTGTTATTTTCATTTTTTAATGCTAGTTATAAGCATAGTTATGTGACTAGTTATGGTCATGGTTATTTCTTGTATTTACTTGTAATTAAAAGGATATTGGATGCAAAACTTAATTGATGTAAAAATATTTAAAGGAAGAGGGTGGTGATCCTTCTTGTCAAGTCTCGTATGACAAATCATTCATTTATGCTCTATATTGTATTTATTTCCTGTAGATTTCATTGGCGCTGAGTATTTGACAGAATATCAATCCTGTTTGGGGATGGCTAGGCCTAGTCTTAGAGTTAGCTTTGATTTGTGAGTCTTGTCATTATGTAAATTATGGATTATGAAAGTGTCATTGAGTTCTTGGCAATGACCTAGGCTCTAGGCCTAAAAACGTGGCTCAAACCCTAGGGATGTAGGCATAGTACTGGGTAGAAAATGCCCTAGATGCTAGCATACCCATGTTGTGCATGCATCCAAAGGTCTTCAAACGCACCCTTTCCCATATCAAGGGAGCGTCCAGGGGTTTAGTGGTCTAAAAATTCAATGGGACCCAGGGGCTAGTCAGGGGAATAATTAGGATGCATTTTAGGAGTCCTATAGCAAGTGTAGAAGGTCTGGCATGGTGTGTTTCCATCAATTCCACTTCCTTAAGGTCACTTGGGAGGTTGAATCGTATCATGGTAACTTCTCGTCACATGTTTACCCTGGTTGGTCAGTTACTAGGGTAGATGTGGGAGGAGGGTGTTACAGAGTGGTATCAGAGCATGGTTCACCCCTCAGACTAGATGAGTTGTGTGTTGGTCATGCATTCATGTCAATTTCACATGTGTTAATCGTCCTTGTGGTCTATACGCTTGTTGCATATGCTTGGTGTTGGTCATGATTGTAGTTATGTCGCCATGTGAAAGAAGATGTTGTTGGTTTGAAGTGTGTCATCATGAGTGTATGATTGGTTACATGTTGTTTATGCTTACATATTGTCAGTGTACATTTGTATGGTTGTTGTTGTCATGCATGAGGTCATGGTATGCGTAGTTGATATGGTCATGCATTGATGACTAGACTCTAGTTAGAATGATGGATAGATGGTTACTTGCATATGTGTTATATTTCTATATGTTGTCATGATTATGTTATACATGTATTACAATGATTTGTTTATCTTACAGACAAGTTACCCTCCCCGAATTATACTAAGGTACGTTGGTTTATTATGATTTTGGTTTAGATGACATAATATACCTTGCAGGAAGAATATAAAAAATGACTAGAAAGATTGTAGACTACAGTTCCTGACACTCTCCCTATGGATCAGATGAGCAACGTGGTGTTGGGAATTATTCTAATTTGGCAAAGATACTGAGAAGCTTGAAGGCATAAATAAGGAGTTGCAAGGCAAAAAATGACAGAATCATATAGGCACAAGAGAAACAAGCAAAGGTAAATGGAGTGATACTTTAGAGTTTGTCATAATTTCAGTAACAAGGACCATATCATATCAGCCATGAGTGGGAGGATAAAACTAATGGTGCATATGGAAGAAAGTATCATGGTGAGTATAGGTTGGATGGAGAGGACATGATTAGAGATGGAAGGTACTTAGATACTCTGGATAGGACGGGTGATAGACACGTACTATTCTAGTTCTGGTTCTCATAGGAACTATGATCGTCATCACTATCATCCTTACAAGAGGAGTAACAAGGGATATTTTATGGATGAGTTTAAGAAATTAAAGCCACCTACATTTGATGGAGAGATGAAGAAATCACAGGATATAGAGGCATGGTTTCTTAGTATGACGAAGTTCTTCAGATTGCATGGTTATTCAAAAAACATGAAAGCAAAGATAGCCAATTTCATTCTTAAAGGGAAAGAAAATATCTGGTGGGAGGATGTGAAGAATGTTAGAGGTATTCATGAAGATGACTTGAATTGAAATGAGTTTGAGAGGCTCTTCAAGAAGATGCATTTGTCAAAGAGATATTATGATGATAGAGCTAATGAGTTTTATGAGTTGCAGATGGGTTTCATGATAGATGATAAGTATACTAGCAGGTTCTTGGAGATGTTGAGATATGTTCCTTACCTCAAAGAGGAGAATTCCAAGGTTAAAATATTCATCAATGGACTACCAGTAGCATACAAAGACCAGATTGAGTTTGATGAGCCTAGATCGTTGGAGGAAATCATCCGAAAGATGAAACATTGTTATGAGTAGTTGAAGCCCAAAGCTGAGAATAATCGTGACTTGAAAGGAAATGAGAAAATTAAAGGGAAATGGACACCAAAGTGAGGAATACCTCAATATGTAAGCGAGAAAGAAAATGTATTCCCTTACAAGAAGTTCAATGCAGTTGAGAAGGGACATGGAGAGCAACAAACTAGAGGCGATGGTAGAACACTATTGCAGTGTTGGATATGTGGCAAGGATCATCATAAGAGGGATTGTTCGTAGTATCAGGGTGGGAGACCCCATATCTATAGTGCTCAGGAGGCGCATATAGTTGGGGATGTTGGTGACAACATTCCTTGGATTTATGCAATAGTGGACAATAGGCAGGCAGATCATCATGCATATATAATTGAGGTGGATGGTAAGCTTTGTGATCAAGTTGTTTCTATTTTGATTGATCTTGGATCTAATTATAGTTATATTAATCTTGACCTGGTGGATAAGTGTGGTTTGAGAAAAGAAGTGCATGCAGAATATTGGTTGGTGTAGCTGGATACAAGTACAAAGAAGAGAGTTCACCACTGGGTAAGAGCTTATGCATTTGAGTTAAATGGTATGCCTACAACAACACATTTGAATGTACTACCATTGGGATCACATAACATGATTTTCGATATGGATTGGATGTACCTTCATAGGACCAGAGTGGATTGTTATAAAAAATCCATTGAGTGCTTGGATGACAATGGAGAGCAGAAACTTTTGCAGGGTAAGAAGAAGGAAACATCAGTAAGGATGGTTATAGCTATGTAGGCTAAGTGTAGTTGTAGAAATGGTTGTGCGATGTTTGTAGTACATATATCTATTGACAAGGGTAAATATGTTGAGGATGCAGAAATATTCAAGAGGTACCATGTATTGTAGCAGTATTAGAATGTGTTTCTAGCAGAGATTCTAGAGTTACCTCCTCACAGGGAAGTAGTTTTCTCCATTGAATTGGTGCTTGGGGCAGCACCAACATCAAAGGAACCTTATAGGATGGGGACCCGTGAGCTAGTAGAGTTGAAATTTCATTTAAAGGAGATGCTTGATAAGGGATACATTAGGCCAAGTGTATCACCTTGGGGTGCACTAATGTTATTCGTAAATAAGAAAGATGGTACTCGTAGATTTTGCACTAATTATAAGCAGTTGAACAGGTAACAATCAAGAACAAGTACCCATTACCAAGGATTGATGATTTTTTTGATTAGTTGAAGTGTGAAGAAATGTTCTCTAAGATCGATTTGAGATCAGGATACACATCAAGGAAGAGGATATCTACAAAACTGCATTCAGGACCAAGTATGGGCATTATGAGTTTGTTGTAGTTCCATTTAGTTTGACTAATGCCCAAACTACACTTATGTGTTTGATGAATAGTGTGTTGCGTCCTTATCTAGACAATTTTGTTATTGTATTCATTGATGATATCTTGATATACTCCAAGGATGAAGAAGAAAATGTCGAGCATTTAGCAGCAGTTTTGAGATTGCTAAGAGAGCATCAGTTGTATGCCAATTTTAGCAAGTGTGGATTCTTTCAGATAGAGGTGCATTACTTTGGAATTGTTGTTTCTAAGGAAGGCATAATAGTAGATCCAGAAAATATAAGGGCCATCATGGAGTGGGCATCTCCTAAGAATGTGGATGAGGTGAGATCATTCATGGGATTAGCAGGTTACTACAGGAGGTTCATTAAGAACTTCTCACACATTGCATATCCTATGACATCTTTGTAGAGGAAAGGTAAGAAGTTTGAATGTGTAGCTAGTTTTGAGCAGCTGAAACAGTTGTTGACCAATGATCTAGTCCTTAAGATAGTAGATCCAGATAAAGAGTTTGTCATAAGTGCATATGCTTACAAGAGAGGACTTCATGGAGTCCTCATGTAGGAAGGACAGGTGGTGTGCTATGAGTCCATGAAGTTGAATGGCCACGAGCAGAACTATGTGACTCATGATCTCGAGTTAGCAGCCATTATTCATGCCTTGAAATTGTGGAGGAATTATCTTCTTCACAAGAGATTTGTATTGATGAGCGATCACAGTGGGTTGAGATACTTGTTTGACTAGCCGAATCTAAATGTCAAGCAAGCTAGATGGTTGAATAACCTTAGTGAGTTTGACTTCGAGATTAGATACATTAAGGGAAGGGAGAACTGGGTTGTAGATGCTCTTAGCAGGAAGGTACATGTGAATCATATAGAATCTATGATTTATTATGGTCAAAATTACAGGATAGGATTTTACAGACAGGACAATGAGATGACAGGTATATGGAGATTATTCATAGGTTACAACAGAGTATAATTATAGGTACAAGTATAGGTATAGTTACATGTACAAGTTCAACTACAAGTACAGGCTACCAGGATGTAGACTATCATCTCATGACAGATGGTTTGGTGATATTTAGAGATGGGATCTATGTGCCAGATTGCAGTGAACTCAAGAAGCTTATCTTAAGGGAGTTTCATGTGAAGCCATAATCAGGTCACCTAGGATATCAGAAGACATTAACGGCAGTAATAAGTTCTACTATTAGTCGAATTTGAAGAAGGAAGTGGCGGAGTTCATGGCTAGATGTTTAGATTATCAACAGGTAAAGGTAGAATGTAAGAATACAAGTGGTATACTACAACCTATTCCAATTCCAAAATGGAAATAGGAGGTCATTTCCATGGATTTCATTATAGGTCTTCTGAGGAAAGTGAGGCAACATGATTCCATTATGGTCATGGTTGATAGGTTGATCAAGGTAGCTCACTTCATTCCAATGAAGACTACATATTCAACTAGTGAGGTGGCATAGGTTTTCATCAGGGAGATCATGAGATTACATGGTGTTCCAAAGAAGATCGTGTTATAAATGGATGTGAATTAAACTTCCAAGTTTTGGAAGGAACTAGTTACATGTTTGGGTACATATTTGGTCTTCGGTATAGCTTACCATCCACAGACATATGGACAGACAGAGAGGGTCAATAAGATCTTGGAGGATATGTTAAGACATGATGCAACAAAAAAGAAAATGGGAGGAGTATCTTCCATTGGTTGAGTTTGCATACAATAATGGTTATCAAGAGTTATTAAGGATAAGCCCCTTCCAGGCACTATATGGATGTAGTTGTAATACTCCCATCAACTGGAGTGATCCAGTGAATAGGGTACTTGGACCTGATATGTTGGTAGACATGGAGTAGGAAATGCAAGTTATAAAGAAGAATCTAAAGGCAATGTAGGATAGAAAAAAGAGTTATGCGTACCATCATAGGGCATTCAAGGAGTTTCAGGTTGGGGATCATGTCTATTTTCACATAAATCCCAATAAGAGCTCTTTTAGGATCAAATCATGGGCCAAGTTGGCACCAAAATATTGCATGCCTTTTGAGGTCCTGTTGATGCCATGAAAATCGCTGCAACAACATCAGGGGAAACCACCCAGTCCGGACCTTAAAGGCAGCTCCTTTTCCGTTTGGTGTGGTGGCTTCGACTGGAAATAATGGGACTAGTTTCCCAATAATTGGTAAATAGGATGGATAAGTGGTTGATTCTCTAATATATAATGATAATGGATGAATGATTTAATCTAAAAAGTAAAATTATAAACAACTATCCTATCCCAGGAAATTTCTGCTTTAGTGTAACGTTTGATGATCTTTATCTACAAACAGACATATAGATGACTCTATTGGTAAACAAAGACATTTATTCATATGATAATTACTTTGTTCAAGTAGTTGAACAAAGTAATCATGAAAACATTATTACACTATTTTTCATATATATCGTTGACCTAAATATGATTGAAAGAATAACACTCCTTAGACATTCAATAGTGATAAGTATCAGGACTGTTGCTAAAACACATACATATATCCAATGATAGCAAGATTAAATAAATGTTGATTCACATGAAAGAATGAAGCAAAAGCATAGATAATAGTACCATATGTTATTTGGATCACTCCCGATATCAATCGCATTCAAATTCCTTCTTCTAACTTAGAAACACTTCCATAACAAAACAATAGTGCATATTTCATCAAAGCTTTCTTTGTTAAAATTTAGAATATTGGCCTAGTCTTCATAAAAATATAGTAGAAGCACAATAGTGTGACTTACTGATTTGAGTTTATACAAAAACTGAGGATGCTTTCTAAAGACAATGAAAGGGTCTATAAATACTATCTAAGCTAACTAATTATGAAATAAAAATGCTATTAGGTGGTATAACTAAATCATGAGAATCTCCTCAAAATAGGCCTGTTTGTAGTCGGCAACATGATCCACTGTTTCGGATGATCTTCCTTTGGCTTGAGCTGGCAGATAGCAAGCATTGGTTGAAATTCTGGAGGGTGACTCGGACAAGAATGCAGTTGGGGTGAGTATGTGGCATCATGGATTTCGGGAATCATGTAACCGATTGCATCGGTTAAACATTTGAGTGCTGCCCTTTGACTGTATGGTTTACCTAAGAAAAACCAAAAGGCATCCCAACTTAAACTTTGGATGTCGGTGATTAATCTTCCGTTCTTCTCCAATTCTTGATTGCATGTTTGTTCCAATGCTTTGGCTGACGAAAATTTACCTGGAGTGCACTGTGAAATCAAGTTAGACAAATAAAGAGTATCATTGATTAACTCAATTAAATTACTGGTTGATAATCTGCATCTTGAGGTTTCTCTTTCTGCTTTCATCAATTGTGACTGCCTTTCTAGGAAAAGGATTTCTTTGTGTGACTCTAGAATTTTAGGTAGATTTACGGCTTGCCCTTCATTGGTTTATTGCCAAGCAAGAAAGTTGGTTAAAGTCTCATCGGCTTGTTCCAAATCTTGCCTGGCATCGACTGATTTGTCAATTATTGATGAAGTAATCTCACAGAGGGGCTCAACCAGGGAAATATTATGACATAGCAATTTTAGTTGTTTAATCAATGCTTTATTGATTTGGAGAGCTTCGGACCTGAAGTCTACTAGTTGAGGAAGCCTCTTGAACTTTTCTACTTGGTGTGACAGTTGAGCAATTTGCTCATCTTTTGTCTTACTCATTTGTTCATTCATTGTTTTCAACTTGGCCAATGCTTAGGATAATTCTTTTTGTTTCTGTACTGTGCTTTGGTCTATCCTCTGCTTTTCTTTAAGCAATTGCTCATTTAATTGGTTGTTCATCTGCTACTGTGTTGATAGTTGCTTTTCTAACTATTCTATTTTTTGTTGTCTTTCAGATACCTGTGACTGTAATGAAACAATTGTTTGGTCTTTTCCTTAAGTAGATTGCTTACTTCTGATGCTTTATCCATAGTAGCTACCGAATAGGCTCCAGCATACTGAGAAAGTTTTGTGAGGTCATAGAAAGGATTGAATTCTTCTTTCCATACCACATTAGCCATCTCTGTTTGTGCTGGTAAAAGGGAAGATTGATCAAGTCTTCTCCTTTTCCTTTGTCTTTTTACTACAGCCCTATGTTTGGGACTGTGAAAGACATCTAATGGTGGTATGTCTTCTATTTGCAAAAAAAATTGATCGGATGAATCCTTAGGAATTATTTCTACATCTTTGTTGGTGGGTAGGCCGCTAGTTCCTTCAATTAGAACCGTAGTTGTCACTGTCTCCTGATCAACTGTTACTTGAGATGTGCTGAAACCTTGTGAACTTTCAAGATTGCTTATAATGGAATCAAATTGTTGCCATTCTTTAAGGAGTTTGGGATCAATATGAGTATCTATATCGATATGTTCACTGTCTTGTTCCTTTTCTTTTTCATGTTCTTTCTCCTATTCTTTCTTCTATTCTGGCTCTTTTCCTTTCTCAGGAAACTTCTCCATAGCAGGAGGTTTGTCAACAATTTGCTATTCAGGCTCGCTTGACTGGGTTGTTGGGGTAGTAGCTAATAAGTCCAGAGGCAGAGTTTGAAACCTCTGTTCTCTGAGCCTATTGAATTCTACCAGCCCTTCATATTTATATCTCATTTTGGCCCATTTTTTTACCTGAAATAATGATTCTGCTGAAGAAAACGGGTCATCAAATTCATCTTTTTCATGATCAAACTTTGTGAGTTTGGCTTGTTCAAGAAAATTATAGGAAACTTTCCTTGGATCGTATTGCCTATTAGGAATGGTTGCAATATTGAGCATGTTTATTTTTCCTGCCTCCTTTTCTGCATGTTTGTAATCATGTAGAGTGTAAACACCGCATCTCAAAGGAAATGTAGGCCACGCCTGTTTTTTAGAATTCCTAAGAGTTTTGGATGTTCCTGCTGTTGTTATCTGGTAGGCCAATTCTCGACCTAACAGCTTATCAGGTACAGACAGAGGAAGGACATGGGGTCTTGCAAGGCTACCATAAACCCTTATATATGTGAACTTGTCTTCCCCGAACCAATTCCCTACAGCATTCAAGTCAATCCCTGCTTCCTCTGAAATCCTTGGGGCGGGCTTATCAAAAATGGCATAATAGATAGGTAACATGAAACCATTACAAATTTGGTACAAGTGGTCTTTATAGTGCGCCTTTCATAACATTTGATGATAAATGTGGATTGACTTAGGGTCCTGGGAAGTCCATCTCCACCCGAGTACCGGATATTCAGAATTAAAGCAAAGAATATCCATAATATAAGTACTGTAATAAAAAGGGGGAATGGTCCTGGTGGTTTTGCGTGAATTTGATCTAAATTCAAGAATTGAAGTGGCTAATTTATCAGACAATATGTTTTCCCAATCCATCACATAACTATTGACCATTGCTTCCATTAAATGAACCATTTCAATAGTGAACTTTGTAGAGTCATGCATTCCCCACATTCTACACATCATTGCCCAAGCATAATAGTAAGGAGATGACAATGATTCCATAGAGTACTTACCCGATGATTCATGTTTGTGCTTTGTGGAATTCTGTCTCCACTGCTTAATTGGGGCTGATTCAGTCTCGTTCTCCTCTGCGAACTTTTGAAGGAAGGCTTTGTGGTATTTCCTTTCAAGTTCGGGCAAGTGATACATCTTCCTTAAGTCATCAGGCTGAAATGAGCCAAAAATCCTTCCGTCAACTGTGCAAAATGTTCTATTTGAAACTGGAATTTCTTCTACCACCCATCTCACTACATCAGTGTATGGAAGAATTTTCTCACGTGTTGCTATCCTATGCAAATATGAATCGGCTAAATCTTTAAGGGAAGCTTCTGATTTATTAGTTGAGTCTGCAGTAGCTTCTTCCGATACTTCCTCAGGCTCCTCTGCTTCAATTAAATTGTAGATGCTTTGCCAACTAGTATTTCCAAGGCTGAGACATGTAGTGTTTGAGATTAAAACTTTTTTACTTGGTCCTAGATCATTGGTTGGCTGCACTATTGCTGTAGGAGCCGCTGCTGCTATGGATTTCTTGGATTTCTTTCCCATTTGTTTCAAATTCGTTATTTCGGCGGAGTTCTGCACAAGGAATGAAACCAACGTGATACAGAGAATAGCTAGTATGAACCAATATGAAAGAATTATGTCGATTAGCGGATAATAAAGGATTATAGTGAAACTGCCGCAGATACAATATAAAGGAAAATCTCACCATAACTGCTTCATTAATTAGCCATTTAACCTGTCAATCATGGTAAAGGAGTGTTTAAATACCCATTGTATTGTTTATATGATGAATGATCCATTCAAGTGTGGCTTAGATTCTTTGGCGGATAATCAGAAGTAAATCACAATCGGCGATTGGTAATGTGAATAGAAAGGCTTCAATATTTGTCCAAAATATCTTTCGATTGCCGAAAGGTGATACAACGCATGCAAGCCTTTTAATTACGTTTTCGAAACACGCGCCTTGATTTAACGCATCGCAATCGGAGATGGATTTGGGTCTTATTACTTATGCTATTGTAACTTCGCCAATCGCCGATTGCGATATGCCTTATTGCATCGGAGGATTTGAATGTGCCATTAAACATGCATTGGGTTGTTAACCCCGATTGCTGATGGCGATATCGCATCGGAGAAATGAGGGAGGGTATTTCATTATATTTTATGATTTTCCTTTCCCGATATCTAATATTTGTTTGCTTTTTGGATCAGAGTAAGTCAATGGGTCTTTATATATGTTTTCCTTATCATTGCAATATGCGATCTTGCGATCGCTTTATCGCAATAACAAAGAACTTTATATTTATTTACAAGACCGACTTTATTTCTATTCAAAAAGGTTTATTTTAAAATATATCATTTCCATTGAACCTTTTGATGAGGGTTTTTCTAATGATGGGTTAATACCAATTTATTCACACATCTAAGTTTAGAAGGGACCCATTTCATATTATGAATTTTTTAAGTAAAATTTTATGAAATGGGGGGTTGTTGTACAGCACAACAATTGGCGATTCACTGGGAGAAACAGTTATCTCTGAGAAATTAATTAAAATACTTAAACTTTCTTAATCTGGAAATCTCATCTAATAGAAGAATTCTAATATAACTAGGTAATCATAAATCCTGAATATAATAATAACTATTTCTGCTATTTTCTTCTCTTGTTAAAATTAAATACATTCTAAGTTTTAAATTAGCCTTAATTGGTTGATAATGATAAAATAAAAGACTTTTCCAACTTAGCTTTATAATGACTCCTTTGTCATAGTTAGAACCTCTGCTGCCAGCAAATGTCTATAGTCTCGATAGGAATACCTTTTAACCATTTGATCATTCATTATTCCATCCATTTCAGAGTATAATAAAAAATAATGAATTCAAAAATATGTCTCCATATTTTGTATTACTTTTCCTTTTTCCTTATTTTGTAAGATAAAAATCCATTGTCCTGGTTTGGTGGCCAGCTGTTTAGACAATGCCATTCACTGGTTGTAATTTAACTGAACAAGCTGGCTCATGATGAGACCCCTTGTCTTATAATTATAAGCCATTACCCTGTTTTGGTATGTAGTATTGGTAATGTCAGTTGAACTATTCCCTCTTATTGGTATTGGTATTGGTAATGGTAAGTAGGCTTGTAATAAGACCTCTTATCTTTTATATCATACATATTTTAGAATTACACTCTGAGTAATTATAAACTTTGATGAATGGGATGAACAATTTTCTCCTTAAGAGAACATGGATGACAGGGTAAGAGTTGAAGATGCTAAGATTGAATCAGTTTCTATTTTGTATTGATAACCATTTTTAGGCTACTTGAAAACATTAAAATGATTTACAGTACTTCTAAATCTTGAGAAGATTTCACAAAAATAAAATGGGGTTTTCAGAATCTAAATATACCTAATTCCATAGAAATTTTCCTTTCGTTTAAGGCTTCCATTTCTCAAAAGTAAATACCAAAACTATTTCTTTTGAGTAACTTTTCAATATAGCAAAAACCAATGGGAGGCTTCATACAACTTTATTTTCCTAAGATTCTAAAAAATAAACTATGTACACAAATTTGCTGAAAATTGAATATTTACAAGGGAGAAGGGGTTACCTCCTTAATTGAAGAATTTTTTCAAGATAAGGCCGTTAACAGGAAGAGAATCTCTCTTTCCTGATAGATCTTGCAATATGAATGTGGAAGGGCCTATTTTTTTGCTGATTTGAAATGGTCCAAGCCACATTTTCTGGAACTTAGTGTGTTTCCCTTTATCTTCATGGGCTTTGTCCCATTTCAAAACTAGATCACTAACTTGTAATTGTTTTGAATTGGTCGAAGTTGTATTGAACGATGACTTGATAATTTGTTGATGTTTTGCATGTATGATTCTGGCTTTTTCCATTTCTTCTTCTAATTTCAAGATTTGATCATGTCTTAATTGAATAGAAGATGAGGGAAGTTCTTCAATAAACTACACTAAAGCTAGGGATGGAAGTAGTAAATTTGATGGTATGATAGTTTCCTTTCCATATACTAGATTAAATGGAGAAGTGCCTATGGAGGCCTTCTGTGTTATTCCGTCAGCCCATAGTGCAAATATCAAAGATTTATGCCAGTTTTTATGATTCTTCTTAATAGTCCTCTTAATAATTTTGATCAGATTTTTATTGGTGGATTCTGCCAAACCATTACCTTGAGGGTAGTAATTGTTGGAAATAATACTGAGAGGGGGGGGTGAATCAGTATTATCACATCAATAAAACTTTTTCATTTCCATATTCAGATTCATATATGCTACTTCCATAACTTCTTATGATTCAGTTAGTTGATCCTTAATGAGTGCATTAGAATATTATCAACCATATTAACAGTAAACAGGTGCAGTAAAATAGAACAGATCATCACACATAAGTCACACACATGAACACCATGATATAAGGTGGAAACCCAATGTGGGAGAAAACCACCTGGTGCAAGTCATCTCAATCTTCTTCTTAATAAGAAAATCCTTTTACAATATTTATGTACTGGTGCAGTCTTATACCAGTACGCAGGCTTCTACCTGCAGAGAGCTACAACTCTCTCTCATTCTCCAGTCTCTCCTGGAAGGGAGCTACAACCCCCATAGTTCTTGTACTAGCCGATCCATTTACTAGTACGTAGGCTGCTACCTGCTACAATGCTCCAAAGTTTTCAACTGCTACTGGAAGGGAGCTACCACCCCCTTAGCTTTTGTACTAGCTAAGATACTAGTATGTAGGCGCCGGCCTACAATCTTCTCTCCTCCAGGTACCACGTTTCATGCATTTTCATACTGGATACTCCTGAAGCACAACACAGAATCTGAAAGGCCACATTTCATCCAATTTTCATACTGGTCCCATTAATATCATTGAAGCACATAATCAATCAATCTTCTGAATCACCCAAACACCAGATCAATACATATACAAGGATAATATATGTGTTAGCACCCAGATCTAGTCCATCAGATCACATAAATATGAGTCATTATGATCCTGATCCAATATTAGTTCTCATCCATCAATACTGAAGCTAAACATAATCAACCAAACAGGATATGCAGAATACTGACACCTTTAAACTGTCATCAGAACCCATCAACAACCAGAACCACCTGTGACTTCAAATATCATAGCTCAAATTGTATACGCTACTACAATGAACCAAACCTGCATATATACGCGCTTACACCAAAGCCAACCCACGTACAGATCTATAAATATTCAAACATGACTTGCAGCGATTTCAAACTTAAGTTATACCCAGTTCAGATCATTCAATATACAGATCTAGAATAAGCATAATCAAATATATAGAGACAGTTCATTTCAAACCATTTGATCCTGATCTATCCTTAGATCTTGTTCTCCATCAACCGGTGAGATCCCTCTTTAGCTCAGATCCAGATCTGTACCATAACCCAATTACAGTATTCCAGATCTAGCACTTTATCAGATATTCAGATAATTCAGATGATGCATTGCCAAATGATCTCCTTCCTCTTTTATAGTCTTAGGCCTTTCACAATACCACGGTCCAAAACCATAATAACACAATACCACGGACCCAATACTTGGGATCAACACTTTTGAATGCAATACCACTGGCCAAAACCATAGGATCAAAAACTGTCGGACTAATACCATGAACCAATCATGAAAGTGCGTGAGATCAACACTTTTGGAAGCAATACCACGGACCAAAACCATAGGATGAAAAACTGTCGGACTAATACCATGAACGAACCATGAAAGTGCGTGAGATCAACACTTTTGGATGCAATACCACGGGCCAAAACCATAGGATCAAAAACTGTCGAACTAATACCATGAACCAACCATGAAAGTGCGTGAACTTTTCTCTTGCATGAAGGGAGCTTTTCTCTGCATGAAAGTGCGTAAACTTTTCTCTACATGAAATAAACTTTTCTCTGCATAAAAGTGCGTGAACATTTCTCTACATGAAATAAAATCTTCTCTGCATAAAAGTGCGTGAACGTTTCTCTACATGAAATAAACTTTTCTCTGCATAAAAGTGCGTGAACTTTTCTCTACATGGAATAAACTTTTCTCTGCATAAAAGTGCGTGAACTTTTCTCTACATGGAATAAACTTTTCTCTGCATAAAAGTGCGTGTGTGAACTTTTCTCTACATGGAATAAACTTTTCTCTGCATAAAAGTGCGTGAACTTTTCTCTACGTGGAATAAACTTTCTCTGCATAAAAGTGCGTGAACTTTTCTCTACATGAAATAAACTTTTCTCTGTATAAAAGTGCGTGAACTTTTCTCTACATGAAGGAAACTTTGTTGCACTATAATTTATCAAATAAATTTGCTGCACTATAATTTATCATTTGTGTGATTTTCCATCAAGGACAACACTTGTCTCATAATGCCAACAATCTCCCCCTTTGGACTTGTCATACTGAGAATTGTCATCTGCTATCTCTTCCGTAGATTCATCTAGATATATATAAGTGAGTTGATCTTCTATGAGTTGTTTGCCATCAAGTACAACACATGCATCATAATGCCAACAATCTCCCCCTTTGGACTTGATGGCAACAATAGCAAATCACTCTCCCCCTTTGACATCAAGGGCAAAGGGCGAACCAAGATATTCTCTTTCCTAGAAAGGCATTCCGGTGTTCATACTCCCCCTGACTACCTGTTGAAATCTCTAAATGAGCTCCCCCTTTGTATATGCCAAGGTGTACCAATCTGTTCATGCTACATGCTAAAAGCTCTGCTCTTTCTGAATTGTGCTGTTCATGCCCCCCCTGACTGTAGGAAAGATCTGCAAAATATGTTCTTCAAGAAGAACCAAGACTTATACATCATGAAAGACCTTCCTATCACCAAAAGACTCAATACATACATCCATCACCCAACCAAGTGAGGATACATCAGAAATATGACAACCAAATACATTACATCTTCATCCCAGGCATAGTGGGGAAACCAAACATAGGCTGTTACATGACCTTGATATGACTGAAATATTTCATCAAATGACTACAATAGATAGAGACACACTATTACATCATGAGTCTTGATATGACCTTTACATCGAATGATATACATGACATTTATAACAGAGACCAAACACCTAAATAAGATCATGATAAACATCAGCAACGACACTGAATGATCTGCTCCATAGCATCTGTCACCAGCAACTTGCATGAATCATCAAGGTATGTCCATATCAACTCATCCTTTTGAATAGAATTCTGTATATACAGAATCATTCTATCATATGTGAGAAACACCATAGCCATCCAGATCTGCATGGACCAAGTATCATCAATTGGGAATATCAATCAACATATGTACGAAACAACCTATCATCATATAGGTAAGAACTCATCATCATCAAGTCTCCAACAATGCAACTTTGAATAATCATCCATGTATCCAGCCAACAATCCTCATCCATATATGTGCCAAGAACAATAGGAATCCTGCATCATAACTGTAATATATGATCTTTATGCATATGACGACAATAGCATATGAGTGACTCATCATCAAGTAAAGAAGATGAGAATTCAAGCTATGTACTTCTCCTTATCCTTATGAAGATCACCATGTAAGCACCATTAGAGAATCAACCACAAATCTGATCTAAATATCAACTATGTAACCCCAAGAATCATCTGAACAACTCATAACCATATCATAGCAAGATGAATCATTTATCCATATAAGCATCATCACCAAGGACTATTAACCATAATGCCAACAATGCATTAAGAGCATATGCTCCCCCTAAACCTGTGCCATCTGTCAGATCTGATCATGCATATTGATAAGAAGTATCAAGACATCAGCAATATCAAGTTAGAACCAAAATACTTCTAACCATCATATCCACACATCATTAGCAAAATGCAACCATTATCAATTAGAGAAAAACTGATCCTTTTCTTGAATTTGTCCACACTGCCTTTCTTCAAACAATCATATACGCGACTGTGCAGTAACAAATTCGCGTATATATGCAACTTCCCTTTAACAAGCTTGCGTAGGAGATTGAAGTTTTACACTTTCGGCTCCCTCTGTTATGTTTGTATAATGCGTTGTGCCGCCACTTTCTGACTGAACTTCCTTTTTCTTCCATATCTTCAAGTGTGATGATGTTTTCTCCTTTTGGTGTGATGTCCGTGCTTTGTTCCTGCATTTCTTTGCTATATGTCCAAGCTTGTTACATGCATAACATCTTACATGTTTCATATTCCTTTTGTAGCAATCAACAGCTTTGTGACCAAACATATTGCAAGCAAAGCAATATCCATTAAAGTACCTTGACTGAGATGATGTGTTTGTTTGATGATCTTGAACCCTTCTTCTTCTACATCTGGCTGCAACATGTCCAAGGTT
Organism: Pinus tabuliformis; assembly: GCA_031772625.1. Lineage (NCBI taxonomy): Eukaryota > Viridiplantae > Streptophyta > Pinopsida > Pinales > Pinaceae > Pinus > Pinus tabuliformis. The sequence goes on along the minus strand of CM062814.1, from coordinate 424,047,085 downwards.
ATGACATACATAACATTCAACATTATTCATAGGAGGAGTAAAAGATTTTCTTTGAAGAATTTCTTTCCTTGGTTGATGATGAGATTGACCTTTCATCTCTCTTATCTCCTTGTTGATCGTTTTAGATTTCTCTTTAGAGTTCCTTGCCTCACCTTGTGAACTAGATTCACCTTCAACAGATTCATGAAAGCCAAGACCAATTTTGATAGCAGGAGATCTTTGACTATTAAGAATATCATCCAAGACTTTAGTACTATCTTGAAAACATAAGAGCTTATCCTTTTCTTCTAATTTACTTTTCAAGATATTTACCTCAACCTGAAGTTGTTCTTCTTTTTCTAGATATTTCTTCTTCATGTCTTCTTCAGCTTTCCTTTCTTCTTCCAACTGATGCTTTAGCTTGAGAATCTCCTTTTCTTGTTCTTCATTCAGATCCTGTTGCATTTGACAAATTCTGAAGGCACATTCTAGCTGAGATTTTAAGCTGATAACTTCGTTTCCCTGTTTTTCAATATCTTGGACTAGATCTTTATTTTGCTTCTTTGATTCTTCAAGATCTTCCTTTAGAGAGCGGATTGTGGCTTCAAGACTTTCATAGTAACTAGATCTATCTCTGAGTTTCTTGATGGTTGTGTTCTTTTCATTGACTTCATTTCTTAGAGATGTTGCTTCAACCTGCAACTTTTGATATTTCTCCTTGAATAACTCTCGTTGAGCCTTTTGTCTAGTAACAGCTTCTTTGAGGGCACCACTCTTTATGTTCAGAAGTCTTTCTTGTTCACTAATTTTGTTTGTCAACCTGTTAAATTCTGCTTCTATTTGATATCCTTCTTCCTCACCCATAAGAGCACATTCAGTTGTTTCGTTATCACTTCCATCTTTTCCAAATGGATAGATAGCTGGAACATCAGAGGATAGCAAATTCATACCTGATAGTTCATCTTCATTCTGAAATGATTCCGAATCTGAATCTGAATCTGAATCTGAAGAGCTTCTTATACCTAATCCCCAATCGATTCTCCCACTGTCATAGTTCTTCTGAGATGTCTTCTTCTTCTTATGAGATTTCTTCTTAAGCTTCTTTCCCATTGTTCCACGGATCTCCTTCAAGCGATCAAGCTTCTACCAAAGGACCTGCTCTGATACCAATTGTTGGAAATAATACTGAGAGGGGGGGGTGAATCAGTATTATCACATCAATAAAACTTTTTCATTTCCATATTCAGATTCATATATGCTACTTCCACAACTTCTTATGATTCAGTTAGTTGATCCTTAATGAGTGCATTAGAATATTATCAACCATATTAACAGTAAATAGGTGCAGTAAAATAGAACAGATCATCACACATAAGTCACACACATGAACACCATGATATAAGGTGGAAACCCAATGTGGGAGAAAACCACCTGCTGCAAGTCATCTCAATCTTCTTCTTAATAAGAAAATCCTTTTACAATATTTATGTACTGGTGCAGTCTTATACCAGTACGCAGGCTTCTACCTGCAGAGAGCTACAACTCTCTCTCGTTCTCCAGTCTCTCCTGGAAGGGAGCTACAACCCCCATAGTTCTTGTACTAGCCGATCCATTTACTAGTACACAGGCTGCTACCTGCTACAATGCTCCAAAGTTTTCAACTGCTACTGGAAGGGAGCTACCACCCCCTTAGCTCTTATACTAGCTAAGATACTAGTACGTAGGCCCTGGCCTACAATCTTCTCTCCTCCAGGTACCACGTTTCATGCATTTTCATACTGGATACTCCTGAAGCACAACACATAATCTGAAAGGCCACATTTCATCCAATTTTCATACTGGTCCCATTAATATCATTGAAGCACATAATCAATCAATCTTCTGAATCACCCAAACACCAGATAAATACATATGCAAGGATAATATATGTGTTAGCACCCAAATCTAGTCCATCAGATCACATAAATATGAGTCATTATGATCCTGATCCAATATTAGTTCTCATCCATCAATACTGAAGCTAAACATAATCAACCAAATAGGATATGAAGAATACTGACACCTTTAAACTGTCATCAGAACCCATCAACAACCAGAACCACCTGTGACTTCAAATATCATAGCTCAAATTGTATACGCTACTACAATGAACCAAACTTGCATATATACGCACTTACACCAAAGCCAACCCATGTACTATTCAAACATGACTTGCAGCGATTTCAAACTTAAGTTATACCCAGTTTAGATCATTCAATATACAAATCTAGAATAAGCATAATCAAATATATAGAGATAGTTCATTTCAAACCATTTGATCCCGATCTATCCTTAGATCTTGTTCTCCATCAACCGGTGAGATCCCTCTTTAGCTCAGATCCAGATCTGCACCCTAACCCAATCACAGTATTCCAGATCTAGCACTTTATCAGATATTCAGATAATTCAGATGATGCATTGCCAATTGATCTCCTTCCTCTTTTATAGTCTTAGGCCTTTCACAATACCACGGTCCAAAACCATAATAACACAATACCACGGACCCAATACTTGGGATCAACACTTTTGAATGCAATACCACCGGCCAAAACCATAGGATCAAAAACTGTCGGACTAATACCATGAACCAATCATGAAAGTGCGTGAGATCAACACTTTTGGAAGCAATACCACGGACCAAAACCATAGGATCAAAAACTGTCAGACTAATACCATGAACCAACCATGAAAGTGTGTGAGATCAACACTTTTGGATGCAATACCACGAGCCAAAACCATAGGATCAAAAACTGTCGAACTAATACCATGAACCAACCATGAAAGTGCGTGAACTTTTCTCTTGCATGAAGGGAACTTTTCTCTGCATGAAAGTGCGTAAACTTTTCTCTACATGAAATAAACTTTTCTCTGCATAAAAGTGCGTGAACATTTCTCTACATGAAATAAACTCTTCTCTGCATAAAAGTGCGTGAACTTTTCTCTACATGAAATAAACTTTTCTCTGCATAAAAGTGCATGAACTTTTCTCTACATGGAATAAAATTTTCTCTGCATAAAAGTGCGTGAACTTTTCTCTACATGGAATAAACTTTTCTCTGCATAAAAGTGCGAGAACTTTTCTCTACATGGAATAAACTTTTCTCTGCATAAAAGTGCGTGAACTTTTCTCTACATGGAATAAACTTTTCTCTGTATAAAAGTGCGTGAACTTTTCTCTACATGAAGGAAACTTTGTTGCACTATAATTTATCAAATAAATTTGCTGCACTATAATTTATCATTTGTGTGATTTGCCATCAAGGACAACACTTGTCTCATAATGCCAACAATCTCCCCCTTTGGACTTGTCATACTGAGAATTGTCATCTGCTATCTCTTCCGTAGATTCATCTAGATATATATAAGTGAGTTGATCTTCTATGAGTTGTTTGCCATCAAGTACAACACATGCATCATAATGCCAACAGTAATTTGTAGAATACTTCAATTTAAATCCCCTTTTAATGGCAAACTCAAATATAGAATTTCCAGAGATATAATATGCATTATCAAAAACAAGAGCGTTTGGGACACCAAACCTGGTAATAATGAAATGATCTATGAATTCCATGATTGCCTCAGAGTTTGCTATCTTCAAAGGAATTGATCCAACCCACTTAGTGAAGTAATCAGTGGCGATAAGGATATACTTATGCTGTTTGGATGAATGTGGAGTGATTTCCCCAATGATGTCCAATCCCCATTGCTCAAAAGGTTGTTCAATGTTCACTGGTTGCAAAGGGAAAGCTGGCTTTCTTTGTCTTCCACTAGTGCTTTGACAACTTTAGCATTTTCTTACATATTCATGAGTATCTCTGAACAGGGTGGGCCAATAATATCCAGCATGAATAATTTTGTGAGTTGTTGTATTAGCTCCAAAATGTCCTCCTGTTGGTCCATCATGTACCTCCTGCAAAACCTTTTGTGCTTCAGGTTTTTCTAAATATCTTAATAAAATTGAATCATAATTTTGCCTAAACAATATATCATTCACAATTATGAAGTTTTTCGCTTTCAATCTAATGGCACATTTGTTTTTATAGGAAATATTAGAAGGAGCATATCCATTTTTTAAATAGAAAATCAGATCTGCATATTGCGATTCAGGATCTGTGATACTTATCTAATTGATTTCTTCAGTATCTTCTGTACCTTCAGGTTCTTGAATATTGGATGCTCCTGCTAACAACCTGCAAAAACTTTGGCCTTTGACAATCTTTGCTGGCTTGATTTCTAAGTCATATTATTGTAATGTTGTGATCAAATTTGCTCTATTTTCTCCTAATTCCCTTTGAACTAGTAATTCTCTTACTGCTGAAAAAGGAACTATAACTTTTGTGTGAGCTTTTAAGAGAAAGGGTTTGTAGTGTTTAATGGCTTTGTACACAGCAAAGGCTTGTTTTTCAACTTCCGAGTAATTAAGTTCAGCACCTTGAAGATTTGATCTGTAAAATGAGATTGGTGCTTCCAAGTTTTGATCATTAATCTGAGTTAGCACTACTGCATAAGACGAAGCAGATGCGAGGGTATATAGCATGAAATGACTTGAAAAATTGGGAGTGCTTAAAGCAGGGGCATTAATGATTGATTGTTTGATAGAATCAAATGCCTCTTTCTCTACAGGTCCCCATTTAAACACCGAATTTTTCTTGATCATCGTTTGCAATGGTAAAATAATCTGGGAATAATCTGGAACAAATCTTTTAACAAAGTTAACTTGACCCAAACATGACTGCATGGATTTTTTATTATGAGGGAATGGAATATCAGAAATCTCTTTAATTCTATCTAGATCAATATAAATACCATCCTTTGAAACAATGAAGCCCAGAAGATTTCCTTGATTAAGAGCAAAAAAGGACTTCTTTGGATTAAGCGAGATACCATACCTCCTACAACGTTCAAAGATTTGTTTCAAATCATGTAAATGATTAGATCTTTTCTTGGAAAATATAGTAATATCATCTAAATAGACTACTACTGATTTATTGTTCAATCCTTTAAATGCTATGTCCATTTCTCTCTGGAATGTAGCTCCAGCATTGATAAGTCCAAAAGGCATTTTTTGGTAAGCATAAATTCCCCACTTAGTTCTGAAGGTAGTTTTAAGCCTGTCATCAGGATGGACCAAAATTTGGTTATATCTTGAAAAACCATCTAAAAAGCACATTAACTCAGAACCAGCTACCGAATGGAGTGTTTGCTCCATGGTAGGTAAAGGGAAGTTATCCTTTTGGCTTGCCTTGTTAAGATTTCTGAAATCGATTCAAATCCTAATGTCACCATTTTTCTTTCTTACTGGCACCATATTGGACACCCAATTTGAATGTTTGACAGGAAAAATTATCTTAGCCTTCAAGAGTTTATTTAGTTCAGCCTTTATTTGACTCTCTAGGTTAGGATGAATCTTCCTTAACTTCTGTTGCACTAGCTTTTGTTCGGAAAGCATTGGAATAGTATGCTAAATGATCGATGCATCGTATGTTTTCAAATCATCATATTTCCAAGCGAAGACATATTTATTTTTCCGCAACAATCTAATGAATGTGTTCTTTCTTCTGAAAAAAGTCCTAATCCCAAATTGATGTTTTGAGGATTTTCCTCAGTACCTAGGTTTATCAATTCAAATCGTAAAGTCGAACTCTAAAGCTTTGAATTGGTCACCTATTTAAACCTGTCTTTAATATCATAAAGATCTTCAAGCTTGACCACTGGTTTAGGTATTGAGTTTTCTTCTTGATTTTCCTTCATTTGAAGGTCATGATCACTTTAATCAATGATTTGATCATCGTAGGACTTGTCAGAAGTCAAGAAATTTAAAATGTCTTCATCATGATTGAACACTCGCCAATTGGTGATATTATCGGGAATTGATGGTCTAAAAATTAACTCTACTGAAAATCTATCTGGGCTGTAATCTTCAGATGGAAGGAGTTTGGAAGCAACATTAGCTAGTAGGTCTGTTGCTGCATTTTGGGACCTAGGGATGGGAGAAATATTGAATGCTAAAAATTGAGATATGAGTTCTTGCAACAAAGACTGAGAGTGTTTGAGATGACTAGAAAGGCAATGAATTGTATTTGTAACTTGTTTTATAATGATTTCTGAATCACCGAACACTTTTAAATATTGAACTTTAAGACCAATTGCTTTGTAGAGTCCTTGAACTAAGGCCTCATATTCAGCTGTATTGTTTGTGCATTCAAATTCCAATCTGCATGATAACATCGTCTTTTCTCCCTCAGAACTAACTAAAATACATCCTGCTCCTTCACCTTCACTAGATTTAGACCCATCAAAGTATAGTGACCAAAATAAAGAATTATCAACAATTTTATTTACAGTTTGTTCAGTAATATTAACACATCTTAATCTATCTGTTTGTGAAAAAATTTCGATTTAAGATGTGAAATTATTAACTGAGAAAGGAGATGGTTGGGCAGTGAAATTGCCAAAGAATGATTCAGATGAGTAATTCCCTAAAATATAGTTATTGAATGCTATTGGTTGATTTTCTTGTTCAAATTCAGTAATATTATGGGTCATGTGTTTCTCCCGTTCGATCTTGATCTGATTTGGCTTTCCTTTATAAGGGAGCCACATATGGGACCAATCAGTGGAAATATAACCATGGAGTTTCTCAGACCAGTCTCTACTCAAAATCAAACCATAGAATTCAGGTATATCGGCGATTAAAATATCAATTCTATGAACCACTCTTGGATCAGCTGATAATCTGATAGTCACTGAGTTGATTTCCCCTAAAACCTGGACCTTAGTTCTATCCAACTATACAATATGAATTGCAGACTTTTGGGGTTCAATGTTCAGTTTTGAACAAACTGAAGCTGGCATTATATTAGAGGAAGCCCCTGAGTCAATCAAATAGTTGTGTAGATTTCTATTATAGATCTCATAGGTCAAAAGGAAAGGAGGAGTATGAGAATTTGATCTATCCCCAATTAAAACAGCATCAGTGGCTTCTACTCTAGTAGGAGGTGGTTGACCTGAGTCATTAGCAGCTTTGAACAATACAACATTAGGAAGAGGAGAAGAAGGTACAACATTTAACTCCTTAAGAAGTAGTTTATGTTGATGTTTGAGTTTACCAAGCTCAAACATAGTAATATTTTCCTTTGTCTTCTTCATGTCTTCGATAATATTGTAGTCCATAGAATCTATAACTACTAATGTCTTAGATGTTGAAGGTAGATTTGAAGATGATGGTTGATTTTGGGATGATATCGCTGCAGCTTTCTTTGTAGGAACCTTTTCTTTGGTAGTAGTGGTACCTGCATTCCTTTTCTTCGAAGTTGCCTAAACAGGTTCACGAGTACTCTTACTCCTGGTAGTCACAGGGAAAACTTCTTGTTCATTTTCTGTATCGGAGTTAGGTAAAATAAAGTCCCACATCCCATGGCATTCAACAGTCTCCTCTTCTTCAGGTTCCTCGGATGACAAGACTGTTTCATCCTCTTCTTCCTCTTCAGGATCTGAGTCTGCATTGGATATAGCATTTGGTGGTTTTGATTCAAGTTTCTTAAAATTTCTAAATGGCCTTTTTGTTAAAGTCTCAGCTACTTGCTTCTTGATTTCTACCATTTCATTTGACATAGTCTTGAGAACTTTTTGTAGACCCTCCACATCATATGGATCTTTAGGGGTTTTCTTCTTTGAATCATCCTTAAAAGAAACTTTTTTGGATTTTCTATCTTCAAGAGCAGCTTTCTTTTCTAAAGCAATAATGTGTTTCTCTACAGCAAGCGCTTCTTTCATGTTTTCAGCTAAAGTTGGTTTTGCACCTCTATCTACAGAAATATCTATATTTGAAGGTAGGGCTATTGTATACCATTCGCTTCTGATTTGCTCACTTGGTTTAGAGGTGGTTGGAATCTTATTCAAGAGTTTATTAAACCGTGAGTTGAACTCCTTTATAGGTTCTTTATATTCTATCCTAAGATTCGAGAGATCATTAATTAACGTTGCTAAAGATTTGTCATCGCCATACTTAGTCTGAAACTGTTCTTGAAAAATGTTCCAACTAGTAATGGATCCAGAAGGCAAGGAAAAATACCAAGACCCAGCTGATTGTTGTAAGGTATAAGGGAAAATCCTAATACAACGTCTTCCTCTGTCACTCCTTTTAAATTAACTGATAACATGAAATTGCTAATATGTTCGTCGGCTTGTATTCCTGCATCTGGATTAAATTTTGCCAACCATTTTTCAGGGTGTGCTGGCAATGGATGTAATGGTGCAGGCATAGTGACTACACCAAGATTGCTCCATGGATTCTGAGCCATTGTAAAGTTTATAGTAGATGATATTGCTGATGAAATTCCAGATGTTTGGGAAGGAGTTGATATTGAGGTTTGAGGTGGTGAAGTTCTTGATCCCTGTTGAACAACAATGTGTAATGGAGGAGTGGATGGTTGACTTGGCACTGGAGAAGATGAAATGGAGGATGATGATGAGAAAGTCTCACTGTCAGATCCTTCAATAGTTTTTTTTTCCCTTTTCCTTTTGGGTAAAGACAACTCAGTAGGTTCAATACCAAGCTTTCCGCTTTGAAGTCTGGTGAGAGGGTGAGGTGGATTGAATTGCGAAGTTTCACTACCTTGAGATACTTCAGATTTCTGTGGTGATATCAAAAAGCCTTGAAGTTTATGGATGAGAGACTGAACTTCAGGAGACTCAAGACTTAGTCGTTCTGAAGTATGATGGGTTTGAGCAGTGGTAGTTGACTCCTCTTCTTCTCGTTTGAATATTGGTGTTCCAGCATGCAAATGGAAGGTCTGAGGTGAGGTGGAGGGAGATTTAATCTCAGAATGGGTTATAGGTTTGGGTTGGCTCGCCATTCATAGTTCATGCCCTCCTTCTAGCGCCAAAAATGTTGATGCCTCGAAAATAATTGCAACAACATTTGGGAAAACCACCCAGTCCGGACCTTCAAGGCAGCTCCTTTTCCGTTCGGTGTGGTGGCTTTGACTGGAAATAATGGGACCTGTTTCCCAATAATTGGTAAATAGGATGGATAAGTGGTTGATTCTCTAATATATAATGATAATGGATGAATGATTTAATCTAAAAAGTAAAATTATAAACAACTATCCTATCCCAGGAAATGTATGCTTTAGTGTAACGTTTGATGATCTTTATCTACAAACAGGCATATAGATGACTCTATTGGTAAACAAAGACATTTATTCATATGATAATTACTTTGTTCAAGTAGTTGAAAAAAGTAATCATGAAAACATTATTACACTATTTTTCATATATATCATTGACATAAATATGATTGAAAGAATAACACTCCTTAGACATTCAATAGTGATAAGTATAAGGACTGTTGTTAAAACACATACATATATCCAATGCTAGCAATATTAAATAAATGCCGATTCACATGAAAGAATGAAGCAAGACCATCTAGATAATAGTACCATATGTTATTTGGATCACTCCCGATATCAATCGCATTCAGATTCCTTCTTCTAACTTAGAAACACTTCCATAACAAAGCAATAGTGCATATTTCATCAAAGCTTTCTTCGTTAAAATTCAAAATATTGGCCTAGTCTTCATAAAAATATATCAGAAGCACAATAGTGTGACTTACTGATTTGAGTTTATACAAAAACTGAGTACCATTTCTAAAGACAATGAAAGGGTCTATAAATACTATCTAAGCTATCTAATTATGAAATAAAAATGCTATTAGGTGGTATAACTAAATCATGAGAATCTCCTCGAAATAGGCCTATTTGTAGTCGACAGCATGATTCACTATTTTGGATGATCTTCCTTTGGCTTGAGCTGGCAGATAGCAAGCATTGGTTGCAATTCTGGAGGGTGACTCGGACAAGAATGCAGTTGGGTTGAGTATGTGGCATCATGGATTTCAGGAATCATGTAACCAATTTCATCGGTTAAACATTTGAGTGTTGTCCTTTGACTGTATGGTTTAACTAAGAAAAACCAAAAGGTATCCCAAGTTAAACTTTGGATGTCGGCGATTAATCTTCCGTTCTTCTCCAATTCTTGATTGCATGTTTGTTCCAATGCTTTGGCTGACGGAAATTTACCTGGAGTGCACTGTGAAATCAAGTTAGACAGATAAAGAGTATCATTGATTAACTCAATTAAATTACTGGTTGATAATCTGCATCTTGAGGTTTCTCTTCTTGCTTTCATCAATTGTGACTGCCATTCTAGGAAAAGGATTTCTTTGTGTGACTCTAGAATTTTAGGCAGATTTGGCGCTTGCCCTTTACTGGTTTCTTGCCAAGCAAGAAAGTTGGTTAAAGTCTCATCGGCCTATTCCAACTCTTACCTGGCATCGACTGATTTGTCAATTATTGATGAAGTAATCTCACAGAGGGGCTCAACCAGGGAAATATTATGACATAGCAATTTTAGTTATTTAATCAATTCTTTATTAATCTGGAGAGCTTCGGACCTGAAGTCTACTAGTTGAGGAAGACTCTTGAACTTTTCTACTTGGTGTGACAGTTGAGCGATTTGCTCATCTTTTGTCTTACTCATTTGTTCATTCATTGTTTTCAACTTGGCCAATGCTTCGAATAATTATTTTTGTTTCTGTACTGTGCTTTGGTCTATCCTCTACTTCTATTTGAGCAATTGCTCATTTAATTGGTTGTTCATCTGCTACTGTGTTGATAGTTGTTATTCTAACTGTTCTATTTTTTGTTTTTTTTTAGATACCTGTGACTATAATGAAACAATTGTTTGGTATTTTTCCTTAAGTAGATTGCTTACTTCCGATTCTTTATTCGTAGTAGCTGCCGAATAGGCTCCGGCATACTAAGAAAGTTTTGTGAGGTCTTCAGAAGTATTGAATTCTTCTTTCCATACCACATTAGCCATCTCTGTTTGTGCTGGTAAAAGGGAAGATTGATCAAGTCTTCTCCTTTTCCTTTGTCTTTTTACTACAGCCCTATGTTTGGGACTGTAAAGGCATCTAATGGTGGTATGTCTTCTATCTGCAAAACAATTTGATCAGATGGATCCTTAGGAATTATTTCTACATCTTTGCTGGTGGGTAGGCTGTTGGTTCCTTCAATTGGAACCATAGTTGTCGTTGTCTGCTAACCAAATGTTACTTGAGATGTGCTGAAACCTTGTGAACTTTCAGGATTGCTTATAATGGAATCAAATTGTTGCCATTCTTTAAGGAGTTTGGGATCAATCTGAGTATCTATCTCAATATGTTCACTGTCCTTTTCCTTTTATTTTTCATGTTCTTTCTCCTATTCTGGCTCTTTTCCTTTCTCAGGAATCTTCTCCATAGCAGGAGGTTTGTCAACAATTTTCTGTTCAGGTTCGATTGACTGGGTTGTTGGGGTAGTAGCTAATAAGTCCAGAGGCAGAGTTTGCAACCTCTGTTCTCTAAGCCTATTGAATTCTACCAGCCCTTCATCTTTATATCTCATTTTGGCCAATGTTTTTACCTGAAATAATGATTCTGCTGAAGAAAACATGTCATCAAATTCATCTTTTTCATGATCAAACTTTGTGAGTTTGGCTTGTTCAAGAACATTATAGGAAAATTTCCTTAGATCGTATTGCTTGTTAGGAATGGTTGCAAGATTGAGCATGTTTATTTTTCCTGCCTCATTCTCTGCATGTTTGTAATCATGTAGAGTGTAAACACCGCATCTCAAAGGAAATGTAGGCCATGCCTGTTTTTTAGAATTCCTAAGAGTTTTGGATGTTCGTGTTGTTATTATCTGGTAGGCAAATTCTCGACCTAACAGCTTATTAGGTACATACAGAGGAAGAACATGGGGTCTTGCAAGGCTACCATAAACCCGTATATATGTGAACTTGTCTTCCCTGAACCAATTCCCTAGAATAGTCAAGTCAATCCCTGCTTCCTCGGAAATCCTTGGGGCAGGCTTATAAAAAATGGCATAATAGATAGGCAACATGAAACCATTACAAATTTGGTACAAGTGGTCTTTATAGTGCACCTTCCATAACATCTGATGATAAATGTGGATTGGCTTAGGGTCTTGAGAAGTCCATCTCCACCTGAGTACCAGATATTCAGAACTAAAGCAAAGAATATCCATAATATAAGCACTGTAATAAAAAGGGGGAATGGTCCTGGTGGTTTTGCATGAATTTGATCTAAATTCAAGAATTGCAATGGCTAATTTATCAGACAATATGTTTGCCCAATCCATCACATAACTATTGACCGCTGCTTCCATTAAAGGAACCATTTCAATAGTGAACTTTGCAGAGTCATGCATTCCCCACATTCTACACATCATTGCCCCAGCATAACAGTAAGGAGATGAAAATGATTCCACAGAGTACTTACCCGATGATTCATGTTTGTGCTTTGCGGGATTCCGTCTCCACTGCTTAATTGGTGCCGATTCAGTCTTGTTCTCCTCTGCGAACTTTTCAAGGAAGGCTTTGTTGTATTTCTTTTCAGGTTCGGGTAAATGATACATCTTACTTAAGTCATCAGGCTGAAATGAGCCAAAAATCCTTCCGTCCACTGTGCAAAACGTTCTATTTGAAACTAGAATTTCTTCTACCACCCATCTCACTACATCAGTGTATGCAAGAATTTTCTCGCGTGCTGCTATCCTGCGCAAATATGAATCAGCTAAATCTTTAAGGGAAGCTTCTAATTTATTAGTTGAGTCTGCAATAGCTTCTTTTGATACTTTCTCAGGCTCCTCTGCTTCAATTAAATTGTAGATGCTTTTCCAACTAGTATTTCCAAGGCCGAGACACGTAGTGTCTAAGATTAAACCCTTTTTACATGGTCCTGGATCATTGGTTGGCTGCACTGTTGCTGTAGGAGCCGCTGCTTCTACGGATTTCTTGGATTTCTTTCCCATTTGTTTCAAATTCGTTATTTCAGCGGAGTTCTACACAAGGAATGAAACCAACATGATACAGAGAATAGCTAGTATGAACCAATATGAAAGAATTATGTCGATTAGCAGATAATAAAGGATTATAGTGAAACTGCCACAGATACAATCTAAAGGAAAATCTCGCCATAACTACTTCATTAATTAGCCATTTAACCTGTCAATCATGGTAAAGGAGTTTTTAAATACCCATTATATCGTTTATATGATGAATGATCCATTCAAGCGTGGCTTAGATTCTTTGGCGGATAATCAGAAGTAAATCGCAATCGGCGATTGGTAATGTGAATAGAAAGGCTTCAATATTTGTCCAAAATATCTTTTGATTACCAAAAGGTGATACAACGCATGCAAGCCTTTTAATTACGTTTTCGAAACATGCACCTTGATTTAACACATCACAATCGGAGATGGATTCGGGTCTTATTACTTATGCTATTTTAACTTCGCTGATCGCCGATTGCGATATGCCTTATCGCATTGGAGGATTTGAATGTGCCATTAAACATGCGTTGGGTTGTTACCCCTGATTGCCGATAGCAATATCACATCGGAGAAATGAGGGAGGGTCTTTCATTATACTTTATGACTTTCCTTTCCCGATACCCAATATTTGTTTGCTTTTCAGATCGGAGTAAGCCAATGGGTCTTTATATATGTTTTCCTTATCATTGCGATATGCGATCTTGCGATCGCTTTATCGCAATAACAAAGAACTTTATATTTATTTACAAGACTGACTTTATTTCTATTCAAAAAGGTTTCTTTTAAAATATATCATTTCCGTTGAACCTTTTGATGAGGGTTTTTCTAATGATGGGTTAGTACCAATTTATTCACATATCTAAGTTTAGAAGGGACCCATTTCATATTATGATTTTTTAAGTAAAATTTTATGAAATGGGGGGTTGGTTGTATAGCACAAAAGGTCCTTGAGAGGATTGGAATAATGACCTATCGACTTGCCCTACCTCCAACAATGAAAGTCCATGATGTTTTCCATGTTTCACTGCATAAAGTATATAAAGGATCTTGATCATGTTATTGATTGTTCTGTATTGCAAGTGTTGGCATTATGATTCAAGTGTTCTCCTTGATGACAACTCACTTAGAGGTATGATACAAGTGTTGTCCTTGATGGCAACTCGGATCATAGTGCAGCAGGTCAAGAGAGAGGTATACACAGGTTGACCGTGATGAAAGTGCGTATACACGCGGGTTAGCAGAGAAAAAGGTGTGTACATGTACACATGCAGGTTCATAAAAGGAAAGGCACATACATGTCGGAAACCATGGTTTTGGTCCGTGGTATTTGGTCCATGGTAGTTTGGTATTGGTCCATGGTATTTGGTCCAAAGTGTCGACCCCTGGTATTGGGTCCAAGGTATTGGTTCTACATGGTTTTGGACCATGGTATTGAGATAAGCCTAAACCTATATAAGGAGAAGATCATTAGGCCAAGAGGAGAATGTCTGGAAGTGATGAAGATGTGATAAAGTGTGAGATCCAGATGCTGGTTATGGGTTGGTGATGCCTTGATTGATCTGAACCAAGGATGCACCCATGTGGAGGAGGATGAACGATGGATCGGGATCTTAAGGCATGGAATGTTTATCATTATATATGGTTTGATTATGGATAGACTAGATCTATTGACGCATGTTTTATTGTATGAAGTTATGATCTGGGTATGACTGATTTCAAGAGCAGTTGCAAAGTTATGAGTAAATATTTGCAGATCTGTACGCGGGTTGGCTTTGGTAAAAGCATGTATGTACGCCAGTTTGGTTCATCATAGTTGCGTATACATTATGAGATATGATCTGGTTATTGTTGCAGAGTTCTGTTGTCTGTTCTGTGTTCTGGTGACAGTGTTGTTGACAAGGTTTCATTGTTTCAGTATTGGGTGATTCAGAGATTGGTGATTCAGATTATGATGTTGTGCTTTAGGAGTATCCAGTATGAAAATTAATGAAACGTGGTCCCTGGAGGAAGAAAGAAGATCGTAGGCCGGCGCCTATGTACTGGTAAACATATCAGCCAGTACAAGAGCCAGGGGGTTGGAGCTCCCTTCTAGTAGCAGCTGGAAAACGAGTGAAGGTTGGAGCCTTCAGTAGGCTGGCGCCTACGTACTAGTAAATGGGTCGGCTAGTACAAGAGGTAAGAAGGTTGTAGCCTTCTGCAGGTAGAAGCCTGCGTACTGGTATAAGACTGCACCAGTACTATTGTAAAAAGAAGTTTCTTATTAAAGGATGATAGAGACAAATTGGAGCAGGTGGTTTTCACCCACATTGGGTTTCCACCTTATATCATGGTGTTCATGTGTGCTTCTTGTGTGTGATGATCTGTTCTGTTTTACCGCACCTATTTACTGTTCATATGGTTAATAATATTCTGATGCATTCACTGAAGATGAACTAACTGAACCATAAGTTTACTAGATGTACGCTAGTTGCATTTAACACAGTTGCGTATATACACGGATATCCTTAACTGAAGTAGCGTATATGAATCTGAGTATAAAAATGAAAAAGTATATGATGTGCTAATACTGATTCACCCCCCCCCCCCTCTCAGTATTATTTCCAACAATTGGTATCAGAGCAGGTCCTTTGTTAAAAGCTTGATCGCTTGAAGGAGATCCGTAGAACAATGGGAAAGAAAGCACGACAAAAGAAGAAGACAACTCAAAGGAACAATGACAGTCTGCCGTTGAGTGGAAGCAAGTATTCAGATCCTGAATCACCTCAGATTGAAGATGGACAAGCAAATGAAGCATCAGATAGAATCATAGATCAACAAGATCTACCTAGCAAAAGGGAGAGTGCCCTCAAAGAAGAAATTATCAGCTTAAAAGCTCAGATGGAATGTGCCTTCAGAGTTCGTCAAATGCTGCAAGAGCTGAATGAAGAACAAGAAAAGGAGATTCTCAAACTAAGGCAACAAATGGAAGAAGGAAAAAAGTCTGAGGAAACTTTGAAGAAGAAATGTCTAGAAAAGGAAGAACAACATCAGGTTGAGGTATCTTGAAAGGTAAATTAGAAGAAAAAGATAAGCTATTACGATTTCAAGATAGTACTAAGATCTTGGATGATATTCTTAGTAGTCAAAGGTCTCCTGCTATCAAAACTGGTCTTGGTTTTCATGAATCTATTGAAGGTGAATCTAGTTCACAAAGTAAGACAAGGAACTCTAATGCAAAATCTGAAATGCTCAACAAGGAGATGAGAGGACAATCCCATCAACAACCAAGGAAAGAAATTCCTCAAAGAAAATCTTTTGCTCCTAACTGTGGAAGTAATAGACGATTATTTCCTCCGATGAATAATGTTGAATGTTATGTATGTCATAATCGTGGACATGTTGCAGCCAGATGCAGAAATAGAATGGTTCAAGACCATCACACAGAAATATCATCACGTTCCAGGTACTTCAAGGGATATTGTTTTTCTTGCAATATGTTTGGTCACAAAGCTATTGATTGCTACAGAAGGAATATGAAACATGTAAGATGTTATGCATGTAACAAGCTTGGACACATAGCAAAGGAATGCAGAAGAATATTTTGGACACCATACCAAAAGGAGAAAACTTCATCACAGTTGAAGATATGGAGGAAAAAGGAAGTACAACCAGAAAAAGGTGGCATAGCAGAGTACACAGACATGACAGACTCAGAAGAAGCTGAAAATGTGGAACCTCTGTGTTCTAAATCTCATACGCCTGTTTCATGAAGACAAGTCGCGTATATACGCGAGTTAGATGTTGCACAGTCACATATATGATGTTCTGAAGAAAAGCAGCAGTACAGAAGTCTGATATGGTTCAGTCAGTGTTTGATGATGGCATGGCACAGGCTCAGGGGGAGCATATACTTAAATAAATGCATTGTTGGCATTTTGATGAGAAGTCTTTGGTGATGATGCTTATGTAGCTAAATAATACATCTTGCTACTTATTGTTGGTTGGTCAGAAGAATGGTATTGCAGGTTACAGGTCTGGATGCTAATGATGGATGCTCATAGTACAGATCATATGGTGTATGATAGTTGCTGATAACTATCATGGGTGTGTTTAGGTCCTTGGTCTTTGTGAGTCATATGATGTATTGTGTTACCCCACTATGCATGGGATGAATGATGTAATTTGAGTCATGTATATCCCCACTTGGTTGGGTGGATGAGTCAAAATGGTGTATTCCCACTTGATTGGGATACTGATGTATGTATAGAGTCATATTATGCTTTTGCAGACCTTGCATGTGCTCAGGGGGAGCATGGACGGATTGGAACATCTTGGCATGTACAAAGGGGGAGCTCAATCAGAGATTTCAGCAGGTACTCAGGGGGAGTATGGACAATAGATGGAGATCAAAGAAGAAAATATCTTGGCCCGCCCTTTGCCCTCGATGTCAAAAGGGGAGAGTGACTTGGTATGGTTTTTGCCATCAAGTCCAAAGGGGGAGATTGTTGGAATTATGATTCAAGTGTTGTCCTTGATGACAACTCACTCAGAGGTATGATACAAGTGTTGTCCTTGATGGCAACTCAGATCATAATGCAGCAGGTCAAGAGAGAGGTATACACAGGTTGACCGTGATGAAAGTGCATATACACGCGGGTTAGCGGAGCAAAAGGCACATACACATACACACGCAGGTTCACAGAAGGAAAGGCGCGTACATGTCGGAAACCATGGTTTTGGTCCGTGGTATTTGGTCCATGGTAGTTTGGTATTGGTCCATGGTATTTGGTCCGAAGTGTCGACCCCTAGTATTGGGTCCAAGGTATTGGTTCTACATGGTTTTGAACCATGGTATTGAGATAAGCCTAAACCTATATAAGGAGAAGATCATTAGGCCAAGAGGAGAATGTCTGGAAGTGATGAAGATGTGATAAAGTGTGAGATCCAGATGCTAGTTATGGGTTGGTGATGCCTTGATTGATCTGAACCAAGGATGCACTCATGTGGAGGAGGATGAACGATGGATCGAGATCTTAAGGCATGGAATGTTTATCATTATATGGTTTGATTATGGATAGACTAGATCTATTGACGCATGTTTTATTGTATGAAGTTATGATCTGGGTATGACTGATGTCAGGAACAATTGCAAAGTTATGAGTAAATATTTGCAGATCTGTACGCGGGTTGGCTTTGGTAAAAGCGCGTATGTACGCCGGTTTGGTTCATCGTAGTAGCGTATACATTATGAGATATGATCTGGTTATTGTTGCAGAGTTCTATTGTTTGTTCTGTGTTCTGGTGACTATGTTGTTGACAGGGTTTCAGTGTTTCAGTATTGGGTGATTCAGAGATTGGTGATTCAGATTATGATGTTGTGCTTCAGGAGTATCCAATATGAAAATTAATGAAACGTGGTCCCTGGAGGAAGAAAGAAGATCGTAGGCCGGCGCCTATGTACTGGTAAACATATCAGCAAGTACAAGAGCCAGGGGGTTGGAGCTCCCTTCTAGTAGCAGCTGGAAAACGAGTGAAGGTTGGAGCCTTAGGTAGGCTTGTGCCTACGTACTAGTAAATGGATCAGCTATTACAAGAGCTAAGAAGTTTGTAGCCTTCTACAAGTAGAAGCCTACATACTGGTATAAGACTGCACCAGTACTATTGTAAAAAGAAGTTTCTTATTAAAGGAAGATAGAGACAAATTACAGTAGGTGGTTTTCACCCACATTGGGTTTCCACCTTATATCATGGTGTTCATGTGTTCTTCTTGTGTGTGATGATCTGTTCTGTTTTACTGCACCTGTTTACTGTTCATATGGTTAATAATGTTCTGATGCATTCACTGAAGATGAACTAACTGAATCATAAGTTTACTGGATGTATGCTAGTTGCCACAGTTGCATATATACGTGGATATCCTTAACTGAAGTAGCGTATATGAATCTGAGTATGAAAATGAAAAAGTATATGATGTGCTAATACTGATTCACCCCCCCCCCCCTCTTAGTATTATTTCCAATAGCAAGTGGAGCAAGAAGGAGAATTCTAGTTGGAGCCTTAGTGCATATTTTAGCAGAAGCATATCATTCTCAGGAACAGAGCCATAGAGAAATTTAAAGTGCAATCAAAGCACTTCGGCCTTGAAGAAGCTACATGGGAGATGGTGGATCAGATGCAGGCCCTGTATCCTTCTTTGTTTGTTGGTGGGGCAAAGCAGTTTTGGTATGATGTTTGGTATATGTTTGGCATATGTTCTGCTAATAGTTTGGGTATATGTACATATGTATATGGATGTAAATACTGCCATGAGCTAAGTTATAATGCTCCAATAAGCAATATAGTTGTTATTTTGTCATGTTGTCATGGTCTTTTGCTTCTTAGTAGGTCATTCATTGTAAATACTGCAACGATCTAAGTTATAAAGCTCCATGGGTAGTAAGTTTTATTTTCAGTGGTTTTGCTGAGGTCTTGGTGTGGTTTAACACTGAGCATGTTCTTCCCCAAGGGGGAGGGGTCTGTAATATCCCCTAGTTAAAAGTTCATGTAATAAAAGTTAATAAAAGAAAAATAAGACCACGGTTAAGGGACACATATTCCAAACTGAATGTTGGGCAAAGATATCTTAGTGGGCATCGCTAGATGTGTTTATGACTAAGGGAATTGGAAAAGGAAATGACTAAGGCATTAAAAAGGAAAAAATGTATTTTTGACACATTTATTTATGAAAATAAAGGAAAATAGGGGAAAACAGAGGTGAAAAGTCACAGTTTGCATGTGAGGAAGAAATTGAAGGAAAATAATGGAAAATGAAGAAAATAGAGGCCTCATTGATAAAAAGGATTTTGAGGATCAGTTTGTAACCATTTTTCAGTTCAGTTTTGGAGCTCTCTCATTATTCTCTCTCTCTTTCTCACTCTTGGACACTTAGAGTTTTCTTGTAGCATTCTAGCTTTAGAGCAAGGAAGGAAAAATAAAGCAAAGAAAGGAAGGAAAACAACAATAAAGAAAGGAAGAGCAGGATCAAGTAGCTTGAGCAGGAATACTTGTAGGTAACATATTGCATGTGTGATTTCCTAGCTGGTTTTGACATGCATGGCTTTGCATGTTGGTGTATGGTTCTCTTATTGTCGATGGCATGGTTTTGCCAAGTTATGATAGTGGTTTTTAGCCTAGCCTTGCATTTTTCGAGATAGCCATGGTGTGATGGGATTTTTTTCTCGATTTTGAGATTTGGAATTATCAAATGGTTTCAGAATTTGCGGTGGAGGTGGTCTCAGGGAGATTCCCAAAGACTTAGGAATCCCTTGACTGGTTTTGGCAGGATACACGGTAAATCCTGAAGGCAGAGTCTCAGTTTAGGGCCTAGGGATCCAATGTGGACTATGGTAAGGCCTGAGATACTAGTGTCTCGTCTTAGGGCCTAGTGATCTGGTGTGGATTATGGTAAAGCCTGAGAGATGAGGATACATAAAATTCCTCAAGGATAGTGACGGAATCTAGAGGCATTCCAAGATTGGTTTGGTTTTGTGATCTCGGTGCGGGTTTTGGTGAGATCACAGTTTGGTGAGGGTGGAGTTGGTTTAACCTCTAGATTCCCTTGGATGTTCTTTGATTGGTTTAACCATGAGATCCCACATTCATGCTTGGAATGTGGCATGGGGGTGACTAGATGAAAGAAATATTTGGTTCAGCCATGTCTACAATCGGGTGGTACGTGGAAGTCTCGAACTTAGTCGGGTTTGCCTATGTTTTATAAAAACTAAGTTCTCTTTCTTTTTGTACTTGTTAATATGTGGCTTTAATGGCTATTATCTCATTGGGATGAAAGAAATATTTGGGTCAGCCATGTCTATGATCAGGTGGTACGTGGAAGTCCTAAACCTAGTCAAGTTTGCCTATGTTTAATAAAAACTAGGTTCTATTGCTTTTTGTACTTCTTAATATGTGGCTTTAATGGTTGTTATCTCATTTTTGTTTTCATCATTTAATGATGGTTATAAGCATGGTTAAGTGACTGGTTATTGTCATGGTTATTTCATGCATTTACTTGTAACTGAAAGGATAATGGATGCAAGACCTAATTTATGCAAAAATAGTTAAAGGAAGAGGGTGGTGATCCTTCTTGTCAATTTTCATATGAGTTATTAGTCACTTATGCTATGTATTGTATTCATTTCCTGTAGATTACATTGATGCCAAGTGTTTGACAAAATGTCAGTCTCAGTTGGGGATGGTCAAGCCTAGTCCTAGAGTCAGTTTTAATTTGTAAGTCTTGTCATTATGTAAATTATGGACTCTGAAAGTGTCATTGAGTTCTGGGCTTAAAAAAGTGCCTCAAATCCTAGGGACACGGGCATATTATTGGGTAGAAAAGTCCCTAGATGTTGGCATACCCATGTTTTCCATGCGTCTAGAGGTCCTCAAACACATGCTTTCCCATATCAAGGGATCTTCCAGAGGTTTATTGGTCTAAAAGTTTAGTGGGACCTGACAATTAGTTAGGGGAATGATTAGGATGCATTATGGGAGTCCTGTAGCAGGTGCAGAAGGTCTGGTATGGTGTTTCTATGTCGATTCCACTTCCTTAAGGTCACTAAGTAGGTTGAATCATATCATGGTAACTTCTCATCACATGTTTACCTTGGTTAACCAATTAATTGGGTAGATGTGGGAGGAGGGAGTTACATGTTAAGTAGGACATTACCGTTGCTCCAATGAAAGAATTCATCAAAGATAAAGTGAAGGAATTTGTTGCAGGAAGCCTGATTTCGAGAGATAGCTAAGAGCTAAAGAATATCAGACTCTACTTTTTCATATTGTAAGTGTTTTAATGCAATGGAACATTTTTTTTCCATCAAATCATTTTACTATTTAGATATTATGTGTGCATTATGATGAAATATTCTAATTCCTGAATGTATTCCCTTGTTATCTATTGCATATGACTTTTGGAGATTACAGTAGATGAAATTGCAATTGCAGGTATCATCAGGACACCTTTACAATTGAAGTATTGACATTTTAGTTCTTATGTAACAAAGCCTATTTCTTGGATCGTGGCTTTGTGATCATAATTTATTTGAATTATGATCACTGTTTTTTCTATCTCTTACTATGTTTGCTAATTATGTAAACAATTGTGAGATAACATTTGACACGGGATGTTGTATGGACCTGAGTCCTCAAAGATTATACATAAAATAGTAATTGAACAACTGTTTACCAGTATTCTCTTTGCACTTTTATATATTATCTAGTGATTTTAATGAATAATAATTAAAATAAATTTCTATTTACTTTGTTCTAATACTCAAAATTTTTACCAGTTATTTCAATAATTCTTAGATTATGTTTTACATGTGAAGTTGTATCTACTAGACTATCATTTAAATCTGAATACAATTCACTATGTTGATAACTATTGGGGGTTGTTGGGCTAGAAAGTGTTACTATTCTATTGCAGGCATCTTCATTTATGAATTCATGTAGAAAACTGAAAATGGCACACATCAATGTTTCATTTTACGCGTTTTTCATTCTACAAGAATTAGGATAAGGGTTTCCATAATGCAGGGGAAGATGTGTGGAGTGAAATATTTGCATAGAAACTATGATCATAATAATAAATAATAATACTTATACATTGAACTATTATATCTATTTTTCTGAAGCATTGTGAAAATGCTCCATATTTTCGTTTTTCAATGGTCGATTCGTTTCTATAAGTAATTTGTTTATATACATATATATTTTTTTATCTTAAAGAAAATAAGTTTTAAAATAAGAAGTATTGAACATAGAAACCTATTTTATTGTGGGAAGCTTTCTGTTGTGCAAAAACCATATTAAAGCTTATGTTGTAAGTCATAAAATTTATAGTATTCAATTGTAAATGAGTATTTATTAAATGTTACTGGATATGGAACTAGTTGTACAAAAGTGTTTGTGTGTTTGTGCAAGCTTTGCAAGGAACAACTGCATCTACAGAATTAAATATTTATATAACTCATTTTATATATAGAAACTTGTTTCACTGTGAGCTTTATTAATTAAATGACATTCTTCGATAATAAATTTTACCAATTGCAAAAAAACAATAAATAATAATAATGCTATAGCTGAATTTTTTCTATTAAATATAACCAATGCGGGAGGTGTATACTGTATATGGAAAAGAGGCGGAATTGCAAAATTGCGTTACGTAGTAGCAGAAGAAAGGAGGAGAAGAAGAAGCATAAAAAACAAAATGCTTTCATTATGTCGAGTGTAGTTTCACCATTTTGGTATACGGTATACTGAAATTAATGGTTTGATACCCTTTTTGTGAAATTGATAGATCAACATGTAATGGGGAACATAAATATTATTATCCCTAACCTGATATCGATGTAGTAGTAGATACGATTGTTGATATCCCACAAGCTTGTTTTTTTTTTTTTTGCTGAAGCAAGAGAAGATCCTTCTATTTCATTGAATAAAAAATAGTGTTACAACATATACAGAAAACATTACCTCTTCATGGACTCAAGACATAATAAGGCCTTTCTACCTTAGATATGACCCTTCCTTTTACAAAATGCAATGCTAATCTCTCATTAATACCTTAGGTTGAACTATATGATTCCTTACCCTACTGTAATATTCCACTAACCCCCACGTCTCTGTCTCAGAAAGTTTGATAAGATTAGTGGCCCCACAAAACTGCACGGCCAATTCTAACCATCGATTCATTCTACGAAATCGAACGGCTCAGCGAAATATTGCACAACCAAGATGTCTGAACATTATTGCACGATGGAGGGTGGTATTCTATACCACTCCCTTGCCACGTGTTGAGAGCCTGATGGAATCACTCCCAAAATTCCAAAACCCCTTACCGTTCCAAAGCCTTGTGATCACCTTGAAACAACTATTTGCCTGGTTTTCCATTCTGAAGGAGGATTGCTGATGAAAATCCTCCACCGAGAAATTTCAACCGCCCTTCCTACTCAAGCTCACCTCAGAACTTTCTAGAGAGACTACCGGTGACTGTAAATTGAACCTTGGGTTGCAGTCCGAAGGAAAAAGGTGACTGGTCAACTTACACCAAGGTGATAAGTGACTGCTCTATGCTTGCCCTGCTTCAAGATACCAACTAGAGCACTGTGATTGAACTTGCTTAGACATAATCATTCCGTGCCTTTCACTCTGGCCCAATATCTAAACATTTCTCTGTCCTCTGCAGCTTGATCATTGTAGAGAGCTTTTAATCTGCTCTGAGGCATCTCCTACCATTTCATCTCAATTTTGCATTCTGAATTAATTACTCCTTGGTTGGCCAGTTTATTTGCTAGTTTATTGGCTTTACATCGAACATGGTTGAAACTAACTATACGAAGATTCAGGAGATGTTTTTGAATTCTTTGGTACACTTGTATTAGTCTCCAGTGTTTTGAGACCTTCTCTGGCTCTGCTCCACAACTGATTCTCTTAACCACATTTATGGAGATCTCTGAGTCTGCTTCGATAATGACATTTGAGCTATGATTTAGTTTCAGAAGCTCTAGACATTGTTCTAAAGCCATTAATTCAGCCATATTATTGGTGGCTGTACCTAAATGGCAGTGGAATATAAAGATGATGTTTCCTTCTTCGTCTCTTAATACCCCTCCATAACCAGCTATTCCAGGGTTGCCTTTTGAAGCACCATCAATATTGCATTTCAGATAACCTTTAGATGGAGGATGCCAGAACTCCTTTTCCATTTCCAAATCTCTTTCCTTTCTGCTTAGTCCATGGGGAATGATCTCTTGCATTCCCAGATGCCTGAGAGTTCGCAACTTATTTTCTGTGGGAGGATTCTTGGGATAATTGCGAACAGTGGTGCTAACTATCTCCTTAAACTGCTTCAAGATCAGATCCAATAGGTGAAGAGGAGTAGTTTTTTCATCCTTGAAAGTTCTCTTATTCCTTTCTTTCCAAACATTCCAGATTATGAAGCTTGGCGTAAAGTCCTAGGCCAAATTAAGGAGCTCATTCTTTGAAAAGTTTCTTCTCCACTTGTTTAGGGTATTAATGATACTTCCTTTATCTTTGTCTGTCTATTGAAAAATGGTGGCAACAGTATCCCACAACCAGGCGGTATAGGTGCAGTTGTTGAGAATATGCTCTGTTGTCTCTTCTTTAACTTCACATAGCTGACATCTAGAAGGCCCAATAACACCTCTTTTTCAAATATTGTCCCAAGTTAAGATCTTCTTGTGATGAACTAACCACATGAAAAGCTTGATCTTCATCCACCCTTGGTGGCTCCAAAGTTGTTGCCAGGATTTCGCCGAAACATAGGAATCTAGGTTTAGGCTAATTCTTTTTGTTTCCTTAAGATTAAAGGTGCCTTCTTTATTGAGGCCTTATCTTAACTGATCCCGCCCCTCTGTAACCAAGATTTTCCTTTGTTTTAACATACTGATGATTGCCTTTGCTTTGATTTTTATGGAGCTATCATCTCTGCAATCTATGCTTCTCCAATTTCTCCACTTTCCGAAGTTATGAGGAAGCTTCTAGAAATCTTTAACTTTGATTAATCCTTAGGATTTTTTCCTTGCTTGAGGCTCATGAAGTCCTCTCTTAACAGCATTGGTTCTTGCTGCCATTTGTCTTCCCAGAAGAGAGCTAGATCGCCTGCTCTGATTTCCCAAAAACTGTTGTTTTGTACTAGGCTTCTATTTTCCCAGGCTTTATTCTAGATGTAAGATCCCTTTATGTTTCCAGACCTTCTTATAAGATCATTTGTTTGCCAAGAACTTGCATATTTTTCTTTCCAAGTTCTTTAACCCATCTCCACCAGATCTTGGCTCCTAAAACTTTACTCATAATCTCCTGATCATCTAAGCCTAGACCTCCGTGACTCTTTGGTTTACATATTTTATCCTAGGAAACCAGGGCCCATTTCTTCCTTATTTCCTCCTTGCCCCAAAGGAAGTCTCTCTGGATATTCCTGAATTGTTGTAAGACACCTTTGGGAGTTGGGAGGGCTGATAAAAAGAAAATAGGGATTGATTGCAGAACGACCTTTGTCAAAGTCAACCTACCAGCTAGGTTCAATGATCTGATAGTCCATTTTTTGACTTTGTCTTGCATCTTATGAGCACTAGTTCCCAAATACTTTTGTGCAAAGTTCTGGCTATAACAGGAATTCCAAGATACTTTGAAGGGAGGGAATCCCTTTGAAAGCCCAGAATTCTGGAGATATTTCTCTGAATAGCAATGTTAGTATTTAAGAAAAAAAATTTGATTTGGAGAGATTAACTTCCATACCTGTAGCCAAGGAAAAGTCATTTAGAATTTGTTTATACGCTAAAGCTTCTTTAACTGTGGGAATTCCTTGCAGCATGGTATCATCCACAAATTGTTGGTGAGTCATTGCTTGACCATTCTCCGTTAATTGAAGGCCCTTAATCTTTCCCAAAGCTTTGGCCTGATTTATGGACCTGCCCAATCCTTCCATCATGAGGATAAAGAGAAAGGGAGAGAGTGGGTCTCCCTGCCTAAGGCCTCACGAAGGAGTGAAGATCTCAGAGGGTGAGCCATTCACCAAAATAGAAAAGCTGGAAGAGGTTACCAGAGCCATAACCCATCTGACCCAGTTGTGATTGAACCCAAAAGTAGTAAGGATCTTCTTGATATAGATCCAGTTCACCTTGTCATATGCCTTGGCAATATCTAATTGCATGATCATACCAGCCTGCCTCTTGCTGGTTAGTGTGTGAACTACCTTGTGGGCTTGAATAATGTTATTTAGGATTTGTCTGCCTTCCACATAACCAGATTGTTCCCCTGAAATTAAAGAAGGAAGTAGAGGTTTGAGTCTGCTAGCTAAAACCTTGGAAATAATCTTGTAAACCACATTGCATAAAGCAATGGGTCTGAACTTATCAGCAGTCAGGGCTGAATCCTGTTTGGGGATCAGAGAGATGAAGGAGGTGTTGAGGGCTTTCAGAATAGTCTTGTTTCTTCTGGAGTCCTCCACAACATTCAAAATGTCCTGTTTGACAATGTTCCAGTAGGCTTTAAAAAAGTCTACATTGAAACCATCTGGTCCTGGAGCTTTGCCATTCTACATATCTTTAATTACCTCACTGACTTCCTCTTCGGTTACTGGTTTATTCAGGTTAAAATTGTCCTCTCTTGACACCAGCTTAGGGATATTTTTTGTAATTTCCTTGATGCATTGCTCTCTGTCTGGATTGTTTTCCTTAGTGATGCCTCTGAAATGCTGTACCAACACAACTTCGATATTCTTATGAGAGGTCTGAAGCTCCCCATTCTCATTCAATATCGAAGAGATTCTATTGTGAGCTCTATTGGCCATAGTGGATCTATGGAAAAATCTAGTATTACATTCACCTTCTTTGAGCCATTGGATTCGAGACTTTTGTCTCCAAAAGATTTCCTCTTGTTTGCATAAATTCTCCCATTCTTGATGGTGTTTATTAGCTTGCTCACTTTTGACTTTATCAAAACCATTTGTGATCAGTGCTTGGTTGAGTTCCTATAGTTTGGTTTCCACTGATTTTTTGTCCACAAAAATGTTACCAAATTCCTTCTTGTTCCATTCCTTGAGTCTGAGTTTCATGTGTTGTAGTCTTTTATGTAGGGGGGAAATTTTAGTGCCCTAGATCTACAAATCTTCGAACCACCATTTTTCAATGTTGTTGATGAAATCTAGGTGGGAGAGCCAGATATTTTCAAATATGAAGGGTCTATTCCTGGGAGAATCGATCCCCTTGATTTCTAATTAAATTGGCCAGTGATCAGAGCCTCCAAAGGGGAGAACTCTCGCTGTTATTTCTCTATTTGTGAGCATAAGCTCCTCTGAGATCAAAAATCTATCTAGCTTGGAGGTGACCTGTGCCTCACCTCATCTTTTGTTGTTCCAAGTAAAAAGGCCATTATGAGTTTCTGAGTCAACCAGTTTCATATCTTCTGTGAAGGTTTGGAAGGCTTTGGAGTATTTACTTAGAAATTTGGTACCTCCTTTTTTTTTGAAAGATATTTAATCATGTTAAAATCTCCTACCATGACCCAAGGTATTTCTTCATGTCTGCTTCTAAGATCTACCAAGGAATCTAGAAATATGAGTTTGTCATCTATTCTTTGAGGACCATAAACATTTATGACCGAGAAGGTATCTAAAATCCCCACTGGTTGAATAACTATTGATAAATAATTTCTTGATGCCTCCGCATCTATTATGCTAACTTTTTGGGGGTTCCATAAAGTGATAATGCCCCCCGCTGTGTTCTCTACTTTAACTTATAGAAATTCAAATCTATTAAGCCATTTGCTATGGATTTGTTTTAATTTCTGAATGGAGCATTTTGTTTCCTGAATGAAGATTATATATGGCATTGCTAGTTTCATTCTGTTACTTAGCATTCTTTGTTTTCTTTTACTACCTAGATCTACTTCGTAATTAAAGATTTGTAAAGGAGTAACTGGTTAGATCTTTCATCTTACCCAAATCTATCATTAGCTTTCCACACTCCATTAAGAGCTCATTTTGCTTTTTCCTTCCCCTCTTCTTTCCTGGATTTCTAGTTGCTAATCGTAGAGTTGATTTCAGAGTTTTCACACCTCTTTGTTCCTACTTGTGAATGCTTTTACCTTTATCTAACCCTATTTCTTGAGTTTTCCATAAAAACAACTGTTGTATTCTATTACATTTTTCTTGAGGTAGTGAATCTATTCCTCCCTTGTTCCCTGCATCAAGAATCCTTCCAGATCGAGGTTTTCCTTAGTGAGAATTTCTTGTAATTCATGATCTTCTAGATCTATTTCACTTTGGGTCATTTCCTGGTCCATCTCCATTTCTGTTTCACTCATCAACGTCTCTTTTAGAGGACCAATAACTTGATAATGTTTATTGTTTTCCTCTTTCTCTTTTTCATTAGGACCTTCCTCCTGAGATTAATTTTCTCTCGTGTTTTCTTCATTCTCTTCCAGCACTTAAAATTTGTTCTAATTGACCTTCTGCCCCTTGTTATGTTGTTGCTTTAGCCCCTTTCTTCCTCCTTTTCCTCTACTTGCCACTTTCTGAAAACTTTCTGTGTCCTTCATTATATTGAGTTTCCCTTTGTTGTCTACTTTACTGAGAGGGCAGTCTCTAAATAGATGTCCATGCTCATGGCATCTACGGCATCTGAATGGGATATGCTCGTAGTCCACTATTTGCACCCACTCCTCATCAAAAACTTCCAGGATAACTTCATCTGGAAGAGCTCCTAATAGATCCATTTCCACACATATCCTTGCAAAGGAGGTATATTTCCCTCTTCTTGTGGCTTTAGAAATTTTGACAAAATGCCCTAGTTTCTTGCCAATGGCAGCTAGCGATTCAGTTTGCCAATAATCTAGAGGTAGAGTATAGAGGCTTACCCAAACTAGAACCGAATTGAAAGTCTCCTGCTCTGGGACAAAGTTCATCATCGAAGGCCTCATATAGAGACCGATTGATGCATAAAAGTATGGTCCTCCTTCAATTATTCTATCTTTATCTTCGATGTTTGAGAACACTGCTGTGAAGAATCCCTTTGACCCAAGATGTAGGTCAATGCTTCCTTTGGGTTTCCAGTGATACTTAATCCATGTCTATAAAGCTTCCACGTCTATAAAGCTTTTTCAGTGGGCCATAGTCCAATGAATTTACAGATAATGGCATAGGTCCCCATGTGTTCCCTATGCTCCTGCAGAGCAGGATCATTTAATATTACTCTAGCAGTGATTTCTGCTTTTGGCTTGCAAGGTCCCTTTTGTTTTTGTCTCTTGAACCCTGATGTTTGTCTTCTTCCTCCTTGTCCTTTATGCTACCATTTTCCTTGGTAATGGTCCCATCTATCTCCTTCACATTATCCCTAGTCCTTTCATGCGCAAAACCTTTGCTGTTCATTACCGGTGATTTACCTTTGCTAGTTACAGCGTCCTTGTAGGAGGGAGTCGAGCTCCCTCCCCTATCGCCCTCCATTGGAAATGATCTCTGCAACTTTCAGTAACCCTAGCTCTTAATCGCCGTTCTTCTCATCCCCCCAACTTCCCAAAATGGTCATTAATTCTCCCACAAGCTTGTTTTCATTATTAGAAAAGATTCACATTTAATTTGTCTTGGACATGGAGTAACTAATTTTCGAAATTCGAGTTTTTTTTTAACTATTTGTGCTATTTTTCGGCAATGTCTGCTTTGTTTTTTTTAATTTCTATTTATTTCGTAAAACAAATTTCATGTGCAGAATAGTAACATGTATCGGAAATGGAAAAAGGTGGATAATTTAGCACTATCAATAATTACTTCAGTAATGAAAAATCTTGCAGTTTGAAAACTCTAATTCGATTTTAAAAAAAAATTGCCTCGCTTTCTAAAAATCATATCGAAATTTCTACTATTTTCTGGCAAGAATTGTGGCAGATTTATATTATGTGAATTATTCTTTTATATTTTTTCGTAAATGCATATTTTTATATATATAGTTGCCATATATTGGAAATGTCTTCTAGAAAGGATTTCATAGACAGAGTAGTAACAAGTGGTGCTTGTTTTCCATATCATTGATTTATACCTATACTGCATTGAAAGAATTTTTGGTTATCAAAACAAATTCAGAGTTTACTGCAAAAATAGCTTCAAGGGGGAGAAAAGAAGTTATTTTCATTGATACTAATAGCTCACTTATGCTTATCGATCAGAGTTTTCAGTGGTCGGCTATGTATGAGCAATATGTGACTATGTCTATGCATGAGAAGAACAATGATAATATATGGTTTACCAGAATAGTGAATGTTGTATGCATTCAAAAGGTATTTTATTTTAGTGAAATAGTTTATTTATGTGTAGATAAATTTTATTTGGCAACAAAAACAATTAGACTATCAACCAAAGATACTAGTATTTCTTTGAATTTGGAGATATTTAGGTGGATATTGAAGCTATCAATTCTGAATATGCGGTTAGATTTTTCAAATGCAAATAGTTTTCTAATATCACAGGGAAATGGCTTTAAATATTACAAGAGTTCGCTTTGCTAGATTTTTGGGTTCCTTCTGATATTTCCTCTCTAGATATCACTTTGTTTATAGAGTCTCTCAGAGCTTTTTGTTGGTTGTATGCGTGTTTAATGTCTAGGCCCTAAAATAATGCCACTATGCCAAGTTTCATTCTCTATGCGCTCTATTACTCATATATATAAAATTCTATATTCAACTAGGTTGATCTTATTTCAAATGAACTATGTTTTCAGTTAGTACATTTGTAGAAGAGAAATAGGTTTGTCATGATGGTGTATCTGATAACAACCCTTGTTTCTAGTCACACTTTTAATGAGTTTCCTAATAACCCTAATTTCAGTGTTGACAAAGAACCAATGTAATTCTTCTATCCCATATTGTGGAAGTAACAAGCTATTTCAACTTTTTGTCTAATTCAAGATATTTTTGTAAAACAAGTAATTTCATTATAATTGGATGACAACCCTGTTGAATATCTGACGAAGCACAAGTTTTCCTCCGGGGGAAAGGGATACATGAAGAAAGAGAACATAATATGATTATTCAATTTTATGGATTTCGAGGTAAACCACTATTGCTTCCAATAATTGTTATGGACAAGTATTTTATTTCCAAAGTCTATAGACAATATTATGATTGGAAGGTTAAATTGGAATAGAAAAAGAAGAAACATAAGTCAACTTGCATAGTTTGTGAGGTATTTACATTGTTTTAATTTAAAAGAAGATGAAGGATCATGAGATACTAATCCAGAAGGTCTATTTACTAGACATATAAGTATGATTAAATGTGAGATATTGTTGACAAAATTTTCAAGTGAAAGCGAAAAGAGTCACAGTATTGCAAGCAATAATGAAGAAGGAGCAAGGACTGTTAGAGAAATTGTTGAAGAAGAAAGTATTAGCAGTGAAAAAAGGCATAAACAAGAAGTAGAAAATCTATGCAACATTCTATTTTCATATTCAAAACTACTTTTCCTTCATCTTCAAATGAAGGAAAATGAAAAAATACCAAAGTTTCACAGTTGATTCACGATAATATATCAGTTGTCGGAGATGAAAAGAAGCGTCGATTGGAAAAATTCAAAATTCCTTTGTAAACAAGTAACATTCAAGTATCTATCAATGAGGATATTGTGATGCAAGAGAATCTAGCTAAAGCACCATGACCAGGTGTTGGTCTTTGCCAGGTTGGAAAGTTGAGTTAATATCTTGTTTGTCTTTTATGTTTAGTTTGTCAGAGTAGGAGGTAGGATATTTTTTTTTTAATCTTAATCTCTATATTAGTCAAAGGTAGTTTGGTCGGTTAGGGTTATTTACTTGTTTGTCTTTAATAAACCATGGATTAACAATTGTCCTGTTATTTTAAGAGGAAAAGACAAATGTGTCTAAAAGGAAAATCTTGTCATAAAGACAGAACCGAATGCTCAATAGCTATGTAACTGTAAGGTCTACAACTGAAAAGTAACTATACAGTTTCATTAACTGTAAACAAAAACATATAAATGTAACAGTGAAAGTCATGTAGATGGTTCAACACTTCTGGCATTGTGGTAATAATAATAACAAAGAAAACAATTCAATCCATCTGTGTGTCCTTACTTTACTTTCGTTGTGCTTCCTAATTAACGAACATCTGAATAGACAGCATATTTTTCACAAACCATTGCATTTAATTCTTTTTTTCCTTCCTGAGAAGAAAATCTTAACAGTGAGACAGAAGAGCAAATGCTAGAACAAGGGCTTAAATTTCTATTGAAGAAAATAGCGTTGAATGAATAGCAGCAACACAAATAAGTTCCAGTACGGGTCAAGCATCCACAGGCCCAACGACAATTTCTATTTTTGAAATTGACTATCAAACAAATTACCAGAGCAACCACAACATTCTTTCCTGTTTGTGGAAAACATTACAAGCATAGCCGTAAAGCAACAATTGCATTTCCAGGCGTAGAATCCAAATTAAAAAGAACGATGGCCTAAGCATATAAATAACATTCAGGTAAATCGAACCCAACGTTCTTTCCTATAGTTTTTCTTCAAATTACAAAAGAAAATGTATGAAAATATATAGTAGCATTGCAACACAAAATATGGATAGACATATAAGCTAGTGGACGACAAAACCTAGGTGAGGGTTTTGAAAATTGTTTCTATACATAGCAAGTTACAGCCAATAATCACCAGACAGTGGAAGCCCAAGATAACAAGATGCCCAAAATGCCACCTACGGTCGAGAGTCGCGTTTGACAAACATTGAGGGGAGACAAACCCTCATACCCAGAGGCCTATTCTAAAAATAAAACAAAGACTGAAGATAATTCATGTTGGCAGAGCCTACTAGACAAAGACCGAAGTGTTCATTTCCAATACATCCAACCACAAACCCTAAAACCTGCAGAGAAGCCAACACACAGGTGTTAGTGCCACATTAATAGAGAAGAGGAAACTACAGTGCATGGAAAACAAATAACAGAGGTCACATCTATCTTACCTGATGGATTTGCAGTGAGAACAGAGGATGAGCCTTCCACCCATAGGTTCCAACCAACTGCTAAAACGAAGGAGCAAACACGTTATAAACTGAGGAATGAAAATGGAAAATTGAATCATGGAGAGAGGAGGCTACCTGCAGTGAACCCGAGGACCGAAGGATGCCATCGTTTCGAGCCCTGAACGCATGCCAACCACTGAGTTGCAAACCAGACCATAACATACCAAACCACAACTCGAAACACAAAGACTTGTTGAGCCAACAACAGAAAAGGCACAAAGAACCACTTACCCAGGCGACGGCAGGAACATTCACAACTGCCCAACGAACCAGGGCCAGAGACTACCCACACAGGCATAAAGAAACAAGCATAGAAGTTACATTGTCGGACCAGCAAGCATACCAAGAGGCATGCCTATAAATTGCAGCACGGCAGCATACCCCAATCAGCAGAACCATAACCGAATGAACCCTCGGCAGGCACAAGGAAAATGACTGTATGAGCGACAGAGGATGAGTTTTGGCAAAGCAAGGAGCAGGAAACGTGACCCGAGGCAAGTACACAGCTTTGATTGCGGAATTAATTGCCACCTATCACTTTCCAGAAATATCCGAGGGTTGGTACTCACACATGAAACCACAATTGTAATACCTTTACAATCATATAATCACTTATACAATCATTTAATTGTCAAATAGTCTGAACAGTGTTGGGTTGGTCCCATCATATTGAATCTCCACTACCTGTTTGGTTCAATAGTGATTTTAATGAGAAGCAGAAAATAACAAAGCAAATTGCTACAGAATTTTCTATTTTCCATTATTAGTTTGTCGCTTTTCAAGATGAAAACTATTTATGAGAGTAAAATATTGAGAATTGAAAAAGTAAAGATGCATCATAAAAAAGTTATTGATATGGTAGAAATGAATCTTTATATGTATGGAATTGCAGTCACAAATGTTTTGACATTGCATGAAGCTATCGGGAATGTTATTCCGGTGTCTATTGAGGAACGAAACATAAAGAAACTAATACTAAAAGCAATAATATAGATGTTTGAAAATGCTTTAAATCCAGGTCCTTTATTAATGACTCCAATCATAATACGAACTCAAAAATCTCCAATTCCCATTGTTAGCATATCTCA
Source organism: Pinus tabuliformis (assembly GCA_031772625.1). Taxonomy (NCBI): domain Eukaryota; kingdom Viridiplantae; phylum Streptophyta; class Pinopsida; order Pinales; family Pinaceae; genus Pinus; species Pinus tabuliformis. The sequence continues at coordinate 424,012,506 of CM062814.1, read as the reverse complement.
TGGATCTATTGGAGCACTATGACTAGTTAATGCAGTCAAATGTCATATAGTCTGTAATGTATGCCAAATATTAGAAATCATTGAACATGCATGGAAAACAGTTTCTGTTATGCTGCAATTAGCACAACAAATCAACTCATTTATTGATTTTCTCACAAATAATGTTACCAAAGACAAGCATTTCGTTAACAATAAATTGCTTGCTTTTGATCAAAAGCTTGATTTTTTGTCTGATTTGGACAAGAAAAATGAAGAACTACCAAATGTTAACTGAATGAGGCAAATCAAAGATGGATGGTCCAAAAGAATAAATACACTAGAAAACATTATTTTTGAATGTAAGAGCATAAAGAATAGAAGAAGTGATGTGTTTCTAAAGGCCATGCAAATTTTTAAAGGTCTATACGGTTCATGCAATATATGAAATTCTGAATTGAATACAAAAGATATGCGAAAATTTGAACTAGACAAGAGAAGAAAGTCAATTGAAAACAAAATTGATGTTATAATTGATTTTAATCCAGAAGAAATTGAAAAATGGGTAGTTTAATTTCTAAGTATTAGTGACAAGAAATTTTTGTTAACTCTCACTTACAAGAGGATGAAATGGAAATCGAAAAGAAATTATTTGATCAACATGTGAGGCTAGAGATTACAATGGGACCAATGAAAAAATACATTTAGGCTAAGTTGAAGACATTGGTTCAAGAGGCCATGCACTTGGTTGGAAATTGGTAGTTAAACAATTAGCCTATATGCTTTCACAAACTATAAGTGTCCTTAAATTTTTGCATATTTGTTTTCTATTTACTAGTATTCAATCATTGTGATTTGTCAATTTTACTAATTTCACATAGTTTACTTGCTGAATGCAGTTGCTTGATTTCTTTTGCAACTTTCCTTTTTCATATTTCAGTTCATCTATTTACTTTTAGCAGATGCAGAAGAAAGTACTTATAGAGAAGATGCTAGAATAGCGGAGTGAATGAGCTAATGAACTGAGCCATTGAGCATTTTCATTACTGATACAAGAAATTCATGTTGAGAATCCGATTTTTTAATTCTTAGCATCTAATCTTCAATGCATTTGTATTTTGTTTATTTATTTCAACTATGGCTATGATGACTGAAATTTGAAACTTGATACTATTATTGTTACTGTGATTGTATTACTTAATTTGACATACTTATGATTTGAGCATACGTATTATTCTATTGATACATATATGATAATAACATGAAACATGAGAATAGTCCATTTTTCTATGAAACATTAATAATGTTCACTATCATCATATTTTTAATTTTTTCTAGGGTAGGGGTGGAGTGTTTTGTAAACAACTTTTTGTGTAGTACAATGACTTAATTTCCGAAAATAGGCTATAATATTATTTTATTAATATTTTTTTAGCTTATTTTATTATTGGAAAACGAATACATCATTCCCGAGAAAAATACTAATAACTTTTGTGAGAGAAACATGCCCTGTTGTAAAGAAGCGAGAAACTTAGTCTATTGTATGAAAATTAGCTCATTTTGCAGAGCTTGTAGCCTATTGTGTTGAACTTAGCTCATTATGCAGAGCTTATAGCCTATTGTGTGGAGATATTTACATTATTTTATTATTGAAAAACGAATACATCATTACCGAGAAAACACTATGCAAAAAAATTGATTGTTTTTATTTTATTTTATTATTGGAAAATGAATACATCATTACAGAGAAAATAACTAATAATTTTTGTGCAAGAAACTTAGCCTATTGTGCGGAACATAGCTTATTGTGTTGTGCTTATATCCTATTGTGAAAAATTTAGCTCACTGTGTAGAGCTTATAGTCTATTGTGCAGAACTTAGCTCATTGTGTGGAGCTATTTATTTTATTTTATTATTGTAAAATGAATATGTTATTACCGACAAAGCATTCTGCAAAAAAAAATCAATTAAATAACAGTAGATGGAGTTCCCCGTATATGCCTATTTATGCAAAGATAACTATAAACAAGGCTTCGACTCTGTGAAGAGCACAACCTTTAATCAGTTAATTAGTAAAGTTTTTTTTGTGCAAAAGAAATTGATTTTAGTGAAGTCCGAAATTGTAGTCAGACTATAAAAGTTGTTCAGTGCCATTTGTGCTTATGCTCAAAGGTTGTTATGTTGCATAATTTAAGATTCCGCGTTTTCGCATAAAATCGAAATGTGGAGATATTAAAATCAACAAGAATAATATTGATATTATGCTATTGTAAAACAAATGTAAACAATAGGCTATTAATAACAATGAACATTAGACGTGTTGTAGTTTCAAATTTTAATAGACCTCCTTGTTTTTACGGTTAACTTAGCTAGTAACAGTTTATATGTTAATATTAATATTTTAATTCTTTCAAAATCATAACCAAAGCTTCAAAGCTTTATATTTTGTACTAATTTTGACAATACACATTAGTTTTAATATTTCAATGGTTTCAAAATCATGATTTTATGTTTAATACTTTAATGCTTTGAAAGAATGTAAAGTTAGATAACATTGCAAAGTGATAACCATTTTTTTCGTATATATTGAATTGGATTTCTGATGAATCCTTGTTGACATTGTGAATGTCATTTCTCATTTTAGAATAAAAAATCAAAAGTTAAGTACCTTTATTTTAATCATCAAGTTTTCTCAAGAGAAAAAAAAAAATTACGGAGCATTTCTTTTGCGAACAGACAATGTGAAAAACAAGTGATAAGGGTGGATGTTTGGAAGTAGAAATGTAGAAATACATACCTTCCTACTAAGCCATCCAAAAATCAAGTGTGTAGTTGAGACAGGTCTATTAATCTAATTAATAACATTTTCAAATGTCAATTACTGATCGAATGGCATTATTGATTACAAAAGTAACTGTGCGGAGGTGGTTTTGCATGTGCACAGCCTATGTAGAGAAAGAATGCATAGTGGGAGGGAGAGGAGCTACAAAAATTCATTGTACGAAAATAATTTCATAAATTTACAAATCATATACCTTATATCGTATTAATGTTTATGGAGAACTGAATATGTGCAGGAGAACTGAGAATATTATTATCTTTCATTGGGTAGAGCTTTTACTGTGAGAAGTACATAGTATATATGGGAGAGCAATTGTGTAGAGCTTTGATTTTAAATCTATGAAGAACAATAGGTTTATAGGGAAGTTAATGTTAAACTATAAATGTTAATATGGTATTATTATCATGTTTCATTGTGCAAAGCTTTGAGTATGCAGTAGATGGGATATGTTTGTCATTTTCTCAAACAAATCTTTACTTAATATTTTATGAAGAATGGGGTATATGCTGGAGAACATGGAATATGATTATGTTTTGTTATGTGAATATTTTACTATGCAGACTATGAACTATGTGCAGGAAAGCAGTTGAGAATGCATCTTCAAATATAGCATGTGAGGTAGAACAGTGGATGAAATACGAATTCCACTAGAATATTAGAAAAGTATTATATTATTCTAGTGTTTACTTTGGTGTTATTGTGAACAAAAAATATGCATTATTTAATACTAAAATTTTAGCAATAAACGCCTTTGGTGTCAAGTGTGTCAAATCGCACATTGAAATCTTTCTTTGCACAATGGAATTCGTCCGCAATTACGTAAAATGGCCCAATTTGAAACATATTCTAAAACACAAACATATACATTCTTTACAACTAAAATAGTATTCATAATATAAGTATAAAGTATGTATTTTTAATACTAAAATATATAATCAATTGAATAGAAATAGTATGCATTATTTTCAAGTAAAATATTATCAATAATCTAAGCATAGACAATGTTATTAAGAAAATATGTGTTATTTAATACTAAAATATTAGCAATATAATTTTTTTGTGCTAAGTGGGGTGATCTGCACATTGAAAGCTTCCTTTGCACAAAATATCATTTACTAAAATTCTAGCAATAAAAGCCTTTAATGCCGCTATGTGGAGATACTTTTACAAATTTCCAAATCGTATATCGTATATCGTATGAATGTTGTGCAAATAGTTTATTGTGTGGAGTACGAACTATATGTGGGAAAGGAGTTAAGAAATCATGCCTAGATATAGCCCATGCAGAAGAAATGTGGATGAAATACGAATCCCACTAAAATATTGGCAACAATGTTGTATAAGTCTAGTGTTTTCTTTGGTGCTATTGTGAACAACAAATATGCATTATTTAATACTAAATTATTAGCAATAAAAGCCTTTAGTACCAAGTGCAGTGAACCACACATTGAAAGCTTTCTTCGTACAATGGACTTCTTCCGCACTTCCACATAAATGCCTAATTTGAAACATATTCAGAAATATGAACATACACATTAATTACAACTAAAATATTATTAATAATATAAGCATAAAGTATGAAATTTTAATACTAAAATATTTAATTATTGAATAGCAATAGTATGCATTATTTTCAAGTAAAATATTATCAATAATCTAAGCATAGACAATGTTATTTAGAAAATATGCATTATTTAATACTAAACTATTAGAAATATAATCCTTTTGTGCTAAATGGGGTGATTTTCACATTAAAGCTTCCTCTGCACAACAAAGTTCTTTCGCGCTTGTGCACATATGCCTAGTTTGAAACATATTTAGAAATATGAAGATAGGACTATGGAAAATTAACATTAAAAAATTGTTTAAACAAAAGCTATGAATATTTGTGGAATGATTAATATCGTTAATTTACATTATGCGGGGTTGTGCATAGGGCATTGTTTAACTATTGATGTTACGCTGAGAGGAGATATTTTTACAAATTTTCAAAATTGTATATACGTGCGTTAGAGCAGTTCTGTAGAGATTTTGATTTTACAGCTACGAATCTTTGGAAATGAGTAATATTGTTGATTTCCATTGTGTGGGGTTGTGCATAGTGCATTATTAAGCTATTTATGTTAATCTGTGGGAATTTTTTGTGTTGAGTGGATAATTGGGTTATATTGGAAGCATATGTTGGGTTGTGCTATATTCTTTCCACGACTAGCGGGGGGGTCAAGGGGGGGCCACAGCTTCCCTGTTATGGGGTATGCAGGGGTCTATATTACCCTATATTACCTATGGTTTTGTGCATGGATTTCACACATGGTTTTTGGCACGATGGTTTTCGGTCCATGGTATTATGTAGATATGGTCAAGGGAATTATGGTTATGTTCTAATCCATGGTTAATGGATTAGGGTTTATGGATGCTTCGGCATGTATATATATGTATTGTCACATTGAAAGGAACATAATTAAAAATCAATCTGGTAGTCCCATTTTTCGGATCCAGGGGAAAATCTTTGTTTATATTTGTTTTATGTGTTATGCTCTTGCCTTTGTTTATTTTCTGTTATTAGAATTCATATGCAGGTAATTTCTGTATGTGGGTTAAAACCTAAAACATATTTGTTTTCTATTAATGATAAAAAATATGGAAAACGGGTTGTGCAGGAGAAAGAGGGATGTTGTTGCTTTACCTTTATTTTCCTTAGAAGAAGCAACAACAAAATCAACCTTAATAATAATAAACATAATAACGATGTATGTGTGTATACCCACCATAGAGCTTTTGTGCGGAGGAAGCCTTTTGTCCGAACTTCTGCATAATAAAATCCCTACACCTAATAAAACAAAAGAAAACAACATCTATAACTTATGCAGAGCTTTCACTATGCGGAAAGCTCTAAGCAAGGAAAGCACCAAACAAAAGAGTAAATGAAATTATCAACCTAGGAAGCAATAAAACCTCCACACAAATTCTGAGCTCCACAAAATATATGAAACAAGATTAATTAATTATATTATCATTAATTAATTTCTATAATATGTTGTTGGGTCCCTATAATACTAGTGATTACCCCATTACTATTGTAATTGTACCCCTTATTAATATTGTTGTGCCCCTATTATCCCCATATTTTTATTACTGTGCCCCATAGAATCCCTCTATTGTTATTTTTATGGCTTTATATTATTATTGTTAGGTCGGCTAGGTTATATTGTGACTCCTTAGACTCCTATATATAGAAAGGAGGTTTTGTCATTTATATCATCCAAGAATTGTTCATTTATGTAATGTAAAGGAGGTTTCCCGCTCAAAGAGGCTGAATTTTAAGGCGTTGATCTATCTTTTCTATCTTTTTCTTGAGTTGGTTTCATAACATTTGGTATCAGAGCTTTGGATTCTAGGGTTTCGCTGCCCCAAACAAGTCATCATGGAATTTTTGCTATAACTTTTTTTATGTGATGTTTCAGAAGCTAAAAAAAACCCATTTTAGAATACATCACGCTGAATCTCGGGTCCGAATTTCAAAGATTTTCGAGCTATATTTGCGAAGATATGATCTGAGGAAGTTGGTCTTTTGCAGACTTTTGAATTACATTCCAAACAGGTGACCCGGGGAAAATCATCATAACTTTCTCTCTAAGCATCAGATTGAAATTTCATAAGAAGGTATAGAAAGAGGACGGATTGTAGTTTCTTGTATATATTTTACAAAGCCAAAGGTCGAAACAGTGACTCGTGGAATGTCGTACAAGTTCGCTCTACTGAAATAGTCTATAATCAGGTCACTGTGGGAGATTTCACATAACTCTTCCTTGGAGAATCTAATTTGGATCAGACTGGTGGCATTGGAAAGAGGACAAAGAGGGATACTGCAGGTCACAATTTTAGAACTGGATGATTTGAATGTACAGAGATACATCAGAGGCAATATCGAGCTCCTACAAAGTGAAAAAAGGTGTGTAGATTCTTTTAAATTTTTGCTTAAGATTGGTTTGAAATTTATTTTGAAGGAATTCAAAGGGCATAGTAGAGCATTATTATCGGTAACTGATGCCCTGAGGAAAGAAAATGCAAACACCTAGTAAGGAACCTGAAATCTCTAGCATGACTCATGAAGAAGAGGAAGAAATGCAACATGATATATCAAAATTACAAGACCAAGTGCAACAACTATCCCTTGCACAAAAAGGAACAGAATCTAAGATGGATGGTTTAAATAAAGATGTAGAAGCTAATATGGATGGTTTAAAGAAAGGTGTAGAAGCTAAGATGGACTATTTAAAGAAATGTGTAGAAGCTAATATGATTGACGTGGAAGCTGAGATGGATGATTTGAAGATAGATTTGAAGACAAACATGGAAGATTTAAAGACAGGCATGGAAGATTTGAAAACAGATTTGAAGACAGATTTAACAAAGTTTCTACAAGAAATGCTTACTAATGGTGAAAGGGTAGTAAAGGAAACTCATGATGAGAACAAAAGAAATGTTAAGATTCATGATTTCATAGACTCTAATGTTGGATCAAAGACCCACCATATTCGAAAAATCGATATGAGGAAGTTTGATGGCAAGGATCCCGCAACATGGATATTACAGATGGAGCAATTTTTCGATCTCAATAATGTGCAAAACACACAAAAGGTACGTATTGCAACTTTATATTTGGAACCAAATCTGTTTGTATGGTATCAATGGCTTTGCTCTCGTAAACAATTTATATCTTGGGCAATTTTTACGGAAGAATTGATAGCACATTATGAGGATACAAAAAGAAACACTTTCTTTAGCCAATTGATAAGTCTCAAACAAAAGGGTTCAATAATGGAGCACATTGAGGAGTTCCAAAAATTGAACATAAGGGTAAAAAATATTCCAGAGGAGCATAGGATTGATGTGTTCATAGGGTCTTTAAAGGATAATATCCAACATGATGTTCGCCTTTGGGAACCTAATTCTTTAGAGAAGCAATTCAGGTTAGCAAGAAAAAAGGAAAGAAAAATTATGGCAACCAGGAAGCATATCACTCACAACTATAAATACGAAAGTGTTGTTGCCCCTAGTCTTCACAACCTATAAGGTTGACACCACAATAATTGGAAGAAAAAAGAGCAAAAGAGCTTTGTTATAGTTGTGATAGCAAATACACTAAAGGTCATAAGTGTGTTGAGAAGAAATTATTCTACATAGATTGTGAAGAGGAAGAAGAAAAGGAGCAAGAAGGGTCAAAAGAAGAGGATATACTCCAAGAACAAAGCCTAGCTAAAGAAGAAATGAATCCGACCATATCTTGTAATGCATTGGCAGGAATTACCACTCCTCAAACCATCAAGATAGAAGGACAAATCAAGAAGAAAAAGGTAATAGTGTTGATTGATTCAGGAAGTACCCATAATTTTATTCATTGTAAGGTAGCAAAAGAATTGAATTGCTTCTTATATCTAGCACCAGAGTGTCAAGTGATGGTTGCAAATGGAGGAACAATAAATTGCTCTGGAAAGTGCCATAATATCAAGCTATCCATGGGAGAATATGTATTGACTAGTCCAATGCTTTCCATTCCAATGGGAGGTGCTGATGTTGTACTAGGAGTCCAATGGCTACAATCCTTGGGTACAATAGCTTTTAATTTTCAAGAACTTTTCATCAAATTTTCTATGGAAGGAAAGGAAGTTGAATTAAGGGGTATTGTAGGGAAACCAGGAAATATAATCAGCTCTAATGGTATGACAAAGCTTCTAAAAAAGGAACAAAGAGGTGTAATTGCACAATTATGTTTGCTAGATGTTTCCACATCGAAATCATCTATTTCTCCATATCTCAAAAAAGTCCTGGACAATCATTCCAAGGTATTTGAGACTCCCAAAGGTCTCCCACCTATGCGTGATCATGATCATGCTATTCATCTGATTCCAGGAAGTGTTCCTCTAAACATCAGGCCGTACAAATATCCCTATGCCCAAAAGAGTGAAATTGAACATATGGTTGCAGAAATGCTAGAGGCTGGTATAATTCAACCGAGTCAAAGTTCTTTCTCTGCTCCAGTAGTATTGGTGCACAAGAAGGATGGATCATGGTGCATGTGTCCTGATTATAGGGAGCTCAACAAGCTCACTATTAAAGATAAGTTTCCCATTCTTGTCATTGATGAATTACTGGATGAATTGCATGGATCAATTTACTTCACCAAGTTGGATCTTCATTCAGGATATCATCAAATCAGAATGAAGATTGAAGACATTCCGAAAACAGCATTTAGAACTCATGAGGGTCATTATGAATTTTTGGTCATGCCTTTTGGCCTTACCAATGCACCTTCAACATTTCAAGGTTTGATGAATTCAATTTTCAAACCATTCCTTAGAAAATTTGTGTTAGTATTTTTTGATGATATACTAATCTACAGCAAGTCTTGGAAGGATCATGTTGAACATGTTGACAGGGTGCTACAACTATTGGAGGAAAAACAATTATATGCAAAAAGATCCAAATGTTTCTTTGGAGTCCAATAGGTGGAATATCTGGGTCATATTGTATCTCATGAAGGGGTTAAGGTAGACCCTAGCAAAATTAAAGCCATTAAGGAATGGAAAATCCCCACATCCATAAAGCATCTGCGAGGATTTCTCGGGTTGACAGGGTATTATCGCAAGTTTGTTAAGAATTATGGGAGAATAGCAGCACCTCTAACAACATTATTGAAGAAAGATGCATTTTCATGGACTTCGGAAGCAACAAAGGCCTTCGAACATCTTAAAGAGGCAATGTGCCAAGCACCGGTCTTAGCTACACCGGAATTCACAAAAACCTTTATTGTGGAATGTGATGCTTCAGGAAATGGAATTGGTGTTGTTCTAATGCAAGATGAAAGACCCATTGCTTTTGAAAGTCATCCAATCAAGGGAAAGTTTTTACACAAAGCTATTTATGAGAAGGAAATGTTGGCAATACTCCATGCACTTAAGAAATGGCGACCCTACCTAATGGGAAGACACTTCAAGGTAAAAACGGATCATGATAGCCTTAAATACTTTTTAGAACAAAGATTATCCTCTGAAGAGCAACAAAAGTGGGTCACAAAGATGTTGGGTTATGACTTTGAAATCATCTACAAAAAAGGGAAGCAAAATGTGGTGGCAGATGCACTCTCAAGAAAGGATGAGGATGTGGAAGCATTGTTGTGCGCCATTTCTATTATCCAACCAGATTGGATAAACGAAGCAAGGGAGGAATGGAAGAATAACGAAGAAGTGTGGGCACTTATTCGAAAGTTACAACAAGATTCCAGTACATCTGATACATTTAGCTGGAAAAATGATTCGTTATGGTACAAAGATCGCTTATACCTCTGTAAGAATTCCCAGCTAAAACAAAAGATTCTTATGGAATTGCACACTTCTCCCTTAGGAGGGCACTCAGGATTTTTAAAAACTTACCACAGGTTTAAGAAGGAATTTTTTTGGGATGGCCTTAAATCAGATATTCAAAAGTTTGTGGTGGAATTTTTGGTTTGCCAACAAAATAAAGTTGAAACAATTAAGACATGGGGTCTATTACAACCTTTATCCATTCCAAGCCAACGTTGGGAGGAGGTTTCAATGGATTTTATCACAGGTTTACCCAAGTCTGAGGGAAAGAGTGTCATCATGGTGGTAGTTGACAGACTTACCAAGTATGCACACTTTTGTGCATTATCACATCCATTTAAAGCCAGTACAGTTTCTATTGCATTTATGGAAACAATTCAAAAGCTACATGGAAACCCAAAGATTATTGTAAGTGACAGAGATCCCATTTTCACTGGAATTTTTTGGACAGAATTATTTTCTTGTCTTGGTACTCAGTTAGCTCATAGCTCATCTTATCATCCTCAATCTGATGGGAAAACTGAGATAGTAAACAAATGTTTGGAAGGATATCTTCGTTGCTTTGTATCTGATAAACAGACACAATGGGTCAAATGGTTGCCTCTGGCTGAATGGTGGTATAACACTTCCTTCCATACAGAAACAAAAATGACCCCATTTATGGCACTTTATGGGTATCAACCACCATCCATCACATCATATTTAAGAGAAAATTCTAAGGTTCAGGCAGTGGAACATCACATCAAACATCAACAACAAGTCCTCCAACTCTTAAAGGATAACCTCGTGTTGGCATAGAATAGAATAAAACAAAAGGCAGATGAACATCACAGCGAAAGAAGTTTTGATGTAGGTGATTGGGTATTCCTACGGCTACAACCATATAAACAAATGTCCCTCAAGCAAGCTAAGAAGGATACTAAATTATCACCAAAGTATTATGGGCCATACAAGGTGTTGCAAAAGATTGGTACTATGGCATACAAATTGGAGCTTCCTGTAGCTTCTCGATTGCACCCATTTTTCCATGTTTCATGTTTAAAGAAGGTTATAGGCGACAAGCTCCCAATTCAAACAATATTGCCAGAACTTGACGAGGAAGGAAAAATTATATTGGAACCGAAAGCAGTCACAGAAACAAGAACTCGACAGCTACGAAATCGATCAATTTCAGAGTATCTTATCAAGTGGAAGAACTTATCCACTGAAGATTCCACATGGGAGGATGAGAATTTTATACAGAAGTATCCAGAACTACTCAAGTGTTGAGGACAACACTTTTTTGAAGGAGAGGGGCATGTTGGGTCCCTATAATACTAGTGATTACCCCATTACTATTGTAATTGTACCGCTTATTAATATTGTTGTGCCCCTATTATCCCCATATTGTTATTACTATGCCCCATAGAATCCCTCTATTGTTATTTTTGTGGCTTTATATTATTATTGTTAGGTCGGCTGGGTTATATTGTGACTCCTTAGACTCCTATATATAGAAAGGAGGTTTTGTCATTTGTATCATCCAAGAATTGTTCATTTATGTAATGTAAAGGAGGTTGCCCCCTCGAAGAGACTAAATTTTAAGGTGTTGATCTATCTTTTCTATCTTTTTCTTGCGCTGGTTTCATAACATATGCTAAATCTTTTATGGCCCGCCATTATTTATTAATTCATATATAGTGCAGAATAAACTAACATGGTTGTGTGGAACGAGAAGGATATCTCTCTTTTGTATGAGAGAATTAACATTACTGTGGTTTTGTATTATATTGTTAGAATTATTTCTTTTTCTTTACAGGGATGATGTGTTATTACACTAAGCATTAGTGTTAGAATTGAATCTTTGCACAGATCAGCGTATTTGTTTTATATTGGAAGAATATGTGTTTTCTATTGGTAATAAAAAAACTAGAAAATGAGTTATGTGCGGGAGAACGAAGGGTTTCGTGATTCTCTAACTATGTTATTTCCCTGAATAGGATATGTGTGGGACATTTCATTATCAGGAGCTTTGACTGTGTGGAATGATTAATATTGTTAATTTCCATTGTGTGGGTTGGTACATAGGGCATTATTTAAGTATTGTTGTTCATCTATGAGAGGGAAGTTGGGGTGCTACACAGGTCATTGAGAGGAGATACTTTTACAAATTTCTGGATCATATATCATATGAATTTTTATTAAGTATTGGCTATATCATTGTTTGAATCTTTTACTAAAATATTATCAATAAAATCCTTTAATGCCAATGTATTTATCAATCAATGATACGACTGGATGAATGGAGTTATTGAGTATGAAGATAGTTTCTACTATGGCAAAATATTTATGCAAAATGAATCAATTATGTGTGAAATAACAAGTCGTTTCCCGACCACTATGACAATGCTTTATTCCTCTTAACAAGGTATTCTGCAGTTCGGCACATATGCCTAGTTTGAAACATATTAAAAAATATGAAAAGGTATTTGAAAATATGAAGATAATAAATATGTACATTTAAAATATCATCAATAATATCATATGTATTAATCTGTTACTAAAATATTAGTAATAAAAGCCTTTGATGCCAACGTATTTATCAATTAATAACAAAACCTACCGAAAGGTGTAGGGTTTTTACTGTGGGTTCTATAGGAGATTTGTTGTGAAATGAGATACAAATGCATTTGTGTTATATTATAAGCATATGTGTTTTCTATTGACGATAAAAAATATTGGAAACAAGCTATGTTCGACAAACTGGTGTATGTGCTGAACAATTTATTATGCATTGCTTTTACTATCGTGAGATTTTATATTCAAAAATTTATTTGGTAGCGATGAAATTAGAATGTGGTATTTTCGGAAAATTAAAGTATAAATGTTAACATGTTATTATTATTATTTTTAATTGTGTAGAGTTTTGACTGTGTGGAAAATGAGGTATGTATTTCGATTTTCCAAATACATTTGTGTGTTAATCGCAAAGGAAAATCACTAACAATTTACTTTTACAAATAAATGTTTAATGTTCAAAATTGAAAAAGCATTGAAACTCTTTACAACTGGGCTATAGAACCTATTCTAAACTCATATGATTTCTTAATGGGTAAAAAATAAAATAACTATGTAAATTCATTTAGGAATAGGTGGTGCTGATTCTTAAACTTAAATATTCATAGTCCAACATTACTTTTTCCTACTATTATTATTATTATTACAATTTCTACTATCCACTAGTCTAATTGTCTTAAGTTTCTAATACATATGTTTAATATTCATATGCTAATGTCACAATACTACTTACTAATTTTTATTGTGTTGCACGTAGAAGCATTCGCCAGGTGTTCATCATGCAATATTTTTAGCATACATGTTACAAATGCATGTAAAAATAGTTTTTAGAAAATCTGGTTACAAATAGAATTATCTTTTGGGTTGTATGATATTGTTCTCGGATTGCAGAACATGAAAGACTATCATTTAGAATGAAACTACAAAATGTGTAGCATTAGGGATAACTTACCTTTGCATTATTAGTTCTATATGAAAGTACTAATCATGTTTATACAATATGTGGTAAAATTCTCTGGTAATGATGTACAAATTTTAAATACTATATGATGTGATAATACTAAAAAATGTTTGGACAAAATACGTTATTATCATATGGTTCTTATTTTTGAAGTACTTCCATGCTATGGAATTAGAAACTCTTATTTTTCTTATTTCTGTATATTTGATCTAACTCATATTGTCATAGCAACAAAAATGAATACAAGCATAACATATATCATTAAGGACAATCATAACTCTTCTAAGAGGCATTTTTTTGTTTTATTTATTGTACTTTGATTATATTTGCATTGCACATCACAACTGTTGTTAGTGTTGTTGTTATTTTTGTTTTTTTCCTTTTTTGTGCTCCCATTTCTTTTGGGACATTTTTTTAATGTACTATAACTAAAATCATTTTTTTTTAATTTCCATGAAACATATAACACTTAGAGATGCAGATTCAGAACAACAATTACAAGGAAAAAACTACTTTAAACATTTCTATAATACTTCCATATTCACTAAAACTAAAATCTGTCTAGTATTTTTTTAGATTACTAATGGATTTTCTTTATCTTATTTTGTTTTCATTAGATAGTTGTTACTTAGTTTCAATTATAGTTTTCTTTTAAGCAGTGATTTTAGTGTAATATTTGTGAATAGGAAAAATTTATCGAATTTGAATGATGTCACAGTAGACATGGACAACAATGTAGACATAACAATGAGAAGTACCACAGAAACAAATATTGTAATAAAGAAAAAAAAATCAATAGAAACTATCAAAGAAATAAACACAAATAGGTACTTATGCACAAAATCAATTAACTCTGTATCAATTTTTTCCTTTTTTCCTCTTTTTTAAACCAATCTTTGTTTTCGTATTCTTTACTTTAGTTTTTTCTTTAAAAAAATAAAATCAATTCAATGGCCATAATTAGGAAAAAGGATGTCGAGTCGACACCATTATTGGTTGAAGATATCAGTAACAATATAACTAGGAAAAAATTTCATGGCTTTGTCTTGGTCACATATAAAACGTTTTTAGATAAAACAAATAGTTCAAAAGGAAAATTTTGTGTAAACGTAACATATAAGAAAACAGAAATGACAATAACATTTTATGTGCTAACATCGTTAATCGAACAACATGAGTCAAAGATTATTGCAAATATTGGTGTTTCTATTAAATATTTCGAAATTATTCCAAAGCATAAATACGATAGTGGTGATTGTGAGAAAACTATTTTTCTAAATAGTTTTAGGAGTGCAGAGAAGATTTGTCCTATTTAGAGTGCCAATTTTTTCCAAACACAAGAATTGCAAATATTTCTCGCAATGAAAATTCCTTTCTTGTAGGCACAATCGAAGTTATTGCAAACCAGAAGTTCAAACAACAACACGATATGTTCTAGAAATAAAAGACGGAAATGGAGAACATGACAAGGCTACATTAAGCTTTGTTTTATTTAAAAGCATTATTATTATGGAGTTCATTGAAATAAAAAACAAGTTACGTATACATAGGTCTGTATATTTCAATGTTCGCGGAAAAATTATTCATCATCTCTTATATGGTTTTCATGTGTTGTTTTACAAATGTTATATGTAACAGGTTCAAGTACATAATAAACTTATCTTGAATTGGGTTACAATTCAAATTGATTTGCAACAAAACATTTTTCCACTGATATTGCTAAAAAAATATAGTTAAAAAACAAGAAAAAAATGTCATACTTCACATTCAACATTCATTTGTGCATTGAAAATAGGAAAGAAAACTAACAATCTAAGAAAGATGCTTTCCTCACCAAGCATAATATGTGTAGTAAGCTATATCATATTTTTTAAATAGACATGGACAAAAACAAAAAATAAGAAAGACATTTGATTTCGTGTTACTAAGTATTTGTTTTCTATATTAATTTTACAACATTTTCAAGGTTATCTGAAAGCAGTTAGTGTATATACAAAGCCTTTCAAAATTGTATGTGTAGAATGTTGTACTCCAATAAAAATTGCTAGAACTATAAAAAATAATATGCTTTATTGCATTACTTGCAAGCATCACTCTAGATTTCTTTATTTTCATCCTCTAAATTGCATCATACATGTTACTTGATAGGACTGAAAGACAATGTATTCTGAGGGGCATCGAACTAGAAAAAGTATTACCTACAGTACAAAAAAATTCCTACAACCAATACTATGCATAAAAAAACAAATAATATTGAAATATTAAGCAACTTCGAATTACATGGCACATTTACGATAGACCATCAAAACGTAGTTATACATATACACTGACAGATTTATTTGTTTACATTCCTAAGCAGTTTGGAAACAACACAATGTTCGTTGGTTGCATTACCAGTTATCCTAATAGCTCTTTCATTTTACTGGACATTTGCAATCTGATTTCGCATTATCAATCAATATGTTTTGTATTGTGCTATGTCATTTTTTGTTTTTTCCCCTCATTATCATTTTTTCATTGTTTTCTTGATTTATCAAATTTGTAAATTTTATAACTACTCTAGCAATATAAGTTCGTTGTGATGCAATTTTCAGTGAAATTACTTTACAATAACGATGTTCTTTGTTTACAAATTCAATATGTTTTTCCTATTTAAACAACTATTCCATACAATATTTAAACAAATATCCAAATAGCTCATCATACAAAGATCAAAACATTTTTCTAAACCAATATAACGTATAAAACATATTGCATTTATTCATAGATTTGTAATCCACAATAGTCTGATATGTATCTTTGCATTAACTATGTCAACAATATTAGAATACATAGCCTTTAGAATATACTGAATTTCAAAATCTATTTAGCAAAGAGCAAAAAATTGATAGCGCTTTCTCTATTAATTAACCATTGTTGATGGGAATGAATGATTTTGCTGATTATGCTATTGCAATCGAGAACCAATTCATCTATTCATGATTTGTAATATCTCTTTTGATAATGTTTTTATGGTATCTAGCTCATATTCTAGACACCAAAGCATTTGCTAAAGTTCTAGAATTGTATGTATTAATATTAAAATATCTTTGCTAAGCATTAAGATATCTTGGTTGAGCATTAAAATATATTTGCTTCCTGCATGTACGTCTTCCTCAATTCCCCTACCATTGTTTATTTGAGCCATTTATTTAGTGTTAGTAACAAATGAAAAACAATTAAACAAATTATAAATGAATACCTTAAAACACTTCACAGTTTCAGAACAAAATGAACATTGAAATTTATTTTTTATAGGAAACAAGAATATATATAATGTGTAAGAGGAAATAAGCCATTTAAATCATGAATTGATATTTAATTTCTAAAACGAAATTTAACTACTATCAATTTCAATGATATCCATTAACTAGTAATCATTATCAATGTGGATAGTACTGATTTCCCAATCTTTAATAAAAAAAGACTGTTGTAAAATTTGTTATTTTAAATCATATGCATTTTACTCAAATTCCAATTTTACGTAGTGCAATTGACATGTTTATGTTTCATGATTAATCTTCCTTACATGCTATAAAAATCAGTGTCTACATACTATTTTATTAAAATTGTAAATTGTAATCTATTTTCATTAACTAAAGCTCTTTTTCCAATAAATGAAAGTCATTTATTAATGCATATCTAGTAGATTTATTATTTATGCTTTCCATGCTACCGGCCAACTTTTACTTTGCAAAAGTAATTTTAGAACCCAAATTTCAATTCGCCACTTGAATTCCTTTTTGCCTTTCTCACATTATGAAAATATTAAATGAACTTTGTTCACTAAAATAAGTAAATTAGATAGCTAGACATGGGATTCAAACAATTATCTCTCATTTATGTCTCATTGTCGCGTCCAACTACCCAAAAAAAAATCTACAATAATCATGTAATAAAATATGTTATAAACACTAGACAAATGACAATTATAATATGCGATATGAAATTTGATAAATGAAAATTGATACTGCACATTATCTTTGAACTTTTTCGTGGGAAAACTTAACACTTACACATTAGTTCCTAGAAAAAAATCTACAAAATCCTTTAATGCGAAATGTGAGCGTTTCCAGAATCAAAGCTTGAAAGCTTCCTCCACAGAATAGACTACCACATAACCATAAAGAAAGCTTTTGTTCATGATTCAATTTTTTTGGAACTATGCATAACCTTTTCTCAATTGACTGTTGATATTTGACAATACAGAGATACACATTACTTATAATTAAAATGTTATAAAAGAAAATATGGAATATTTAATACTAAAATATTAGCAATAAAAAGCATTATTTATAATTAAGAAATTTGCAATAATATTGTATTGGTCGATCACTTCTCTCAGTGTTATTGCAAACAACAAATATAAATTCCATTAATGTGATGTCCATAGATACACAAATCCACACAATGAAAGCATGAAAGTTTTCTCATTACAAATAACCATAAACAAAGCTTTTGTTCAATGTTTTGATCATTTATGTCGTTACAAGTTCGCTCAATTGAGTAGTGATATTCGAAAATATGGAAATTTGCATAATTTATAACTAAAAAATTGTAAACAACAAATATGCATTATTCAATACCAATAACACTACATGTTGTAATTCAGCAAAAAGTATGCATTGTTACTAGTAGACAGACATGAGTAAACATACAGAAAGCATGTAAAAGAGATAAGACACGGTAATGGGGAGATAACCAAGTTGCACATATGTATTATGTATTATATGTGGAGTCACCTTTTACATTGGTATACCGACAGGTATATATAGATTGATAATATAGTTAGAAGAGTCTGACTGTCGGATTAATCACATTGTCTAGTCTGTCATTATTTATCCAATTATCATATTATAATCTATTACAATGGGTCACCCTTTCCATATTTGACTAGTCAGCCAACCCAATTAGCTCCTTCAATATGCCCCCCACCCTCAATGCCTTCTTCATATCAAAGAAGGGGGAGAGTTGGAAAAAATAAAAGACAAGACAAATGGACAAAAAGGGATTTTTTACATTAACATTTCTGAATTACAATTAAAATAAAATATCGAGTTCAGACAATTGGTGAATCATAGCCCGATGCTTCTATTTATGTGGTCGACATCTTTGAGGCTAGTTGGGGCAGCTAGTTCATCATTTGATCGACCTCTTCTACATGAGGCTATTATTTTGAGACAACAACAAATGTGGAAACACTAGGTGCATATAATTGATGGGTGGTCTGCTACAGATGTGGAAAGGTGGAAGGTGCTTATGCTATTGGATTTGTGCTAGGAAAAGAAGTCTAATAAATCACTAGAGATAGAATCTTCAAATGTCCATTGAAGATCGGCCATTTGCAGACTATTAACAAAAATTTTACACTTGACTCTTGTTACACAACATTTTGTCACTGTCTTTGTAGTCCCCATTCCTTGATCCTGGAGGACCTCTACAGTGAACCCCACATGCTTTCCCTTCTTGAAGAAACCCCCATTGTGTCCCTCTTCATGAGAAAATCGATTCCCTTTTGCACCATTTCCCCTGAAACTTCTATTTTGCCCATTTTAAAAGACCGACGCTAATGACCTTTGTCTCACCCGCGCTGATGTGTAGAGATTAGCACTATCCCTAGCACCGACTGAAGCGACTGAGCTGTGTTCTAGTCGTGCCGGTCTTGTTATGGAAACCTTTTTCAATTAAGAGTCGAAGCTTCCAGCTCTAGAAGCTTCGTAAGGGAGGTTTGGTAAATGGTTCGGCCAGATGGGCTCAAGGATGTCAGTTTGGGCTCCTTTCCACTATAATTATGGAACTACCTCAAGGGATAATACCTTCTCCCATGAGAAGAGGATCCATATCCCATCCATTCATCCTATATAAACCTCCCTTTTTCCTAAGCACAATCTAGTGTTAATGTTGATGTGCTAGTGCTATTTTGGTTTGGAGTAAACAACAAGCTATTCCTAGTTGTAGATATCTAGTTGTGTGAGGGAGAAGTGTGATTTGGTTTGGAGTGAAGCCTAAAGGGAAGAGCCTTAAAACTATTGTGGATTAAGGCCATCATGGAATGTTAGCAGAAGTGTGTGGGAACTTGGTCTTGTCAGAGGATAACTACAACATCAAGACAATGGTTGTAATCTCTCTTTGATATTAATATATGCAACTATCGATTGATTTCCTACATGATTTGTCATCTTACATATTCATGGCTTAATGTTTCTTGACTTGTTAAGTAGGTTGAATTATAATTGTATATTATTACGTTTGTTGTTTGCTATTGTTTACTTGTTTCAGGTGCTTGAATAAGGAAGCAAGAGATAGCTGGAGCGAGAAAGCAAGGACATCATAAAACGAGATAAGTGTACTAAGAGGTAGGCCCTCTTAATTGGTTCTAACCTAAGGAAATCTTTCATAGAATTGTGTCCACACTTATAATTTTACTTCACCACAAATTGGTGACTCCGTTGGGGATCCAATTCTTCTGTTTGTCTTGTTTGAGATTTCATGATTTTGAGTGAACTTTCCTAGTTCCACTTTTTCTGTTTGGTTTTGTTTATTTTCCTCTTCTTACTGGTCTGAGTTTGAAATTCATATTAGTAAATCTGGTCCCAGTTTTAATTTTTTTTTTTTCTTGGCTCCTTCGATCAGTGCACTTAATCCACTGATAGTCACACCGATCAGCGCAAGTTGTTGAGAAACAGTCATGTCGACCAGCCTCTAGTGCTTGTTGTTAGTTAGGCACCCACGTTGATACCTAGAAGTGAAGATTGGGGTTTGTCCCTAATCTTGTCCAGTGTGTTTTTCCCTTATGATTTTGATCCCGTAAGCCTTTTAGACTGTCTTCTCCCTGACTAGAGAGCTTCATTTAGCTTGGTTTGTGTGCTTGCTTGGTTTAGCCCACCCTCTGATGTGTTAAGATTGGCCCTATGTGAAGTTCTTTTTTATTTTTTCTTTGAATCCCTCGATCAATGCTATTTTTGGCCAAAAAGTCACAGTGATCAAGCATATTAGCACTAATTTTAGCTTGAAAGTCGTGCGGGTCGTGCCGATCGGCGCTACTTTTGGCCCAAAAGTTGCTCCAGTCCCTGAGTTAAGAAAAATCAGAATTTCTCCCATTTTAGTGCCAGTGTGTCTTAACCCTTAGACTCCCTTCTTCTGCCCAGAAGTGACTAGGATTCTTTATTTTCAATTGAATGAGTGAAACAGTCTCGTTTCTTATCTTATTTCGAGTGTCTCTTTTCTCTTTCCAAGCATAGATTACATTGCTTGGTTTCTCGATTGAAGCATTTATGTTTTTGGTTTGTTCGATTCAAGGAAGAAGTTTCTTTTAGTTTCATTTATCATGCCTTGGATTTGATCAATGCTTTTTTTTAGGAATTGTGAAAATTTTCATTAAAGTGCTTTATGTGAAAGATTCATTTTGAATTTTATGAAAAGAAGAACATCATTCTAGTTTACTTAAGCAAAAATATTGCATTAGTAGCATCATCGAGAAGCTAGAATTGCATCGTCATAAGCATTGGAAATGAAATGAAACTTGTTTTGTTGTTAAGAGAAGATTAAGTGCATTTAGGATATGTATTAGTGAAAGTTTTCTTTCTTTGTTTGTTGCATTAATTATCTGCTCTCTATCCCTCAATTAGTGTTAACTTTCATTGAAGACAAAGGTCTCTTTTCTCACATAGCTACATGTAGGAGTTTTTTCATATGACAGCAGTAGGGCCTTGTAAATGAAACCTAATTCAAGATCAACTGTTAAAATTTATTAAATTAACCTAAGCAAGCATTGAAACTTAATGCTCACATTTAGTGGTCTAGGCTAGAGACGTGTTTCGACGTCTTAAACCTAGCAGCTGTCTTTCGCTTTGGCATTAGACAATGCTAGTATGGACTTGTGCTCCCCATACCATCATGTATATAAAGGGAGAAACCACTAGGTTTGCAATCCTTTATCCGTTGGAAGCCAAGTCTGCCACCTTGTAAATGTGATACACCAAACACAACATTTGGGGAGATTTCCTATGTGTAGTTCTCGGTTCACTGGGAGGTATTCTGCAGTTTATGATTACCTGGTAATCCCTTTTACCTAGATCATCTAGAGTAGTCATTTGATATTTTTGACTCATTAAACTTAAAAGGTCATTTGAGCACTTTTCCTTTTGAGCTCGTTTCCAATTGAAAGTGATAGAGTCACCTTTCGTCCTTTTCTCGACTCTTAAAATATGAAAAGGAAAATTTTTGTTTCAGTGTCTTAAAATTAACTACCCACAAAATATTCTTGGTTAAATTTATCTTCCTTAGTGATTCTTTAGAGTCAATTCTAATGCTAACATTCCCAGAGTCTACCAGTCAAGGGTTCCCCTCAAATGTGAATCTTGGTCCTTTTCCTTCTCTTGGAAATGCTGGTGCTCCTTACATGGAAGCATTGTCCCTCCTTGGGTTAACCATTCATTTACCTGTCTAGTTATTTTTGACCTCGGTGGTCCCGAGTGTCCCGACTCCTATGTAAATGTCTCCTTCATTTAAATCACATGAAGTTGATTCTAAAGTTTACCTCTCACCTTCTTCCCCTATTTCTTCACTTTCCTCTTCTACTTCGCCTGGTGAAAGTTTCAAATCTAGTAACCAAGAGACTAAGAAGAAGAAGAAGAACATGAAGAAGAAGAAATCAAAAATACGAGAGGCTGGCCATGCAACTATTACTCCAAATGCACCCCTCGTCGACAAACCTTCTAATCCTTCTCGGAAGGTAAAATTCCCTTGCAAGCTATGTAAGGGTGACCATCTCCTTTGAGACTGTCCTACCATTCCCAGAGTCTTGGAGATATGGTCTCAAAACCTGAACCGACCATCCCCGTCGACCTCTGGAGATCATGTCAATGCTACGCCTTCAGCAAGTGATGGTAAGAAGAAATGAAAGATTATATTCACTTGTAAGTTATGTGAGGGAGAGCATCTTCTTCAACTTTGTCCTCTTATGGATAAATCTTCCAAAGTTTTTGAAAGCCTTACAGCTCCTCAACCCCAACTTCCTATTGGTTATCACAGGCTTTCTTCTGACCCTATCCCGGTTTGTAAAGAGATTGACTTGGATTCATCTCTTGCCCGTCCTATTCTTCCTGAGAGAGACTCCCTTGTGTCCGTTTCTAGCCAACCATTGGTTGAAAAGAGTGTCGACTTTGTTTGGCCACCAGTTTCTCACTCTATTCCAGAAGCGAGTGGTGATCATATTGCTCATGTTCTTCTCATCTTCTCAAATTCTTATGAATCGAAGGGTGACCCTCCCATCCTGGCTATTTAGTAAAGTCCTTCTTCTATTCTTGCAGAGCATGGGGGCATTCATATTATGCCCCCATCAAGTAGTTCCGTCATTTCTTTTGATTAGATTCATTTGACTGCTTTCCACCTCCCATCTTATGTGCCTTTCCAGATTATAGTGCAAGCCTATCATATGGTAGTACCTGGCACTATATTAGATGAAGGTGCATCTATTAGCATCATGTCTTCTACTACTTGGCAAGCTTTGGGCTCCCCGCATCTTGTGTCTGTCACTTAGAATCTGTTGGATTTCAATAGAGGAACTAATCAACCCTTGGGGGTCCTTCTGAAGTTCCCTATTGCTTTGGGAGGAAAGACTGTCTATATAGACATGATGGTAGTTCAATGTCCCTTAGATTTCAATATTCTCCTTGGACGTGACTATGTTTATGTCATGGGAGCTCTTGTTTCTTCACTTTTCCATGTGGTTTGTTTTCCGCATGAATGGAGAATCATGACCATTGATCGATTGTCATTCATTGGTCACTAGGTGCCTCCTTTGCAATCATCGCCCTCTATCGACTCTTGTTTTCAGGCAGTACCTTCCCCACCACAGGTCAATTATGTGGCTACATGTTCTGTCTCCACATCTGTTGATGATCACATAGATGGTATAATACATTATGTAATGGGGGCATTGGAACCCGATCTGTCTTTGATACCAAATAACATGTATTCCTCCCAGAGCGTGGTTTTTCTGTTTAGTGAAGACCTCTTGGGAACCATGTTCTTGTATGGTTCATGAACATATGTATCAGGATAGTTCTTTTTCTCTGTCAACCTCGTTAAAAAATGAAACAAAGGGTGTGAGCATAGTTCCTTGTCTTGTGTCAGGCTCGTTAAAAAATGAATCAAGGAGTCCGAGCATAGTTTCTTCATATATCAACCTCATTAAAAAATGAAACATATGTATGAGGATAACTCTTTTACTGTGTCAACCTCATTAAAAAATGAAGCAACTCCCTTTTCCAAATCGATTCTTTGATTAAGATCTCGTAAAATCCCAGTCGAGTTTTTCCATGATCTCGAAAGTGAACCTTCATTCCATCCATCTAGTTGATTGAAATGAAGCTTGGGGGTCATGTACCTCGATTGAGTTATTATGCTTGGGGAATGTGAACTTATTCAAGCATAGTTTTTCATTTCAAGCTTGTGTACACATGAAACCGAATCCAAGCAGAGTTCTCCATGGTTCAAGCTTGTGTAAAAATGAACCCATGCCCAATTGATTGTTGTTTTTATCAGCTAATTTATGCTAGATGAACCTTGGTTGTTTAATTCCATCGGCACCATCTCTTTGGCCAATCATATGCTTTCAATTGGTTGTTTCTCCTTTCCTAAGGGGCCGTAGTGATGAGTGGTTTTATTAGCTTTCCTCTTGACCATTACATGTTTTGAGCAGTTCCACCATAACTGGAACCAGTTGCTACCCTTTATACCACTCATTCCTCCAAGACAAGTCACCTTTAAGCTCTTTTCTAACTCATAAAAAATGAAAAGATTGCTAAGTATTTTTCCCTTTTGACTCGTAAAGAGAATAAAATGGGGGGTATAATTTCAAGCTCTTTTCCGACCCTTTAAAAATGAAAATATTGCCGAGATCTTGTCATTTCAAACTCGTTAACGGATGTGAAACATCATGCACCCAATATAAGTTTACCCCCTTTTCAGGCTGGGATGCGCTATTTACGAAAAAGGCACTCCTTGACTGAAATGGTCAAGTGGTTCTTTCAAATATCATTTTCTACCTTTTCGGGCTCGAGAGACACACATGTACGAAAAGGGACCATGTGGAGTTTTCTTTTCTGTGTCTTTTTCAAACTCTCTAAACATGAAAAAGATACTAAGTTACACCTTTGTTAGACTCATTAAAATATTAAACGACATCGGATTCATCACTATGACAAATGTGAGCTTCTCTTTCTTAGGGCTCGTTAAACTTACTAGGTCGGATTCGTCCGAAGGGTGAACTTACAATGCAAGAATATGTTATCCCCTTCAAGATTGAGATTAAAAAATAATTGGGGTACCTACCAGAAATGGTGGGGGAAAATTTGGAAATCTATCAGTTGTGTCGGCAGCTCAGTCTTGAACATGACACTCTTTGCTTCATGTCAGGTTGGGATATCCTCCTTTGTATCATTGGCATTTCCTGGGTTGAGCCATTCATTTTATCCTTCCATTTGATCTCTACCACATCATCATGACCACTGATCCTATGGATCCAAAAGATGCCAAACTTCCAGTCGTGTTGCCGATATGTTCAAGAGTTGTCCTTCTGTAGTTACACTTACCTTTGATTCTCTATATCATCCAAAATCATTTTTCATTCTTTTGTCTCATGTCGATGATGTGGGAAACATTATGGCCATCCTTTGACACGGTTGTTTCTCATTGACTTCAGCTCATTATCCGGGAAGTTGATCGAGAGACTCCCTTCCAGTACCTTAGAGCTTGCATACACTAATGGCAAGTTATTTGCACTCAACAACAAGTTCACATCATTGGCTTTCGATCAAGTGATTTCACGGGTCTTCGACTTCAGTTCCTCTATTGACATTCTGTGGAATGTGTTGATAGTACCTTGAGGACAACTGTCATTATTGGTGGTTTCTCTTGCGCTTGTTAACAGTTTACATCATTGAATAGTAATCAAGTGACTTTTTAGTATGTTCGATGTCAACACATCCACTCACATGTTATAATTTTTACTTTGATCGGGTCATGTTAGAGCGGAAGACCCTGGGCTTAGATTACAAAAGTCTAGGTTCCGAAGTGATGTGACATGGTTATGTTGATTTAAGTAAAATTATAATTGTGGACACAAACAAATTCCTCTAGCCACAATAGCTACATTCTATGGAATATTTCCTTAGGTTAGAACCAATTAAGAGGGCCTACCTCTTAGTACGCTTATCCCATTTGATGATGTCCTTGCTTGCTCGCTCCAGCTATCTCTCGCTTCCTTCTTCAAGCACCTGAAACAAGTAAGCAACAGTAGAAAACAAACATGCTAATAGACAAATTGTAATTCAACCTACTTAACAGGTCAAGAAACATTAAGCCATGGATATGTAAGATGAAAAATCATGTAGGAAATCAATCGATAGTTGCATATATTAATATCAAAGAGATATTACAACCATTTTCTTGACATTGCAGTTCTCCTCTAACAAGACCAGGTTGCCACACACTTCTGCTAACATTCCATGATGGCCTCAATCCACAATAGTTTCAAGGCTCTTCCCTTTAGGTGTCACTCCAAACCAAATCACACTTCCCCCTCACATAGCTAGATAGCTACAACTAGGAATAGCTTGTTGTTTACTCCAAACCAAAATAGCACTAGCACACCAACATTAACACTAGCTTGTGCTTGCGAAAAAGTGAGGTTTATATAGGATGAATGGATGGGAGATGGATCCACTTCTCATGGGAGAAGGTCTTATCCCTTAAGGTAGTTCCATCATTATAGGGGAAAGGAGCCCAAACTGACATCCTCAACCCCATCCGGCCAAACCATTTACGAGACTTCCATTACGAAGCTTCTAGAGCTGGAAGCTTTGGCTCTTAATTTAAAAAAGTTTCCATAACAGGATCGGTGTGACTGGAACACAGCTTTGTCGCTCTGGTCAGCGCTAGGGATAGTGCTAATCTCTGCACATTGGCACGGGGGAGACAAAGGTCATTAGCACCAGTCTTGTAAACTGGGAAAAACAGAAGTTTCATGGGAAATGGTGCAAAAGGGAATTGATATACTCATGAAGAGGGACACAATGGGGGTTTCTTCATGAAGGGAAAGCATGTGGGGTTCACTGTAGAGGTTCCCCAGGATCAAGGAATGAGGAGTACGTAGATAGTGAAAAAATTTTGTGTAACAACTCTATAAGCTCAGATAATTATTGCACATTGTCTTCTATTGTTGTAAAGTCTTCTATCCTCTGATTGAATGTTTTTCTTTTCTCGATACTCTTCACCCGTTGCAAGATTTTCTATAGGAACTTAGAGGAATTTGAAGCTTCGTGTTGGGATTTATTTCCTTCACGCAACCGCAGACAATGTTGTCATGGAATCTTTGCATAATTTATCTTCTCTTACTGCAATTGAGTGTTTATTGTCTGTTGAGCTCTGGAATTAGAGGTTTTCCTAGCCGAGATGTCTTTGACAAGCATTTATTGGGCCCTTATATTTGAGTGAACAATAGCCAAATAGGAATTCCAGTGTAGCTTCCAACATCTATTTTGCTTCTAAAAGGTCGTCGTGAGCCTTATGTAGAGCTTGTGTAAAGCTAGGATTAGCAAAATGTGTGGGTCGGGATTGCAAGTCTAACACCTGTGCATTAAGTTGGATGTTCTAATCGATCAACTACTCTACCAACTATTAAACAACAATGAGATGATCATCACCTCTTGGCTGGAGCGGGAATATTTACCTTTTTTTGTGTAGTTCTAGCACTGCAATGAAGTCTCCCTTTCTCATTCCTATAATAATTGCATCTTATCAATATCTTTCTTTCTTTTCTGGAGTCACTTCTTAGAAATTTTGGAAGAATGTTCCATAACCTGAAAGAGTTGTCTTTCACTAGATGGCTTACTGTCATCATACTTAGTCGTGATATCGACATGCTTATTCTTGTCCTTGGTTGTTGAGGTGGTTGCTATGGTTGAATTTACATTTACTTGTATAGTCAGGACATAGGTGGTACCTATATTGGTTACAGATGTATTAAAAACAAGTACTGCTCCTGCTTTTCCTTGTTGCAACTTAGTTGAACCATGGTTTTTCTGTTGGTTGAGCTCTTTGATGATTTCATCAGACTAAGTTCACTCCAACATATTATTCTTGGAAGTAGGACCTGAGTTGTTGTAGATTTTTAAATAGTTATCTTTCGACTGGTTTAATTACAACTGGGACTTGTCTATCTGACTACAATCTGACTGACCATGTTCTGCATTTTGGTTCTCTACCTAGTCCCTGTCAAACTTCTCTTCTCCCGACTTTCCTGCACTAGATTTCTCTTTGTCAGACTCTTCTTTATCAAATTTTTTTTATGTCTGACTCCTCTTTCTGAGATTGTTCTCCACCTAAATGTTCCTTGTCAGAATTATCTTGGCCAATGTGGTTGTGTTATTCAACAACTCAAGTCAAAGAATTAATAGGAGTATCCTTGGTTAAGTCAATCTCAGTAACTGAGATAGACTAACTCTTTTTGGTATGAGGTTGAGAATACAAGTTAGTATCATGTTTTCCATTTTGAATCACTTTATCTATTTTCTTCTCAATATTATCAGCAAGCAACCCATTAGCACTTTCTATGGCGTCCCATATCTGCGTTTTTATGGACAAAGTTCTATACTTAGGAGGGTTCTTGACAATTGTTTGTTCAAGTTATAGATCTTTAAGAACTGTGTTCAACTTCAGTTGCTTGGTTGTATCAGTCAGATTAATATTTTTAAGTATTTTATGTTAATAGGGTGGTTTAACATTGAAAGCGGTGGACAAAGGACTAGCATGCTCTTTACAGGAAGACTTGTGTGAGGTTTTAGGCAAGGTTAAGGATGGATAAACTTTCAAAGGTTGCAGGTAAATACTAGCCTAAAATTCCTCCTCGACTTCAATGTCTTTTAGGGGTGTGACGATTTCATGGGTAAGTTAGAATAGCACGGGTGGGATGACATATTTAGTATTAGACTGATGACTTAACTCATCAAATATTTATTCTATTGTGGGTTGGAAGGGGAGTTCCTGTGGGTCAACCTTAGGCAAGTTAATATACCAAACTTTAGTGTAATCTAGGCCTAATTAAATATGAGAAAAGGGAGGCACTGCACAAGGAACATGTTGGGGAACTCACCAATTATCAGAGATATTCTTAATATTCAACAACCAGTTCCAAAAATTTCATTAGGCCTTAGCGACTAAAGTTCCTATTAAGTTCCTATACCAATAGGAGTCATAATTTTGAATGACTAAGGTTAAGCCTTGTAATATTGTACATACCTTTGCATTCTACAAATCGTTTCCATATTAAAAATTAAAAAATGTGAAGAGGGTATGTCCTAAAAGAAATATCAAAGAACAAAATGAATAAGAGAATGTCAAAAAATGAAAATATATGAACCCCAAAAACAAAAAGAGACCATGAAAGTGTGCAATTCTAAATGCCACTGCTATTTACTATTATGCATAATAATGATTGTGTGCAGCTTGTTATTCATGCCACAATCCATGGTAATCAAACTGTTTAATCTTGATTATATCATGCTTTGAATTTTATGTTTATAATTAGAGAATAAAATCTGACCAAACAATTTAATCTTGGCAGATCAGTAGATAGGTAGAGAAAATAAAAGGAGCTCATCAGTTTAATCTAATCCCTTGGATGATATAAGGTTAGAAGTAGATAGTTTACTTTTCAAAGAAAAATGAATGATAAGGGTCTACTAGTCTAAATGCACCCAAATAAATGAAGAAAAAATGTTAGGGTAAGTAAATGGGTAAGTAGAAGAAAGGTTGCTGAAGTATAAAGTTGATTGGATCAAAACATATGCATCATGCTTAGACACATATTTCAATATGTATGATCAATTATGGAAGCAAAAACAAAGGTTTGCAAGTTAATGTGATTAACTCCCCCTCATTCATTTTTTTCCCCTTACTTACTAATTTCCTATCCACAAGTATGTTCTAGTACTTTATATCCTTCAAGTCAAAGAGGGTCAGAGCATTTCTCTGACTTTTGGTGGGACCAGACCCTCGGCTTAATGACTTAAGGACGTCAAGTGTTAGAATCCTCTTCATAATATTCATTTTCCATTCATTATCCTAATAAAACCCCTTTTCCTAAGGATAAACTGCATTTGCCTAGGAAAAGTAAAAAACCCCCCATGTTAAATTCTATTTCATTCCAAAAACCCACAAAAGTGCTTTATCCTAAGTATGAAATTTATGTGAATAAAATGCACAAATTTTACATTTATGCTAAGGGTATGCTCAATCCGCTCATTTCATATTAATTTTTAACTTTATGATATAAATTCCCTATATACTTTTTCCCGTATATTATTAAATCCCCTCTATAAATATCCCAACCCTTAGTTTAATTATAAACTATAGTTGACCCCCTAATTCATACCCCCGACAAAATTTACTTAACTTACCATTTTTTGGTAATATTGGGTTAATCCCGTCACTAAACCCTACCTAATCAATTAAACCCCTCATTACCTTTGAATAAATCCCAAAACCGCTAAGGATTAAAGCCCTAGGCCCCCCCACCAACACCTTCGTCCATCTCATCCGTGCACCTTTTTCACCTAACTACCATCTGATCATCATCACCTGCATCTAATGGTCCATATCCATATTGGATCCACCCGACACCTGACCTTTACCCCTCTGATAAAGCGGCTTTTCCCCAAACCCCATATGTTGTGTGTCAAATGCAGAGGTAGATCGGGTGACCCCTCCGAAATACCACTTCCTTCATAAAAGTGGTGTGATGGCCTGGGAAGCCACCTTCCTACTCAACCCAATAAACCACCTACTATTCATTCATAAAATTTCCCGCCAAAAAGTGACCATTGCTTAATAAAAAGGCCAAGAAACAAGTTTTCGTATTTTTTCACTTGAGCTCTTTGAAAACCTCTACAAACCAGTGTGACACTTGCAAACCTAAAAATTACCAATTGAACCCATTTCAGTCCTCAAACAAGCTACGGAGACCACCTTTAAAGCTCTCAGAGCCCTTTCAACCTTCCGTTGTCGTCCAGGGCACCAGTTTGAAGTCAATTCGCATGAACTCTAGGTATTTGTGAACGAACTACTAGACGCCCCTTCAAAATTTGAAAACATTCACTCTTAAAGTGCTTTAATTGAGTAAAATTAATTGAAAATACTTTCGAGTTAACACCACATAACCAAGCCCTTCTCAAAGTTTCCAAATTTCCTTTCAACCTTTTGATACAACCCTACACTTCCATATTCGAATCCACAAGAACAGAATTATGCCTGCCCCTGTCTCCATGGATGTCAGACCTATCACTACTCCCCATTTGGACCTAGATCACCTCCCCCTAGTAGACAGTGACTTTCAAATCATAGAGCTAGCAAAAGAACAGGCTAGTACATCATCAGTCAAGTCATTGCCAATAGAAAAAGTACTTTATGAGACATTTGAAAACTTGTTTTACCTCCAGCATGAGGTAAAACACTTGTTTATCAATAAGCCTACTTTTGCCAAGTACACCGAGGCAGATGAAATATATAGAAGGATGCTCAAGGTCCAATTACCTAATGCTGATACATGGGAGAAATTGACTGATTTACTATGAGAAATATGCATTAAAAAGGTTAGTGTACAGTAAAAGTAAAACAATGAGGTGAAAAGATGAAGACAGGTTAGTAGAGTCAAAGAGTATCAATGTCAAATTGTATAATATGAAAGACAAAAGTAAATGAAAATTATAGTGTGAAAGATCAAACAGCAAAGCAGCACAAAGGGCTAAAATCAAACCATAAAGGCCAGCAGTACAAAATTAATGGGATACCATGAAAGCAGTTCAATAGTTGTCTCTATCTTCTTGCAAGAAGATAGTTTTAATTCCTAGATTAAATCTCAAGTTAGTTTGAGATATTTTGTAATAATTTTTGTATAAATACTTCACAATTTGAAGTATGTAGTGTGGATTCTTAGACATTTCTATAGAATTTTGATTACAAGGCTGTAAAGCTATTGTATCATTGACTAAGCCAACAAGCTAGATTGATGAATAAAGACAAGATATTTCACAGGATCCATGTGTAGAGTGAAGTGTAGACAAGTATTTTCATATGTTATCGTTATTTCTCTTCAAGTTTTTCCACAATCTTTAATGTATTTCTGAATTTGAATGCTATAACTGGAACAATATCTCAGAATTTGTTTAATTACACTCTATTTTAACAGTTATGCATATAAATGTTTTCTACTGATATCTAAGTTAAGAAACTCTTAATTTCTCCTTAGTTTAGGTTGTTTCTTTCTAATCTAGATCAAAGGATTTTTAATTACCCTTTACTTTTGATTACCCTCTATTCCTCGTTTATATCTCGGTCTGAGAACCCTTAATTTCTCTCTCACCCTGATTAAAACCATTTCACCCACCAGTTCCAAAGACTTACACTTTACTCCACCAACTTGCCCTTTTAACATTCCCTTTAGTGAGTTGATCCAGTTGTGTTTCCCTTCTATTGATTCCATAGCCCAATGGTCTAAAGAAATAATTCTATCCATTTGTTTCAAGGATACCACCATCCAATCTTGAATACAAATCAAAAACCCCAAGAACATTCATAACTAGCCTGAAATCCAAGAAAACAAAGCTAAATCATATAGAGAGAGCCCTCTCTGAGCCTAGGTTGGCTAGAGAATATGCTCCAAAGTTGGTTTGTGGTTACCTCAGTCATTTTCTCTCTTCTAATAACTTCTAGAGAAATTTCTGAGTGATAACAGTTCCTATGACTAACTACTAGAGAAAATTTTGAAAATATTCATCATAGGTAGATATTTCTTTCTAAAGTTAACTTCCCCAACTGGTGGGTTCGACTTCATAGGTATCCATATAAACAAAGAAGGAAAGAAAATAACTTTATTGGAGTTCTGGCAGTATTGAAAATTAAGTTTAATTAAATCGACAACATGATCTACTGAATTATATTGAACTCTAGATTTTTCTATTTCACTGATGGCTTCAAGCATGGTGAGCTTGACATCTAAAACTCAACCCGCTGAAGTTAGACACAAATAAATAATCATGCAAATCCATCTTGCCAAGGGGTCTTGCACCTGATTGAACACCAAACCTCTTGAATTTTTCTCGAAAGCCCCTCCAATAAGTTTTATTAGCCAATGACTTACATCAGTCGTGGTTGGTACCTTACGTCCTTTGTAGGGGGGTCTGGTGATCAAATGGATGCTAGTGTCAAAAATCGAATGTGGCTGGTCTAGTCATAATTTACAATTGTTGTAACTTCTCACTATATATTTGATGACTTCTTCCTTCATCCCTTGAAGGTCTGCAACCAATGGACCCCCCATAATTTCGCATATTTCGACTTTCTCTAGGTAATTTTTTTGAAGATTCCATTGATTTACTATCTTTGCCCACTTGAGATAAGAATTGAAATTATCTTCCTAAGTGGGTTCTTCAAAATTTTCCTAGCAGATATTGTGCATACAAAATTCAATCTTTGTTTTACCAACAAGATCAAATCAAGCTTTGGTTTTGGGTTCGACTATAACTTCTTCTTCATTTGATCTAGCCTTGTGTTTCATCATGGAGAAGCCTTCATGGAAGTATTCTATTCAAAGATAGTCAAGAAGCTTTGAATTAGAGATGACAAGTCTTGGAATGTCTAGCCAAGTCACACATAAAGTTGCTTGGGATTTCTGGAAATATTTTTAGAAACTCGATGTGTTCCTTGATTTTTATAGAGGTGGCACTAAATGCACCATAATTGTCATTTTATTGCACTTCCTTAGGATGTCTCTTCCATTTTTGTGTAATCTATTTATTATTGTTTTGCGTGTGAATGGAATCAACTTGCCACCTTTCCGAAGGAGTGGACAGTAAATGCTAGAAATCTTGATTTGATCCTGGCTAGATATCTGATGATGTTGATATGTATGAGGTGTGGGACATGTCAGAAGATGAAAGCCATACTTGATTTCCTTGATTTGTAAATCTGCCTTTTTATCTTTTATGATTTTCTTGGTTGAGTTCATGCACACTATGTTTCTGCAGTGCCAGATTTCATGAACGTCTCTCCAATAAGTAGTTGTCATTGCCTTCTATGCTTAGCCATAGGAATCATACTTAGCAAGTCTTATCCCTCGATTGATTCCTACAAGGTACAGGTCAGTTCTTATGTCTGTGCTTTTCATCTTGATCATCTTAGTGTTGGTGTTGCTTTGAACTCTTCTTTTCGCTTAAGAGGTTATGTGGGTTAGCCTCATGATCCATTGATGTTGCTTGGTCTGATTATATGATTGTACATAGAATGGTTTTTTATTGATATGTTAACTATTATGTTAGTTACCTTTATAGATAATTTCTATTAATATTAGAGGTTTAGGTTAAGTAGAAGAAAATCGAAGAATGACAAAGCTATTAATTTAATAACTAATTTTTTTTATTTGTTTATTAAATATTTACTTTTTTACATATTGCTCGACAAGATATTAATATTTTACAACTAACCTATACTAGTTATTATTTATGTAATGTATTTTTTTACACGGACACTGTTAACAAGTGACCCTACAATAATTTTAACTGAACTTCTTGTGACGATTAGATATCTTCAATAACAAATGGACCGAGCCATGCGACTTCAAGTTTTTTCAATTTTCCTTTCACTTGGCTATCATATAGTAGTAATAAATTGTCAACTTAGAAATGTTTAGATTGTAGGATCTGATCATCCCACACTTTCTGTTGGTCCTTACTAATGTTTTGATGGTATAGTGCATACAGTTGGTCTTCTTCTAGTTGATTTAATTGTCGGAGTCACTTTTCTCATAATTTTCAATTGTATTTAAGTATGGTCGACACAACTTGTGTGTTTGTTGAACAATGAAGTGGTATGACTAGTTCCTGCCTGAAAGCCAATTTAAACAACATCGACCCCAGTTAACTGCTTATAAGTTGTGCGATAAGGCCATAATATTGCTCGAATTTTGTCATCCCAGTCATCCTTATCTATGTTGCATAGTTTCAATAAACCTTTGTGTAGAGTTTTATTAAAGGATCTAATTGCATCATTTGCCTGAGGGTGGTATGCAGTATCTTTTCTATGTTAAATCATGAAGTTTTTATTGAGTACTTCAATTGTACTATTAACAAAGTGTGTTCTTCTGTCACTGATGAAGACTAGGGGCAGCCAAAACGCATCACTATGTATTCATATATAAATTTGGTTGTAACTTCCTTAGTGCATGATACTACCAATTCTGCTTCTACTCATTTAGCTAAATATTCAACCACAGTGATAATGTACTTTTCACTTGTTTTCTTTTCCCTTTTAGGGAATGGATCAATAAATTCGATCCCCCATATTTCAAATGGTAGAGATGGAATTATGGAATGTAACAACATTTGATGTTTTGGAAGGGGTCGACCGGTTCTATGGAATATGGCACATTTTTGTACATGTTAGTGACCATCGTGAAAAATGGTTGACCACCACAACCCATCTTGAATTATTTTTCGAGTAGTCATGTCTCCTTGGTAATGTCATCCAAACCCCCCTTCATGGGCTTCGTCAAGGATAGCTTCTCTTTCATGTTCAAGGACACACCTCTGAAGCACTTCCTCAATTCTTAGTTTATAGAGTTGGCCATTTATTAATGTGTATGGTGCTTCTTTAATTGCTAAGATAATTTTGTTTTTCAGTTAATCCTTTTGATAGTTTACTTGTGTGGAGAAATTAAGTTATTTCGGTGAGCTCGGCGAGGACTGCTTTAATCTTGAATAGATGTGTGTCAGAAAGATCATTGTAAATCTCTGTCAGTTCACCTTATGATTCTAGTCAAGATAAATGATCAAGGCCAGCATTTTGTTTCCTCGATTGGACGATAACTTCAAATTCCAATTCCTAAAATAATAGTAACCATCGGAAAATGAAGCCTTGATGCATAGGCTTGTTGACAAGGTATTTTAAAGCTTGATGATCTGTATAAAAATATGACAGGATTTTCAAAAAGCTAATGTTATAATTTTTGTAGAGAAAATATAATTGCTAGGGTTTCATGCTCTTTTATTGCATAGTTTCTTTATGCTTTGTTAAACTTACGACTAGCATAATCATTTGGGTGATATATTAATTCGTCGTAAGCTTAACAAAGCATAAAGAAACTATTAAAGAAGAAATAAAACCATTTGAAATGGTTTTTCATACTTGTCAGACCAAATAAAAGGAATGTCTTTTTTTAGAAGTTCATCAATTAGAAATTTTATGTCAGAGTAGTGTCTAATGAATCGTCTCTAATACCCTATATGTCATGATGGGTTACACATTTTTGTCTTTTTAAGAACTAACTAAATTTATTAATTTTGCCTTTAATTATTTTATCATTGTGAGTATTGAAATATTTTAACAATTAAGTTAGATTGAATATCGATGAACTATCTAAGTAATAGAAAAATATTTATCATAATTTTACAATCATAGTTTTAGCCATAATAAACCTTGTAGTTTATACAAATATCTTTGCATTTTTTTTAAATTAAGTCATTTTACATGCAATTTCATATATAAAAGTTCGATATAAACTCACCAATACATAATCTATAATAAACATTATTTCATAAAAAGAAACATCATGGCAATAATCATCTAACAAACATAAACATCATCTCAGCTACACATTCGAATTCACTACCATTATCTAATTATATACACTTTTAGTAGCACGTGTAAACATCATTAGATGGCACACAAAACTAATAATCTAACAGGGCATCATCATCGTGATCAAATCTAACAAAACACAAATATTGTAATCTAAAATAATCACCACACATATACCCAAATTAATATAAATCTCATGTCAAATAACTACTATCACGTACACATATATCTGCAAGCACATTAAATGAACATATCTAACATGAACTAACAATATACACATCATCACCAACATATAAATTAAGTAAATAAACATGAAACAAAAAAATGCACTATATATATATGAAGTCAAATAACTACATCATGAAGCTAAATAAGTGCAATCAAATATCTCATATAATAGGCATAGTAGTGCCTGCATCCTAGTCTGCAGTAAAAGATGATGGATGGCCAAGTACTGCGTGATCAAGTATATTTTCCAAACTCAACTAAGTTGGAGGACTAAGAGGTGGTTGTTATGTAGGAGAAGGTATTGTTTGGTCTATAGGAGAAAGTGTATGATCTGCTATGTCATGAGAAACTTATGGCACATCCTCTAGCTCTAGAATTTGATCATCATCAGGCGACTAACGAGAAAGTGTACAACCAGAAGGATCACCGACACTGTAACAACCATGATCTGATGGGTTGGAACCACCAAAAGCATCATCATCACCATCCTTATGATCATGATCATTATCATCACCCTCATCATCATGATCATGATCATCACCCTCATCATCATCATGACCACCCTCATCTAATCGATGTGTTGTTGCATGATACCTTGCAACCCTCATCACTACTAATAAATTACTAGATTTGATGACATGCCTCATAAGAGACATCAAATCCCACAGACATTCCCTGTAGAGATTCACGGACATCAGATCTGTGTTGATATCATGAGGCCTCACAACTTAGACTCCCTATCAAACCAAAACTCTAACCAATATATCACGGTAGTCCATCCAAAAGCACATAGCAATCCTCCACCCCTATACACCCATACCCCCATAAGAATGTGCCTCACCCTCTTGGGCCTCACCCATCTCCTCATCTCCTCCATCTGACAGTGGGGGAGGAGTCATGTCCCCATATTATCAGTTGATGTCTACAAAATATATAGTACACAAAACTAATTAGACAATTTCATTAAACAATTTAATATAACATGTTAAGGAATGTGCTAAAATAAATTTTATTCTAATTGATTAAAACAAGAAAATGAAATTAGATTAATTTAAAGAAAACACTAATATTACCTCTATCATCTGGAGGCTCATCCACTATGAAGAATATGTTGGGACACCCTCTCCAATCAATCCCCATGGAAAATACCCCAACAAGAAAAACCCATGGTCATCCACTCTGACATGCCCCTCTTGGGGATCATTTGCCCCCACATGCGCATATGAGCCTCAGTGATAGTCCTAGGAGGGAAATGATCAAATGTAGGCCTTTTCTCCATAATCCTCTAAAAAAATAAACAAAAAATCTCAGAATAAAAGGGAAAATTCTCCCTCCCTATCTCGATAATGAACTACATCTCTCTAAAGTTGTGCAAAACTGCCTCAGAAAAATGGCAGACCATTCGATACAACATATCACCTGAATCAAAGAATCAACATAATACAAAACAGGGTAACTAATGCGATGCCCATCACCACAAGAATGTGAAATGGTGCTGACTAATAATGAGAGGCACCTAACCTCCTCTATAGTGAAAGAAGAAATTAATAGTTGTCCACCACGGACCTAAAAATATGATGGATGGAATGCATGAAGCCCAACACATCTCTTGAGTGTATACAAGCTGACTCTTAGCTACAACACCATGGGGGACATAAGGGAACAAGGAAAAATCCTCCCCTCTCCTGGATAGGCCAATGATAAAGTATATGTCCTCCTCTATGGGCCTATACCACAACTCAAGACAAACATAGAAAGCCTACTACTAGACATTCCAAAAGCGGATCAGATGCTCCAATAGGACAAAGTGCACCTTCAGGGATGTACCATCCTCATAGTTCTTGAGGAGGCCTACATTCCTCAAGAGCACTCGGGTCACTTTACTAATAAGGTGAGGGTATAATTCCATCTCCCTCTCTCTCATCTGCCATGGTCGAACCATATTGTATGGGTTCGCCTGCGACTCCTACTCAAGCTATTGTTCCCTCTGCTGACATCTCTTCTACATGATTGACATATAAAATACATCATCCTGATACATAAAATAAAATAAAAAATTTATTAACTGCAATATGTATTATTGACTATGGAAACATAAATTTCAATAATAATAATAAAAAATTGGTGGACTTAAAGCACAATCATGCACCGGAGTTGGTGCACTTTCAAGTATAACCGCACTACCGATGGTGCACACATAAGTATGATGCACTGCGAGTGTTTCAAAAATTTAACTTTTCATAGCAGTGTGGAATACATGTGCACTGGTTCACACATATAACCTATTGGCATCGATACAATATGTTTAGGTTATCGAATGCACCAAGCTATAGGAATGTTTCTAAATATTTATTTGTGGTGTGTTTGGTAAATATAAACGCACCAGGTTTGATGCATCGACACACAATATGTCGCATCTTTCCCAATGTGTTTATATTTACAAAATGCACCACCACAATGGCAATGTGTTATTTTCACGCATCGAATCATGGTGCACCTTGTAAATTTATAAGGTGCACCACTCCCTATGCGATCTGAACATATCGAGCACACTGCACGTCGAAAATATGTTTTTCCAAAACAATGAGAAATTCAACCTAATTTGCAATTCTAATCCATTAAAGTATTAAAGTTTTAATAAACATAGAGATTACTTGGACATTTGGTCGTCAGGGAGACATTGTGGACACGTAAAGGAGAAAAAAATATTCACGCCATTTGAAAAAATTGGAGACTCAAATAGTGAGTATGGTCATTAAAGGTGGTAAGAGAGACAAGCACTGACGTCAAGGCATTTGCATACGGAAAGAGTGGCATCAATCCTTCATAGCTTTCCCACACTGTAGATGGTAAATGTTATAGGCCATTTTGTCACATCCGATCAGTGAGCCTCCTAATGGGATCAATCAACATCCTATTCCCCCTTGTCACCATCTTGCACAAAGACATATGCATGCACCTTTAATTTCCCATAATCTCAGCCCTAAAATGCATCATCTGAGCCAGTTTGAGGACCAATGCTCTTTGTAGGCCTACTAGGGTGCATTCGCCAGCAATTTTCTCCACTATGGCCTACGTTAGTCACCAGTAGGTTGCTCCTCTTGGCACCTATGTTGGTTCTAGAAATTTGGGAGAATGATCAGGATTCCTTAAGCTTCCCCTTCTAAGAGTTTCTAGAGTTGTTACAACTACTTACCTTGGATAAACATTCAAATACTATCCTTCCCTACATTGGCATTTTCACCACTTATCCTTTGATATTATCCCTCCATAAAAGGTGGATCTTTTACCCTAGATTCGTAATTGGATAAGAACTCCAAACTTACCATACTTCTCTATGTATTCCCAACCTTATATGTGGTTGGGGATTGGATTTTGGACAGTGATTATGCCCTTATGCTATTGTCATGAGTGGTCATCTTCTCATGCATGTAGGGTGATTAGATGATCTAAATTGGAGTAGATTAGTAATGTTGTGCTACTTCCCCATTCAGAATATAAAAATGTGCTTGAGGAGTGTACTCCAAAATAGCAAGTAAAAGCATGAATTTTATGTGTTTTTCAAAATTTAGTTTCATGAAGAAAACTTAAAACATGAAACTAAAACACTGAATGGAAGCATGCATCAAACAGTAATACACCAACCATTGATAAATGAGTTCACCCCTCCTAGGCTACATCTCCTTGGATTAGCTCTAAAGACATGACCCCTTCTCATTATGCTCAAAATTATTTAGTGATAAAGAGTACATACGTGTGCTAACATAAAGAGTGGCCAGTTTCCCCTTCAAGGAAACATTCTTCTGCAAAGAACTCTCACTCTAAACACATGAAAACCCACAGTTAGTCATGAAACAGTCAAAAAGCTAAGGGCTCTCAAATTAAGACCCCATAATCCAAATTCCAAGAGCATAAACAATACTACAATCTAATTGAAGTACTTAAACAAGTATCTTTCTCCATACACATGTAGAGAAAAGAAGAGATAAAGCTACAACATTGTTGCAATGGCTGCTACAGAAATCACATGGAGGTTGGAAGACCCCTGCAAGGTCATCTCCACCTTCATACTCCTCCACAAACTAAATCAACACTCTAGTTGACCAGGGAACCCATAGGATTCACTTTACAAAAAGCCTATCTAGAAGTGCAACTTTGATCTTGAAACCTATTCCAATAAGTTCAGAATTCCCAAAAATGGAAATCTAGCCTCTTTTTGCATCCCATTTAAAATTGCCTTAGTTATGAATTTTGTTAGTATTTCCATAATTTTCTCCTCCAAATCTAGCTTACTGCCAGTTAAATTCATTATCTGGATTCAAATCTAGCATTTTTTCTGAAATCAAAGGTCCCGCCAACTTTCCCACCTATCTCACGGTTAAGGCCAAGTGGTCACACTTGTGGTTAGTTCCGGTGGTTACAGCGATGATTTCGCAGCCTTGTCGGATATCACAATTGGCGGAAAACCTGTGTTCAAGGTCTATGAACAAAAATGGGTGATGTGCAATGTGATATTAGTGGACCAGACAAGACAATTAACTACATCCTATAGTCACATCGCATCTTTGATATCCTATCAATTTTTGCATCGACAGAGAACTGATGGTAATATAAATCAAGACTTTTTCTGCAATTGTGATATGCGATAAATCACATCGCAGTCATGACTACTCTGGGGGCTGATTACCTTATCCACTTGTGATATGCAATTGCAATTGTATCACAACATGTGTGTACCGAGGGTCGATTCTGTAATACTCGTCCACCTTCGATTTGCGATATGTGATATAGCAATCGCAAATCGACATTGCTAGGGGCTGATTATTAACCTGCAACCTATGTTTTTCCCAAATATGTGATATGTGGGACCCAGTGGAAACCTGCCACTTGGACCTTCCCCATTCACTGGGACCTTTTCCATCACATCCAACCCTCCCACTTGTCCAAGTGAAACCTAAATTTTGACTTGCTCTAACTTCTGCATCCAAGCTCGGATTTGAGTTCCATTCATGTCATTGGATTTAGAATGATGAGATCTTCGATCTGAAGCTAAGCTTATCAAGATTCTGACACTTTGAATTTTTGGTAAATTTTGAGCTCCTAATCACTCTTCCCCACTGAAAAACTTTTGGTCACCCAAATTTTACTTTCAATTGTTCAGCATTTGAAGGTACAGTTCCTTCGTTTTTCCAAACTCGATCCAATCAATATTTGAAATTCCCTGAATTGTACTTGTCTTGGATTTTTCTCAAGCTAAACTTAAAATATAAATTGACCAAATAATACAACTTCAATGTTCTTCTCAGCTTGTCCATGTCACTATGGCCATCCACAACAACATCCTTTCCAAGAAGAATTCCAAGGTGCTCATCTGAAAAATCCTTATCAAGGATAAGATCCTAAAAATACTTTTCCAAATGAACCAAAACAAGCCTCACAGAGTGAATACTTGTATAACTTGAGTTCTAAACACATTTGGAACATACTAAATGTGTTGCAACTACTCATACAACAGTTTTAAAATCGATGGTTCAAGAAATCATTTTACAAAATGGAATAAACTTGACTCCCAAATTTTCCATTCAAATTGACTATCAACAAGCCAAACTAGCATTGTAATGCTTAAAGAAAACATTGTTGCATATAAGTGATTTATTTATGAACATCACTTTTACAAATTACCCAACTATGGGGATATGAAACTAGTGCAAAACGTAAATTTACAAACTTTAGTTGGACAAATAGTTTGCCCATTTCTTACCCAACCAGGTAAATGAACCCTCTATTTTAACTTTCTCTTCTTTTGAAGCAGCTTTGTGGATGGTCTCTTCTCGATGATCACTTTGCTTTTATCACACTTATCTACAAAATGGTTAGATTAAAGGAAAAAGGTGCATGGAAACATTTTCCTCAACACATTATTCAAATCTGTGTGTTGTTTTCCATTATGAACAACATTCAAATTAACATAATGGGTATACCTCTGTTTGATTTCCTTTGGCTTACGCTACTTGCATAAGGAACTTGCATGGAAAGAATAATTTAGCTTCCCTTCTTCTTCAACGTTTTCATCTTTCTTTGGAGATGTTTTTCACTTTGAGTCCTCCTTACACTTAAGGAACCAAGAGGGAACCATTTATGGATGCAACTCCCAACATCTCACCTCCTCGTGTCCTTTCGTACGACAAAAGGAACACGATATCCATGAACTGTCGCTAGAAGACCACTCTTCTTTTGAAACATAGCATAAGCCTTCATATTCAGGCCTCTTTGTGCCTCAATTGGATTTTTAATGCCTTGCTGGTTTACTCCAAGGCCTCCTCCCTTGTAACCCATCTTGGTCAAGAGCTTCGATCCAATGCCTTTACTATGTTTTTCAAAGGCTGCAAATGAATTTATGTCAACACTTTCGCATAAAGAAGAAGCATGTAAATTGTTACCATTTTTCACATCTTTTGATTGATATATGAAGATGTTTTCAAACTCCCTTTTGATTCTGGGTGTGTCCTCTTGGACTCTTTGGCTCTCTTCTTTCAGCTCCTCGAATTTGGGTGTTGATAGAACCTCATCTTCTACATCATGTGGACAAAAGGTACAAACTTGTACATCTACCTTCTCTGAAGGACTTTCTACACTAGCATCTTGCATAATAGTTGTAGAAAAACATGAATATTATGGAGAAGATGGTGTTTTATCACCATTATTGTTACCTTCTTCCCGTGGAGAACATTTTCCTCTTGGAGGTCTAGAGCATTCACCTTGCAATTTGGTATTCCTCTCTACATAGAGGGCTTTCACCATTTCTACCATGTCTAAGAAAGCCTTTCTAAAATCCTTCACATCCTCTGACATTCTTGTAGGCTCTCCTCCTTAGGA
The DNA here is from genome assembly GCA_031772625.1 of Pinus tabuliformis. Taxonomy (NCBI): domain Eukaryota; kingdom Viridiplantae; phylum Streptophyta; class Pinopsida; order Pinales; family Pinaceae; genus Pinus; species Pinus tabuliformis. Next base: position 423,968,969 of record CM062814.1, on the reverse strand, counting down.
CATGTTTTTCTTGAAGCTTCTACTGCAATTTGAGGTAGAAGTTGGCAGTAGAGATTCTAACAATCTTGCTTTCCTTTCCAAAACCTTCTCCTCAATGAGCTTCAAAACACATTCACTTTAAAACAACAATCAATTCCTCCTTTCACAAAGCAAACCATACCTTAGATACCAGCTTGATCTGAATTGAAGTAGATTAGTAATGTTGTGCTAATTCCCCATTCAGAATATAAAAATGTGATTGAGGATTGTACTCCAAAATAGCAAGTAAAATCATGAATTTTATGTTTTTTTCAAAAGTTAGTTTTGTGAAGAAAACTTAAAACATGAAACTAAAACACTAAATGGAAGCATGCCTTAAACAATAATGCACTAGCCATTGATAAAGGAGTTCATCCCTATTGGGCTACATCTCCTTGGATTAGCTCTAGACGCATGAACCCCTCTCATTATGCTCAAAATTATTAGTGATAAAAAGTACATAAGTGTGCTAACATAAAGAGTGGCTTGTTTCCCCTTCAAGGAGACATTCTTCTGCCAATAATTCTCACTCTAAACACATGACAACCTACAAGTAGTCATGAAACAATCAGCAAGCTAAGGTCTCTCAAATCAAGTCCCCATACTCCAATTTCCAAGAGCATAAACAATACCACAATCTACTTGAAGTACTTAAACAAGTATCTTTCTCCATGCACATATAGAGAAAAGAAGAAATGAACAACATTGTTGCAATGGCTATTGCAGAAAGCATATGGAGGCAGGAAGACCCCTTCAAGGTCATCTCCACCTTCATACTCCTCCATAAACTAAATCAACACTCTGATTGACTAGGGCACCCATAAGCTTCACTTTACAAAAATCCTATTTAGAAGTGCTCCTTTGCTCCTGAAACCTATTCCAATGAGTTCAGAATGCCCAAAAATGGTAATATGGCCTCTTTTTGCATCTCATTTGGTCGAAAATTGCCTTAGTTATGACTTCTATCAGACTTTCCATAATTTTTGCTCTAGATCTGGCTTACTACCAGTTAAATTTGTTATTTGGATTGAAATTTGGTAGTTCCACCAAAATCGACAGCCCCACCAATTTTCCCACCTATCTCACGATTAAGGTCGAGTGGTCACACTCCTGTTTAGGTATGGCAGTTACAGTGACGGTTTCATAGCCCTATCGAATATCACAATTGGTGGAAAACCTGTGGTCAAGATCTGTGAACCAAAATGGGCGATGTGCAATGTGATATCGATGGGACTGACAGTAGAATTAACTGCATCATATAGTTGCATCGCATTTGGGATATCGTATCACATTTTGCATTGGTAGAGAAACGACAGTAATATAAATCGATACTTTTGTACGATTTTGATATGCGATAAATCACATTGAAACCGTGACTACTTTGGGGGCCAATTACCTTATCCACTTGCAATATGTAATTGCAATCGCATCGCACCTGTCTGAACTAGGGGTCGATTTTGTAATACTCGTCCACCTCCAATTTTGGATATGCGATATCGCAATCACAAATCGACATTGTTGGGGGGAAATTCTTAACCTGCGACATATGTTTTTCCCCAATATTTGATATGCAGGACCCAGTGGCAACCTGACACTTGGCACTTCCCGATTTGCTGGGACCTTTTCCATGTCATCCAACCTTGCCACTTGTCTAGGTCAAACTTGAACTTTGAATTTCTCTAACTTCTGCATACAAGCTCAGATTGGAGTGTTGTTCATGTCATTAGATTTAGAATGACAAGCTCTTCGATCTGAAGCTAATATTATCAAGATTATGACACTTTGAGTTTTTGGCAAATTTTGAGCTCTTGATCATTAGAGGTGCATATTGTGACAAGGAAAGGACAAGTCAATACCATGTTTATCTATTGAATGTAGTACTTAGATGATACTGCATAGATCTCATATTTTCTTGGCTTGTGTTATTTGACTATGCAAGTTCTATTTTTTCCAATCAGAGTTGGGATTGGAGCTTCCAAGCTAAAGATGGAGAGAAGTGTATGAAGGATTCCAGGTAAACCTCACTCCATCATCTATTTACTTTAAGGAGAAATAGTATGTTCCTTGTCTCTCTGTTGTTCTAGGTTAGCCACTGACCTAGGGGAGATACTTTTGCCAGCAATCGTAAATCTCGTATAACAAATTGACAACCATACTGGGGAAAATAGTATTCCCTTGGTGTTATCCTTGTCCATTGTGTTTTATTACCTCCTTGAGTGACCTTTTTTCTATCATCCAACACAAAACATACTTAGGAAGTGATTTCATTGACCCTTTTTTTCAATTTTTGTACTGGAAACCTCTTTCCTAGGCCTAACACACCCCATGTGCCTTTGGCAAAGCATTGCACCTCACCCTGTCCTAGTCTGCACCAGTGTTGCAATGCACTGGTGCCTCTTTTGCACCAGCATTGGCCCCTATTTTTGCACAAATTTTTCCTTGGTTCTTGAGCCTATTTTGGTTAGCCTACTTCCAGTTGAACTTCCTTGAGTCTTTAGTGCCTTGTGGTCTCTCTAAATTCTCTATTTGCTTTGCACTTGTGTTTTTTTCCTTTGGTAAGAATTGGTTTTGATTTTTATTTGTTCTTATCACTTGATCACTTGCAAACTAATTTCAGTTGATTTTCAATCACTTAGATGAATTGTTGTTTTAGTCCTCATTCTGAAAAGTGTAATTGAACATTTTCATCTTAGTTTTCTTCATCTCAAAAATTAAGTGTCGTGAAAAGAAAAAAAATGTATCGGCATCTAGGATTTTGCATGTGCATTAGCATAGAAATAGTTGCATTAGAAAGGAAATTTCATCTTGAATACTTTTTTTTTGCATACGTGCTACATCTTGATTTTTTCTTCCCTTCCTTAGCTATATTTTCATTGAAAGAGAAAGGGTTTATATTTTCTCATGCTAGATTTGCATTTTAGGATATTCAGATGACATTTTGGTGAGCCCTAAAATTGAAACATAATCAAAGATAAACAATAAAATTTATTGAATCAACCTAAGGGGAATTTGTAACATTAATGTAAACATTTATAGGTCTAGGCTAGAGACGTGTTCCAGTGTCGTTAAACGTAGGAGTTGTCGTTGTTTTCCAACGTTGCATCATGGGGGTGAAATCGCGTTCCACGTATGTGAGTCTATAGGGCCGTACTCCACGTACCTTCAGGTATCTTGGTGGCGCTCCATGCATGTAAAGTATATGGGAACGTTATCATCGAATGGTTATGCATTAGACAGACCTACTATGGACTGCACTCCCACATATCATCACACATATTTTTGGAGTCCCCAATAAATTGTTATCCATCCATAGGTAACTGAGTATGTCGCCTTGTATACTATGATACACCAAACACAACATTCGAGGAGATTGGCTTCAGTACATTAAGTCCTTGGTTCAACAAGGTTTATATTACAGTTCACGGTTGCTTGGTAATCCTTCATGCCTAGATTACCCTCTTATTTATTTATTTTTTTGTGTTAATTAAGTTTATTGCTCAATGTGGAAGAACAAAATTCCCCTCCCCATCATTCGTGTAGAATTCAAAATAAGCCTCCACTTCCTCCAGAGGCTACTCCTATCCATTGTCCTAGACATAGGAAAATGTAAACTATTGAATTGGGAACATCGAAAACTACTTCTGGCCCTCCACCTGATATTGATCATCCAAAATCATCTGTTCCTTTGAGTTTTGAACCTGAGATTACATCTATTCCTGTTGTGACACTTACACAATTGAAACAGAAGTCCCTGAAACTTTGTTACCTGAGCTCATTGAATCTGATCTCGAGTCAGAAACTTTGTTTCCTAAGGTTATTCAACCTAAGGAGCCTCAACCATCTTTACCTGAGCCTTTGGGACCATCCTACTTTCTTCCTTTGTCTGAGACAAAATCAATATATCTTGGGCCTAACGGTGAACCTTTTCCATATGAAATTTTGAGTTTTGAAGAGACCCCTCAAGAAGGCCTCGTCCTTCTACTCCTATTCATTGGGAAGGAATTCATTTTTATCAAACCAATCCTCTTATGTCTCCTAAACATTAGACACAATCTCCTTTACCTGATTCTTTGGGCTTACCAGTGGATTTCTCGTGGAAACCTTCATTTGGATTGTTAACCATGACTGGAACAGATTCAAACTCCTAGCCTATGTCCACCACTATGGTTGAGACATCAAGCATCACATCCTCATATATGTTTGTAGCATCACGAGATGCTGATTTATATGGTGACAAGTCTGTCACTCCTGGCTATCAGTCATTATCTCGTACCTTTTCTGGTGTGGCTTCCACTCCTTGGACCTCTCCCGTGACATCCAATTCGAGAATAATTTTTGGTACTTATCTTATGAATGCCACACAGTCTTCTACTCCTCCTTCATCTACACCTACAATAGAGCAGTAGGTTGCCCCTTATGTCATTGGGCAAACCTACCCTCAACAACCCAACCCTCTTTATGTTGGGTACCCTCCATCTGGTTCGCAGTTCCTCCATCATCCCCTCCTCCCATGGCTAGGGGGCAACCTGTTGTTGGTATACCTTAATATGGTAACCTGCCTACTTATAGTCCCCCTCATCCTAGAATGGATTTGAGTGTTTGGAAACCAACTTTACCCTTACAACCTGGTTCATATTGGGATCGATTTTTGAATTCTCAAACTATACCATATTCATTGCAAATTCCTACCTTTCTGTCAACACCTCAACATTGAGCTCAAATACATGTGATCCAACCTTTACAACCCATTCTAATGGCATCTGGTTCTCCCTAGATCCTGATTTGTAAACCTATATAAGGTCCCTCACCTTCTCAATCGCTTGCACAAGGTACTCCTCATGTATCAGTAGATCAAATTATTTGAAATTTTACACAGTCTCAATCAAACCCATACCAGTGGGCAATGCAAACCTCGATCGGGCAACAATATGGATCACATCAAGTGTGTTTTCAAGGCCAGCAAATCCAAACCCAACCATTCTAGTAGCTTTATCACCATCCTGGGGCTGGGCAACAAACCCACTTGTATGTTGGTTATCAGAACCCTCCATATTATGGTAACTAAGTTCCTTATTATCAAAACCCTCCTTATCCAGAGATGCAAGTGCCTGTTTCCCAAGATATCCCTTCATATCCAAGTCATCTGCCTCTGGAATTTAACAAGAAGTTTCCTTTTATGGCTACTCTTCATTACCAAATTTAACTCGGCTTACTAACAACCCCATTTCTCATTCTCCATGGTGGTTGATTATTCCCACTAAGTTTCCTTATGATATCCCAAAATTCAATGGGAATCCTGGAGAAGACCTGTCAACACATGTTATGACATATCATCTATGGTGTTCATCCAATTCACTTAATGATGATTCCATTAGACTCTGTCTTTTCCAAAGAACACATATGCATACCACAACTAAATGGTATATTGAATTACCTAGAGCGTTGTTTCACGACTTCAACACTTTAGCCACTACCTTCCTCATGCATTTCCAGTTCCCCATCAAATACAAAACTGGAATGAAACTATTGACTAAATTTAAACAAGCGAACTTTACTCCCATTTTCGATCACATTCATGAGTCGAGACAACATTTCCAGTTGGTCAAGACTTATGTTCCAGATCAATCGTTAGCAGAATGGTTTGTCAAATATTTGTTAACTCCCATAACATAAGATGTGGACAAAGGTGGAGTCATGACCGAATAAGAGGTTATTACTCATGCTCAGTATTTAGATCTAGTTTATACCTAATCGAGCATGCTTTATGATAATATACCAAATTATCTGAGACCTTCGAATACTTTTCTTCCTCCACCTGGTAAAGAATCTCATTATTTCGATGGAATTATAGGTTCTTCCAGTTCACACTCAGTGAGTAAACCATATGGTATTTATCTTGCCACTCCTGCACAAAACCCTCCATCTCATCCTCTTGTGGCTTCTCCTTTTGGGATAAATGCCATATCATTTGATAAAGGAAAGTATCAACAAAAACCTAGAAGCAAGAAGAAAGGTAAAGGTAAGAAAAAGAAAGATTCCTCACCACAAGATAAACAAATAATTTCATCTTCCAATGAGAAACGAAATCCTCGATACCCATGCTTGATTTGTAACAAGGATCACTTTACATGTGATTGTCTGCACCGTGCTGAAGTGAATCAGTTCCTTAAATCATCCACTTCTCCCGTTGTGTTGAGCAACCCGTTTCCTAATCAGGAGACCCATATGGTTCCCCGAGATACCTCTTCCTCTAATAGATTTTTGATTCTTTAATCCTCAAAGCGAAAATATGATGGCCACGTGGAATAAGGACTATGGTAATGATTCATGAAAATCCACCAAATAGTCAGGATATTGATTAACCTACTAGTTCGGCACCACCTTCACATCCAATGGAATTGGCTATCAAGTTTCTAAAGTGTGTTATCCATAAGTATTATTTTAACCCTCGTTCAAGAGCCGCTCAAAATTACAATGTAGTTGAATACTTGGCTCAGTCCCCTTAGGTTATGTCGACTCTTGAGGTGTTGCAAAAATTCCCCAACCAAAATAAGGCCTTATTGTCAACTATTGGATGTGTGGATCCATCGGATTCAAACCTAGTAGTTTTTTCTCATGAAAACTATACCCATCAACTTCTAGCTTAGTTATCTTTTATGATCCAGGTCATTGTCCATGGTAAGAACATTCATCGTTCTATTGTGGATCAGGAAGTCTCGACCTGCATCATGCATTTATCTTACTAGAAGCGATTGGTTCATCCAACTGAGTCAATCAACCACCACATTAAAAGCCTTTGATGGAAGGACATACAAACCTTGTGAGATTCTGAACTCCCTCTAAGTGGAATTAGGGGACAAAACCATCTCCGTTGAAGTAAAAGTTACCAAAGGAGCTTTGGATTATAATATTCTACTAGGACATACATGGGTTTATACTATGGTTGTCATTGTTTCAACTTACTTCCGAATGATCACCTTTCCTCATAATGGTGAGATCGTAGCCATAGATCAACTCAGTGTTTTTGCCTCTGATTCAGATGTTACTGGAAGTGTCCCTCTTGTAGGGGAAGCCTTGCATTCCTATCAACATTTTGGAGTTGGTTTATTGAAGGATTCATCACTTATGGGAAATTTTTCTCTCCCTCCCCTTCCCAGCACCTCCACTTCACTTTCTTATATCATCATGATATCATCATCTACAATCCTAGTCGATACATTGATTGTACCTAATCCAACTGACAACAAGAGTTTTGGCGATCTAATGACACTTAGCCCCATTGAGAAAAATTATGAAGCCATCTTCTCGGCTTGTGCATCCCATACTTTTTCTTTGATCAATTGGGTAGATCGATCAATGGATTATGTCATGCCCTCTAATTCTTGCTTGCACGCATTCCCTACCGACGAAAGCATCATGGAGATCATGATGTTAGACGTCGTGTAGTGGGACGAACATCACCACCATTCCTCCTTCCCAATACCATTAAAGATAATATCAGTAGTGTGTACCTACCTAATCTTATCAAACCCTTTAAGAATTTTTTTTCCATTCATGAGATCGACTCTGAAAATAACCTTTTGAATATCAAAAACATCACTCCTCTCAATATTTTGATTAAACTAGGAATAGTAAAAAATTTATACATCGGAGCATCTTGCACCTCATCTGAAGACAAGATTTATCAAGCCCTTTTTTGTGAGTTCAGAGATGTCTTTGCCTGAACATATGAGGAAATTCCAGGTATCAACCCAAATATCTTAGTGCACAAAATCAAGACGTATCCTGATGCCAAACCTATCCAACAATGCCTTCGTTTGTCCCATCACAAGAAGGCTGTTGGCATAAAAGTTGTAATCGAAAATATTCTTCGTGATGGTTTCATATACCCCGTTCCTTTAACTGATTGGGTATGAAATGTTGTTCCTGTCATGAATAAATGGGACACAATCCAAGTATGTTTTGATTATCAAGACGTGAATTGAGCTTGTCCAAATGACAACTACCAGACCCCTTTTATTGACCAAATTGTTGATGACTGTGCTGGATGCAAGATTTATTCATTCATGGATGGATTCTTGGGCTATAATCAAATCAACATTCTCTTGGCAGACCAACCTAAAAGTGAATTTATTTGTCCCTGGGAGACTTTTTCTTATAAAAAGCTCCCTTTTGGTATAAAGAACATAGGGGTCACATTTCAACGTGTGATGGACTACGTTTTCCATGATATAAATCACATCATGCAACCCTATTTGGATGATCTCCCTGATCACTGTAAGAATTGGGATGATCACCCCATGCATTTACAGGCCATATTCCTCCGTTGTAGGCATTACAACATTCGAATCAACCGATACAAATGTGTTTTTTGTGTCAATTCTGGTTGGCTCCTTGGTTTTGTAGTTTCGAAACAAGGAATTTGTATTAATCCTTTAAAATTCCAAGCAATCATTAGCTTTGTTGTGCCTTCCACTCTGTTTCAGTTACAAAGACTCTAAGGGCAAGCCAAATTCTAGAGGAGGTTTGTCCCTAACTATGTTGAACTGACCAAAGGATTTACTCGCTTATTGAGAAAATGGATTCCCTTCCATTGGGATGACGCTGCACAAAAGGCATTTGATGCTATGAAAGATGTACTGGTTCAGGCATCTCTTTTATATCCTCCTGACTATCATCGCATTATTTCTTGTACCTTATTTTCATCATCTCTACTATAGCTATGTTGTTGTTCCAAGAAGATGATATGGGGACTGAACATGCCATTTATTATCTGAGTTGGAACCTTAACGATACTGAAATTAGGCTTACTGACATGGAAAATTTAGCTTTGGCGGTCGTTCAAGCCAACCAGAGATTTCACCATTACATATTTATTCAAAAAACTATGGTCATTTTCGATTGCAACCCTATGACATACATATTGTCACGTCAATTGCTGGGGGAAAATACTCTAAGTGGAGCGTTATTCTCCAAGATTTCGACCTGGAATTCATCAAATCCAAGTCAAATAAATCATTATCTTTTTTCGAGCTAATGTATGATTTCCCTTCCCTTGATGTTGAATCTACATCTGAAGATTCCATCCCAGACGAGTTATTGTTCTCAATCTCATCATCTGACCCATGGTATGGAGATTTTCTTATCTATCTCTAGACCTAGACTTTCTATCCTAATACCCCTCACTCAAACCAACAATGTATCCTGTACCAATCTCGAAACTATGTGATTATCGGTGACACCCTTTACCGTCATGGTATCGATATGATTTTATGGAGCTACCACACTCTTGAGGAGGTAGAAAAAGTATTGAATGAATGCCACTCAGGAGCATGCAGTGGACATTTTTCTAGTTATGCTACCACACAAAGAATCTTACACGTCGGTTATTTTCGGCCCACCATTTTCTGTGACTGTATTTTTATAGTCCAGAAATGTCATGCATGCTAGATCTATGATCAAAAAATCCATGCTCCACCTTCTCCTTTGCATCCCATTATTGCCGTTGGTCCCTTTGCGAAATGGGGTATCGATTTTATGACATGTAACCCTCACTCGACCAGGGGGCATGGATACATCATTGTCATTGTTGACTACTTTATTAAATGGGCCGAAGTGATGCCTACTTTCAATAATACTGGTGAAATGACTACATACTTATTCTTCAACCATGTGATAGCTAGGTTTGGTGTTCTGTAAGAAATAGTAGCGAATCATAGGAAGCACTTTCGAAATCATATGATGACCAAATTAGCTACCAAATTGAGACTTTCACATGAAAATTCAACTCCTTATTATCCTCAGGCTAACGGACAAGTTGAGGCAATCAATAAAGTTCTTAAGACTATGCTTCAACGTATTATACGGGCCACAAATCATATTGGAACTTGCTTCTCTTTGCTGCCCTATGGGAGTATCAAACCTTAGTTAGGACTGTTACTGGATTCAAACCCTTCTATTTGGTGTATGGTCTAGAAGCGAGCCTCCCCATCGAATGTGAAATTCCATCATTGAAACTAGCTATCGAACTTATTCTTGCTACTTCCGTAGAAGATGAGCGTCTTTTACATCTATCTCATTTGGATGAACCACGATGTGATTCTGCATTAGCCAATGAAGCCCATGAAAGATGCATCAAAGCACAATATGACAAAAATGTCAAGCCTAGAATCTTCTGAGAAGGAGATCTGCCTCTCTTGTATGACCAAAAGGTCGAAAAGTTAGGTCGAGAAAAGTTCCAACCTATGTGGCTGGGCCCATACATTGTCAAGCGAGTCCTTGCAAAAGGGGCGTATGAGTTAGTAGATCTTGATGGAATTTCATTGGCACATCCTAGAAATTGGTTATACCTCAAAAAATACTATGCTTGATCCCATGCATGGTACACTGTCTGCATATTGTCTATAGGCATGTTGGGTGTGTTTGTAGTGTTTTTCATAGTTTCCCATGGTTTCTATTGATTCTGTTTACTTTTGGATTGCATATATCAACCTCTCTCGAACCATATATTGGTTATGCCTATGGTTCTAGATGTAGTACCTGGAACCTATCCTCCACAGTGTGGGCTATCTTTGCTCCAAATGGGAGATAGTTAATATGCAAGGGATTTGCATTGGTCGCTTGAATAACAACAATGTTGAGTATAGTGCAGCAATTAAGCTACTTTCTGATGCTATTTCACATGGTATCCTTCTTATATTCATCAAGATTGACTCCCAGCTCATAGTAATACAACTTGCAAACATCTATTTATCAAGAAATCCTGCCATCCTTCGCATGGTTTTGAGAGTGCATCTTTTGGAAAGGCATTTTGATTTCTTACGATATGAACATATTTCTAGAAATTTGAACACATTAGCATATGCCTTAGAAATTTTGTTTTAGATCGACATTTGCAAAGAATGTAAATAACTTTCAATTCACATCACAACATATTGAAAGCAAAATAGGAACTAGGAAACACTGAAAAAATAAATAAATAAATAACTATATATATATCTATATATATATATATATATATATATATGTATATATATATATATATATATATATATATATATATATATATATCTATATATGTGTGTTAAGTTTGGTTTTACAAAATGTATGCCCTGAGACATATATGGCTACATTGTCCATATAAAATCTACATGAGAAACATCTAAATATCCAAATCAATGGTGCTCATCATAAAATGACACTACATGAGCTATCTTGTGCAGTAATCGACAAATACGACTAGGCACTCTGACTGTGTGCTGTTGAAGTCGCAATGGAAATTAATCAACATGCTATCATAAATCCCATGTGTCAGTGCTTTCATGTGGCACTCCACCTCTAATAGGATCTTTGTTATAGCTAGATCTCATAGTGCATCCCTTCCTACCACAACGACCCTTACTGTTCCCACTGCCTCCTCTTATGGTTGTCTGTCTATGCAAGAGAGATATGTAGAACCCATTGGTCGAACAGGTCCAATGTCTGCATGAAAACATCAAATAGTTTATGCTTGAGAACATAAAAAAACACAAAAAAAAAATTGTAAAACTTTCAAAACTTAATGGTCGAAGTATCTTACCTGAAGCATCCCATTACTCACCCTCAGGCAACTCAAGCTTGGGATCATCACATAAATCCATCACTGCATAAGGATAATCATCAATGATGATGAACTGCCTGCATATCCACCCAAAGAAGACTGGTGAAAAGTTTATCATTGATGGGCCTGCATGTCAGCTCATATGTTCTATCCACCTCCTCATCCGTGGGGTCCTCAGATCGATGGGCTCAAGTACAATCTGTTGAGGCTACAGTAGTGGCACCCGCTCTAGAGAAAAAGAGACTAAGATCACTCCATAGCCAAAGTTATTCAACTTCCCCTCCTTTTCTTTAGTAAGTTGTTCCTTCAAATTAACCAAGACACCCTCACTCCAGTTGAATATTGTCGGCTCTAGACATTTTATCCCATACTACATGTATGATTTTCTTCCTACATGTAGTGTTGAGATGCCTACCAATCTTACAATAATGAACAAGATCATTCTCAAGGGAAATTGGGTTACATCCTTTATGATGATCTTTCCATCCCTAGTAGGAAGGGAATGAGATATGCAATAGGTAGCGATATAGTCTTTCACCATCTCACTGCCACTTCTTCCACCTAGAAGAGAGATTGGGGCACCTTGCTTTGACAATCTTGTTAAAAAGTAAATGTCTAGTACCTGTATCTTGAGAATATTCTTCCCAAACCTGAATGCCTACTCCTGAATATCCCATGAGCAGACAAGGTATTTCAACGACTCCATTCGTTGCCTCATACCAGGAAGCCAGAAGAATTTCAATAACCCACAATTTTTTAGCGCTTGAATGGTGGCAGGGCTATTTTCTGCATTCAAATCTTGTTCCTCATGTTACCTTTCTCACCAGATGAATGCCATTTTATGTTGATGGGTACCCGAAACATCAAAAAGAGATACATTAGGCTATTTCCCATGCAAAAAACTTGACAAGATTTAAGGCAAAACTGAGAAATAACTTAGGAAAATGTACCCAATGCACCCCAACAGTGTCTACCAGAGCATTACACCTCTTCTTGTAGTGTACCCCTACCTAAGTGTAATGCATTTTTCGACACATAGGGGGTGCATTGGTCGCGGGGCATTTTTTTATGAACCCAAGGGGCCTCAAAACCTTAAAAAATTTTCATGAAACCACAAAAATGGATCGTATAAAGATAGAGAAAGGTTTCAGTTCCTACCTAGAAGCGATGACACTTGAAATGGTTCCTTGGATTGGCCACAATCAGTTGTAGAATATCGATGGAAAAAGGGCTCCAAATACTCACTATTGAAGGTAAAATGTGAAATGGTAGAAATGATAAGTCATTTTGAATATTTATGATCATTGTCTCATTATTTTATTCATTTTTAGTGTTTTGACCTAAATATGCTTCATTTTTCCTATGAAACATGTATGTTTTATCCTTCTTGTGGTGTTTTGAGGAGGTCAAGTGTTAGCAGTTTTTTATTATGTTTTGAACAGGTTACTTTGACCACGGAGTATACTTTTATCTATTTTTTAGCCTTTTAAACCTACAAAAAAGGAACCTCCTCAGAGTCCTCTTTCAACTCTTTTCTTTTCAAACTCATAAAAGTAAATGAAGAGATGTCTACTTAGTATAAGTTTAACCCTTTTCCAAGCTGAGATAGGCTAACTACGAAAAAGGAATACCTTTAAGTCGAGCATGGCTAAGAGGTTCTCTTGCGTATTTTTTTCTACCTTTTTGGACCTAAGGAACTACCTATGAAAAGGGACATCTAGAGTTTCCTTTTTTTCCTCTTTTTCAAACTCTCTAAACATGAAAAACATATCAAATTTTACCTTCATTGGACTCGTTAAAACATAAAACAGTGATTGACTCGTCGAACATGATGGGACCAAACCACTCCTTCTTATGGTTCATTTAAAATACTCAGAGGGATTCATTTAAAGGATGAACTTACAAATGAAGCATATGTTATCCTCATCAAGCTTATTAAAAAATAAAGAGGTAATGACCAGTATGGTTGGGGAAATCGGGAAAATAAGGGATTCCATTTTTCTAATGGCAACAAGTCACTCTTGAAGATGACAATCTTCCACTTCATCTCCATGGCTGTTGGATTCAGTAATATTCTTGTCTCTTGGTTATCATACCATTTTTAGGGCCTCCATTTCAGTTTTGGGTCAATGTTGCCAACTCCATTTAGTGTCATTAGTGTGTTCAAGAGAATTCATTCAGTTGATCTCTACTACAATACTCTTAAGCCTTCATTTCATGTTTTCATTTCCTAATCAATTTCCATGTTAGCATCATTCTATCTCCATCATCATACCTGTTTCGTGTTGTTGATGGGGGATACATCAAGGACCTCCTACGAGGGGTCGCTTCTTACCAACATCAACACATCATCCAGGAAGTTGACTTCGAAACACCCCTTGGTACCACGATGCTTGCATACATCAATGGCAAGTTTCCTCGCTCTCGGCGACAAGTTTATATCAATGGCCTTTGACCGAAATATTATATGTGGTGTTCAAAATCAGCTCATTCTTTCACACAATACAGATTGTACTATAGTACCTTAAGAACCATTAACATCATTGGTGGTTTCTCTCACGTTTGTTAATGACTTACATCATTAGCCGATAATTAGATGGTCTCCACCATGTTTGACTCCAGCTCATTGATTCACATGGTTAGAATCGTACATTGGTTGGTAGTGTGAATGAGATAGAAGACCTCGGATGTATTTTCATCCATCTAGGCTGTGATTTCAATAGTTATACAAAGATCACAATGTATGATGGGTGCGATCATATAGACAACCATCCAGTCATGGGTTCACTAGTTTCATCTATGGATGCATCTTTTTATCATTGTTCATCTTATGTTAGCTTATGAGCTGAGTATGGGTATGCCTCCCTCAACAAACAAAGATGGAATTTTGTAAATGTATTGTAACAAATGAATCTTGTCGATTTTCCTTGATCCTTACTTGTCACAAAGTAAATCACTTGAATCATCAATCATCATCTCTGAATTTGTGCTTTAGGGGGAATTTTTTTATAGGAAACTTTGTCACATCCGATCAGTGAGCCTTCTAATGGGATCAATCAGCATCTTATTACCCCTTATCACCATCTTGCATAAAGCCCTGTGAATGTACCTTTCATTTCCCAAAAATTCAGCCCTAAACTACATCATCTGAGCCAGTTTGAGGACCAATACTCCCTGTAGGCCTACTGGGGTGCATTCACCAGCAGGTTGCTCCATTGTGGCCTGCGTTGGTCACTAGCAATTTTCTCCCCTTTGCACCTGCGTTGGTTCTATAAATCTAGGAGAATGATCAGGATTTCGGAAGCTTCCCCTTCTAAGAGTTTCCATAAGTTTTTACAACTACTTATCTTGGATAAAACATTTGGATCCTATCCTTCCCTACATTGGAGCTTTCACCACTTATCCTTTGATCCTATCCCTCCATCAAAGGTGGATCTTTTACCCTAGATTGGTAATGAGATAAGAACTCCCAACTTACCATATCTCTATATATTCCTAGCCTTCTATGTGTTTGGGGGTTGGCTTTTGGATAGTGATTCTGCCCTTATGCTATTTTAGTGCATGGTCATGTTCTCATGCATTTAGGGTGATTGGAGGTGCATATTGTGACAAGGAAAGGACAAGTCAACACCTTGGAGGAGCTCTTCTACAAGATCAACTGCTACTTATGGTTGTAATCTCCTTCCATTTATAGTAATGCAAAGGATTCATTGTTTTCCTATATGTGATGTTGTTATTTCACTTATTTCAATACCATCTTGATCTATTGAATGAAGTACTTAGATGATACTGTATAGATCTCGTAGTTTCTTGGCTTGTGTTATCTGACTGTGTAGGTTCTAATTTTGGCAATCAGAGTTGTGATTGGAGCTTCCAAGCTAAAGAAGGAGTGAAGTGAGTGAAGGATTCTAGGTAGGAATCACTATGTCATATATTTACATTAAGGAAAATAATTTTGTTCCTTGTCTCTCTGTTGTTATAGGTTAGCCACTGACCTAAGGGAGATACTTTTTTCTGCAATCGTAAATCCAATATAACATTAAAAATAAAAATTACAACCGAGATGGTTTTTTTTATTTAAACCTCCTTCGGTGCATTTCACAAAGTGCATCGAGGTGGTATATATCCAAAAGCACCATGTTTTCTTTTAAATTTAAAATTATTGTGGAGATTTATTGAGACGCCCTAGGGATTTACAGTCCTACTAATGCACTGGTGTTGTGATTTTACAATAGCACCAATCTTTTTTTAGAAATTACAAACTGTCTATCAGTACACTTTATAAGATGCCCTCATGCATTGTTATACGTTTACCGCACCAGTACATTTTACTATATGAAGGAGTCCAAACTAGCGAATATTAAAGCACCAATTCATTTGGGTATTTAGCACACCGTGGTTTTTTATTTTTCAAAAGAAAATCTACGGTGCACCATGGTATAAGTAGCTCTGGTGCGTGCGTGGATAATAAAGCACTGGTGCACATGAATAATTTAGATGCACCATTAAAGAAACATCCACTAAAAAATCTACCTGCCCACCTCCACTAGTGACCTCTACTACAAACGGAATTTTGGGCTATTTTTATAGCGGCCTCTGAAAAAAATTCTACTAGAAGGTCTTTTCCTTGTAGTGAATGAGTCCAAAATAGCTAGTGCATGCAGAGAATTTGAGTTCCCCAATTGTGGTGGAGATTCCAATGAAGTGTAACATCTGTTGTAGACTAGTCTTTAGTGTACAAGTGTTGCATGCAGTTATATGATCAACCTTGGGAATTGCGTAATCAAATTGAGGAATTTCCTAAATAATAGGGGCCTAATTTCTCAAGGAATTGCGCAAGGAAATAGGGGCTCAAGCAGAGAAAAAAATTGACCAAGTTTGGGTCAAAGCTTCTCAATGAGCAGAGAGATAGGTTATTCACTTGTAGGTTGAGCTCAATTGAGAAACACAATTGTAATATATCTTTATTCATCATATTAATGCAAGCAAAATTTTTGGGTTTTTAGCATATTGCTTTCCCCGAGAAAAATATTGAGTGCATGTGTGTTATTTCTTATTGCATGTATGAAATTTTTCTTCTAGATTGTGAATTAATTTCCACAGAGCAGTAGAGTAGGTTTGTGTCTTGTGATTTTGATTAAAACTTCATGAGCAGTTGCAAATCTTCACTATAATTTCTACAAGATATAGGAATGAAGTATAAACTTCTTTAAGGGGGAGACTCCCTTTTGTAATAGAACAAATGCACAACATGAGATCATTTTTAAAACTAGACCTGGTTGGTGAATATAAGAGATAAAGGGTACAATTAAAGGTAAAGGGTCTAGCCAACCACACTAATATAACAGTAAAATTGTAATAACTTATATATAGGGATTTATTTAGGACGTAATATTAATACAATCCAAATTTTATTATAAGGAATAGGAAAATACACCCTCAAATTAAGTAGTTTTCTTTGATATTTTGGATGTCAAACAAAAACTTCTTCAATAAAAATAACATAATTCATGCAATCAAATTGGAATCTATGAAATACCCAAAACATATATTACATTTTATTTAATAATATATGCTTATATTGTAGTTATAAATGGTTGTACTTTTTCTAACAACATAGAAATCAACTCTTACATGTATAAGACATGAACCTATTATGATATATATTTATTTATATCAAGTTATTTTGTATTACTCCAAGTGGTATCCAACTGGTTTTTCTTCGATAGCCTATGGTTTTATCCATCAGCCCATGGTTTTCTCCATTGGCTAATGGTATTTATTACCAACTATGTAAAAACTAACTCAATATTTTTTATTAAGAAACTCACTATTATCCAACCAATCTACTTGTTTAACAAGAATTAGAAAGAATTATCCATAAAAATGGTGATTTATAAACAAGTCTTAACCAAGAAAGGATGGAATTCAAGGAGACGTTGTTTACATAATTGCATGAAGTTATTAACAATGAAAATTTACATGTGGAGTCTTCTATGAACAATGAATATGTGTTATGTGGAATGGTTTCCCAAGATAATAGAGACATGAAATTTTAGAACAACTTTAATAGTTTAAGGTGGGAGGGTTTTCTTGACTAGAAAAGGAATTGTGAACTCCTAGTAGTTTTAGTCATAGTGGAAACATTGGCACCAATATATAAAAGTGATGTAGAAGAGGTCAGTCCCATAGAAAGAAATATTGGTGGAGTACAACTCCTACTTAAAGCAATGGTAGACTACTAAAATGTAAAAAAAAAAAAGGAAAATGTTGTTATTGCTAGAAGAGATAGTATAAAATAAGGGGAAAGAGAAATTGAAACCCAAAAGGATGATCATAAATTAGAGAATATTTAACTATGAGAAGAAAGAGACAATAAATTTTAGAGGAAATAAAGGGAGATCAAATCAAGAATGTTGATCAATTCTTACCATCATTAGTAGTGATTGTTGAGAAGGAGATGAGTATTTTAAATGATAAAGAAGATAAATCATGGGGGATACCTAGCCATTAGCAAACACTGGGTTCCTCCTTCAAGTACAACACTTCTTATCCATGACTAGAATGGACAAAAAAAATGGTGATGTTGTTTAAGAGAAAAGTTCCCAAGGGCTAGGGTTGAGAGTCCCAGCAGAGTGGAATAAAAAGACAAGAATGAAAACACATGCAATCAGATCAAGAACTTGAATTCACAAAAGTAGGGATTAGAGACATACCTGGAGGTCCTACGTTTGAAGTAGAAGTTGTAGGGTCCAAACTCTTAATCTTCTTCCAAGATGTGTGGACCTGCAAATATATCACAGAGACAAGCAGATTACAAAATTCAAAGTACAAGTACATATACATATATATCTATATCTATCTATCTATATATATATATATATATATATATATATATATATATATATATATATAGATATGCTAGATTATATAAGAATATTCACAAATTAACATTCATAAGATAAAAATTCAATTCAGAAATAGAACATGAGCTTCTTTATTAACTAAAAGAAACAAGAATAGGTGAAGCTACAACCTGACCCTAACCAAAAGGAATTAACAAAACTTTCCTCCATATCCATATAGCCTAATACATCGAAAACTTACTCTCCAATATATGCAAGAAGATGCTAGATAAGAAGGTTAAGCATCTCCATAATGAAACAAGGGCTTCCTAGAGACTAGGAGTGCAAGAGGCATGGGAAAAATGCAAACATGATCTAGGGAAATTTGGGAATAATATGGACATCTCTTATTATGAATCAATTAGGCCTACCCAAGGGGTGTATATATACCACCTCAACCTAATTAATTCAGTTAGGCCTCAAGCTCCTCTAGGTGGGCTTTCAGTAAAACTTGTAAACCTCACCGAAAAATAGTTTTTATATATTTTTTAAATTTTAGAAATGTGTACATGGTTATTGTTCATGAGAACTATGTATGTATGCATTTTTATAGTGATCAGATTCATGTATGGATTCTGAAAAACACTTTTTTGAAATACGGATAGGTTTGCAAGGGAAAAGGAGTTGCCCAGGCCATATGAGAGCATATGGTCTATAGGAGCAATGAAATATGCTATAACAAATTCCCCCTGATGTATGAGGTTAGAAGGAGGACTAATGGTTGAAATACATTAAGTATAATGAGGAGGAGTTATTTCAAAGGCCCAAGAGGAGATCACCAAATTCTAGTCCATCAAATACCATTGGGAAGAGTCAAAAGAAAAATCATATCTGAGGCGAGCATACCCAGACTCAGAGATAGTAAAGTGTGTTTATTGATCAAGTATAATATGGATCCAAGATGTATACAAAAGTATGATGATGATCATAAGAATACATAATGGAACAACAGATCATAGCCAAGAAAGAACACAATGGAGCTATGTCTTAGTATCATATAGGAGGATATTTGTACAAAATATGTCATATAACTAATCGCCACAAGAGTACCAACATCATATGAATGGAGTAGTGGTATTGTAAAAAATTGGGTGCCAACATATAAGATGTTGTTGAAAGAGTTTGAAACATATAAGTATGGATGTCAATGGAAAAAAGATAAAAGAACCTAGTGTGAATTCAACCATGTGTCTGTTGATGATCCATCCTCAGGTGCATTGTAAGTAATGCATCATCATTCCTTACTGTTAAGTGATCTAATATCTTGACACAACCTGAGGTCTTCATCGACTGTAGATGGTACATTTCTACACCATGGGAATAAATGAGTTGAAGTTGACCATGTGAGAAATAGTTTGATTACCGGATATTTATGTATACCTTTAAAAAATGTGAGACAACTCACCAATAATGATAATGAGTGTCAAGATACCCTAATACAATCTAACAAATGTGAATAAATGAGTTGAATTTGAACACTTCAAATACTCTATCAATTAGGGGACACTGATGTATTCCCATTGTCAATAGTAAAGGAGTCTGCCACTGATGACTACAAACTCTATGGTAATGATAAAAGAAATCTAGGTATTGTTCCTAGGTCAACGATTTGGATTCAATCGGAAAATATCTACTGGAAGGAAGGCATTAAGGCATCCCACATCAACTAGAGCGAGTGTAACCTGCAGGCCAATAATTTGGAAGGACTCAAAAGAATAAGAATGAAGTAACCACCACTAGGCACATTTCCAGTGTGCATAAGATGAAATTAGTGCATGAAAGAAATCCTTTGAACTAACCAATAAGGAAAGTTGACACTGAGGAAAGGAATCCACCAATAGGATCAAATGGAAACCAAGGTATTGCACGAAACCAATGTGTGATAATGTAAGATAAAATTGAACACAAGGGAAACCACCCATTCAAAGACCCATGATGTTGATCAATGTTGGGCACAAGGTAACCTATCAATGATGTAATTAGGACTAGGGTGCAACTCTAGTTCTACTCTCATAGAAATTTATTGGAGTCGACAGGAGAAGGCTCGCTAGCAAGAAGTCAATGGGGACCTTCTTTACTAACATGAGTATATGATCAAAGAGTTGATATGATATTAAGAATAACTTGACAGACTGGGTATGGATGACAGAAATGATTCAAGATACACCATAGAATGGCTAACACAAAGGCTAACTTCCCTTGAACAAAATCACAACATTTTGTGACTTTAAGGAAGCATAAAATGAACTTTGTATAAGTCTGCGATGTAGGAGGCATCAAAAAACTCTCTATATGATTTGAAGAGTAACCAACTAAAGGAGTACTAACTCTAAGACAAGGTTTTTGGCTTCCTAAAATTCAAACTAAATGCCAACCCGATGGAGGGAAAGACTCAATTTTAAAGTGTTATGTTCAAGGGTGACACAACTGGCTCTACTTCCAAAGTGATGAAAGAAAATATTCTCTTTCCCTCCTTTTTTTTGGGAATATTTTATTTTTTTATTTTTCAAATTATAAAGCCTAAAAAGGAATAAAAGGATGCCTATAATACAGTGGAGGTGTCACATGGAATGAGTAGTTCTTGCGGACAAGACCGACCTCCCTAGTATCTAATGATATCTAGTGACAAGCAAGCCAATCAAATCCTATCTTTCTCTAAGTATGCAATTTATAAACAAAGGCAAACAAGTGTTTTAGGCCTACCTTGGGTCCAATGCAAGTTTGTGGAAGCCTCGCTCCTTTGATCCAAATGAGCTCCCTTGTAGCGAATCTGCAAACACAAACAAGCACACAAATTAAATAGCACCTGAAAAGCCAATGTAATAAAGCATACTTATCATGATGATCAAGGAATTCATGAAACAAATGACATAAGACAATTTGTTGAGAAAAATGAATCTAATTGTATTAATTCAAATCAAAGAAGAACTTTACAACCTGTGCCTTGATGCTATACAAGCTCCTCCCAGGGTCCAACAAGAAGTCTCCTCTACTTTGACAAGTTTCACTCTCTTCCCAATGAAGCCAAAAGGTATGTGATCTCTCCTCTCAAGCTTAACTAGGAAGTCTCAATTCCACCAGCATTTACCCTCAAAAATTTTCAGCTTCTAACCCTCCTAGCAACCAGCCCAATGCCTTAATTTATAGTGCAATGGAGGGAAGTTACTAGGTCCTCCTTCAAAGGGATAAAGCCCTCCTTCAAAGGGATAGCTCCTCTCATCAATCGATTAGCTCCTTCTCTTTTGGGATGCATGAACCACCTAAGAGCGAACCATCCACGTCAAAATTCCTTCTAGAATCATCTAGAATTAACCCAAAGTGAGTTTTTTAGAAGAAACTTGCGCCTTTTTGACTTTCACAGGGGTCTGCACCCACTCCTTTAGAGACAGAGTGGGCAGGTCCATAGGTAATGTGAACAGGGGGTGCGGGACTGCAGGCAATAGTGAGAGAAAGTGCGGAACCAGAGCTTTGTTGATTTTTAAGGTCTTTCTCTCATTTTCAAAGCTTGACATGAAGAGCTGAGGTCTAAGACTTGCTTAGGAGGACAGTATAAGTGATGATAGACCCATACTGACTGCAAATAGTCATGGTGACAGTATTTTGTGTAACAGATTACCCCCTAAAGTGCGAAGTCTGCAGTAGATGAGGATTTCATTTATCATCTAGGAAGAGTGAAGTACTTTATCATTTCGAGGATCATCTTGTGGAGAGCCCGGTTGGAACCTGTAAAAACACTCAATGCAAAATATATATATGAGATCATATCATTGCTGAGGTAGGCATTCCCATACTCAGATCAAAACTGACTAGAAAACTAACTACTACTCTGATATAGGAATGATCTTGTAATACATCACAAGTATAGACATATGTAGATACAGTATGGATGCAGCCATCTATTTATGAATAGTCCACAGTATAATGAATACAAAATTCCTCACAGCCTGGATGGTGGAAACTAGATCCAGGGTCTTCATTTCTACTTCCTGAAATAGTACGATTCTATCCATGCGAATGAATGTGTTGAATTCGAACATGGTAGAAACCACTTGATTACTAGTCATTGATGTAAATTGTTAACAAGTGTGAGAGAAACCACTAGTAATTTCAATGGCTCTCAAAGTACTCAGTACAATCCACGAGATGTGAATAGATGTGTTGATGTCGAACATGTCACGGAATCCTTTGATCGAAGGTCAATGACGCAACCTATCGTCGAAGGTGAGAAACCTTCCATTGAGGCATGCAGATCTCAAGGTACTGATGATTTCTAGATCATCTTTCTAGATAATGAGCTGAAGTCGATAGAAAGTGATCCCTCATAGGCAAGCCCACAACACAAAATCATAGATCAAGTTTGAAGAAATTTAGTTGCAAGAACTGACTAAGGGATGGTCAAAATGGATGACAGATATTTTGCAGATGAATGGCTTATTTGCACTGACCTCTTGAACACATAACAACACAGCAGATGGTTTGGTGACAATTGACCCAAAGTTAATACCCAGAAACCAGCTAAAGACTTTCAATATGGTTTGATCAACTGTTAGGCAAAGGATTTCCCAACCTAGGTGAATAAAAGTGTCGTGTTCAAGAGTGGTTACAAAGTATGACGAACAGGCTCATTTTTCTCTCTTTTCCCCCACCATTTCTGGCAAGTACCTCTTTATTTTTGACAAGCTTGAGGAGGATAACATTTGCTTGATTATAAGCTTATCCTTCGGATGAGTCCAACTTAGTTTAAATTCGAACCCTAAGAAGGAGTGGTCCGTTCCTGTTTGTAATTGAACAAGTCCTTTCCTTTTAAATTTTCACGAGTCTAGTATAGGAGAAACTCGGCGTTTTTCAATTTTAGAGAGTCTGAAAAAACTTAAGAAGACTCCATGGTTGACCTTTTTCATAAATTTGTGTCTCCCAAGCCCGAAAAAGTATAAAATAATACTTGAGAGAACCGCTTGATCATTACGACCAAGGAGTACTTTTCATAATTAGTGCCTTTGATCCGAAAAAGTAAAAAAGCGATCAATGACACATCGTTTTATAACCAATATCGAATTTGAAACGACAAAAATCCGGCAATCTTTTCATGTTTTTACAGTCAGAAAAGGGCTGTAAGTGGACCGTCTTTTAGTTCCGTTTTAACGAGCTCAAAAGAAAAAACTCGGAAATCTTTTCATGTTTTAGGAGTCAGAAAAGAGCTTAAAGGTGACTCTAAGGTTTCACTTTTTCGTAAGTTTTAAGAAGTTCGAAAAAATGATAAAAATGTACTCATATGGCCGACTTTCAATTTAATTTACGAGCAGGAAAAGATGGAAAGAACTCGGCATTTTCATTTGTTTTACGAGAATGAAAGATAGCAAAATAATCTCAGGATTTTCATGAGTTTAACGAGTCTTGAAAATAACCGAAATTGACTCGAGATAGGTTTCATTTTTACAAAAGCTTGAAACAGAGAAAAACTATGCTTCAGAGTAGTTTCATTTTTACACAAGCTTGAAACAGAGAGAAAACTGTGCTTGATGCCCCCTAAGCGTAACTGCTAGAGCGCATGCCCCCCAGCTTCATTTCATTCAACTAAGTACACTGTTGGTAATTATTAGCTGGATGGAATGAAGGTTCAGTTACGAGATCATATGAAAGACTCGACCTAAAACTGTAAGAAAATTATGCAAAAACTGAAATTACTAACCTAAATATACAACTTAACATTTATGAGATCTAGTCAAACTCTCGACCCAATTAGAGGAGGATTTGTTTCAGTTTTTAACGAGCTTGACACAGGAAAAGAACTATGCTCGGATCCAGTTTCATGTTTACGCAAGCTTGAAATGAAAAACTATGCTTGTTATAAGTTCGCATGCCCCCAGCATAATGACACAAATCAAGGTACATGCCCCCCAAGCTTCATTGCATTCAACCAGGTGGATGAAATGAAGGTTTACTTTCGAAATCTTGGAAAGACTCGTGGAATTTGTTTCATTTTTTAGTGAGGTTGACACAGGAAAAGAACTATGCTCGGATCTGGTTTCATGTTTACGCAAGCTTTAAACGAAAAACTATGCTTGTTGTAAGTTCGCATGCCCCCAGCATAACGACGAAAAATGAGGTACATACCCCCCAAGCTTCATTGCATTCAACCAGGTGGATGAAATGAAGGTTTACTTTCAAGATCTTGGAAAAACTTGGGGGAGTTGTTTCATTTTTTAATGAGGTTTACACAAGAAAAGAACTATCCTCAAAACCCTTGTTTTATTTTTTAAACGAGCTTGACACAAGATAAGGAACTATGCTCATAACTACTCTCTACAATCTACCTAACAAGGAATTATGATCTAAAATCCTTGATTCATTTTTTAACGAGCTTGACACAAGACAAGGAACTATGCTCTAAAATCCTTGATTTATTTTTTAACGAGCTTGACACAAGACAAGGAACTATGCTCTAAAATCCTTGATTCATTTTTTAACGAGCTTGACACAAGACAAGGAACTATGCTCAAGTCTACTCTCTACAATCTACCTAACTACCTATGACCCTTTGTTTCATTTTTTAACGAGCTTGACACAGGACAAGGAACTATGCTCATGACTCCTTGTTTCATTTTTTAACGAGATTGAAACAAGACAAGGAACTATGCTCAAGAAGTTCGCATGCCCCCAGCATAACGATGCAAAGCGAGGTACATGCCCCCCAAGCTTCATTGCATTCAACCAGGTGGATGGAATGAAGGTTTACTTTCAAGACTCAACTCGAAAAGGGAGTTGTTTCATTTTTTAATGAGGTTGACACAAGAAAAGAACTATCCTCATACTCACTGATTCATTTTTTAACGAGGTCGACACAGTAAAAGGAACTTTCCTCAAAACATCCAATCTCATTTTTTAACGAGGTTGAGACAGGAACAAACTATCCTCACTTCTACAATCTACCTATATAACCTATCCTTGTTTCATTTTTTGACGAGGTTGACACAAGCCAAGGAACTATCCTCGAACGTGATTCATTTTTTAACGAGGTTGACTCAGTAACAGGAACTTTCCCCGAGACTAGTTGATTCATTTTTTAACGAGGTCGACATAGTAAAAGGAACTTTCCTCGAAACATCCTGTTTCATTTTTTAACGAGGTTGATACAGGAACAAAACTATCCTCACAGACACCTGTTTCATCTTTTAACGAGGTTGGCACAGGAAAAGGAACTATCCTTGCACTCACTGATCATGGCTTCCAACTGGAAGAAAGACATGTCAATAGACACACCTTGATCATGGCTTCCAAGAGGTCTTCATCAGAAGGAAGAATAGTTCTCTGGAAGGAACACATGTCAAGGGACTCAAAAGGGATAAGAACATAGCGTTCAAATAATCCCATAGAGATTTCCATGTCAATTACCAGATCTAAATCAAAGGAAGATGAGCAAATAGTGAGAGGCTCACTTACATCGGTAACTGAAAACATGGGACTAGTTGCCACATAATTAACCCGTGGCGGGGTAGATACCACTATAGAATCAGGAACATTTAGGAGTGTCATATTATTTGTAGTTGAAACAAGACTAGGGAATGAAAGCTGGTCTACAGTCACAATATTTCCATTGTGAGGGAAAGACATCACGCGAAAGAGTGTCGATATGATAGCTTTCATTGCATAAACATAGTCTCACCCAAGGAGTAAATTGAAATCAAAGGGACCTCGAACTACCATAAGATCAATATAAACAGTTTTACCCTCCAAGGTAATAGAAAACTTAGGAAGGATCCCTAAAGGTTCGCTAATGGTTCTGTTAAAAGCTTTCAGATTTTGCGTAATAGGTGCAAGCTGAGGGGAACCCAAATCTTTCCAAGCAGTTGAGGATAAAATACTAATAGAAGCACCTTCATCTACCTGTGTGCGGTGCATGTCCCTACCACCAACCTTGACAATGATTTGGAAAGGGATGGAGGAAGGAAGACGAGGTTCTGTCAGTCTATTCCAATCAAAGGAAAAGACCTCAGTACTTGGAGGGGGTTCTGTAGAAATAGGTGAAATGACCCCCGGCGTAGAAGAATCTGATGTAACAAGAAGAACATGAGTGGTATGAAGTTCAGTCTCTAAAGGGAGAGTGGGATCGACTGAATGTGATATTGAATCGACCACTTGATCAACTAATGGATCATCAATCTGAGTGATATGAGTTTCACTCTCCAATGGAAGAGTGGGATCGACTATACTTGAAATTAGATCAATCACTCCGTCAGTTGACGGTAGGTTGGGAGAAAGTTTACGATAACCAGTTGGAAATTCTTGCTGTGGAACAGTAAGGTTTTTCAACAATTTTGAGGCTTCATCCATGTGAGGGCAAATGTGAGTTTGATGACTCCCTTTGCATAACTTACAAGGAAACCGAACTTTACCCTTTTTCCTAGGAACCTGACTATCACTAGTTGATGGATCGATGGAAAGTTGACGAGATTCTTCTTACCATACTTCCAAGACCTTTGGAATACCAGGACAATTGATAATGAAGTGGTCACCCTTACAAAGCCTGCAAGGGTATTTGGGTTTACGATGCATGTTGGAGGTTTCCTCAACACAACTAACACTTACAACCATGGTTGGTTGGTTGACTTATTTCTTATCTTGCTTCTTCTTCTTCTTCTTCTTCTTCGTCTTCCCTTTCTTCTTCTTCTTAGCCACCTGGTTACTAGCATCAAGACTTTTACCAAGTGAAGAGGAAGAAATGGAGGAAGAAAAATTAGGCGAAGAAGGTAAAAAGGCCAACAGAAGGTTGGTGATGTTGAGATGGTGAACTCTGTTGAGGTGAAGCATTCAGTTGAGGTGGAACAAATGGAGTATTTGGGGCCAACGAAGTTGAAAATAACCATATCGGTAAACCTATTGTAAATCCAGGTAATGACAATGTAGCCATATAAGGAGGACCAACATTTCCAAAGCAAGGAAAAGTACTAGGATTCTCGTTAAGAGGGGTTCCTTGGTTGGTAAATTCCGGAACATTTGCCATTATATTCAACTTCATTGAATTTTATTAACAATTTAAAACTAAAATTAACAATTCACAATTCACACCTAACAATTAAAATTCACAATTCACACCTATGGTCTCTAAAAGTAAAAACAAACAAATTAACACACACTATCAAATCTAGGAGTCAAACCACACACAAACAGTAACTTTCCGTATCGAAAACACTAGTTGGTGATGAAATCCAACGTCGCAGAATTCAATACAGAAATGGCGGTTGGAACAGTTACCCCGACAACCTGATTAATGAATAGACTAGAACAAGTTTCTCCACTAAACCGTCTCGAGTGAAGAGAACCCCCCAGAAAATCCAAGTGATTCTAGTCGACGTCTGCTCTAGGTACAGTGGGATCTTCCCTCCACCGTCACATTAGGAAAGAATCCTATAGAAAATGGTCACTAAGGTTGCCAACGGAAACAAATATACCTGGGGGAACAGTCTATGATCCGATACGCACGCAAGGGCAGAGTAACAAGCTCAATCCCCTTGAAGGCTCCTTGACATAATCCAAGGTTTACCAACAAGTGACCCCAGGCTCTTCGATAATGGTTAATACGAGGTTTACCATTTTTAATACGTGAATATATTCTATCATTCCCAATGAGGAAGGATTGATTCCCACACTGGTTCAGATATGATCTCATGCTTCTTCTTTAAGAGGAGCTTTCCTAGAGCATATATGTAACAATTGGAATTTCTCCCTACCGCAGGATCAACTAATTTTTTGTTTACTGTCTTGGAGAGTTAACTAAAACCTACTCCAAGACACTAGCCTAAGCTAGATTGGTGGAAAGAATCCTAAAAATGCAAAATTTACTAGATAAATTTTAATTAAGCGCTGCATTATTTAGGCTGTTATTACTTAAAAGGGTAAATGGATATGAAACCAATGGTGTTATGACCCGACACAAAACTGAATGCAATCGAATATGATAATGTAATATTTTCAATTCGATGAATCCTAACTAAACTAAGGAGAGAGTTTCCATTCACTTCCAACAATGCAAAAAATTGATCACTAAGAGAAAATATAACAAATTCTCTAATGCACTAATTTCATCAAGAAAAACTAATGCAAATCAATTCCAAAACATTTTTTTTATTTTTATTTTTATGTGTTAAAAACAAGCATAAAAATATGTAAATTCAGATCAAAGAAAACTGATCTAAATCTACGATTGATTTTTCAAAATGTAAACTATGCAATTGTAATATATGCACAATTCACTTGAAAAATATGCAAATGTAATCTATGCACATTTTTCATTCATATTTTGAAAATGAGAATTCTAATTATGCAAATGTGATTTATGCAAGAGAATTCTCAAACACAAGATGATTCTAATGTAATCTAAGAACCAATCAAGTGCAAGTCAAGAAAATTGGGTGAGAGTTCCAAAGATCAAAAAATAAAAACACTCAAAGGCGAATGAGGGGGAATTTTTTTTGCAAAAACAAAAGCAAAAAGATGAAAAATTGTGAAAAGACTGAGACAAACCTCCAAGTAATGACCAAAGGAAATCAAATTAAGAATTTCTCAAAAAAGAGACTCAAAACACCCAATTGATAGAAGCTTAAAGCAAGAATTTGAATGGAATTAACCTAAGAAAATTTTCTGACAAGTCACATGCAGATCTAGGCAGAGGCTAAAAACATATAAACCAAAGTACAAGTTTCAAAGGAAATAAAACTAGTTCCTAGGTTTGGAACATCTTTATGTTCAATGCAAGGTTATGGATGTAGGTCATTGACACTTAAGGAAAGTTCCCTCCAAGGTTAAAGGTGTCAAGTTGCAAAGGCTAACGAACACATGGTTTGATCTTGTAGAAAAGTCATGGACAAAAGTGGCTTATATAAGAGTAAAATGGATTTGGCTTAAATCCAAAAGGGGTGCAAGTGGTTAATATGAAATGCAGTAGTAGAACTCTAACATTGTTGAATATGCAATAAGAAAGTCCTAATTTAATTTTGTCCTTGAATTAAATTAGGAATAAAATTGTAATTCCACATCACATGACAACTTGTATTAATTAACTAATTAATTTGACTTAGTTGTCTTAGTTAATTCAAGTTGAGGGTCTAACTTGATTCATGTAGACTGTCTCCTACTTTATAGAATCCATGGTTGAGTTTATTTTGAGTTGTAATTAATTAATTTAGTTTAATTTAGTTAAAGTTAGTTAAACTAGTTCCAACTAATGGAGGAACTAGTGGGATGTCTAGTAGTGTGGTGCTGCCTGCAATGATCAACAAGTTAATTGATGATTCACTCATAAATAACTCATGCATGTCAGATCTAGAGGTTACCTAGTTGATATTGGAGTTCAAGGATAGTGTACTATCAGTTGTATAATCATCTGAATTGTACAAGTGGTGCATGTAATCAAAGGAATGCCTATGAGGATTGCACAATTCTAATTGAAGAATTTCCATAATTAATAGGAGCTAATTCCTTAGGACACAGTGCAAGGAAATAGGAGCTTGGAAGGCTAGGAAATCGGCTAAGTGTTGGCCAGAGTCAGCCTAAGAAGCAGTGAGATAGATAGAGATAGTGCAGGGGTTTTTAGTTGTGGTTTTCCCCAGGAAATCATTTTGTAATGTGTTGATTGAATTCTTTCTCTTGTATGCTTCGTGATTTCACGATCATTTAATTTTTTCCGTTGATGATTAGAGTAGATTCAATTCGATTTTTTTGTTAAATTATAATTAGTCGTTTGAATCTACAAGGAATTTCTACATGGTAACATAGCAAAAACCACTCTAAAAGAAGAGAATACAATTTTTCTTTTGCAGGTGAAATCCAATTTGTAGTATCATTCTTTAGATTTAGTAATATGTCCTTCTATGGATTGAGACTCAAATATTCCCTTGAAGGTAGTTCGAACTATATTTCTTAGAAGGATAGGATGGAGGTAGTGTTGGAAGACAATAGGCTGAAGGAATTCATAAACACTGATATTCCTAAGCAAATTGATGCTCAAGATATGGTAGAGTGGAGAAAATGTGTTGTAAAGGTGAGAAGGAATATCTTAGAAGGAGTTCAATATCATATCGTCTCGATAGTCCATGGTAAGGAGACTCCATATGTAATGTGGAAGGCCTTGACAGATCTATTTCAAAACAACAGTGATCATATAAAGTTGGCACTAAAGGACAAGCTCAGAAAAATCAAGATGGAGAAGGGAGATGCAATACCAAAGTACTTGATCAAGTTCACCCAATGTCGGGATGATATTGGAAGTGTTGGTGTGACAGTTGTTGAAGATGATCTGGTCAGGTTAGCACTTATAGGCCTTCCCAGGAGTTAGCACAACTGCCAGGATTTTGTAAATGGGAGGGAGAAGCTACCAAAGTAGTAGCATTTATGGTTTGATTTGGTGCAATAAAAGATTTAGTGAGACACCATAGATGGAACCTCATCCAAGCATGATGATTAGGAGAATTGTTCCTTAGTTGGAAAGATAAGGAAATGGAAAGGGAAGCCATCCCATTCCAAATTAGATTCCTATCAGGGTGGAAATAAGAAGGACTTCTCGAAGATTAAATGTGTTCACTGTCATGAGTTAGGAAACTATGCCATGAAGTGTCGTAAAACAAGGTTGGCAAGAAGTTCTCAAGAGGAGTGGTAGGTGAAGCTCTTGGTTCAAAATTCGAGTTGCATTTCACCCTCATCACTTGCATGGTGACATCGGTGATGGGTAGTGTGTGGTATCTGGATAGTGGGGCCTCATTCCATATGATTGGAAACAAATAATTATTTAGTAACTTGGAGGAGAAGTACCTCCAGATGCAAATCAAAATGGGAGATGATGGAAGGTATAGCATAACCAGCTTCGATACTATTACTTTTAAGAGAGAGTCTAGTCCTACTCTCACATTAAAAGATGTCATGTATGTTTCAGGTTTGAAGAAGGATTTGGTTTCAGTTTCCATGTTGGAGGATAGTGTCTATGATGTGACATTTAGAAAAGGAAAGGATTTCCTTCATCGCATAGCCTTAGGACAAGTGAAGTGGATCAGGCTTTGGGTGAAGAACCTCTATAAATTGGATGTAGAAGATTATGCTTCTTTGAGAAAAAAAGTAGAGAAGGTGCAAATTCAAGACATCAGTGAGTTATGGCATAGAATATTGGGTCACTTGTACCATGGAGCTTTGAAGATCATGCAACATATTTCTACAAGACTTCCCAAGGGTACACTAGAGTAGAGAGATACATGCAAAGGGGTACATTGGGGAAGCACACCAAAGCCACCTTTCATGATAAGGACAATTGAGCATAAGAAATCCTTGAAAGAGTTCACATAGATGTGTGTGGACCATTCTTGATAGCGTTCATGGCCAAGCACGAGTATTATGTAATATTTGTAGATGATTTCTAACATAAGTGTTGGATTTTCTTCATGCGGAAGAAAGATCAAACATTCTCTACATTTTGAGAATTTAAAGCACTTGTTGAGAAGGACATTGGCAGGAAAGTGAAGGTTGTTAGGAGAAATAATGGTGGAGAATATGTGTCAAATGAATTCAAGAAGTTTTGTGCATCAAAAGGAAATCGACGAGAGTTAATACCACCCCATAACCCACAATAGAATGGGGTGGATGAAAGGAAGAAAAAGATTGTTGTGGGAGATGCATGGGCAATCTTACATGATCAGGGCTTATTATTCCACTTGTGGGCTAAAGAATGAAACATAACTATATATGTGCAGAACAGAAGTCCTCATTAGATTCTTGGGATAAGTACACCAGAAGAATATTTTTCAGGTAAGAAACCAGATGTGGCACACTTCAAGATCTTTGGTTCATCAGTTTACTATGATTTTTCCAAGGATGCAAGGAAAAAGATAGAGCCAACAGCTAAGTTGGGCATATTTGTAGGGTGCACTGATACACCACACAACTATTTGGTGTACCTTCCATCTCACAAGATGATAGTGGTTCATAGATATGTGAAGTTCGATGAAGAGAAGTCCAATAGATGTTCCCTTGAGAGGGAGCTTCAGTTACATGTAGATGAGGAGCTTTTATCTCCAAAGGAAAAACCTCAGGATGATGTGGAGTAGCCACATGCAGAGGAGCAGAGAGTTGAAGCACCCGCTCATGTGAAGACTTCCAAATATGGAAGGAACTGCATAATATATTATGATAGATTTATCCATGATGATAGAGAGAATGTGGGAGCACCCACATCATAATGGAGCTAGAGGAGGTCACCGTATCGGTACACTAGCTACATGGCTCTAATGAGAAAGAGGGAGCCATCCTCATTCAAGGAAGTAGTGCAACAAATAGTATGGGTTTATACCATGGTAGAAGAGTATGACTCCATTATCAGAAACAATGTTTTGGAAGTGGTCCCAAGACTAGTAGACAAGTCAGTGATGAGTTATAGATGGCTTTGCAAGGTAAATCAAGTAGTAGATGGGAGTGTTCAGAAACACAAGGCCAGATTTGTGGCCAGAGGGTTCTCTCAGGTGGAGGGAATTGATTAGGAGGAGGCCTTTTCTCCAGTAGCAAGGTACTCTTCAATCATATCTATTCTAGCACTTTCAGTGCAGATTGGATGGAAGATACATCAAAAGGATGTGAAGAAAACATTCCTCAATGGAGTGATTGAAGAAGAGGTGTACATTGAGCAACCTGAATGATTTGATACTTTAATAGATAGTTGCATGTGTGTAGACTCAAGCGAGCATTTTATGGATTGGAAAAAACACCTTGTGCTTGGTACACCAGGATTGAAAACTATTTCACCAGGTTGGGCTTCATCAAATGTGAAGCAGCTGCAAACCTTTACCATATTGTGTTTGAAGGTAAATTGTTGATTATAGTATTATATGTCGATGATTTAATTCTAACAAGTGATTAGAAGCTGGTAAAATATTACAAAGAGGATCTTGCAAGAGAATTCGAGATGAAGGACCTAGGGCTCATGCATTATTTCCTTGGTATGGAAGTATGGCAAGGAGATGAGGAAATCCTTTCCTCTCAGGGAAAGTTTGCCAATGAGATACTGAATAAGTTCCACATGGAGAGAAAAAAACCCATGGAGACTCCTCTAGCAGGAAATTGGAGGAAGGAATATGCTACTCTAGGTGAAGTAGTGGAGGCCACTATTTATAGGAAACTTATGGGTTCACTTATGTCTTTGGTGAACACATGACTATGCATATGTTTTGTATTTAACCACCTTATTCAAGCAATGGTTAAGCCAACCAAAATTTATTGGAATACAACTAAACATGTGTAGATATACCTTAGAAGCACCACTCAGTTTCGTCATTGGTAAAGACAAACAGAGGGATTGAAGCTTCAAGGATTCACAAATGCAGGTTGGGTAGGGAGTCCATCTGATAGGAAGATAACATCAGGGGGAATCTTCAATATCGGATCAGCAACAGTTTATTGGTGCAGCAAGAAGCAGAGATCGATTGCACTTAGTTTGGTGGAAGCAGAGTACATGGTTGCTATTCAAGGAGCTTGTGAGGCTATCTGGATGAGGCAGATCCTTGTTAGGTTATTTGGTCAACAGATGGATCCTATAGTGATTTACTATGATAAGAAGAGTTGTATCAAACTCTCTGAGAATCCATTTTTTCATGATCAGATCAACCATATCGACATCTCGTATCACCTTTTATGATATTGTGTGAAGAGGAGAATCATGCTGTTAGAGTACATTCCTACAAAGGAATAGGATGCAGATATTTGGACAAAGGAATTGTAAAGATGAAAATTCGAGTTTCATAGAGGTAGGATTCAGGTAGTAGATAATCCCTTTATTGTTGAGAGGGAGTGTTGAAAATGCAACAAGAAAATCCTAATTTAATTTTGTCCTTGAATTAAATTCGGAATAAACTTGTAATTCCACATCACATGACAACTTGTATTAGTTAATAATTTAATTTGACTTAGTTGGCTCAATTGATTCGAGTTGAGGATCTAACTTGAGTCATGTAGTGTGTCTCCTACTTTATAGGAGCCTTGGTTGAGTTTATTTTGAGTTGTAATTAATTAATTCAATTTAATTGAGTTAAAGTCAGTTAAACTATTTCCAACTGATGGAGGAACTAGTGGGAGGTCTAATAGTGTGGTGTTACCTACAGTGATCAAATAGTTAAATGATGATTCACTCATAAATAACTCATACATGTCAGATTTGAGAGTTACCCAGTTGAGATTGGAGTTCAAGGACAGTGTACTATTAGTTGTATAATCATTCAAATTGTACAAGTGGTGCAGGCAATCAAAGGAAGGCCTATAAGGATTGCATAATTCAATTGAGGAACTTACCTAATTAATGGGGGCTAATTCCCAAGGAAATAGTGCAAGGAAGTAGGAGCTTGGAAGGCTTGGAAATTAGCTAAGTGTTGTCCAAAGTCATCCTAGGAAGCAGTGAGACAGATAGAGAATGTAGTGTAGAGGTTACCTAGGCTTGAGTAAAGCATTGTAACCTTCTCATATTTTCTTACTAATGAAATATAAAGATAAAAGGGGTTTTTAGCTGTGGCTTTCCATTTGTTGATTGATTTCTTTCTCTTGTATGCTTCATGATTTCGTGATCATTTAATTGTTCCCACTGATGAGTAGAGTATATTCAAGTCTATTGTTTTAGTAAATTACAATTAGCAGTTTGAATCTACAAGGAATTTCTACAAACACATGGGAGCATCTAGAGTATAAATTCAGAATAAGAGTGAGGAAGAAGAATGAGGCTTCAACGCAAACTCATGATGGGACTAAAGAGGACTCCCAAGCCTATACAAGGTTCACAACATGGGAAACATATGTTAGTGAGGTTCTACTAGGAATCCCATGTAAGGAAGGCTATACTACTTTATTACAACTTGAAAGATAACAAGTGAGAAAGTTTTAAGTGTTGTAACACAGTGGGGTCAACCTTGTGGCTAAGTATTGCATAATAAAGTCATAATACAATATTCAATGACAAATTTTTCTAACCTATCTGCCAATTATACAATGATACTTGCCACGATAGGTCATTGATTCTGGAATCATAATGACATATAAATATCATTAAGTGATATAAAAAATTCTTCATTACCCTGAAAAGTACTCCAAAACACTTATGGATAGGTCAATAAGTTATAAAATAACTCATAAAACATTTAAATTGTATAAAAGTGGATTGAATTCTATACAAATAGTTAAAAACAAAATAAAAACTCACCATTTTCCATGTTTACCTATCTCAGTGCTCAAAAGTATTTTTTGTGCTCAAAATTTAGTGACATGTTATGGGAGATTTACCCAACTAAATCAGATTCTACAAGCCCCAAATAATTCTTAACCATACTCTCTTCAATTTGATTCAATTTTGAAAGGATTTGATTGGATAAAATGATTGTTAAATTCAATTTTGTAAACAAGGTTGCACATATGCAACTTGTGTTATGTCAGGTCACATATATGAGGCCCTATATGCAAGTTTACTAAAAGAAATCCACATATATACGTGACTTTATAGAACAAAAGGTGCATACAAACAGAGTTAATTTTTTAAAATCAAATTTCAATAATTGAACTTATCAAATTTTGAAGGACAGTGATTGAATGGCATGAAAGAGAGCAGGATGAGATTGATAACTTCGTTCGAGGGGAAGAAGAAGTTATAAATGGCTTGAAGAATTGTGTTTTGTTCAATTTATTCATGATGAAAAACATGAGGGCTCAAAATAGATTGTTGAACATGTTAATCAACTATTGGGACCTAGAACAAGGGAATTTTATCATTGATTCTATGCCTTTGCAAATTGAAGTAGAAGATATTTATTTTATCACAGGTCTTTCCAGATGCAGAGAACCAGTGAACTTGAAAGGCTAGTAAATTGGAGCCCTAAACATGAATGATTATATTGTCATTTATTGTGCACGGGGAACACATAAAGTAGGGTGTCAAATATCAATTAGAAGCATCACAAGTCTGGCAATAAAAATCCTTAGTTTCATGATTTCTAAAGTATTAGGACCAACTTCCTTACATAGCTTCATTACCAACTATGTTCTTAGTAGTAGAATGCCTGAAACGTGTGGTTTATGACTGGTGCATTACGCTCTTAGGTAACATGAAGAGCCAACTGACATCATGCAAAAATAGTAGAACCAAAAAAATTGGTTATGTAACTATACTTTGCTCCTTTTCTTTGAGCATATCCCAACATTATTTCCATGTGTAACATGCCCCATCAAAAATCTAAGAGATCCTCAGATGGCCAAGTGTGAAAATTTAATGTAAGACTTGGAGGAGGCCAAGTCACTCTGGCAACTTTTGATGACAATTTCTTCCAATGGTGGGAAGAAAAATTCATAGGTATAGAATAGCACCCCTATGCAAGGCTAGATTTCTGAGGAGACCTAAAGCTAGCACATCTTGAAGATGTTGCATGGGGCAATATTGGTAACAATTTATTATTATTATTATTATATTTCCTTTTTTTATTTTTTAAAGAAACTGTCAATAAATTAAAGTCTTTTGTCATGGAACAAAACTACTAATAAAACTTAATGATAATGATGCAGATGATGATCTAGTAGGGACTAAGGATCTACTGAGGCATAGGCATCATCGTAGAGGCATGGAAGGCGCAAAATTTGAGTCCAAAAGAGTCGTCTGAGCTATTTAGAGGAACTTGGAGTGTCTAACTCATCAAGTTCCAATGGAAGAAATAGAGGATATACCAGAGGTTATATAGAGGCATGTGGTAGGAATACTAAGAGATTGGATGTGACTCTTCTGACAAGTGGTGAATTTCATCATCCATTAACACAATTTGCATCCGAGGAAAGACCCTTAGACTTAGAGATTATGTGATTAGATTGATCAGGTAGAGACATCACTAGCCATACGCGCTAATTTTATAGGACATTTGTCCACATTTTGTAAAATTTTGAACAATATCTATCTATATATACAGCAATTTCAAGGTGATTTTATCGTATATACAAATGAAAAATGTTATGATGTTTCCCTTTAATGTGATGAATGATTAATATGCCAATATAATATATGGTTTGTAATAGAATAAAAAAATGAATTATCTAGTCATGTAATATGAATGTATGTTATAAAAGTAAATGATCATTCAAGTAATATCACTCTCAGAAATTGTCAATGTAGTAAAGGGTCTCTCACAAGATAAAAATTACTTAATTGAGACACCACTAGTTGTGATTCCAAGTATACTACTAACGATTGAATATCATGAGATATTGCTTCTAAAAGTAATTTAATAATGGCGATGTATTTGTTCATATTATTAGAAGCAAGACCTATACATGTGCCACTAGCAACTAAAAACTGACCAAATGGTTAATAAATTACCCAAGTTGTGGAAGCTAAGTTCCTGGTGTGCCAAATAGCACCATCTATAAACCCTAAGTACATCAGATCACCCATTGATACCTGCCAAGGCATATCGAAAACACCAATAACTCCATCACCAAGAAACCCATAGATAGAATAGAAACACTATGTATAATATTTACAAAACAAATAAAATACTTAAGAAATAGCCTAACCATAATACTTCTTGAGATAGAGACCATTCATAGGATCAAATAGCACATTTCCTTTGAAATCAACCATTTCATACGAACCCTTCTTCAAGACACATTTAACAATATAAGGACCATACCACATAGGTTTGAACTTGCCTACCCCCAAGAATCCTTATCTGGTCATAGACTAAGACAAGGTCACCTTTACAGAAAAACCTAGGTCATATGAACATATCATATTGTTCTTTAACTCTCTTCTTGTTGGCCTCATTTGCTATAGTGGCATCTCGATGGTGCTCATCAAGATGTTCTAAGTGAACGAGACATTATTCTAAGCTTAACGTATCAAGAAGAAGTCAGACTGCTAACTTAAGGGATGGAATATGACATTTTATGGGAAGGATTGATTCCATACCATATACTAATTGAAAATGAGTAAATATTGTAGTAGTCTTGATAGGTGTTTGGTGTGCTAATAAAGTAGGATATAACACAATGTGCCAATTGGAATTTGCTTGATTAATATCCCTTTGAAGGATCATTTTGAGGGATTTATTAATGACTTCAACTTTCCCATTAGCTTGAGGATAATAAGGAGAGGAATGGTCCTACCTAAATCCAAATTTAGAATCCAATACATACATCATCTTATTATGAAAGTGATTGTCATGGTTAGTGACAATCCCTTTAGGGATAGCAACATGTGAAATGACTTGATAGAAAAGGAAAAGTTTCACTATCTCACCACCGTTATTAAAGATAGGCATGGCTTCGACCCACTTTGTAAAGTAGTCAACTTCCATGACAATATACTTATGCCCCCTTGTCGTGGTCAGGTGACACATTGTAAATTTTATTCCTCATTTAGTAAATGGGTTGATGCTAATAACAAGAAAAATCGAGATAGATGAGTGTGAATTTTCTGAGCATACACTTGACAAAGGTGGAATTTTTCTTACCTCTTCCAAGTATAGTTTTTAGTTTCCAACGTGGAGTCTAGATTCAACTTTTGCTATGGATTGCCTAGATACTGTTTTTCCATCCAAAGAAGCAATTATAGAAGTAATGACAGGTATTAAG
Organism: Pinus tabuliformis; assembly: GCA_031772625.1. Classification (NCBI taxonomy): domain Eukaryota; kingdom Viridiplantae; phylum Streptophyta; class Pinopsida; order Pinales; family Pinaceae; genus Pinus; species Pinus tabuliformis. Next base: position 423,929,825 of record CM062814.1, on the reverse strand, counting down.
AGGTTGTGGGATGATTTGCATCATCGGTCGTATTTCCTCCCTGATTTGTGAGAAGTAGAATCAAGTTTTTCCAGTCCTTCATCCACTGGTGATGTTCACACAATTTTAAATCCTTTGGCTCTAGTGCAGTTTTCGGTCAAAGGTAACTTGTCTCTCATTTCAAAAACTATTCTAGTGAACATCTCTAGGAATCCAAATTTTATCGAGAATGTCTTCATTGGAGCTTATTGTTCCCCTCAATAAATTTTAATTTATATTGATCTCTTTAAAGAGTTTTGAGATGTGTTTGCTTGGTCTTATGAGGAAATGCCTGGGATAGATCCATCTATAGTCCAACATGAGATCAAGACATGTGAAAATCCGAATCCCATTCACCAGAAGCTTCGACCAATGAACACTAGGAAAGTAGTAGCTATTAAAGCTGAGCTTGAAAATTTGCTTAAGATAGGTTTCACATACCCCGTTCCTTTAACTGAGTGGGTCTCAAATCCAGTCTCGGTTGATAAGAAGCAAGGAATGATCTGTGTGTGCATTGACTTTAGGGACTTGAATAGGTCTTGTCCTAAAGATAATTACCCCACACCATTTATTGATTAGATTATTGATGAGTGTGCAGGTAATAAGATTTTCTCTTTTATGGATGGATTTTCCGGCTATAATCAAATACTTATTCATCCGGAAGATCAACATAAGTCTACTTTTATTTTTCCCTATGGTATATTTTCATATAAGAAGATGCCTTTTGGCCTTAAGAATGTTGGAGCTACCTTTCAACGAGCCATATCATATGATTTCCACAATATCAAACATATTATCGAAGCCTACTTGGATGATTTAGCTGCTCATTCTCGAAAGAGAATTGATCATTCCAAGTATCTTGGACTAATTTTTGAATGATTTTGTTTCTACAAAATCTGGTTGAATCCGAATAAGTGTGTTTTTTCTGTCACATCCGGTCAATTGTTTGGATTCATCGTTTCTACTGAAGGGATTCATGTAGATCCCTTCAAGGTTGAGACAATACTTCAATTGCCTGCCCCATCCACTATTCATCAACTTCAGAGTCTTCAAGGAAAAGCCAATTTCTTAAGGAGATTTACGCTAATTATGTCAAGACTACTAAAGGATTTATGAGACTACTCAAGAAAGGGATCCCATTTCTATGGGATGATTTTGCACAATGCTCATTTGATGCTTTGAAGAAAGCATTAATCTCTTCTCCTTTGTTGAGTCCACCTGATTATAGCAGAGACTTCCTTTTATATCTCGCTACAACAGAATCAACTATTGGTATGGTTCTGGTTTAGGAAGATGATGCTTTAACTGAGAACGTAATATATTATCTGAGCTGAGTCTTATTGGGCCCTAAACTACGATATTATCTCATTGAGAAATTAGCTTTGGTAGTTGTCCATGCTTTCTAGTGACTTAGAAATTATATTCTGCTTAGAAAAACTTTCGTCTTAGAACCTATCAATCCATTTCAATTTGTTCTCAGTAGGCGAGTGATTGGGGGAAAATACTATAGATGGATTGTCATTTTACAAGAGTTTGATCTCAAATTCATGTCACCCAAGTCTAATAAATCATTAGTATTTGTAGAATTGATCTCAGAGTTTCCTTGTGAGGAAGAAATAGTTTATGAGGAATCTTTTCCTGATGAACATATTTTCCTTATTTCCTCGCAAAATCCTTGGTATGGAGATATCATTATATATCTCCAGACTTCGAAGTTTCCTCTCACTTTTTTGAAGGATGAATGTAGAAAGTTACATCACTTGGCTAAAATATATATTATTATAGGTGACACTTTATATCATCATGGGGTTGATTCAATCCTTAGACATTGTTTAACCTTAGAAGAAGTTGAGTCTGTGCTAAATGATTTCCACAGTGGAGCTTGTGGTGGTCATCTATTTGGGCTTGCAATAGCCCAAAAAATTTTGTGTGCAAGCTACTTTTGGCCCTCGATCTTCAAGGATTGTGTTGAAGCGGTCAAGAAATGCCACCCTTGTCAATTTTATACTCGGAAAATGTGCACGCATCCAATTTTTCTCTTTCTTGTGATTACCGTCAATCCATTCACGATGTGGGGTATTAATTTTAGTACTTGCAATCCACCTTCGGCAGGAAACTATAAGTATATCATCGTATTTTTTGACTACTTTACTAAGTGGGCTGAGGCTATGCCCACTTTCAAGAACGATGGTGAAACAATAGCCCTATTTCTCTTCAACCAAGTCATTTCCTAATTTAGTATTCACAAAGAGATTATCACTGACCATGGAAGTCATTTCTACAACCAGATGATGTCTAAATTAGCTCTTATGTTGGGTTTCCAGCAGGAGCATTCGTCTCCTTATTATCCTCAGGCCAATGGGAAAGTTGAAGTCGTGAATAAATCCCTAAAAATCATCCTACAAAGGATGATTAACAAAGCTCGATCTAATTGGCACATTATGTTATATCTAGTGCTTTGGGAATACCAAATGTCAGTCAAGACTGCTACAGGTTTTACTCCTTTTCAACTAGTTTATGGGTTGGAATCAATTTTTCCTGTGGAATGTAAAATTATTTCCCTTAAATTAGATGTTGAACTTCTTCCAATTACTTCTAGTAATGAATAACTCCTCATTCATTTGGGACATCTCGATGAGCAGTGTCGAGATGCAGCCATAATCAATGAAGCTCATAAAAAGAGAGTAAAAACTCAATATGATAAGGTTGTCCATCCTAGGGTTTTCTCTGAAGGCGACCCTATCTTGGTTTATCACCAAGAAAAAGATGCCTTGGGGGAAGGCAATTTCAAATCTATGTGGCACAGTCCCTTCATTGTTAAAAAGGTCTTGAAAAAGGGAGCTTATGAGTTGGTTGATTTTGAGGGAAATGAATTGGCGGAGCCCAGAAATGGGATCTATCTTAAAAAGTGTTTTTCTTAGGCTTCAGCCTAGCATTTGCTTGATTATAAATATTGTATATTTGCGCATATCTATATATCAGTTTCGTAATGATGTCGATATTTTTGATCTACTTTGGCAGGTTTTGATGGACGATTTGATATATCTAATGTTTGCCGATGGTGCTAGTAGACACACGCAAAACCTTGCTTCCGTGGCTTGGGTGATTTATTATCCATCTGGCCAGTTGTTGGTTTCAAAAGGCATATGTTTCGATCCTACTTCAAATAATGTTGCCAAATATACTATTGTCATTAATTTACTACCTGAGGCAATATCACTTGGTATTGATTCATTAGTAGTATACTTGGATTCACAACTAGGTGTATTCAATTAAACAACATCTATTATGTGAGAGAACCTTATTTATATTTCCAATTTCTGAGAGTGAGTTCATTACAAAGATCATTTATTTATATCACATTTATTCATATTCCATGATTAGAAAATTCATTTACAAATTCTATCGCTAATCAAGCATTATATTGGGACATAAATCATTCATCACACTAAAAATTAAAAATAATCAAAGAGTCATCTATATATATATGATCATCACAATGAAACCATTGGTACATAGATAAAAGTTTTATGTTCAAAATAATATAAAAAATTGGGACAAAATCATCTTACAAAGTTAGGGCTTATGCCCATAATCATGTCTAATCAAAAGGTCTGATCATCCATAAGTTTATATCTATGGGTCCTACTTAGGGTCAGCATCACGGAAGAAGACGATAGCATTTTACACCCATTGTAACAGTCGCACCCAATCATGTGGCACTCCTACCACGTGCCTCTATATGTCTTACAGAAGGTCTGCTATGGCTGACATAGGTACCTGGTGAGTCAGTGTCACCAAGTTTCTTTGTATAGGATGAAGGGTCCTTTCGGTCTCAGTTGCAGCCCCTTCCACGTCTTTTTCGTGACGCCTATGCCTTGGTAGACTCATAGGTCTTTCTGGTCCAATATTTGTGTCATGATCAAAATAATTTTGTAAGTATTTGTCTCATCAAAAATATTTTCAGATTATTTATACTTAACATCTAAAAAAAATTAAAATTTTCAAAAATTAAAAACATTTTTACCTATGGCTCCCCACACTGCATCTAGTGGCAGCACTAGATATGGGTCTCCTCTGAAATCCATGCCAGCGTAGGGGTAGTCCTCAACAACTATGACTTGTTGTTCCCACCAGGAGAAGAACTCGTCATCAAAAGTGTTTCTAGGGACCTCACCACCCCCCTAGTCTCTTCATCAGATCATCCCATCTACCTATTCAAGGATCCCTCGGGCTGCTAATGGTGGACAATACCTTGGGTCAAAGCCCTGGTCCTCTCTCAAAGAAAAAGGAGCACAAAATGGTTCCATATCCGATGTTTTTTGTTAGACCTTTTTTTATGGATTTAAGTTGCTTTTTCATGTTAGTAAACAGGGGTGTACACCAATCAAAAACTATTATAAGACACTCTACTGCTAGACTCATCAAACTTTGAGAACTCTGGTGTAGAGAGGCTGACCCATTCACTCTAGCAATGGTAAAGAGAAGGATTCTTAAGGCTAAGCTCCCTACATGTTTAATTGGAATTTGAGTTCCAATATTCTCTATGTTCCCTAGGCAGTAGATACGTACATAGTCCTCTACACTAAGGCTCCATCCAGTTCTTCTTGTTGAATTGACCTTCTCTCCTCTTCGGGAAAGACCAGTGATTAAATAGACATCCTCTATTTCTATTCTTAGAGGCATTTGGTCAATGATGAAGGAATCTTCTTCCAGATACCAATAATGGATCAACATCTCTAGTAATCTGGTGTTTGCCTTCATGTTTGGCATCTTGAAAAATTGTAATAAACCAAATCCTTTTAAGGCATCTAACATTATTATATCATCCATCACTTCATTGTAAATTGCATTGTGTTCCCTTTCTCTCCATGTGATCAACAACCTACAAAACAAATGTTTTTGGATCATTAGAAATCATGTTTTAAATTTTCAAATTGTGCACATGTGGGTTCAATATATACATAGCCATGTATAGGGCCATTTGCATGTGATTCTGTCGTGTCCAACCCGCGTGCGCACAGGGAACAATTTTTTAAAATATTTTTCTACGGTGAAATTTTCAAAAAAGACATTTGAAAAGAAATAAAATTTATCTAAGAATCATTTAGGAGATTACCTGGATAGTTGAAGGCTGAACTGACAGATGAATCAAATGGATTGAGGTTTCTTGAGTTTTTTCTCTAGAGCTCCTTCACTCACTTGTTCACAATACAAATGAAAAATTGTAAGTCAAAAGGTCTTTATATAGGTTGACATGTAAAAATCATTTTTTTCAAAAGTTCATATTTTCTTTGCAAAACTTTATGAGCTTTATGACCTTTTTGGCTTGGAGTGTTGGGATGGGTCATTTTTTTAGGACACTTTGGAGATTTTGAGAGACCGCTTCAATTCCATGACCATAGACCCATCATGGCAGGTATCATTTTTCACTGGCATATAGGTTAGGGGATATCATTTTCCATTGCATTTTTCATACTAGCCTCCATACTGTGATATCTTGGCCATAGGGTTGACCCCATCATGTCTTGGTTCTTAAACCATTTTCACTTGATGACTTATAAAATCATGACATGATGGTAGAGACAACCTTTACATGGGCATCTTAGTTAGATTCTCGCTAGCATATGTTGCCCATGTTGCTATACTGCATAAGCTCAGGAGTCTTCTTTAGTCTCGCCATGACTTTTGTGTTGAAGCTTCATTCTCTTACTTCTTTGTTATTTTTCTGTCTTTATACTGTGTTGACTTGTACCACTGCATTGTATGTTGACTATTTTCCTCATTTTGGCCTGCCAACTTCATTTGGACTCGTGTTTAAGCCTCTTTTTTGGCCAGACATTTCTGCAAAATCAACCCTGCAATCATTTAGTCTCCGCAACTTGACACCTACTTATCCATGGAAATAACATTCCTTTGAGTGTCATTGACTAGTTTCACCAACTTGCATTGAGCATAGGCATGTTCCACTCCCATGAACTAGAACATATGTACTTTGAAACTCATTCTTTCCACTGTATTATAGCCATTCTTTTATTCTTTTTCGGGCTTTCTAAATATGAAAAAGACAAAAAAAAATATTCCAAAAAGAGCAGGAACAGGACATTACTTCCATTATTGATGGCAACTAGAGTCAGTTTTGTCACCCTTAAACAAAGCACTCAAAAATAAGTCTTTCCTCCATTAGGATGGGATTTAGTTTGACTTAGGAAATCCTTAACCTTGTTATTGAGTTAGTAATCCTCCAGTTGGTTATCTCTTCCAATCATATGGAGAGTTTTTTTATGCCTACTGCACGACAAACTTATACAAAGTTATCATATGTTGCCATATTGTCACATTTGAGTCGTGCTTTTGTTCAAGGGAAGTAAACCTAAGTCGGCCTTTCTGCGGTGTCTCTTGACTTATTTCCAGTCGGTCATCCCTGGTTATGAGAGTCATGTTCACTAACACATCATCTATTTGGTCCTTTGCTCATGTTGGTTTCAAAAGGTCTCCATTGATTTCTTGATGGCAGGTCTTTCTCTTATTGACTATGAAAAATTTCTCTAAGAGGAGACTTAGAGTTGCACCCTGGCCCTATTTCCATCATTGATTGGTGACCTTGTGGTCAACATTGATCAATCTCATGGGACTTTAACTGAGTGGCTTCCCTTGTGTTCGATGTTAGCTTTCATTATCACATGTTGGGATTCATACAGTACCTTGGTTTCCATTTGACCCCATTCGTGGATTCCTCTCCTTTGTGTCAGATTTCATTATTGGTTGGTTCAGAGGGTTTCTATCGTGCATGAGCCACATCTTGTGTATGGCAGAAACGTGCTTTGGTTTAGTTACTACATATTTCTTCGTCTGATTCCTTCCACATTATTGGCCTACGAGTTACACTCACGCTGGATTGATGAAGGATTCCTTAATGCCTTCCTTCTAATAGATCTTTTCTGATCGAATTCAACTCATTTCTCTGGGAACAAGGTCTAGACTCCATTTGAAAGTACCCTAGGGTTTGTAGTCATCAGCAGCAGATTCCTTCACTATCAACAGTGGGAATAAATCATTGTCTCCTGATTGATAGATTCTTCCAAGTGTTCGACTTCAGATCATTTATTCATGCTTGTTATATTGTACTGGCTACCTTGGCTCTCAACATCATTATCGGTGAGTAGTCTCTTGTTTGTTAACGGTATACATCAATGACCGGTAATCAAATGATTTCTCACATGGTCAACTTCAGATCTTTTATTCCCATTGTGTAGAAATGTACCACGATGGTCAGTGAAGACCTAGGGTTTGCATCAACATTTTTTGGATCACTTGCTAATTCCTTATGTTTCTACTAGTGACACTATCTACCTTATATGTTGTAGTTCATCACAACAACATCCTATATGTTGGCACCCAAGTTGCATGCAGTACCATTTGTTCCACTATTTGACTTGGCACTTTTTGGGTCAACTTTATGACTTCAATGATCAGCTTTATACTTTAGCATCATTGATCAGTTCTTTATATGTGATATTGTGGCATGTACTTCTATGGATATGATCAGATGATCCACTATGTATTTTCAGTTCTTTTATACTTGTATACATATTGGGTCCGCTTTTGTATTTGATATGCAAACATGATTTATTATCTCTGAGCATGGGTATGCCCGCCTCAGACAACAGATTTCTTTCTAATCTCTTCCATTGGCTTGGCAGGCTAAAATCTAGTGAACTCCTCTCAAGTCTTCGCATGATTCTTTCTATACACTTAATAAATTTTGGTCGTCATGTACCCCTTCTAACCTCATATATTAGGGGGCATCTATTATAGCACCATTTACCACCCTTGGTATATTTGATGCCCTATGATATGGCCTAGGGCACCCCTTCCCTACCAGACTTGTTCCATTTTCTGAAAAAACAATGTTTTAAATCTCATACATGATTTTTCCTATCTAAAAGGCGTGTACACGTGGGTCAGTATATACCCAACCCACATATATTTGTTAAAAAATTAAAAATATATATAATATCCCTTAATTCAAGTGGGGTTTACAAGTTTGACCTGATACCCACCTACTATAGCTCGTGGCCCAACTCTTTCCGAACTAAAATTCTAATTTGGAGAAGTATAAATACATCTCCATGGGAAGGCCTAAGGGAGTAGAAAAGATTAGATATTTATATTATATTTGATTACATCCCTGATCAAGTATGAAGATATCCTTGTGCCTTATTCATTCCCAAGTCATGGGAAACCCTTGTTTCCTTCTTCATATGTTCATCATCCCTTCATGACATCCTTGTGTATACCTATGGAGGAGGATTATTGAGGCTTGGGCAGGATAGATTCGGAGGACGGTTCGCTAGAGCCTGCAAATGACTCAGGTTGTAGGTCTTCTGTATTTTCTTTAGCTTACATTAATAAAGAAGCATTGTCTTGTTCCTAATGATTATGGTATTTATGAATTAATTTATGTCATGATTTGCTTATAAAATATCACGTTAATGCTTATTTTCTTACATGCTTACATGATCTAATCTTGATATCATGAACATGCTTTCAGTTATTTTTGGTGTATATGCTTTCACTTGAATAAATTGCAAGTCTTAAAGCACAAGGAAGAAGCAGAGGGTTTGAACCCTATGGGAACGACTTCAAACGTTGGACCTATGGGTAAGACCTTTTGTACCAAGTTTAACTCTTTAAGTATTAGGACTTACTTATTGTGTGTCTCTTTATGTTGTAGGCCCTCCACTCTATTGGGGTTCCCAACCCAAGACCCTAGTGTGATTCTGTTGGAAATAATACTGAGAGGGGGGGGGTGAATCAGTATTATTAAATCAATAAAAAATTTTCATTTCCATATTAAGATTCATACATGCTACTTCAGTTAAGTCAAACCACGTGTATACGCAACTATGTGTAATGCAACAAGCGTATATCCAGTAAACTTATGATTCAGTTAGTTGATCCTTAATGAGTGCATCAGAACATTATTAACCATATGAATAGTAAATAGGAGCAGTAAAATAGAACATATCATCATACATGAACACCATGATGTAAGGTGGAAACCCAATGTGGGTGAAAACCACCTGCTACAAGTCGTCTCAATATTCTTTTTAATAAGAAACTTCTTTATACAATAGTTATGTACTGGTGTAGTCTTATACCAGTACACAGGCTTCTACCTGCAGAAGGCTACAACCATCTCTCGTTCTCCAGACTCTCCTGGAAGGGAGCTACAACCCCCTTAGCTCTTGTACTAGGCGATCCATTTACTACGTAGGTGTCGGCCTACTAAATGCTCCAACCTTCACTCATTTTCTAGCTGCTACTGGAAGGGGGCTACCACCCCCTTAGCTCTTGTACTAGAAAAGATGTACTAGTATGTAGATGCCGACCTATAGAAGGCTACAACCTTCTCTTTCTTCCTCCAGGTACCACGTTTCATAAATTTTCAGACTCGATACTCCTGCATCATCAATCTTTGAATCACCCAATACTGAAACATTGAAACCCTGTCAACAACACAATCACCCGAACACAGAACAGACAATAGAACTCTGCAACAATAACCAGATCCAACTGCAACTTCAAATATCATGTCTCATAATGTATATGCTACTATGATGAATCAAACCAGTGTACATACGCGCTTTCACCAAAGCCAACCCACATACAGATCTGCAAATATTTACTCATAACTTTGCAGTTGTTCTAGACATCAGTCATACCCAGATCATAACATTCATACAATAAAACATGCGTCAATAATTCAGATCTAGTCTATCCATAATCAAACCATATAATGATAAAACATTCCAAGCCTTAAGATCTTGATCCATCGTTCATCATCATTCACATGGGTGCATCCTTGATTCAGATCAATCACAGCATCACAAACCCATAACCAGCAGACTATATCTCACACTTCCTCAGATATTCATCACTTCTCAAAATTGCCTTTTGCCTAATGATCTTCTTCTCCTTTTATAGTCTTAGGCCTTATTCAATACCATGGTCCAAAACCATTTAGAACCAATACTAGGGACCCAATACCTGGGTTCAACACTTCAGACGCAATACCAAGGACCAAAACCATAGGTCTAAATACCACGGACCCAAAAATAATCTTTCCCACATGTACGTACTTTTCCGTGCATGAAAGTGTGTGCATATGCATATGCGACTTTTGATCAGCAATCCCGCATGTATATGCGCCTCTGTATATAGTGAACTTGCATGTATACCCTACTTGGTATATAGCGAACCTGCATATATACGCGACTTGGTACATAGTGAACCTGCGTATAACCTGCATATGTACGCGACTTGGTATATAGTGAGCCTGCGTATATACTATTCTTTCTTCATTTTTGTAGTCTGATCATCAATTATTTGCTACTGACCTGCTGCACTATAATCTATCATCTTGCCATCAAGGACAACACTTGTATCATAATGCCAACAATCTCCCCCTTTGGACTTGATGGCAAAGCTAACTTGTCATACTGAGAATTGTCATCTGATTCCTTTGAGTTGTCCTCAATCCCATGTATTCTGTCACATCTGATATCTCTTCTATAGATTCATCTAGATATATATAAGTGAGTTGTTCTTCTACGAGTGGGTTTCCATGAAGTACAACACATACATCATAATGCCAACAATCTCCCCCTTTGGACTTGATGGCAACAACACCAAATCACTCTCCCCCTTTGACATCAAGGGCAAAGGGCGGACCAAGATATTTTCTTTCCTTGATAACATTCCACTGTCCATACTCCCCCTGAGTACCTGCTGAAATTTCTGAATGAGCTCCCCCTTTGTATATACCAAGGTGTACCAATCTGACCATGCTCCCTCTAAGTACATGCTGAAGTCTCTGCTCTGCTGAAGTGTGTCGTTCATGCTCCCCCTGACTGTAAGCAAGGTCTGCAAAAAGATGTTCTACAAGAAGAACATGACTCTATCATAAATGACCTTCCTATCACCAAGGACTCATACATACATCCATCTCCCAACCCAGTGGGGATATACCAATATTGACTCATCCACCCAACCAAGTGGGGATATGCCAGATACCAAATGTTTATACATGACTGAACTATTACATCATCCTTCCCATGCATAGAGGGGGTACAAATTACATCATATGACCAAAATGGATTCATCAAATGACTAAAATAGATAGAGACAAACTATTACATCATGAGTCTTGATATGACCTTTACATGACATTTATAACAGAGAACAAACATCTAAATAAGATCATGATAGTCATCAGGAACTATCATACACAATGTATGATCTGCTCCATAATCATCTGACAACAGCATCTAGACCAGCGACAAGGTATGTCTGCATCAACTCATCCTTTTGAATAGAATTCTGCATATGACATACATAATCATTCACATTATATCATATGTGAAAAACACCATAGCCATCTCATCAACATTAAGATCTGCATGATCCAAGTATCATCACATGGGAATATTTGCATCAATCAACATATGTATGTATCAACCTATCATCATATAGGTAAGAACTTATCATCATCATGTCTCCAACAATGCAACTTTGAGTAAACATTCATGTATCCAGCACTATGTATCTTGAGCTCAAGATCATTTGTCAAGACTTCTTGATATCATCAACAACAACAATCCTCATCCACATGAGCACCAAGAACTATAGGAATCCTGCATCATAATTGTATTATATGATCTTTATGCATATGATGACAGTAGCATATGAGTGACTCATCATCAAGTGTATTCAAGCTTTGTACTTCTCCTTATCCTTATGAAGATCACCATGTAAGCACCATATATGCATCCACAAATCTGATCAGAACACCAACTATGTAAACCCAAGAATCATATGAGATTTTGTCATGGACAACTCATAACCATATCATAGCAAGATGTATCATTTAGCCATATAAGCATCATCACTAAGGACTACTAACCATAATGCCAACAATGTATTATCAAAAGCATATGCTCCCCCTGAACCTATGCCATCTTGCTTACTGTCAGATCTAATCATGCATATATCAGCAAGAAGTATCATCATCCACAAGTTAAGATCAAATCATTCCTAAACATCTTACAAGTATCAAGACATTTCCACACAACATCAACAGATTGTAACCATTATGAAACAGAGAAAATAATGGACTGAATCATATCGGACCCTTTTTCTGAGCCTGTCTCTACTGCTTTTCCTCAAACTAACATATACGCGACTGTGTAGTAACTAACTCGCATATATACGCGACTTCCCTTTATGAAACTTGCGTATGAGATTTAGGACACTGAAGTTTTACACTTTCAGCTCCCTCTAAGTCTGTTATGTCTGTATATTGTGCTGTGCCACATCTTTCTGACTGTACTTCCTTCTTCTTCCATATCTTCAAGTGTGGTGATGTTTTCTCCTTTTGGTATGGTACCCGTACTTTGTTCCTGCAATCCTTAGCTATATGTCCAAGCTTGTTACATGCATAACATCTCACATGTTTCATATTCCTTTGTAGCAATCAACAGCTCTGTGACCAAACATATTGCAAGAAAAGAAATATCCCTTAAAGTACCTAGAACGTGATGGTCTTTCTGTGTGATGGTCTTGAACCATTCTTCTTCTACATCTGGCTGCAACATGTCCAAGATTATGACATACATAACATTCAACATTATTTATCAGAGGAGTAAAAGATTTTCTTTGAATATTTTCATTCCTTGGTTGTTGATGGGATTGACCTCTCATCTCTTTGTTGAGTATTTCAGATTGTGCATTAGAATTCCTTTTCTTATTTTGTGAACTAGATTCACCTTCAACAGATTCATGAAAACCAAGACCAGTTTTGATAGAAGGAGACCTTTGACTACTAAGAATATCATCCAAGATCTTAGTACTATCTTGAAATCGTAAGAGCTTATCCTTTCTTCTAAGTTATCTTTTATAATATGTACCTCAACCTGAAGTTGCTCTTCCTTTTCACGATACTGCATCTTAATGTTTTCTTCAGCTTTCCTTCCTTCTTCCAACTGATGTCTTAATTCAAGAACTTCTTTTTCTTGCTTTTCAAGAGCTTGGACTAGTTCTTTATTCTGCTTATTTGATTCTACAAGATCTCCTTTTAGTGAGAAGATCGTAGCTTCAAGACTTTCATAGTAACTGGATCTTTCTCTGAGTTTCTTGATTGTTGTGCTCCTTTCATTTACTTCATTTCTTAATGATGTTACTTCATCCTGCAACTTTTGACATTTTTCCTTGAATAGCTTCCTTACCTTGTTTCCTTCCTCTAGTTGGGCTTTTAGTTTGGTAGTTTCTTCCTTGAAGGCACATTCCCTTTTGTTCAATAGATCTTGTTGATATCTAATTTTGTCTGTAAACCTTTTAAATTCTGCCTCTATTGGATATCTTTGTTGCTCACCCATAAGAGAAAATTCAGTTGTTTCGTTATCACTTTCATCATCTTCAAATGGATGGATACCAGAGTATAACAAATTCATACCTGCTAGTTCTTTTGCTTGTTCATCTTCATTCTGAAGTGATTCTGAATCTGAAGTGCTTCTTCCACATATTCCCCAATCGATTCTCCCACTGTCATAGCTCTCCTGAGATGTCTTCTTCTTCTTAGGTGCTTTCTTCTTAAGCTTCTTTCCCATTGATCTACAGATCTCCTTCAAGCAATCAAGCTTCTACCAAAGGACCTGCTCTGATTCCAATTGTTGGAAATAATACTGGGGGGGTGAATCAGTATTATTAAATCAATAAAACATTTTCATTTCCATATTAAGATTCATATACACTACTCCAGTTAAGGAAAACCACGTGTATACGCAACTGTGTGTAATGCAACAAGCGTATATCTAGTAAACTTATGATTCAGTTAGTTGATCCTTAATGAGTGCATTAGAACATTATTAACCATATGAATAGTAAACAGGAGCAGTAAAATAGAACAGGTCATCACACACAAGAAGCACACATGAACACCATGATGTAAGGTGGAAACCCAATGTGGGTGAAAACCACCTGCTGCAAGTCGTCTCAATCTTATTTTTAATAAGAAACTTCTTTATACAATAGTTCTGTACTGGTGTAGTCTTATACCAGTACACAGGCTTCTACCTGCAGAAGGCTACAACCTTCTCTCATTCTCCAGACTCTCCTGGAAGGGAGCTACAACCCCCTTAGCTCTTGTACTAGTCAATCCATTTACTAGTACGTAGGTGTCAGCCTACTGAATGCTCCAACCTTCACTCGTTTTCCAGCAGCTACTGGAAGGGAGATGCCACCCCCTTAGCTCTTGTACTAGCTAATGTACTAGTACGTAGGTGCCGACCTACAGAAGGCTACAACCTTCTCTTTCTTCCTCCAGGTACCACGTTTCATAAATTTTCAGACTGGATACTCCTACATCATCAATCTTTGAATCACCCAATATTGAAACACTGAAACCCTGTCAACAACACAATCACCATAACATAGAACAGACAACAGAACTTTTCAACAATAACTAGATCCAACTACAACTTCAAATATCATGTCTCATAATGTATACGCTACTATGATGAATCAAACCATGTACATACGCACTTTCACCAAAGCTAACCCACGTACAGATCTGCAAATATTTACTCATAACTTTGCAGCTGTTCTAGACATCAATCATACCTAGATCATAACATTCATACAATAAAACATGCATCAACAATTCAGATCTAGTCTATCCATAATCAAACCATATAATGATAAAGTATTCCGAGCCTTAAGATCTCGATCCATCGTTCATCATCATTCACATGGGTGCATCCTTGGTTCAGATCAATCACAGCATCGCAAACCCATAACCAGCATACTAGATCTCACACTTCCTCAGATATTCATCACTTCTCAAAATTGCCTTTTGCCTAATGATCTTCTTCTCCTTTTATAGTCTTAGGCCTTACTCAATACCATGGTCCAAAACCATTTAGAACCAATACTAGGGACCCAATACCTGGGTTCAACACTTTGGACGCAATACCAAGGACCAAAACCATAGGTCTAAATACCATGGACCCAAAAATAAGCTTTCCCACATGTACGCGCTTTTCCGTGCATGAAAGTGCGTGCATACGCATACGCAACTTTTGATCAACAATCCCGCGTGTATACTCACCTCTGTATATAGTGAACCTGCGTGTATACCTTATGTTGGTATATAGCGAACCTGCGTATATACGCGACTTGGTACATAGTGAACCTGCGTATAACCTGCATATGTACGCGACTTGGTATATAGTGAACCTGCGTATATACTCTTCTTTCTTCATTTTTGTAGTCTGATCATCAATTCTTTGCTACTGACCTACTGCACTATAATCTATCATCTTGCCATCAAGGACAACACTTGTATCATAATGCCAACAATCTCCCCTTTGGACTTGATGACAAAGCTAACTTGTCATACTGAGAACTATCCTCTGATTCCTTTGAGCTGTCCTGCATCCCATGTATTCTGTCACATCTGATATCTCTTCTGTAGATTCATCTAGATATATATAAGTGAGTTGTTCTTCTATGATTGGGTCGCCATCAAGTACAACACATGCATCATAATGCCAACAGATTCTACCAATAACAAGGTAGGCATCACTTCAACCCACTTTGTAAAGTAGTCAACTTCCATGATAATATACTTATACCCCCTTGTCGAGGTCAGATGACACAATGTAAATTTTATTCCTCATTTAGTAAATGTGTCGAAGCTAATAACAATAAAAAGCAGGATAGATGAGTGTGCATTTGCCGAGTATACACTTGACAAGGGTGCCATTTTTTGACCTCTTCAATATAATCTTTCAAAATTGAAGGAAAAAATACTCTACACACAATATACTATGTGATGTTGCTAGCCCAGATAGATGACTACCTATTGAAGCCTCGAAAATCACTGCAACAACATGGGGTAAAACCACTCGCTCGGGGACTTTAATACCATCCCTTTTCTGTTTGGATTAGTGGCTCTGACTAGATATAATGGGGCCAATTTCCTAATCAAAATGTGATAGGATGGATGGGGTGTTTGATTGATAAAGCTAAGTGATATATGGGGTGGTTTTCAATTAAAACACACACACACACATATTACCCGAGAATTTTTACTTATATTTGTGAGATCTAAAATGATGATCCTTAGTACTTGATAATGAATATTAACCAGATACTAATAGAAATGAAAAACCTTTGAAATAATTATTTTGATTAAATAGTTAATCAAAATAATTTATAAAACATATATCGCATCAAATATCATTTGACCAATTTATCATCAATGTATTTAAGAAATAATAGTCCTATTATGTTCAAAAGTGAATGGATACAACACTGTATGTAAAAAGATACATGTGATAAACTGTATAAAAATGGTTATTAATTCATGAACAAATAAATGCACAAACATAAAAGTACCCAATGCATATCAGTTTGCTCATAAAATAAGTAGCCTCAGTCGAGTTTGTCCTATTGAGATAGTTTGCAAAAGTACAAAATTGCAAGCTTCTGTGAGCCTTCATTAACAAAAGTTCAAGACTTTGATCCAAGGATTCTAACAAGAGAAACTTTAAAGTATAAAAGGGCAAGAAAATAAAGAGTTTCTTTATTAAATTCTAAACCGCTTCTTAACAGACATGAAAGGGTTTAAATAGTAAAATATAAGTACAAAAATAGACAATGCATGAAATTCTGAGGAGGTTTAAACAACCCTCCTTAAAATAAGTGACAAAATTACATAAAATATAAATTATGGAAATGACTAGTTCTAGCATGCAACGATATCTACTCCATTTGTTGTTTGAGATGATATATATCCAACATCAGCTTGAGTTTAGGAGGTTGTTTCATCTTTGTACACATCTAACTAGTGTACATTGCATCTAAAAGGGAAGGCAACATGTGCATAGCTGAGTCAACAACACAGCATAGTACTAGCCACTAACTATTTGGCTTTACTAGATACCTCCAGTATACTTCCCAGTCTAGTTTTGTAAGTTGTTTGATGACTTCTTCTTTTGATGTAGAATTTTATTGCCATTTCGCTTCTAAGTCTCTGATATTGGGAAGGCTCCCAGGCAGGTATTCTTATGTCAGGTTGGAATTATGTAAATTGTCAATGATGTTGCTTGCAGCGTCGATTGCTCTTGCAACCGCCCTCTCTACCTATTTTAGCTTAATATCCCAATCATTGAAGAGGATATATTTGTGATTTTATTCTATCGTGGGGAGATCTGTTATCGTTCCTTATGGGGTACCCTGCCATGAACTGTATCCTAAATGTTCCTCATTAATCTCATTGAAAGCGACCCTCATATCGAATACTTGGTTCATCAGTGAATTGCTTTCCTTGCACATCGGATTGATGACTGACAACTTTTGACAAAATGTTTCCTGTTGCATGGATAAAAAAGAATTTAGTTCAAGTGCTTCTTTTACAAACTCTTCAACTTTAGGATTGTCTTTCAGTTGTTCCAAAGAAAATCACAGTTGTTGTATTTGAGCATCTTTTTCTCATCTCTACTTGAAACTGGAGCATCCTTTTCTTCAGCCAATTATTGTTCCAATCATTGTATCCTCTCATATTTCTCCCTTATTAGTTGGTTGACCTCCACTACTTTATCAATAGTGGCAGATGCATAAGCACCTGCAAATTGTGATAGTTTGGTCAAATTATCCGAAGGATCCATGGGAGTGTCCTTCCAAACGGTGTCCATTGGCTCATTATCAGGACTTAGCACTGAGGACTGTTCCATTTTCCTTTTCTTCTACTGTCATTTTACCATAGATCGATGCTTGGGACTGTAAAAGAAATCAAGGGGAGGAATTTCCTCTACTCTAAGAACAATTTATGTTGAGGGGAAGGCCAGGATGATTTCAATCTCTTCAGTTTCCATAGCTTTGTCAGTAGCTTTGTCAGTAAGCGAGATTTTTTCAGTATTATGGGGTGTGTTGAGTATTTTCTCTATTTCAACATTTCCCTCCCCTTGTTGTCCTCGAAGTTGTAGAACAAACTATTTCCATGCCTCATCCAGTTGGTTTTCCAAAGGGGTTTCCTCTGTTTGTACTTTAGTGGAAACATCTTCCACTCCTTTCTTTGTTGGGGACTTTTCTATTTCCTCCTCAATGTCCTTTTCAAGACTCTTTTTTGGGGTTTTCTGTGAACTTTTCTCTGAGTCGTGCTCTGAATAATTTTCTGAGTCATCCTAAGAGGCTTGTTCTAGGCTCTAGGTCGATCTCTATTCTAAAGTTTGTTCAGAACGTTGTTCTAATTTCTCTTCTGAATTTTGCTCAGAATCATGTTCTGAGACCTTCTCTAAATCATGCATAGAATTGTGTACTAAGCCTTTTTCCAAGTGATGGCTTGGTGTTTGTTCCTTTTGAGTAACTAGCTTAGGTATTTCTAATAGGTCGAAAGGGACCTTCAGTAGTCTTTTCCTCCTATACTGGTGGAAACAGGCCAAAACTGGTGGATTGAGTCTCAGAGAAGCTAGATGTTGGACTTGTGAAAATAGCTTGGTTGACTCAAATAGATCATCAAAATCATCCTCCCCATGGCTGAATTTCCTTATTTTAACTGAAGCAGTAGAGTCGAGTGTGACTTTGTTGGGGTCATAATGTCTACTAGGAACGGTAGCGAGATTTAAACATAAAATGTGTTTGATTTCAAGTGCAGCATGCCTAAAACCGTGTAATGCATAGACACCACATTAAAGGGGAAAAGAAGGCTAAAGGGATTTTTTGGATTCTTTCAAGGTTTTGGTTATCCCATCCCCTACAGTCTGGTAAGAAATTTCCCTATAAAGAAGCTCATTCAGTACATACCAAGGGAGGACATGAGGGGGTGCTATGCATCCAAAAACCTAGACATAAGTAAACATCTCTTCCCTAAACCACCTAGCTACTGGAAAAATGTCGATCTTGGCCTCATCGGATAACCTTGGGGCCTTCTTATCAAAAACTGCTTGGTGGATGGGCAACATAATTCCTTGACAGATTTTGTAGAAATGGGCTTGGTAATTGGACTCCCACTAAGTTTTGTGATATATGTGAATGGGGTTGGTGTCTTGAATAGTCCATTTCCACCCCATAGTTGGAAAAATAGTGGTGAAACAGACTACATCCATAACATAGGCACTTATAAAAAATGGAGGGACTGTTCGAGTAGAGACAAATCACTTTTCCCTATATTCCCAAATTTTCATAGCTAGGTTATTAGACAAAATGGTACCCCAATAAATTACAAAAGAGTTCACTGCTACCTCTATTAGGGGAACCCATTCAACAAAAAAATTGGTTGTATCAGCATGCCCAAATAATCTACACATCATAGCTGCTGCACAAGAGTAGGGAGCAGCAAGAAATGTTATAGGATACATACCGGATTTCTCTTGTTTGAATTTGCTTGAACTAGACTTCCATTGCCGAATTGGATCTAATGGTTCCTAATTCTCCTTCTCAAAATGATCAAGGAAGGATTTATCTTATACCTTCTATGGGTGTGGTATATCATACATTCCTTTCAAGTCTTCTGTTGTGAAGGAACCAATAACCTCTTGTCTTGAAGTTTGGAATGCACAGTCCAAAATGTTGATGTTGTCTATAATCTATTTTACCATATCAGTGTATGGTAAAATATTCGGCCTGGCAACAATTCTGTGTAGGAAAGAACTTGCAGCTTCAAAATAAGAAGCTTCAGAAGAAGTGGTAGCATCTGTTGTTGCTTTGGTTTCAATTATTCTTGGACCCTTGTTTTCGAGCAGATTGTACATAGCTTCCCAAGAGGAAACCCTGTTATCCTTAGTGCATGTTGTGTCTAAAAATAATGGAGCCATTTCAGTTACATTGGACATAGAGGATTGAGTGGCTTCACCGGACTTCTTTCCCTTCTTAGACTTAGTCATTTTGCTGCACAATTCTCTTTCGAGAGAAATCCTACAATACTAATAATATAGAGCAACTCAAGAGAAAATAGGAGTTAAACATAAAAGCATGCGAACACATAAATATTTTGAAATGACGAAAAGGAAGGTTTTAATGAAAATCAATCTAAACAGGGCACCAAATCTCCTTGGGCACTGAAACCATTATTACCATTAGAACCCATTTATTAACTGAAATCATGGCTCCACATGCTTTATTTATTGTTCATTAATATATTGCATCACAATATTTATTTGGATGGTGAAACAAGTCCATTCTTTAAGTTTTGCACCGATATGTGATAGCGATATCATCGTATCGGTGTGTTAAGCATGGGAGATTTGTGATTGCGATAATCACATTATCGCAATATCGCAAATTGGTGATTTCAGGACAACGAAGAATAGACATTACCTAAAAATATTTTAGCAATTTACGATTGCAATAAGTGACGTGGAAGTGTAGCGGGCCTTTAGGTTTATATTTGAGCGGAGCTTTCATTTCATCTTTCTAATTTCCTTGGACAATTTTCTTTAATGAATAAATTTATCGCAATCGGAACCATTTGGAAAGTTACAAGTGGAGCTTATTAGAATTCTTGCAATACATCAGATGTGATTGCATCTTTAATGGTATGGTTTAATGTTTCATTGGGTCCAATGATTATTGTGTTTTGCAAGAGGGAGGCCTTTTATATACATGAATTGCGATGCGGGGTGCTTCCGCCATAAGGAAATTTCTTTAATATTTTTCAGCTCTTATAAAGAATGAATATGTTTGGGCTCCCCAGGGGCTATCCTTTATCACAACCGCAAGTATTGACTCGGTATACGAACTATTATACTCTTAAGACTACGATATGTGATATGGTTGGATTTGCCTTTAAAGTGGCCTTCTTTGGTCATTCAAGCTTTAGCAAGGTTTTATTAAAAGGAAAATAAAATTTATCCTAAGAAAATATTCAAATTAAAATAATATTCTTATTCTTTTTTATTTTTAAAGGGTCCACATTTATTTGTACAATAATTACCTAAGGATTTAGAATAATAAATGGGGGGTTGTTGCATAGCACAACAATTGGTGATTCACTGGAAGAACCAGTTATCTCTGATTAAAATGAAATTTCTAAAACTTTTCTAAGTAAAAACAATTCAGGAAAGAAAATATCTTTGAAATGTTTAAATAAGTAACATTACTCTGAACATAAAAAACTCACTTAATTACAATTCTTTTTATATCATATTATAGATGACAATCCTTTTTGTCTATATCATTCATTAATTAGTTGTAAAGATAAAGTAGGGGGATTTTTACAACTTAGTGTTTTGATATACTCATTTGACACAAGTAGAGCCATTACTGCCAACAGGCGTCCATAGTCTCAATAGGGTTACCTTTTAACCATTAATGATTCAGAGTCCCATCCATATAAGAGTGCAATCTTTAGAGATAATTTCAAAAGTACATACACATTTCATTTTCCCTTTTTCTTTTTTATTTGTTTATTTTTCTTTTAACAAATTTTTATTACCTAAAAGCCATTGTCCTGGTTTGGTGACCAAAAAGTGACAATGTCATTCATTGGTTGTAACTGAACTGAACAAACTGGCTCGTGATGAGACCCCTTGTCTTTATATTAAAACAATAAAAAGCCATTACCCTGGTTTTGTATTCATTGTTGGTAATGTCAATCTATTATTTCCCTATGAACATGGTAAGCAGGCTCTTGATGGGACCCCTTATCTTTTAAGTTTAACATATTTTTGAATTACACTCTAAAAATAGTAAAGTTCATTGATGGGGAGAATCATTGACTCCTTAAGAGTTTTGGATGAAAATTTTAGAGTTATGGATGCTGAGCTATAATTAGTCTTTACTTGGTTAAAGATAAATTTTCTTGACTGATAACAGAAAAAAGGATTTTATAAAGTTTGAGGTTTTCAAAGAATTTATAACTTCAATGGAAAATAAAATTTCAGGGTTTTATGATACTTAGCTAATTTTTCAAATGTTGTGATTATTTCCTTAAGAATTTCTACTTTGAAAGCAAAAGATGTTATGAAACCAGCTCACAAAAAGATAGAAAAGATAGATCAACACCTTAGAATTTAGCCTCTTCGAGGGGAAAACCTCCTTTACATTACACAAATTAACAATTCTTGGATGATACAAATGACAAGACTCCTTTCTATATATAGGATTTTAAGGGGTCATAATAAAATCAAAGCCGAAATAACAATAATAATGTAAGGGCACAATAATAAAAATAGTGGGCTTCTATGGGGCACAATAATAGCAATATGGGGACTACATGGGCACCACAATATAATAAGGGGGTTGTACTAATAACAATAAGGGGTTACACTAGTAGTATAAGGACCTAAAATGCCCCTCTCCTTCAAAAAGTGTTGTCCTCAATGCTTGAGTAGTTCTTGATGCTTCTATATAAAATTCTTTTCCTCCCATGTGGAATATTCAGCGGGTAAGTTATTCCATTTGATGAGATACTCTAAAATTGATCGATTTCATAGCTGTCGGGTTCTTTTTTCTGTGATTGCTCCAGGTTCCAATATAATTTTTCCTTCCTCATCAAGTTCTGGCAATATTGTTTGAACTGGGATCTTCTGCAACTTCTGAATGAGTGGCCACACTTCTTCATCCTTATTCCATTCATCCCTTGCTTTGTTTATCCAATCTGGTTGGATAATAGAAATATCACAAAACAATGCTTCCACATCCTCATCCTTTCTTGAGAGTGCATCTAAAATAACATTATTGTTCCCTTTTTTGTAGATGATTTCAAAGTCATAACCCAACATATTTGTGACCCATTTTTTTTGTTCTTCTAAAGATAATATTTTCTCTAAAAGGTATTTATGACTATCATGATCCTTTTTTACGTTGAAGTGTCTTCCCATTAGGTAAGGCCGCCATTTTTTAAGTGCATGTAGTATTGCCAATATTTCCTTCTCATAAATATCTTGCTTGAGATGTAGCTATAAAAATAACTAATCGCCTACATCAAAACTTCTTTCACTACGATACTGATCTACCTATTGTTTCATTCGATTCTGCACCAAAGTGGTGTTATCCTTTAAAATTTGGAGAACTTGTTGTTGATTCTT
Source organism: Pinus tabuliformis (assembly GCA_031772625.1). Lineage (NCBI taxonomy): Eukaryota > Viridiplantae > Streptophyta > Pinopsida > Pinales > Pinaceae > Pinus > Pinus tabuliformis. The sequence continues at coordinate 423,906,717 of CM062814.1, read as the reverse complement.
GATGTGATTTTTCACTACTTGAATCTTTTTATTATTGATATCTCCTTCTATCTTGAGAGTTTGAGTGGTAATTTCTTCCAATGCATTACAAGATATGGTCAGATTCATTTCTTGATGCTTGATGAGATCTTTAACTTCTTGAACATTTTTCTTCTTGATATGTCCTTCTATATTGATATTTTGAGGAGTGGTAATTATGTCCAATGCCTTACAAGATATGGTCGGATTCATTTCTTCCTTATCGATGTTATTTTTCACTTCTTGAACCTTTTTCTTCTTGATATGTCCTATCTTGAGAGTTTGAGGATAATTCTTGCCAATGATTTACAAGATTATGGCTAGATTCATTTCTTCTTTCTCCAAGGTTGGTTCTTAGTGTATATCCTCTTCTTTTGATATTTCTTGATCCTTTTCTTCCTCCTATTCACAATCAATGTAAAATAATTTCTTCTCATCATACTTATGACCTTTAATGTATTTGTTATCATAATTGTAGCAAATCCCTTTTGCTCTTTTTCCTTCCAATTGTTGTGGTGTCAACATTGTAGGTTGTGGAAGGCTAGGAGAAACAACACTTCTATCTTTATAGTTGTGAGGCATAGACTTCCTTGTTGCCATAATTTTGATTTCCACTTTTCTTACCAACCTGAATGCATTCTCCAACGAATTAGGTTCCCAAAGACGAACCTCATGTTGAATGTTATCCTTTAAAGTCCCTATGGAGACATCAATCCTCTACTTCTCTGGAATATCATTTTCCCTTATATTTAATTTTTGAAAGTCCTTAATGTGCTCTTCCATTGAACACTTTTGTTTGAGATTTATCAATTGGCTAAAGAACGTGTTTCTCTTTGTATCCTCATAATGTGCTATCATTTCCTCCATGCAAATTGACCACGTAACAAGTGGTTTATGAGGACAAAACCCTTTATACCATAAAAATTTATTTGGTTCTAAATATGAAGATGAATACATAGCTTTTTTAACAGTTTCACCTCATGAAGATCAAATATTGCTCCATTTATAGTATCCAATTTACCAGATCCTTTCCATCAAAATTCCTCATATCGCCTTTTCTTGATTTTAGGAGTTCGATCTTGAAACGATTGTAACTCTATAATTTCAGATCTCCAAGTTCTAAAATTGCATCCTAGTGTAGCCTTCTGAGTTATCTTTCTAACCCCACAAGTCTCATCAAGATTGGATTCTACAAGGAAGAGTTATGTTAAATCTCCCACGACGACTTGATTATAGACTAGTTCAGTAGAACGAACTTGTATGAAGAGCCACGTGTCACTGTTTGAACCTTAAGACCTAAAACTTATGCATAGAGAACTACAGTATGTCCTCTTTCTATAACATCTTACGAAATTTCAATCTGATGCTCAAATATAAATTTATGATGATTTTCCCAGGGTCACATATTTGGGATGTAATTCGGGAGCCTGCAGAAACCTTGAATTTCTTGGACTATATCTCCGAAAATGATAGTGAGACAAGATCTAAAATTAGGACCCAAGTGTCACCAAGATTTCAGATCAAATGGGTTTTAATTTCAGAGTCTGAACCTTCATAGAAAAAATATTATAGTGAAACTTCCATGATGACTTGTTTGAGATGAAATTCTAGAGCTTACAAAAACCCTAACTTCCTCAGGTCATAGCTCCCAAAATGTAGCGAGAAAATATTGGAAATTTGGACCCGAGGTTCAGAATGATTTCTTCTCAAATTGGTTTTGTTTATAGCTTATAAAAGGTTGTAGCAAAAAATTTATAGCGAAAATGTCATGATGACCTGTTTGGAGTAGCGAAACCCTAGAATCCAAAGCTCTGATACCAAATGTTATGAAACTGGCTCACAAAACGATAGAAAAGATATATCGATTCCTTAGAATTCAGCCTCTTCGAGGGGACAACCTCCTTTAAATTACACAAATGAACAATTCTTAGATGATACAAATGACAAGACCTCCTTTCTATATATAGGAGTCTAAGGGGTCATAATATAATCAAAGCCGAAATAACAATAATAATGTAAGGGCACAATAACAACAATAGTGGGCTTCTATGGGGCACAATAATAACAATATGGGGACTACATGGACACAAAAATATGATAAGGGGGTTGTACTAATAACAATAGGGGGTTACACTAGTAGTATAGGGACCTAACAAAAGATCAAAATATTTCAAGAGATTTTATTGTAAAGCCAAAGTGTTTCTATTTAACATTATTTCCCTAAGAAAATAGAAAAAATAAATGCAATAATGTACAATAGAATATGTAATCTACTAAGAAAATATTTTTTTCAAAATAAGCCCATTAACAGGAAGCGACGCTCTCTTTCGTGATAAATCTTGCAATATGAATGTTGATGGTCCCACTTGTTCAGAAATTTAAAATGGTCCAAGCCACATTTTCTAGAATTTGGTATGCTTTCCCTTTTCCTCATGTGCCTTGTCCAATTTAAGGATGAGATCACCAATTTGAAAAGATTTTGTGGAAACAGAACTTGCATCAAAAGATGATTTGACTAGTTGTTGATGGCGAGTATGTGTAAGTTTGGTTTTTTCTCTTTCTTCTTCTAATTTAAGAATTTGAGATTGTCTTAGTTGTAAGGAAGAAGAAGGTGCTTCTTCAATAAATTGGACTAGGGATAAAGATGGAATAGCTAAATTTGAAGCAATGATAACTTATTTCCCATATACCAGATTAAATGGAGAAGTGCCTATTAAGGCATTCTAAGTTATTCGATCTGGCCATACTGAAAATGTCAAAGATTTATGCCAATTCTTTTGGCTTTGATAAAAATTTTGTTTAATAATCCATATGAGGTTCTTGTTTGTTGATTCTTCTAAACCATTTCCTTGAGGGTAATAGTTAGCAGAGTATTTAAGTTTGAAACCCCTCTTAAGAGAAAAATTCAGTCATATTATTTTTTGAAAAGTAATGTGCATTATCAAACATAGGTGTAGTTGGTAAGCCGAATCTAGTAATAATGAATTGATCAATAAATTCAATAATAGAATTAGAATTAGCTACCTTTAGTGGAATTTCTTCCACCCACTTAGTAAAATAGTCTATAGCTGTAAGGATATACATATGTTCCTTTGAGGAATGAGGAACAATCTCACCTATAATATCTAATCCCTGTTGTTCAAAAGTTTGGTCAATGTTAATTCATTGTAAAGAGAAGGTGGGTTATCGTTGTCTTCCAACAATAGGTTGACATATTTTGCATTTCCTTACATATTCATGGGTATCTTTGAACAAGGTTGGACAATAGTACCCAACATCCAGGATTTTGTGTGCAGTAGTATCTCCTCCAAAATTTCCACCAGTTGGTCCATCGTGGAGTTTTTGCAAAACTTTATGTGCTTCAGACTTTTCAAGGCATCTTAATAATATAGAATTGTAATTTCTTTTGAATAACACATCATCAATGATTTCATATTGATTTTCTTTCAATATTAAATCCCTCTTCCTTTTATGATTGAGTTATGTAGGAGCATATCCATTTTTTAAATAGAAAATAAGATCAACATATTGAGACTCTATATCGTATAGGCTTACCTCTTATATATGTACAATGTTACCTGAGTCCTCATCTGCTGGTAGGTTGGAGGCTCCTATAAGAAATCTGTAAAAACCTTGTCCTTTGAAAATTTTGGCTAGTTTAATGTCAATATCATATTCTTGCAAAGTTTTTACCCAATTTGCCATTTTTTCACCTACTCCCCTTTGCATACGTAATTGTCTCACTACTGAGAATGGGACTATTATTTTGATATGGGTTTTGAGGAGAAAAGGCCTAAAGTTCTTTACAGATTTGAAAATAACAAAAAGCTTGTTTTTCCACCTCTAAATAATTTAGTTCAACACCTTGAAAATTACAACTAAAGAATGAGATGGGTGCTTTGATTTCTTGATCATTGAGTTGTGTTAAAACAACATCATATGATGTTTCAAAAGCGAATGTATACAAAATGAAATGATTAGAAAAATTTGGAGTTGTTAAAGAGGGAGCATTCATAATGGCTTGTTTGATAAGATCAAAAGCTTCTCTTTCGTTATGTCCCCATTTAAAGATTGAATTTTTCTTAATCATGGTTTGTAATGGTAAAACAATTTGGGAAAAGTCAAGGACAAATATTTTAACAAAATTTATCTGACCTAGAAAAGACTGCATAGATTTTTTATTGTGGGGTAAAGAAATTTCAGCAATTTCTTTTATTCTGTCTGGATCAATACAAATTCCCTTTTTGGATAAAATAAACCCTAGAAGTTTACCTTCACTTAGAGAAAAATAATACTTATTTGCATTTAATGAAATCACATATTTCTTACAATGTTCAATGATCTGCTTCAAGTCATGTAGATGGTTTCCTTTTCTTTTAGAATAAACAGTGATATCATCCAAATAAATGACAACAGTTTTTTTATCAAACCTTTAAAGGTTATATCCATAGCTCTTTGGAAAGTTGCCCCTGCATTAACTAACCCAAAAGGAATTTTCAAGTAGGCATAGGTTCCCCATTTAGTCCTGAACGTAGTCTTTAATATTTCATCTGGATGAACAAGGATTTGATTATATCCTAAAAATCCATCAAAAAAATACATTAATTCTGAACCAGCTACTAATTACAGTATTTGTTCCATGGTCGGTAATGGGAAATTGTCCCTCTGACAAGTTTTGTTGAGATTTCTAAAATTAATATAGATGTGAATTCCACCATTCTTCTTCCTAAAAGGTACTAAGTTTGAAACCCATTTTGAATGCCTAACACGAAAAATGATTTTGGCTTTAAGCATTTTATTCAGTTCAGATTTGATTTGACTTTCTAAATTGGGATGAATTTTCCTTAATTTCTGTTGCACAATTATGTCATCGAATATCATGGGAATGGTGTGTTATATAATAGAGGTATCATATGTTTTAAGATCATCATAGTTCCAAGAAAATATACCTTTGTACTTTCTTAACAAGTGGATAAAGGCTAATCTCTCATCAGGAGAGAGACCAAGTCCTAGATTGATGTTTTGAGGTTTGTCATCAGTTCCAAGGTTTACTAGTTCAAACCTTAAGGTTGAGCTTTGGATTTTAGAATCAGTAACATTTTTGAATCTATCCTTAAGATCATAAATATCCTACATTTTTACCAGAGATTTAGGTATGGGATTCTCATTAGACTTTTGTTTCAATTAATTGTCATGCTCATTTTCATCTATTATTTGGTCATCATATGATCTTTCTAATGTTAAAAGTTTATGATATCCTCATCATCATTAAAGACTCGCCAATTGGTGACATTATCAAGAATGGATGGTCTAAAAATTAATTCTATGGCAAAACTTCTGGACTATAATATTCTGATGGTATAATCTTAGATGTTATGTTAGCCAGAAGGTCAACACTTGCATTTTGAAGTCTAGGTATAGGAGAGATATTGAATGCTAAAAAATGTGAAGATCGTGGAATAATTATTGATAATATTTTAAATGTCCAGAGAGACAATGAATAGTGTTTCTTACTTTCTTGATAACAATTTTTGAATCTCTAAAGACTTGAAGATATTTGATATCGAGGTCTATTGCTTGATACAAACCTTGTATCAGTGCCTCATATTCAGCAGTATGTTATTTGTGTATTCAAATTCTAACCTACATGCTATCATGGTTTTTTCTCCTTCTAGACTAATTAATATACAACCAGCGCTTGCACCATCATTGGATTTAGATCCATCAAAATATAGTGTCCAAAATAAACATTTAACTAATGGTTTATCTACAAGGTTTATACATCTGGAAGAATCTCTCTAAGAAAATTTCTCAATATGTAACAGAGTTGTCCAAAAAAGGAGACTTTTGTGCATTGAAATTCCATAAAAACGACTCAGCGAAGTAATTTCCAATGATATTAATGTTGAAAGCTACTGGCTCATTTTCACCTTCAAATTCAGTCATTGTATGCTTCAAATGCTTTTCTCAATCAATTCTAATTTTATTTGCCTTTCCATTATAAGGGAGCCACATGTGAGACCAATCTGTTGCAAAATAGTCATGAAGCTTTTCAAACCAATCTCTGCTCAGAATTAAACCATAGAACTCAGGTATATCAACAACTAATATGTCAATCACTTGACAAACTTTCATATTAGAAGAGAGTCTAATGGTGACCGAGTTAATTTCTCCTAAGACCTCAACTTTTGTCCTATCAAGTTGCACAATATGAAAAATAGAATTTCAGGGTGAGACATTTAATTTAGAACAAAATTTCTTAGCATTATGTTTGAAGAAGCCCCTGAATCTATTAAGAAATTGTGCAAATTTTTATTGAAGTGTTCATAAGTCAAGAGGAAAGGGGGAATATGTGAATTGAATATGTCACCAATTAAGATAACATCAGTAGGATCGACCTTCTTTGATGAATCATTAGTGGGTTTACCCATTCCTCTAGAATATTGGGATACAACAGCAGCAGGAAGAGGAGAAGCGGGAATTGCATTCAATTCTTTCAGCAATAATTTATGTTGATGTTTAAACTTGCTGATCTCATGAAGAGAGATATTGGCTATGTTTTTCTTTATGTCCTCCACTATGTTATATTCCATGGTATTTGTAACTACCAAAGTTTTAGATGAAGATGGAGGATTGGATGAGGATGGAGTTCCTTGAGGAGTTTTGATTTTGATTTGATTGTGCTAAATCGGTAGGGCCTTTACTCCTAGTGCTAATAAGTAGAGCTTCTTTCTCTTCTTCATTATCAGAAATAGGGAGGATGAAATCCCACATTCCATGTACTTCAACCAATTCTTCATCTTCAGTCTCTTCATCAGTCAATTCATTTTCTTCTTCCTCTTCTTCTAAGTCAGATTCAACATTGGATATTGTATTTGGTGGTTGGGGATTAGAAGTCTGATTCCTCTTGAAAGATCTAAAAGGTTTTTTAGAAGAGGATTCCGCTACTTGTTTCTTAATCTATACCATTTCATTTGACATGGTCTTTAGGAATTTTTGCAGACCTTCGAGATCAAAAGGATCTTCAAAGGTTTTCTTCTTCAGTTCATCATTAAATGAAACCTTTTTCATTTTTCTATCTTCTTGAGTTGTTTTCTTTTCTAGTGCAACTATTCTCTTTTCTACAGACAAAGTGCCCTTCATATTTCTCACTTTGAGAATGAGTCAGAATTCGAGTGGGCTGTAAAATAGAAGTTATACTTCCTTCAGATGCTTCAGATGGGACAGGATTTTCTTCTAAAATAGAGATTTCCTCTAATTTATTTATTAAATTTTGAACCTCAGGTGATTCGGGATTATAATCTAAAGAAGGCACTTTAGGAATAGTACTAGGAGATTTTGGGTGTGAATGCTCAACCTCTGATCTAGAAATAGGAGTTTTAGATGTGGATCGAGAAGTTGGAGGTGATCTTGAGGGGGAGTGACTCTTGGAATGGATTGTTAATTTACATTGAGTTCTCTTTTCCATTCATAGCCTTGGCCCTCCTTCTAGTGCCAAAATTTTGAAGCCTCGAAAATCGCTGCAACAACATGGGGGAAAACCACCTAGTCGGGGACTTGAATACTGTCCCTTTTCCGTTTGCATTAGTGGCTTCAACTGGATATAATGGGACCAGTTCCCCAATCAAAATGTGATAGGATTGATGGGGTGTTTGATTGATAAATCTAAGTGATAGACGGGGAGGTTTTCAATTAAAACACACATATATGTAACCTATCTATATATATTACCTAGGATTTTTTACTTGTATTTGTGTGATCTAAAATGATGACCCTTAGTACTTTATAATAAAGATTAAACATATACTAATAGAAATGAAAAACCTTTGAAATAATTATTTTTATTAAATATCTAATCAAAATAATTTGTAAAACAATATATATCACAACAAATATCATTTGACCAATTTCTCATCAATGTATTTAAAAAATAAAAATCCTAGTATGTTCAAAAGTGAATGGATACAACATTGTGTGTAAAAGGATACATGTGATAAACTATATAAAAATGACTATTAATTCATGGAAAAATAAATACACAAAGATAAAAGTACCCGATGCATATCAATCTTCTCAAAAAATAAGTAGCTCCAGTCTAGTCTATCTTATTGAGATGGTTTGCAAAAGTACAAAAGTGCAAGCTTTTTTAAGCCTTCATCAACAAAAGTTCAAGACTCTGATCCAAGGATTCTAACAAGAGAAACTTTAAAGTACAAAAGTGCAAGCAAATAAAGAGTTTCTTTATAAAATTCGAGCCCCCTTCTTAAAAGACATGAAAGGGTTTAAATAGTAAAATATAAGTACAAAAATAGGAAATGCATGAAGTTATGAGCAGGTTTAAACAACCATCCTTAAAATAAGCGACAGAATTACATAAAATATAAATTATGGAAATGACTAGTTCTAACATGCAATGGTAGCTACTCCTTCATTTATTGTCTGAGATTATATATATCCAATATCAGATTGAGTTCAGGATGTTGTTTCATCCTTGTACACATCTGGTCAGTGTACACTGCATCTGAAAGGGAAGGCAACATGTGCATAGCTTAGTCAACTAAACAATGTATTACTAGCCACTGACTGTGTGGCTTTGCCAAATACCTCTAGTATACTTCCCAATCTAGTTGTGTAAGGTATTTGATGACTTCTTCTTTTGTTGTAGAAGTTTCTTGTCACTTTTATTCTAAGTCTCTAATATTGGTAAGGCTCCCATGTGGGTATTCTTCTATCAAGTTGGAAATATGTAAATTCTCATTGATGGTATCAATGATGTTTCTTGCATCATCGGTTGCTCTTACGACTTCCCTCTCTATCTGTTTTAGCTTAATATCCCAACTAGTGAAGAGGATATCTTTGTGATTTTCTTCTTTCCTAGGGAGATCTATTATCCTTCCTGTTGGGGTATCCTGCCATGAAATGTATCTTGAAATTTTCTTATCAATCTCATTGAAAGTGACCCTCATATCAGATACTTGGTTCATCAGTGAATTGCTTTCATGGCACATCGGATTGATGACTCATGGATTTTGACAAAATGTTTCTTGTTACATGGATAACAAATAATTTAGTTCAAGTGCTTCTTTTACAAACTCTTCAACTTTAGGATTTTCTTTCAGTTGTCCCATAGAAAATTGCAGTTGTTGTATTTGAGCATCTTTGGCACTTGTCTTTTCTTGAAACTGAGCTTTAATTGATCAAAGTTTTTTTGTAGTTGTCCCATTTGTGCTTCCATTTGATGATTTACATTATGCTTTTCTTCAACCAACTGTTGTTCCAATTGTTGTATCCTCTCATCTTTCTCCATTATTAGTTGTTTGACCTCCACTACATTATCAATAGTGGCATATGCATAAATACCTACAAACTGTGATAGTTTGGTCAAATTATCTGAAGGATCCATGGGAGCGTCCTTCGAAATGATATCCATTGGCTCATTATCATGACTTAGCATCGAAGATTATTCTATTTTCCTTTTCTTCCTCTATCGTTTTACCACAGCTCGATGCTTTGGACTGTAAAAGACATAAAGGGAAGGAATTTCCTCTACTCTGAGAACAATTTCTATTGAGGGGAAGGCCAGGATGATTTCAATCTCTTCGATGGCCACAACTTTGTCAGTAACTCTATCAGTAAGCAAGCTATGTTCGATATTTTTGGGTGTGTTGAGTATTTTCTCTATTTCAACATTTTCCTCCCCTTGCTGTCCTCTGAGTTGTCAATCAAATTGTTTCCATGCCTCATCCAATTGGTTTTTAAAATGGGTTTCCTCTATGTGTACTTTATTGGAAACATCTTCCACTCCTTTCTTTGTTGAGGGCTTTTCTATTTCCTCATCAATATCCTTTTTAGGACTCTTTTTTGGGCTTTTTTGTGATCTTTTCTCTAAGTCATGCTCTAAATCATGTTCTGAGTCATGCTGAGAGGCTTGTTCTGGACTTTGTTCCAATCTATGTTCTGAAGTTTGTTCAGAACGCTATTATGATTTCTCTTCTAAATTGTGCTCAAAATCACGTTCTGAGACCTTCTTTGAATCATTCTTAGAATCGTGTTCTGAGCCTTTTTCCGAGCTATGTCTTGGTGTTTGTTCCTTTTGAGTACCTGGCTTAGGTATTTCTAATAGGTCCATAGGGACCTTCAGTAACCTTTTCCTCATGTACTGGTGGAAATGGGCCAAATATAGTGGATTGAGTCTCAGAGTAGCTAGATGTTGGACTTGTGAAAATAGCTCGGCTAACTCAAATAGATCATCAAAATCATCCTCCTCATGGCTGAATTGCCTTATTTTAACTGAAGCAGTAAAGTCGTGTGCGACTTTGTTGGGGTCATACTGTCTGCCAGGAATGGTGGCGAGCTTTAAACATAAAATGTGTTCAATTTCAAGCACGGCATGCTTGAATTTGTGTAATGCATCGACACCACATTGAAGGGGAAAATAAGGCCAAATGGATTTTTTGGATTCTTTCAAGGTTTTGGTTATCCCATCCCCTACAGTTTGGTAATCAATTTCCCTAGAAAGGATCTTATTTGGTACATACCAAGGGAGGACATGATGGGGTGCTATGGTTCCAAAAACCCAGACATAAGTAAACAACTCTTCCCCAGACCACCTAGCTACTGGAAAAATGTCGATCTTGGCCTCATCGGATAACCTTGGGGCCTTCTTATCAAAAACCACTTGGTGGTTGGGAAACATAATTCCTTGTTATATTTTGTAGAAATGGGCTTGGTCATTGGACTCCCACAATTTTTGTGATATATGTGAATGGGGGTAGGGTCTTGAATAGTCCATTTCCAACCCATAGTTGTAAAACTAGTGGTGAAACAGACTACATCCATAACATAGGCACTCATGAAAATGGAGGGACTATTCGAGTAGAGACAAATCGCTTTTTCCTATATTCCCAAATTTGATTAGCCAAGTTATTAGACAAAATGGTACCCTGATCCATTACAAAAGAGTTCACTACTACCTCCATTAGGGGAACCCATTCAAAAGAAAACTTGGTTGTATCAACATGCCCAAATAGTCTACACATCATAGTTACAACACAAGATTAGGGAGCAACAAGAGATGTTATAGGATACATACCCGATTTATCTTGTTTGAATTTTCTTGAACTAGACTTCCATTTCCGAATTGGGTCTAATGGTTCCTCATTATCCTTCGTGAAATTCTCGAGGAAGGATTTATGATATACCTTCTGTGGGTCTAGTATATCATACATTCTTTTTAGGTCTTCTACTATGAAGGAACCAATAACCTCTTGCCTTGAATTCTGGAATGCACATTCCAAAATGTTGATGTTGTCTATAATCCATTTTACCGTATCATTGTATGGTAAAATCTTCAACCTGACAACAATTTTGTGTAGGAAAGAACTTGCAACTTCAAAATAAGAAGCTTAAGAAGAAGTGGTAACATCTGTTGTTGCTTTGGTTTCAATTATTCTTGGACCCTCATTTTCTAGCAGATTGTAAATAGCTTCCCAAGAGCAACTCCCACTATCCTTAGTGCATGTTGTGTCTGAAAATAATGGAGGCATTTTAGTTACATCGGACGTAGAGGATTGAGTGGTTTCATTGGACCTCTTTCCCTTCTTAGAATTAGTCATTTTGCTGCACAATTCTCTTTCATGAGAAATCTTGCAATATAGAGAATATCGAGCGACTAAAGAGCAAATGGGAGTTAAACTTAAAAGCATGTGAACACATAAAGCTTTTGAAATGAGGGAAAGGAAGGTTCTAATGCAAATCAATATATACAGGTCGCCAAATCTCCTTGGGCCTGAAACCATTAATACCATTAGAACCCATTTATTAACTGAAATCATGGATCCGTGTGATTTATTTATTGTTCATTAATATATTGCATCGTAATATTTATTTGTATGGTGAAACAAGTCCATTCTTTAAGTTTTCACCAATATGTGATAGCGATATTTTTGGTATCGTAAATTGCCCTATTTTCTACCCCATTTCCATCAAAATCAACCTCTGTTTTATCTCAATAAAAGGCCCTTCTTTCTTGCACTAGTACAAGATAATTACCCATTCCTGCACATGCTCATATTTTATTTTAAGATTTATTCCAGCACTTTATTAATCATTTTATATGGATTTCATGCCTATTTACATATCTCTTGTAACTCATATTAATTTCCTAGAGTAATCATGGAACTTAGTATTAATTATGAATGAGTATGACTAGTGCAGGTAGATTCTTGCACCACCACAAAGACTGTCTGAGATTTCCGAGAAGCCAAATCTTCCACGAGGATGGGTTTCGATCCTTGACTCTGAGTTTAGTTGTTGATGAACCGAAGCAGGATAGCAGGTGGCGCACAATCAAGGAATATTTTCCAAAGTTAGGTTACTGCCAAGCGAGATTCATTTGTATTATAACCACTGGCCAATTTTGTAATTTTCGTTTCTAAGTCTATTTGGCCGAAAATCCTGAACAAAAAATGTCTATAATTAGTGGGAACGGCTAGAGCTGAAAGGATATATAAATTATAGATATAGGTAGGAGGAGGCTAGGGAGTGAAGGAACCATCGATTGTAATTTTGTTTATGTAATTCAGTTATCACCTCAGTTCTATGGTTGGACTATTCTATCATGTATATTTGCTGAATCAAGTAATACAAGAGAATTGCCATGATTTGCATACACAATGTCTAGTTTATCTTTGATGTATCTTTTGAAGTGTTGATCTTTTTCGTTCCTTAGAAGTGGAATGAGCTGGTTGGCTAGGGCCCAGCCAACCCAGCTCATTTAAGCCTCTCACTTTTGTTATTCAGAAAGAAGGTGTGGATATTTCGTTTGCAGTTGTGTGATAGTTTTAATTTTTATCTTTCAAGTTCTGATTTAAAATATCTTTTGTAGTTAACGTGTGAAATGGATCTAGGTTTGAAAGTTAGTTGTGTTTACTTTGTTTATGAGATATCTTTCTTACATTTATTTTATTCTCAATCTTTGTTTTAACGCGTTTTTGATCGGATTGTGCAGATAACTCTTTCCTGCACCAATGCATGTTGTTGCCTACACTTTGGTTTAATTACTCTTTTGTAGCGAATAGTGAATCACTTGTCTACATATTATTTCCAGTTATTACGCAAGTGAATGAATCATTAATTTAGTAACTATCTTCGGTATTAAAAGTACATCTTTAAGAGGATCTAGAAGAAGTTGCATAAACTCATCATAAACATAGTATATTTGAAAAGAAAATAAGTATCTTTGAATGGATTACTAAATTTAGATAACACATGCAAAACACTTATACTATCGTTTGATTCTTTTGAAGTGCTTTTATTTCATGAAGTTTATTTCCTTTGCAAGATTTAATGAATTAAAGCATTTCCTTTTTCACAAATAATTTACTTCAAAATTTCATTTACAGTTGCAATTCTTTCCCAACACATCTTTCATTCTTTTTGAAAGTAATTTGGAAACTAGGTGAAGGAAGATCTACTTTGGTCCAAGAGCTGGTCTCTTATCACAAAAACAGAGTGCTCTAAGCCCTTAGGCTTAGAGCACCTTCACTAAGACATAAGTCTTTAGTAAGGGATGTCACATATACTTTTGCACAGAGATACTATACCTGCACTAGTGCAAGCAAATTGTAGCAGTTCAAGGATAGATTGCTTGTGTGGAAGGAAGATCAGAAGGAAGATATAATTCTGCAAGGGCCCACTTGTCAGACTGTTAGCCATCCACTTGTAGATAAACATAACATTTCATTTCAACATTTAATATTGTTTCCATCGTGTGGAATTTCTTTACTTAATTTACATTCAAATTGTCTTTTACATTCCAGCACTAGTGTTGCTTTGGTGTTAATTACCTTTCCGATTGTTTTCTGTCTAATTCTGTAAAGAATTTCCTTTAAGAAGTAGGATTAGAGATAAGAAAAGTTAATGCAATTTCTGGCATTACCTGTGCTTCATCTCTAAGTTTACAAAACCCTCGGGTTGACAATTAAGTGTTGAGGAGTTTGCTCAAGTTCAATTCCTGCACCCAACAGATATCATTGTATTGGTGTGTTAAGCATGGGAGATTTGCGATTGTGATAATCGCATTATCACAATATTGAAAATCGACGATTTCGGGACAATAGAGAATAAACATTACCTAAAAATATTTTAGCAATTTGCGATTGCGATAAGTTATGTGGTTGTCTAGTGGGCCCTTAGGTTTATATTTAAGCGGAGCTTTCATTTTAGTTTTATAATTTCCTTGGGCGCTTTCCTTTAATGAATAACTTTATCGCAATCAAAACCATTTGGAATGTTACAGGCGGATCTTATTAGAATTATTGTGATACATCAGATGTGATTGCATCTTTAATGGTATGGTTTAATGTTTCATTGGGTCCAATGATTATCGCATTTCGCAAGAGCGAGGCCTTTCAGATATATGAATTGCGATGCAGGGTGCTTCCACCATAAGGCATTTTCTTTAATCTTTTTAAGCTCTTATTAATAATGAATATGTTTGAGTTCCCTGGGGGCTACCCTTTATCACAATTGCAAGTCTTGACTCAGTAGATGAACTATTATACTCTTAAGACTTTGATATACGATATGGTTTGATTTTCCTTTAAGGTTTCCTTCTTTGGTCATTCAAGCTTTAGTGAGGTTTTATTAAAAGGAAAATCATATTTATCCTAAGAAAATCCTCAAAGTAAACTTATATTCTTATGTTTTTTAATTTTTAAAGGTTCCCCATTTATTTGTACAATAATTACCTAAGGATTTAGAATAATAAATGGGGGGTTGTTACACAGCACAACACCGCCACAAGCCCCATTGTGACAATCATTTAAAACTGACTCGGCCTCTTCCAATGTTAAATAATGTCTTAGGATTGAGTCAACCCCACGCTAATATAATGGATTGTCGATAATCAAATAAATCTTAGAGAAATGACATAATTTTTGAAGATCATCCTTAGATTCAAATGACTAAGGAAACTTCGAAGTCTGGAGATATACTATGATGTCTCCATACCAAGGGTCTTGTGAGGAGATCAAAAAGAGGTGCTCATGAATAATTGAGACATCATATTAGAATATCAATCATAAGGGATTTCTAAAATTAATTATATGAAAACCAAGGATTTCTTTGATTTTTCTGACATAAATTCAAGATCAAACCCTTGAAAAATAAAAATCCATTTCCTCACTCTCCTATTGAGGAAACATTGAAAAGGATTGATATTAGCAAGTGCAATGTTTTTCCTTAATAAAATATAATGACAGAGTTGCTAGACAAAATGAACTGCTGCCAAAGCCAATTTCTCAAGATGAGAATATCGAAGTTCATGGGTTTCTAAACCACAACATAGGTAATAGATAACATTTTCTTTAAAGGCATCATATTCCTAAACCAAAACCATACCAATGGTAGATTTTGCTGCCACAATATACAAAAGGAAATATTTGCTATAATCAGGTGGATTGAGTAAAGGATCAGAGTTTTAATGTTTTTTTGAAAGCATCAAAAGACAGCTAAATGAATTTGTCCCAAATGAATGGAACTCCTTTCTTAATTAAACGCATAAAACCTTTGGTTATATCAGTGTAATTTATGATAAATATATGTATAAATTAAATTTACCTTGAAGACATTGATGTTGATGTATATTTGAAGGGCGAGGCATCTGAAGTATTGCCTCAACCTTGAAGGGGTCAACCATGATCCCTTTATTCAAAATGATGAATCCCAATAACCAACTCGATGTGATAAAAAATATGCATTCATGAGGATTCAACCGGAGTTTATAATGACGACATCTTTTAAAAACATGGTGAAGATGCTTTGGATGTTTTTCTCTTTCCCAAGAGAGAGCAACCAGATCATCCAAGTAAGATTCTATAATATTTTTGATGTTGTGGAAAGCATAAAACATAACCTGCTAAAAGGTGGATCTAGCATTTTTAAGGCCAAAAGGAATTTTCCTATATGCAAATGTACCCCAGGGACAAATAAATGTTGTCTTACATTGTTCTTCAGTATGAATTGTAATTTTATTATATCCATAGAATCCTTCCATGAAGGAGAAAATCTCATTTCCAACACACTTGACAATAATTTGGTCTATAAATGTAGTGGTGAAATTATATTTTGGACAAGCTTTATTAGGTTCCTAAAATCAATATATACACAAATAATTCCTTGGTTATTGTCAACCAAAATAGGATTTGAAACCCACTTTGTAAGAGGAAGAGGGTAGATGAAACTTTCTTTAAGAAGTTTCTCTACTTTTTCCTTAATAACTACAACTTTCTTATATTTTACCGGTCGAATCTTCTAGCGTACCAGTTTCATATCTTCATAAGTCTTGATTTTGTGTTGAACAATGCTAGGATCAATTCTAGGCATTTCCTCATAAGACCAAATGAATACATCATGAAACATTTTAAAGAGATCAATATAAATATTTACCTCTTCAATGGAATAATCATCTCCTATGAATAGATTTTCTATAACATTGGGATTCTTGGAAATGTTCAATGAAATAGTTTGTGAGATATTATACATGTTTCCTTTAAAAAAAATACGTGTCGAAGCCAAAGGGTTTAAAATCCTATGAACATTTCCATGGGAGGTGGAACAAGACAAAATTAGCTAAAAAAATTTCAAGTTAGGGAGAAAATAAGACTGATGGTGTAAATCATCCCACGATCTTTCTACACCTATCATTTTTCAATAATCGTCTCTTTAGATGGTAAAAAATATTGAGACAATCAATAGCCATAGTCGAGTCAGTTTCCCAAACAGGAATCACATCTTTTTTTGAATATTTTGGTGGATGAAAGATTCTTTTTGTGTTTGTAGCATTACTAACAATATCATGATATGTAATTTCAACTACAGACATGGGATAAACCATTCCAACAATTCCCCTCTTCCAATTTCGTAGTAGAAGGAGGTAAAATTCAAGCATCTTCAAAATAATTATTTCTAAAATAAATTTCTCAGGGAACTACCCTAGATGTAGAAGAAATGGAATTGATGTGTAATACTGGAGGTGGAATATCAAAACTACCCATCAATGCGAAATACATCCCAACCCCAAAATTATCAACAGGTTGTTGACAATTATTAACCAACGAGACAATAGAGTCAGAAGATGCATTAGGGTAGTTGGGAGAATAGCCCAACTGATCAATAGTAATTATTCACCCATCATGAGGAAAACATAATACGTGAAAAAGGATGAAACAACAACTTGCATCATGTAGACCCAATTTTGACCCAAAAAAAGGTTATAATCCAAATTAACATCGATTATTTCTACTTCCACATTGACTAACTTTCCCCTAACTCCATCTGGAAAGAAAGGAAAAATACCATGAAGCCTATGAGATTATCCATCGAATGCAGTTAAAATATTTTGATAGGGAATTTATTCAATAGATACAAATGCTTTCCAACATGACATTACATTACGCATGTGGAAGCTCCTTCGTCAACTACAGTATGGAAGATAGTATTCATTCGATGAGTAGATTTAATTTTAAAATACATATGATGACATACTCTTGGTTTGACATTTTTATTATCAAACGTGATTACTTGGGAATTATTTGGTTTAGCTTCTCTGATTATAGTGAGTAATGCACTCCTTTGTGTTGGGCACGACTGCAGTACCTCTAATGTTGATATGGCACACAGACTCTGAGCTAAATACTCGACAATAGAATAGTTCTAAGCAACCCTAGCATTTGGATTAAAGTCGAGCATTTTGAGGAGCCTTTTTGCATCCAAGGTATAGAATCAATGACATTCCTTTCTAAATGAAGAGGTTTTTGAGAATCAGAAGTAGTTTTAGCCTTAATCATATGCCTAGGAACTAGAAGGACCTTGATGAACTAACAAGCACTAAGAATCTCGAGTCTTGCTGCAAAGATGTGTCATATAATCGCCACTGCATAACTTGCAAGGGAATTTCACTTTCTTTTTAGCCTCTTTCATGCCCTCACTGGTGCTAGAATTCGTCTTTTTTGCATTCCCATTCTCTTCCTTACCCTTCTTCTTACCTCATCCTTTCTTCTTCCCTTTGGATTGTTGGTTTCCTTTAGGATTAGAGGATTGAACTACGTTAATGCAAAAGGGCTGCAAAGGAGGAGACACAAATGGCATAACTTGTGTCTCCAAAGAAGATTGTAATGACATGTTGTAATTGATTAGCCAACAAAATAGTTGTATTAAAATCAATTGATCCTACAACCCCATCAACATGGGGACCTACTTTTGGTTTTGCTAAATCTATCTGAGATCTAGGCACATCAGGAAAAATCTTATAAAGAATAATGGATTGGGAATAAATTAGATCTAACTGCTAGGCTCTAAAGATAGCCTACTTGTTTGTTTAGAGGGTCCTAACCCAGGTTCAAAGTTAGTTGCGCCAACCAACAAAACCATACACTACTGGCCCTTTCGGCAACAACCTGTGTAGCACAGGTTGGAGTCTCACCCGAAGCAGTATGGGGGGATGCTAGAACCAAATTTCTGCATCCACAGACTAGTGTGATGTCGTTTAGTGCCTCAGATCTACCTTCATGCAGATCGATACACTCTTAGGGAACACTGCTGTAACTTTGTTAAAATAGCCTTCAGGCCTTCGTGAAGGTCTACGATTGGTCCTTATGGACCTCTAATAGTCAATTTGTCTACTTACGTGCATCAGAGAGAAGTCCTAAATTAGGGTTCACAAAGATTTACTTAAGCTATTAGTAAACGTCAGAGAATTCATCAAAGTCTTCACAAAATTACTTAAACATGCATTGTGTACAACATTAATACTTATTCAGGAGAATTGTATGGCATTCAATCAATACTTCATAAAAAACAACATTCATCGACAACATGTAGCATAAACAAAAATGAACATAAATACGCAAAAATTGTTTGGAAATTGTCTTCATTGATCTTCAATTCAAGGTTACAGACTCAAAACTGCCCTATGCACTCAGTTGCAGGGATCTGTGCACTCAGTTGCAGACTCTACCTAGGCCTCTGTGCACTCAGCTACAGAGCCTTTTCTCTATCTTACCCACTTCTCCTCACTGTCACTTCCCCCTCCTTCTCATATATTCTCCATTAATATGCCTTAGACTCCCTAAGACACACCTATTTATAGCCTTTTCATACAATGCCATGGTCCAGGGACCATTGGTGAATCTCAAAACCAACTCAAACTTTACATAAAACAAGGGGCTAAGCCCCTTTGACTCCTATTTATCTACACACTCTGTATCCACAAATCGCGGAGACTTTACATTATTTACAAAAACTGTACCAAAACTTGGGTTATCTTAACCCCAAAACTGACCCAAGGGACCCCATACCAACACTGCTCTTCGGTGAAAACTCCTGAAAATGACACATCCTTAGAGATATTTGGCTATAGAGACTTCAAAAACCACTCAAGTAAAACATCATTAGGGATATATGCCTTGATCAATCTCTTTTTTCTCTTCCACTCTTAAATGTGGTCAGAGATATGGGTAGCCTTATCGTGTTCAAAATTTTCCAAAATCTTAGTCTCGGTGTCATAATAGACAGGAAACTGAAATTGGTTAAGAAATATCATAGCCAACTCACCAAATGTGGACAACGATCCCCCTCTCAACTCAATGTATCATTTCGCTACATTCCCAGTTAGTGTGTGTTTGAAAATTCTCAACCTAATCGAATCATCAATTAAAGAGTTAAATGAGCACAACAAATGGAAAGTGGTTACATGTCAATTGGGTCTTCTCCATACCTCCCTTTAAACTTGGGTGTGCCTGATGGAAGTTTGGTAGGGACCGAGGGCCAAATAGGATTATACCAAATCGTATCATTAGTTAATGTCGAAAGATCAGGAAAATTAAGGGATGCTAGGACTGGAAAGCACAGTGAAGCTATGGGATTCCAATGTCCAAGATTAGGGTTGCCAAAGTTTGGAAATGTGAATCCTAGATTTTTAGGGTCACCAAGTTGTCAAGGATTTCTCGCAGAAAATCATGTATTATAAGGAAGACCTTGTTGTTGAGGGGTATATAGAGGGTATCCTCCACTTAATGTAGAACTTTCAGCAATGGTAATATTACCACCTAAAAAAATGTTATATGAATGAGAATCCCCTTTATAAGGGTTCAACACACTTGCTAAAGGAGGAAAAGTTGTCGATGTACTACGAGTAGGGAAGGGCATACTCCCCTATTGACCAAATAACTGAGAAGGGATGTCTAGCCCTAAACCACTCACTGAATGATATTTCATACCCTATCCTCCTTGAACTTGAAAAGGATTAATATTTTTGGAGAAACTAAGGAATGGAACCGATCTAGTACCTAAAGAAGGATTGGAAGGAGGAACATGTCCACTTCCAAAAGAAAAGACTTGTAACAATGTAAAACCACTAACCATAGAAGGTAGAGTTGTCATAGTGGTAGAAGATAAGGATGAAGCAATTGAAGGAATCTCGGCAGATGGAATGACACAAGAAAAATCGCTAGTGAAAGGATCAAAAGGTTGGATGCCCCCATGTGAACCCGGAGCATAGGTAAATTCAGGTTGTCAAGGATTGCTAGCAAAAAATCATGGATTATAAGGTAGACCTTTTGTTCTATGATTATATGGATGGTATCCTCCATTTAATATATAACTTTGAGAAATGGAAATATTACCTCCTAAAAGAATGTTATAAGAAGGATAAACCCCTTAATAAGGGTTCCATGCACTTGCTAAAGGAGGAAAAGTTGTCAGTGTACTGCCAATATGGAAGGGAATACTCCCATGTTGACCAAATAACTGAGAAGGGATGCCTAACCCTAAAACACTCACTGAAGGATATGCCATACCCTATCCTCCTTGAACTTGAAAAGGATTAATATTTTGGGAGAAACTAGGGAATGACACTGATCTAGTACCTAAAGAAGGATTGGAAGGAGGAATGTGTCCACTTCCAAAAGAAAACATTGTAACAATGTAGAACCACTAACCATAGAAGGGATCATTGTTAGAGTGGTAGAAGGTAAGGATGAAGGAATTGAAGGAATCTCGGCAGATGGAATCCCATCAGAAAAAGAACTAATGAAAGGATAAAAAGGTTGGATTCCCCAACTTACACCAAGAGCATAAGTATAAGGTTAGATGACCCCACTTGGACCAGCAGCAGAGGTAGAGCCAGGCTATCAAGGATTGCTCACAGAAAATAATGTATTATAAGTTATACCTTGTTTTCGAGGAGTATATGGAGGTGTTGTAGTGAAAACACCCCCAGTCTATTCTATCATAATAGACATGGGTACCCTTTTTGCATTACATGTAGATTTTGAATGTGATTGCATCATTTCAAGTCTAGTTTTCTTTTTATTTACATTTGTTTTATTTTTATAGCTTGACTAAGTTTGATTAAGTTTGTTTGTTAATAGACTTTAAAAATAAGTTTTTTTAAAACATCTTAATTAATTAGATTAATTAATAAAACATAGCCCTCGAGACCAAGATCTTCATTATTATTATTAGTGGCTATATTTTCCAAATAGTGGATTTGGCTTATATTATAAAGTAGATGTGGTCTTTTGATAAAGTGGCTATAACACATCGAAACCTCGGGACTTATCAATATCGGAAGATTTCTTTCAAAATCCCTAATATCATAAGTCTTAGCCCCATTTATCAATGGTTGTAGTTTATTGGATGGAGGACTAACACAAATAACACATGCCACATAACCCTCCTCCGCTCCCTTATATCAGAAAATCCCATATCGGAGTTTTGTTATGTGTCACCACTCAAAACCTTCGATCTCCGAACTCTGATATATCACTCTGCCGAACTCTGATATCATATTTCTCCGATTTCCACTTTATCTGCTCGTCAATATTCCGAAAGGCCTCCGCTCCAATATGCCAATAATTATTCACTTCGATCTCCAAATTTCGATAGTCCATAACCTCTGATCTTTGATAGGCCTTCACTCCAACCTCCAACATACTATTCACTCTGATATCTAGACCCGATATGTGTCTTAGCATTGGTTAATAAGAATATCACATCTGCCTCTCTAATTTGAACAATCGTAAAACCTCTGACATACTATACCTCTGATATCAGGACCCGATACAGTTATTAAAAAGAGTGGATTACAATATTGTGTCTGCTCATCTGCTCCTTATTGGAACTTCTCAATATCACAAGTTTTGCATAATGTCTCATTTTAAAAGTTGTGATGAGATAAATCATCGATACCACTAGGCTCTTGCCACTTGTCACTTCAATATGGGGTCGCTATTATAATAATTGAAAAATCTAATTTCAATGGTTTTGCGGGAATTTTGTTTTGTTTAAATTTCAATTTGATTTTCAGCTAAGTTTAATAATAGAACTAATAAGATCTGTTTGACTGAAACAAGGATGAACCCATGTTCAATAAGGAGGAAGTATCAATTCGATCCAGGATTTCTAAACACTCTCTGCCATGTGGCACAATGCAGTTTTGAAATGTGAAGATTGTTGTAACAAAAAATAAATAAGGCCAACACGTGAGTAGCAAATCAATCCTTTCACTAAAGAACATCACTTCGTTGCAATGATTTCTAGATTCGACTTTCCATTTCTTGAGAGAATCAGGGGATATTGTTAGCTCTGTAAATTTGTATAAATACTCCTATATTCAATCTTTTTAGAGAGAGGTCGTGATCCACACACAAGGGAATTCTCTGTAATAATTTGATTTGTGCTTTCACACTATTGTAGAGCGTAGAGAGTTTTATTATAGAGATTGTAGAGAAGTTATGGCTCTGTTATAAAGGGACTTTGTACTATTGCAAGCACTTTCATTAATGGTCAAATCTACTCTAAGAACTATGGTAAGAAAATTTTGACATGGTTTTAATTAACAAAAAAAAGGATAGGTCGCGATCCACACATAAGGGAATTCTCTGTAATAAATTGATTTGTACTTTTGCATTATTGTAGAGTGCAGAGAGTTTTATTGTAGAGATTTTAGAGAATTTATGGCTCTGTTATAACGGGACTTTGCACTATTGCAAGAACTTTCATTAAGGGTCATAGCTACTCTCAAAACTATGATAATAAAATTTTGACATGGTTTTAATTAATTCTTATTCTTGTGTACTATTATTGGAATGCAGGATTATTGTCTCACTGTTAAAGTTTCATTTTTGTTTTTGATATTTATTCTAAAAAATATTATGTTTATTTGATATTATGCACTATTGTTGTGTCATTGACATTTTGTTGTTGAAGCTTTGTTAAATCTATCTTTTAAGGGTAGAATGAGATTGAATCAATCTTAATTCATTGAATTATTCCTATGGTGACTAATAACTATTTATTATTCATTTGAGGGCTTATTTTACTTTCACTTGTCTTAGTTAATGTGAACTACTTCTATTAATTAATACAAAATCACATGATGAATTATGTCAGTTCTTTCCCCTATTTTAGTTAACTTTCCCTCGGATTAGGAGAGGGCTATCCCATTCTAGTTTGAGATAGGTTTTTCATGTTTTAGATTGGTTCTGCATCTACATCTTAGTTTGCGTCAAGTCCTCTCCCAAAAAGGAAAACTTTATTTGTGGCTTGGTTGAGCCCCAAATCAGCTTAAGGATCACTTTCTTTCCTAATCGAAAAGAGGGTTGATTTGATGTCTCTTCTCATATCTCTCCAATTTCCACTTTCTCCGATCATCAATATCCCTAAATACCTCCACTTTGATATGCTGATAATTATTCACTTCCAATCTCTGACTTCTGATAGTCCATAACCTTTGATCTTCTATAGGCCTTCACTCCAACCTCTGACATACTATTCACTCTGATATCCAGACCCGATATGTGTTTTAACATTGATTAATAATAATATCGCATATGTCTGTCTAATTAAAATGATCATAAACCTCTTACATATTATACCTACGATATCCAGACCTGATACAATTATTAAAAAGAGTTGATTACAATATCGCGTCCGCCCATCCGCTCCTTATCGGAACTTCCTGATATCCCAATTTTTGTAGAATGTCTCATTTTAAAATTTGTGATGAGATAAACCATCGATACCACTAGGCTCTTGCCACTTGTCACTTCCATATGGGATCACTGTTATAATAATTGAGAAGCCTATTTTCAATGGTTTTGCTGGAAGTTTGATGTGTTTATATTTCAATTTGATTTTTAGCTAAGTTTAATAATACAACTAATAAGCTCTGTTTGCTAAAACATGGATGAACCCAAGGTCGATAAGGAGGAAATATTAATTTGATTCGCGATATCCAAACACTCTCTACCATGTGGCACAACGCAGTTCTAAAATGGGAAGATTGTTGTAACATAAACAAAATAAGGATAACACATGGGCAGCAAATCAATCCTTCGGCTAAATAACATCACTTCATTGCAACGATTTCCATATTCGACTTTCCATTTCTCAAGAGAATCATGGGAGACTATTAGCTCTATAAATCTGTATAAATACCCCTGTATTCAATCTTGTTAGGGAGAGGTCGTGATCCACACACACGGGGAATTCTTTGTAATAATTTTATTTGTGCTTTCGCACTATTGTAGAGCACAAAGAGTTTTATTGTAGAGATTGTATAGAAGTTATGGCTCTGTTATAAAGGGAATTTTCACTATTGCAAGCACTTTCATTAAGATACAGAGCTACTCTCAGAATTATGGTAATAAAATTTTGACATGGCTTTAATTTATAAAAAAGGAGAGGTCATGATCCACACACAGGGAAATTCTCTTTAATAATTTGATTTGTGCTTTTGCACTATTGTAGAGAGCAGAGAAGTTTTATTGTAGAGATTGTAGAGAATTTATGGCTATGTCAAGCACTTTCATTAAGGGTTAGAGCTACTCTCGAAACTACGGTAATGAAATTTTGACATAGTTTTAATTAATTCTTATTCTTGTGTACTATTACCAGAATGCAAGATTTCTGTCTCACTTTTAAAGTTTCACTTTTGTTTTTTGATCTTTATTCTCAACAGTATTATGTTTAATTGATATTATGCATTATTGTTGTGTCATTGACATTTTGTTGTTGAAACCTTGTTAAAGACATCTTTGTAGGTTAGAATGAGATTAAAATCAATCTTAATTCATTGAAGTATTCCCGTGGTGACTAATAACTATTTATTATTCATTTGTGGGCTTATTTTACTTTCACTTGTATTAGTTAATGTGAATTACTTCCTTTAATTAATACAAAGTCACATGATGAATTATGTTAGTTCTTTCCCCTTATTTTAATTGACTTACTCTTGGATTAGGAGAGAGTTATCCCATTCTATTTTGAGATAGGTTTTTCATGTTTTAGATTAGTTTTGAATTTGCATCTTAGCTTGTGTGAAGTCCTCTCTCAAAAAGGAAAATTTTAGTTGTGGGTTGGTTGAGCCTCAGATCAGCTTAAGGAAGGATCACTTTCTTGCCTAATCAACAAGAGCGTTGATCTGATATCTCTTCTTTATTGGTAGGTGAAAGTCATAGTTTAAGCAGTGAAGATAGAGAGAAGGTAATTGGACCTAGTTTAACCAGTCAAAACCACCATTTCAATGGAAAAGGAGCTGATCTAAGTTGTCGACTAGGTGGTCTCCCTTATAATGTTGTAGGCAGATATTTTCGAGCCTTCAACAAGAGGGTATCCTCCACTTAATGTAGAAATTTGAGCAATCAAAATATTATCTCCTAACAAAATGTTATAAGAAGGTAAGGATGAAGGAATTGACAAAATCCTGGTAGATGGAATCCCACAAGAAAAAACACTAGTGAAAGGAGTAGAAGTTTGGATGCCCCCACTTGCACTAGGAGAAGAGGTAGAAGGCTAGATGCCCCCACTTAGACTAGGAGCATCGGTAAATACATGTTGTCAAGGATTTCTCACATAAAATCATGGATTATAAGGTAGACCTTATTGTCAAGGAGTATATGGAGGGTCTCCTCCACTTAATGTAGAAATTTGAGCAATGAGAATATTACCTCCTAACAGAATGCTATAAGAAGGAGAAACCCTTGATAAGCATTCCACACACTTGCTAAAGGAGGAATAGTTATATATGTACTTCCAATAGGGAGGGGCATACTCCCCTACTGACCAAATAACTAAGAAGGGATTCCTAACCCTAAACCAATCATTGAAGGATATGACATACCCATCATCCTTCAACTTGAAAAGGATTAGTATTTTGGGAGAAACTAGGGAATGACATTGATCCAGTACCAAAAGAAGGATTGGAAGGAGGAACATGTGCACTTCCAAAAGCAAAGACTTGTAACAATGTAAAACCACTAACCATAGAAGGCATAGTTGTCAGAGTGGTAGAACGTAAGGATGAAGGAATCCTGACAAATGGAATCCCACAAGGAAAAGCACTAGTGAAATGAGTAGAAGGCTAGATTCCCCCACTCAGACCAAGAGAAAAGGTAGAGCCAGCAACTACCTTTTTGTGTGTAGTAGTATGAATGGAAAAAATACTTCCTATTGTTGAATAAGGAGTATGCACATCGGTTGAATCAGTAATCGTACTAGTGCTACTAACATTAGCCATGAAGAAATAAGAAGAGTGAAGGGGGCTACATGGTCTATGAACAAGGGTACCCACATATGATATAACATAAGGAATATTTGAAGGAATAAGATCTAAAGGAGTCCCAGAAGAATTTGGGACATCCTCAACTCTACATGGTCTTCCGATTGAAAAACTACCATAGCGAGAACATGGATGTTTCCATCCAAACTACAAGTAAAACTAGGTTCTTCCACTGGAATAGAAACCCTCAATGAAGGATTTTGTCTCTATTTTGTTAGCTTGGACTGGGTCAAAATAACCAACATAATTTCACCTACGCCTTCTAGGTGAAGGCTCGGCGTTCGCTGGTGAAATCCCATGAAGCCTCCTGGATTGATGAATTGGTTGATAAAATACCTTTTATGAATAAAGAAAATAAAAATACTCAAATCACCTCAGGTGGGTTATGAGCACAGAACACTCATTGAAAGTCCTAAAGATATAAAAAAGAAAACAATCGTCAAGTATTTCCACTTCAGGTGATTAGGACTAGACACCAAAATATGAGAAAGTAGATAAATGAACCTTCCAAAGACAAGCTTCGGATGATGAGAACCCAATTCCTACCAGTGAAGGTATGAGAAACAATTATGTTGACCTCTAGACAATAGCCTTTTCCAATGCAAGTACCCTCGCTTCATGGGGCACCACTCCATATTTTATATAAAAGTGGTACAACGAATACCTAAGGTACCACAATCATTACCCCCCATAGTCACCTATGTGGTCCCTAGGAAATTAAACTAAGGTTACCATCTCGTAATCAGAAGCTGAGGGGTAATATTCGAGAGCACGTGATCAAAAAAGTAGGAGAGGGGGTATCTCTCTTTCCTTATTGTTGCATGGTCTAGTGCTTGACCCCTATGTTAGAGGAGATTTCCTTGACAACCTATACAATATTGGACTTACACTCTTTAATCAACTTCTATACTTTATTTTGAGTGCCCTTGGAGAGTTTACTCTCCACACACTCATTCCAAGGCCCTAAATATGCCATATACTATTTGGTGTTTCTATGACAAAAGAAAAAAGTCTAGTTCACTTTAATTAAGAGTTCATTTTAATGTCTTGTATTTAAGTCAAAGAATATGGAAGTGAAACTTGTGATATTTGACACAAATGAAAACAATAAGAAAGCCCGGGTTACATGCAAATGCAATTCTCTTTTATTCAATGAAAGTGATTTCTACAATGTTATGCAAGAATCTACTTAAGAAAAACTTTATTTTTCTTTTAATATGCACTCACACATTCAAAATCAATAAAAAATAACTAAATGATTTTTATAATTTACTTAACCATAATGCACATTGATATGCAATGCAAGATTCAAATAAACAATCTTAAGGCAAGAAACCATGACAAGCAAGACCATGGTAAACCAAACAAACAAAGAAGAAAAACACTTCAATGCCAATCACACTCCCAAAACAAAAGGAATGTTTGAATTCACCACAAAGACTCCCAGGTTGACAAAACCAAAATACTTCAAACTAATAAAATGAAAACAAAATGAAAAAAAAACACAACAATTTTTTCTTTTTTCTTTGTTGAAGGAAACCCAAATCTTCAATAAATGAAGCAAACAAAGGATCTCAAAACCAAATGAATGAAAAATACTCAAGTTTACCAAGTCTAGGATTCCAAATACAATGAGTTTAAAAGACTAATGCAAACAAGAGCATAAAACACTCAAAAACTTGGCAAATAAAGATGTAAGAGGTTCCAAAGATAAAAAAGGCCTCAAGTAAATGAGATAACAAATGTTCAAAAAGAATCTAAAACCCTTTCAAGAGAAAAAAGAGAAATGTGCAAAAAGGTCAACCTTTAGGTCATACATAGAAGAAAAAAAAGGAGATGGGATGTAAACAATCTTTAGATAGGCATAAAACTACTCTTGAGAACAAAAAACATTCAGATACTTCAAACAGAAGACATGGAACCCAATTCTACACTTCAGAAGCTTCACAAATCAAAAACCCTACCTTGACACGAGCCTTTTCTCACACAAATGAAAGATACCAAGAAAAACTATTGACACCAAGATTCTCAATTTACAGGAGGTATTCAAGACCAAAAACAAGCATATTTAGGCTTTCAAAGGACTCAACCAAGTGAAATTTTCACTTTATCATAAACATACACAACTATCTAGAATAAGGTTTGCATACGTACACATTTTTTACGCAAACAACCTACATATACATGAGTTTCAAACAATAAAACTGTGTATATATGCAACTATTATGAATAAAAATTGAGTATAGATAGAAAAATGAGGAAAAAATAAAAAGCAAGCCTATATCTAAAAGATAAGGTTGGAAGGTCTATTCAAACCAGATTCTAGGAGACTGAGAAATCAATAAAACAATAAACCAAATACCTAGATCACTATGACCAACCCTTTAGGAAATACCTTGCAAGTATTTCCCCAACAGTCACCAATTCTATTGAAAGGAAAAGTTCCCAAGTTCTAGGGTTGAGAGCCCCAATAGAGCAGAAGAAAAAAGAAATAAAGAAAACTCATGCAATATGATCAAGCACTTGAATTTTAAAAAGTAGGGATTAGAGACATACCCGGAGGTCCTATGTTTGAATTAGATCATGTAGGGTCCAAACCCTCAATCTTCTTCCAAGATGTACAAACCTGCAAATATATCACAGAAACACAAGCAGATCACTAAATTCAAAGTATATATATCTATATATATATGCTAGATTATTGTAAGAATATTCACAAATTAACATTCATAAGATAACAATGTAATCCGAGACCTGATTTTCTTTATTAACTGAAACCAACAAGAATAGGTGAAGCTAAAACCTGATCCTAACCAAAGTTATTGATGAAACCTTCCTTTGAATCCATCCAGTCTTAGTCATCGAATACTTCCTCAACAATATATGAAAAAATATGCTAGATAAGAAGGTTGAGCATCTCTTCAAGGAAACAAGGGTTTCTTAGAGATTGAGAGTTCACGAGGCATGGGAAAAATGCAGACTTGATCTAGAGAAATTTGGGCATAATGTAAATACCTCTAATTTGGAATAAACTAGGCCTACCCAAGGGGTGTATATATACCACCTCAAACTAGTTAATTTTGTTAGGTCGTGGGATCCTATAGGTGGGCTTTTAGTAAAACTCGTAAACCCCACCCAAAAAATAGTTTTTGATATATTTTTTCAAATTTAAAAATGTGTTCGTGGGTATTGTTCATGAGAGTCACATATGTACACATTGTTATAGTGGGCAAAGTCACGTATGCATTTGGAAAAACACTTTTTTGAAATAAGGATAGGTCTACAAGGGGATAGGACCTACCTGGACCATTTAAGAGCATCTAGTCTACATGAGTGATGAAATATGATATAACATATGCCAAATTTGAACATGATAATGATCATTTTATTGCATAATACTCTTCACGGACATCATCTGAAAATGGTATTAATGAAAGGGAGAAAAAATTAAATATCAAATGATGGTCAACCATGGATACTTTGGACTAGAAGATATACTTGGAAATGAACCCACAAGTGTTAAATTTTTAGATTGTTCTATGTTGTATCAATTACTTTAGCCCAATTCAATACTTCAATTAGAAATCTTTTAAATATCAATTAATATTTCCAATCATAAACAACAATTTAATATAGAACAATAAATGTGTTACACAGCGTTTTCCACTGTCCCTGTACTCCCCATCTACGATCCTAGAGGACCTCTACAGTGTACCCAACATGCTTTCCCATAATGATGAAACTCCCAGTATGTCTCTCTTCATGAGAAGAGTAATTCCCCTTTGCAACATTTCCAAAGAATCTTCCTTCTATCCCAGTTTACAAGGCCAACGCTACTAACCAGTTTTCTCCTCATGCCAATTTACAAAGGTTAAAACTATCCCTTGCACCGATCGAAGCGACTGAGCCCTTTTCCAATCACATTGATCCTCTTTTGGAAGCTTTTTTAAATAAGGAGTCGAAGCTTCCATGTCTAGAAGCTTCGTAACAGAAGTCTGATAGATGGTTGGGCCGATTAGAGCTAAGGAAATCAGTTTGGGCTCCTTTCCCCTATTAGGATGGAACAACCTCAAGAGATAAGACCTTCTCCCATGGTGAGAGGAACTATCTCACATCCATCCAAGCTATATTAACCTATCTTTTTCCCAAGCAAAAGCTAGTTGGAGTTTTGGAGCAAGTTTGAATAACCAACAAGTCATCTATAGCTTGTAACTTTCTAGTGTATGTTTGAGGGAGAATAATGTGATTTTGGTTTGGTTTGAGACTAGAGGGAAAGAGGCCTTAAAAATTCCATTGTTGGGGCTATCCATGAAATCCTAGCAGAATTGTGGGAACTCGGATACGTCGGAGGAGACCATCAATGTCAGGGCACCGGTTGTAATCTCTTTCTGATTTATATAAATGCAACTATTGATTGATTTCCTACATGAAGTGTCATTTTACATCTTTATGGCTTAATGTTCCTTGACCTATTAAATAGGTTGAATACAATATTGTGTGCTATCACATTTATTGTTGTTGTTTTTTTCTTGTTTCAGGTATTCGAAGGAAGGAAATGGAAGATAGATGGAGTAAGAAAGCAGGATCATCACCAACCAGAATAAAATTCTAAGAGGTAGGCCCTCTTAATTGATTCTAGCTTAAGGAGATTTTCCATAGATTGTTTGTTTGTGGCTAGACCCGCTTTCTCGAGATAGAGGAATTATTTGTGTCTGCACTGAGAATTTACCTGCACCACAAATTGGTGGCCATACTGGGAAGCTAACCCTACTCTTTGATTGATTGTCATTTTATGTTTTTGTGTGAATTTTTCTAGTATCACCATTTCCCTTTAGTGTTCTCCGCTTTGCCTGGTTTACTACTCTGAGCTTGAAATTTACAGTGGCAAGTCTAGTCTAAGCCTTTGAATTTTATTTTTTTTCCTTGAATCCTCAGTCATCGCATTTATTTTTCTGGCAGTCACACTGATCAATGTGAGTTTCTCAAAAACAGTCGTGTCAACCTCCTTTTGGCACGTGTTGTCAGTTAGGCAGTCGCACCGATTCCTGTAGGTGAATATCAGGGTTTACCCTAGATCATAACCAGTGTGTCTTGCCCTTTTGATTTCTATCTCTCAGCTCATTTTTCATGTGTTCTCCCTAACTGGAAAGCTTCATTAGCTTGGTTTGTGTGCTTGTTTGGTTTAGCCCACCATCTGATGTGTTAAGTCTGGCCCTGTGTGAAGTTATTTTTTATTTTTTCTTTGAATCCCTCGATCAGCGCTACTTGTAGCCTGGCCAGTCGCACCAATCCACCCATCAGCACTTGTTGTAGTTTGGCCAGTCGTGACAGTCGTGTTGATCGGCGCTAGTTGTCAATTAGGTAGTCGCTCCGGTCTCTAAGTTAAGAAAAAATCAGAATTTCTCCCATTCCAGTGCCAGAGTGTCTTGACCCTCAGACTCTCTTATTCTACCCAGAAGTGACTAGGATTCTTTGTTTGTTGCTTTTGATCGATTGATTGGCTTGAAGTTTCATTTCTTGATTTTTTGAGTTTTTTGGATGGTTTCTATGACCCTAGGGCATGTAGGTCAATTACCGTTCATTTGTTTGTTTACTCATTGTGTCAAGTTTCTAATTTGCTGCTTCATTTAATCCATCTTTCAATCGCAACATCTTCATTGCTTCATTTTCAATTGAATGAGTGAAAGAGTCTCGTTTGTTCACTTATTTCAAGTGTCTCTTTTCTCGTTCTGAGCATAGATTAAATTGTTTGGTTTTTCAATTGAAGGATTTATGTGTTTGGTTTGTTCAATTCAGAGAAAAAGTTGCTTTTAGTTTCATTTATCATGCTTTGGATTTGATCGATGCTTGTTTGTTTGGAATTGTGAAAAATTTCATTAAAGTGCTTTTTCTGAAAGATTCATTTTGTATTTTATGAAAAGAAGAACATCGTTCTAGTTTACTTAAGTGAAAATATTGCATTAGTAGCATTATTGAGAAGCTAGAATTGCATCATCATAGGCATGGAAATGAAATGGAACTTATTTTGTTGTTAAGGGAAGATTAAGTGCATTTAGGACATATATTAGTGAAAGATTTCATTCTTTTATTGTTGCATTGATTTTGTGTTCCCTATCTCTCAATTAGTGTTAAATTTCAACGAAGACAGAGATCTCCTTTCTCATATAGCTGCATGTAGGAGTTTTGTCAAATGACATCGGTAGGGCCTTGTAATTGAAACCTAATTCAAGATCAACCATTAAAATTTATTGAATTAACCTAAGGAAGCATTGAAACTTAATGCTCACATTTAGTGGTCTAGGCTAGAGACGTGTTCCGACGTCTTTAAACCTAGCAGCTTTCATTCGCTTTGGCATTAGACAACACTAGTACAGTCTTGTACTCCCCATACCATCGTGTATATAAAGGGAAACCCCACTAGGTTGCAATCCTTTATCCCTAGGAAGCCGAGTCTGCAGCCTTGTAAACGTGATACACCGAACATAACATTCGGGGAGATTTCCTACCTGTACTTCTCGATTCGCCGGGAGGTATTTTGTAGTTCACGGTTACCTGGTAATCCTTGTGCCTAGATTATTCTAAGCAGTCATTTTGGCCTTTTTTACTCTTTAAATTTAAAATATCATCGAGCACTTGTCCTTTCGAGCTCGTTAACTCCGAAAGCGACTAGAGTCATCTTTCATCCTTTTATCGACTCTTAAAACATGAAAAGGAAAAGTTTTGTTTCAGTGTCTTAAAATTAATTGCCCACAAAATATTCCTAGTTAAATTTATCTTCCTTAGTGTTTCTTTACAAGTCGATTCCAATGGCAACATTCCCAGAGTTTACCAGTCAAGGGTTCCCCTTGAATGGGAATCTTGGTCCTTTTCCTTCTTTTGGAAATGTTGGTGCTCCTTATATGGCAACGTTGTCCCTCCCTGGGTTAACCATTGGTTTACCTGTCTGGTTATTTTCAAACTCAGTGTTCTCGAGTGTCTCGACTCCTATGTAAATGTCTCCTTCTTTTGAATCAGATCACGTTGATTCTAAATTTGACCTTTCACCTTCTTCCCCTATTTCTTCACCTTCCTCTTCTACTTCACCTGGTGAAAGTTTCAAATCTAGTAACTAGGAGGATAAGAAGAAGAAGAAGAAGAAGATAAAGAACAAGAAGTCAGATAAGCGAGAGGCCAACTATGCAACTATTTCTCTAAATGCTCTTCCTGTCGACAAACCTTCTGATCCTCCACGGAAGGTTAGATTCCCTTGTAAGCTATGTAAGGGTGACCATCTCCTTCAAGACTATCTTGGTGTCCCTAGAGTCTTAGAGGTATGGTCTCAAGACCTGAATCAACCATCCCCGTTGACCTCTGGAGGTCATGTCGATGCTACACGTTCAGATAACGATGGTAAAAAGAAAAGGAAGATTAGATTCCCTTGTAGGTTATGTGAAGGAGATCATCTTCTTAACCTTTGTCCTCTTATGGATAAAGCTTCCAAAGTTTTGGAAAAACTTAAGGCTCCTCAACCCCAACTCCCTGTTGGTTATCATATAATTTCTTCTAACCCTCTCCTAGTTGGTAAAGAGATTTACTTGGATTCATCTCTTGCCCATCCTACTCTTCCTGAGCATGAACCTCTTGTGTTTGTTCCCAACCAACCATTGGTCTAAAAGAGTGTCAACTTGGCTTTACCTTCAATTGTTCACTCTATTCCCGAAGAGGGTAGTGATCATACTACTCATGTTCTTCCTGTCTCCTCAGATTCTCATGAGTCGAAGAGTGGCCCTCCCATCCCAGTTGTTCAAGAGAGTCCTTCTCCTATTCCTATAGAGCATGGGGAGAATCATATGATACCCCCACCAAGTAGTTATGTCATTTCTTTTGATTGGAGTAAATTGACTGATTTCTACCTTCCATCTTATGTGCCTTTCTAGATCATAGTACAAGCCTATAATATGGAAATACACGACACTATATTAGATGAAGGCGCGTTTGTTAGCATCATGCCTTCTACTACTTGGCAAGATTTGGGTTCCCCACAGCTTGTGCCTATCACCTAGAATCTATTTGCTTTCAACAGAGGAACCAATCAGCTCTTAGGGATCCTTCCAAAGTTCCCAATTACTTTGGGAGGAAAGACCATCTATATAGATGTGATGGTAGTCCAAGGTCCCTTAGATTTCAATCTTCTCCTTGGACACGACTATGTTTATGTCATGGGAACTCTTGTTTCTTTGCTTTTCCGTATGGATTGTTTTCCACACGAAGGGAGAATAGTTCCCATTGATCAATTGTCATTTATTGGTCACCAGGTGCCTCCTTTGCAAACATCGTCCCCTATTGGTTCTTGTCTGCAAGCAGTACCTTCCCCACCACAGGTCAATTATGTGGCTATCCGTTCCATCTCCACATTTGTTGATGATCACACAAATTGTATAGTACATTATGTACTGGGGGCATTGGAA
The DNA here is from genome assembly GCA_031772625.1 of Pinus tabuliformis. Lineage (NCBI taxonomy): Eukaryota > Viridiplantae > Streptophyta > Pinopsida > Pinales > Pinaceae > Pinus > Pinus tabuliformis. Next base: position 423,871,629 of record CM062814.1, on the reverse strand, counting down.
ACCGATCTGTCATTGGTACTAGTTGACATGTATTCCTCCCAGAGCATGGTTCTCTCATCTATTGAGGACCACTTGGGAGCCATGTTCTCATATGGTCCATGAAAATATGAGTTCGAGGACAATTTCTTCTTATATCAACCTCATTAAAAAATGAAACGGATGTCATGAGGATAGTTCTTGGTCTTGTGTCAACCTCGTTAAAAAATGAAACAAAACGTCAGAGCATGGTTCCTAGTCTTGTGTCAAGCTCCTTAAAAAATGAAACAAGGAGTCTTGAGGATAGTTCTTTTACTATTTCAACCTTGTTAAAAAATGAAGCAACTCCCTTTTCCAAATCGAGTATTTGATTAATATCTCATAAAATCCCAGTCGAATATTTCCTGGATCTTGAATGTGAACCTTCATTCCATTCACCTAGTTGAATGAAATGAAGCTTGGCGGACATGTACCTCAAATTGAGTCATCATGTTGGGGGCATGCAAACTTATAGCAAGCATAGTTTTTCGTTTTAAGCTTCTGTAAACATGAAACTAAATCCAAGCAGAGTTCTCTACGGTTTAATCTTGTGTAAAAATGAACCCATGCCCGATTTACATCTAGTGATTGTCATTTTAATTAGCTGATTTCTGCTAGATGAGCCTTGGTTGTTTTATTCCATCGTTGCCATCTGTTGTGGGGAAAAATGCCTATGCAGGATGATCCTATCCACCTAAGGTGTGACAGTGCCTTAGCAACAAACAGAGACAGCTATTCTAGTATTCTTCCTTTATGAATTAAGAATAAAGAGAGATGGATGGACTAACCAGTGTCCTCCGTTTGTCCCTCGATCCGGTTTCTCTTCTCTTGAAGAGTTCCCAGCTACTTGCCTTCTCGCTCGCCCAGCTTCAACGGGTTTCTGCAAGATCACAAGAGAAGAACACTACACAAGACATAGATTCATATTCATAACTAGTTCAGGATTAGAAGTAAACTAAACATACTAATGCAATCATAAATCAAAGATACACCAGTATATAGGAGAAACCAAGATAGCTTTATTGATGAATAACAAGGTTCAGGAAGAGATACAACCCAGAGGGTTCCAATCCAGTATCTCCTTCCCAGCAAAATGGAATTCCTATCTTCACCTCCCTTCAAAGCATTAAGCACCCAATGATTCTGATCTCAAACCAACAGCAATTCTTTGCAATAACAAAATTCCAGCCTCTAGATCTCATGGAGGAGAGATCCATATATAGATGTTTGGAGAGAGGATGAGTCAGCTTGAGATCTGACTAGTGTCCTCTCCCTCTGTCAGTTCTTGATTCCACTTGGAGGTTCTTGCTTCCACTTGGAGATTTGGAACCTCTTACTCATCACCAGTCGAATTCACTGAGGAAAGTATCATTGAGGAAGATTTTGGAAGCTTCCTAGGTTTTGACACCTTGTGGAATGAACTTGCCACATGTCAACTCTCGCTCAGCGCAGGTAGCCAGTGTTGGCTTTGACATTCAGCGCAGGTAGCCAGTGTTGGCTTTGACATTCAGCGCAGACAGCTAGTGGAGCCACTGAATTGATCCTGAATTGACTTGTTTTTGAGCAGTTTCTGGTGGAGAACTTCTGTGAATTGCTGTGGTTTGTTAGCCTTGTTCCTCTAGGGGTAGGAACAACATGTTTAGGGACTTTGGATCCCTTAGATTATGGACATTTCATGCTCGATGCTGTAAGGCACAAAAATGTCTATAACAGTTGCCCCCTAAAGTATGAGGCCGTTTATCGGGTGAAATGCTTTATCCAGGAGGGTCCGAAGTTCATCCAATGCTGGGAGGAGACCTGTAATAAGATACAATACAATACATTATTTTTCATACTACTTTCATGATCTAGCTGAGGCGGGCATTCCCATGCTCAGCTTTATAAATTCATTTTTCTGTACATAGAACAGACAATTGTCTGATGGTAGACTGATAATTTTGATGAAATTATCATCCTTTGAGTAGGATGATTATCTGTTGCAATGATGTACATGTCAATGTCTTTATTTTTCCTGAATATATATCGCAGCCCGGATGGATGAAACTAGATCCGAGGTCTTCAAACTCGTTCGATCTTCACTCTAAGTACAAGTCGATCCATGTGAGAAATGTTCTGAAGTCGAACATGGAAAGACATCGCTTGATTACCGGTCAATGAGGTAAACCGTTAACAAGCGCGAGAGGAATCACCGATAATGATAATGACCCTCAAGGTACTGCAGTACAATTCACGTGGTGTGAATAAAGGACTTGGCGTCGAACACCACGCAAAATCTTTCGGTCGAAGGTCATTGATGTATACCTGTCGCCGGAAGTGAGAAACTTGCCATTGAGGCATGCAAGCTTCAAAGTACTGAAGGGGGTGTTCATAGATCAACTTCTTGGATAATGAGCTGATGTCGACAAGAAGCGATCCGTCAAAGGAGGGCCTTAATGAATCCCACATCAGTGACACGGAACGGAGCTAATGATTTTGATGGAGGTGAAAATGATCTGTGACATATGATTCAGGGTGGCGGTCATGAAAGGATGAAGGATAATGTATGGCAGTGGATGGGACACGGTTGACTTTTCTGAACGACTTCTCTTGAACATATGGCGACACTGATGCGATGGATCGGTAGAATTACCCCAAATATGGATGGTATGGTGAGACCATGGTGATGTGACCGGTGAATGAAACAACCCAACCCGATTGTGGTACGGAGGAAAAGTGTCATGTTCAAGAGCGACTTGCTACCATCAAAGTTTTCTTTAGTTTCTCCCAATTTTTCCCCAGTCATTACTGACCAGTACCTCTTTATTTTTGTCAACCTTGAGGAGGATAACATATTCTTGTTCTATAACCTGCCCTTCGGGCAAGCCCATCGCTATGTTTTAACGAGCCTAGCGATAGTGAAACTCGTTCTCGTCTAAAGACAAGTTTGTCGCTATTTAATGATTTTAACGAGTCTAACGACAAAGACAACTCGGTCCCTTTTCATTTTTAGAGAGTCTGAAAAAGTACGTAAAGATAACTCCAAAGTTCCTTTTTCGTCATCTAATCCCTTAGGTCCGAAAAAGTATAAAACAATACAGAAGGGATGAGTTTTCGATAGTTTTAACGAGCCGAACAAAACAAGCGCTCGATCTTTTTGTGCAATAATCCCTCAGGTCCAAAAAGATTAAAATCTAGAGGAGGGATAGCACTTCCTGTCGCTTTAACGAGCTGGAAGGCCAAAACTCGGCAATCTTTTCATATTTTACGAGTCAGTTGAAAAGAGCTTAAAGAAGACTCGTCTTTTGAGGAACGAGTGATAAAGCAGGTTAGCAGCTGATTCCAGGTACAGGTTGGAATTTTCCAATCACGGCAGTGTCACAAGGATGGCTAGGTGAAATCACTCTTCGCAGCTGTTCCTCAAAATGGGTAAACAATCATATGGAGGTGAACGATCGGCCAAACGAAAAGTGGAGGTGACGGTGCAAACACGACCAAGGCTTTAATGGCTGATAAGGTTACATTCACAGTGGTTATTTACTGGGTAGTGGTTCATTTTTTATTTTTAAAATGAGCTTAAACGCTGGTGGAAACACTTGCTCATTGCTTATGTTTATTTTTTAACGAGCATGAAGTCCGCGTTAAAACTGCTCGGATCTTGCGTTTATTTTTTAACGAGCATGAACTTTGTGCTAAAACTGCTCGATATTATATGGTCAAATTTTTGACTTCTTACCATAACTAGCATTGCCCTTTTCAAAGATAGTACTGTATCCTCAATTGCTGCATCAAACTAGTTAGAAATGAATAACAGTTGCTTGAAAACGAGATTAAAACCCTAATATTTTGCTTTGAACTACGTAAAAAGCAATTAAAAAGTGTTTTTACCTCTCATTTTACCATTTCATTTGAACTTGGTTTGTTGGAGCTTTGGAGGTGCCTCTTCCCCCTTGATTTTCATTAGCTGATTCTGGGAGATTCTGCAGACGATTTTCGGCGCCGTCTGGACTAGGTAGGTGCTAAACCCTAGCTATTTCTTTTCATGGTTTCCTTTTTCCATTCTGTGCATGTTTTCCTGTTTCCCTGAGCCCCTGGGGTTTTGTTAGGGCGCTCTGCCATCAGCGCAGCTGGTTCACTCGAAACCTGCGTTGAATGTCAAGCTGCCTTAAGGCAGTTTGACCTTCAACGCAAGTGGAACACTGGCTAGTTGCATTGGGCACAGAAAATTGGTTTTGTTGCACAGTTTTTGATGAAAATTTCGCCAGTTTCTCATCAAATCCAGGATCTTACTCCTTCTCTTGTTTGTTTTGCAGGGACCTTTGAGCAAAATGACCCTTACATGGCGAGAACGAGAACACGAAGAAGTGGATATGATTGCCCTCCATGATCCTGTCACGGTGAACGCGCTGCGGAACTGTGGCCTGCTGAAGTTCTTCCGTATCTCTAGTATGAGAGCGCAGATCTCCTTACTGCAGTATATGCTTGATGCTTGGGATCCTATCAACCAAGTATTTCAGATTAGGGGCAAATCTATCCCCCTGACCGTAGTAGACATTTACTTCTTGACTGGCTTGTCGAGGCGGGGTGCTCCCATTTCTTTGTCAGGTTCGGCCCGAGGGAATGACTACGTGAGAGATTATGTCTGCCAGTATTGCAGGGAAGAATCTCAGCCGAGCAGAGACGGCAAGGTCGTTATCCATGAGATTACTGACAGGTCTCTCAGGTCCATTCTGTATACTATTGGTAGGATGGCCGATAGTGCATCTCTTCATGTTGCCAACAAATCCTATGTGCAGCACGCCTTGGAGTGCCTCCAACCGAAAATATTCAACTAGTGTGATGCAGTACTTCTTCAGATGAAAAGTCAGTTGACCAAGGTAAAGGATGGGAAATTGAAGAACTTTGGATTTGGTTCTATTTTGACTTCCTTTGCCTTGGAGAAGATACCACTGATGCAGCCTCAGTACATTGCACTCGACTTGCCTTCTCCTACCGAGCCACGCATGCAGAGATGGGTTGATCACATGTCTAGGCATGCTAGTCAATCTTAGATTTCTTTCACTGATACCTTCTTCAGGTGGTTCGAGCGTCAGGAGATGGTCTATTCCGAGTATCCATATGTTGGCATGGATTTCCGAAGTGATCCGGATTTGGCACTGCCGGATGGCGAACAGTGGGGCGCTATTGGTAAAATCTTCGACCATATCACTGTTTACTGTTTTTATTTATAATGTCCTTGTGCTTTATTCTATCAAGACTTTAATCAAACTCATGTGTGCATGCAGATGTTGGTCCTGTTCGTCCAGCAGTTCGCCCGAGAGCGCCAGTCGCTGCCCCAGCAGGGGAGACTGCTGGGAGGGTTATTCTTCACGACCTTGATGTGGCCGAGACCCTTACAGCTGTGCAGGAGCAGGTTGAGAGCCTTACTCTTGGCATTCCGGATGTACGGATTGACGAGTTACCTTTACAGTTGCAGCAGCATACTACTGGCGTGCCTAGACGATGGACTCGCCTCTTGCGCATGATTGCTCAGGCCGTGACGTGCTATCATGAGCATCACTAGGCTAGGGTGCCCCCTAGCACTTTTGAGTTTTTGGGTCATGGGACCAATTTTGTCTTGGTTACAAAACATTATATGTAAACGATAAACAGCTTATATATATATATTTTGATTTTCGGGGTTTATTTCGGTTGAGTTATATGATCCATATGTACAACATTGATGATGTGTCTCTTTTTACAAATGTCGCAAATGTCTATCTAACACATAGTTTGCTAATGAGTCGGTTAATGTGTTTAAGTTTCTGGAAATATGCTGGTATTGAATTAAATCAAACTGTCTTTCCAAAATCTTAACCCTTAGAAACATACGATAAATAGCTGGATTGCGGACGGAATATATACCATTGAGTTGTAGTATCACGAGTTGTGAGTCTAGCCTGACGATTAGTCGGCGTATACCATGGGTGATGGCATCAGAGAGTAGTTCTATCAACGCGCTATACTCAGCGATATTATTCGTTGATTGACCAATACATACACCTCTGAAACTTACTAACTCGCCGCTTGGATCAAAAATGGCCCAGGCCGCGGAGGACAAGTTCCGCGAACTACGACTCGCTCCGTCAGCATATCCCACACATGTCTCAAAAAGGTTCGACATCTGCAATAAATGTAAAAAGGTGGATTACTCGACCAAAACAAACACTTTAGCGAAAACAAAATACAACAAAAGCATACAGGTTACTATTTAAGCATAGTAACGCTTAAGGTACAACCCATTGCGAGGTTGCGCCAGTGGAATTCCGTCATAATCCATTAACTCATAGGCTCCTTTTGCTAACACTCGTTTAACAATATAGGGACCCATCCATAAAGAATTAAATTTACCTGCTCCCAATTTGTCGGATTCTTGGTCGTAAAGCAAGACCAAGTCACCTTCTGAGAAGACACGGGGTTTGACATTTTTGTCGAACTGCGCCTTGACTCGTTTCTTATGGGCTTCGTTAGCCAAGGTGGCATCACGACGGGTTTCATCCAATTGGATTAATTCCAAGAAACGGGCCTCTTCTTCTGAAGTTCCGGGGAGGAGATCGATTGCGAGTTTAAGAGACGAAATTTCACACCGGACTGGTAAGACTGCCTCCAGGCCATACACCAGTTGGAAAGGTGTGAACCCGGTCGCATTCCTTACTGATGTTCGGTAAGCCCACAAGGCTGAGTACAGGATTAGGTGCCACCTTATTTTGTGAACTCCGATCATCCTTTGTAACATACGCTTCAGGACCTTGTTGATCACTTCAATTTGTCCGTTGGCTTGCAGATAATACGGGGTAGAGCTGTCGTGAGATAGCCCTAGCTTGGCAGCTAATTCAACCATCATGTGATTGCGGAAATGCGATCCATGATCTGTAACTATAGCCTGTGGTACGCCGAACCTGGCGACTACATGATTGAAAAAGAAAAGGGCAGCCGTTTCACCAGTGTTATCTAATGTAGGCATCGCCTCGGCCCATTTGGTAAAATAGTCAACGGCGACTATGATATACCCATGCCCCCCGGTCGAGGTGGGGTTACATGTTATGAAATCGATGCCCCATTTGGCGAAAGGCCCAATAGCAACTATTGGCTGTAAAGGTGCAGGTGGTCTTCTGGTTTTGCTATTAAAAATTTGACAAGCATGGCAACTTCTGACTGCGGTTATGCAATCTTTGAACATGGTTGGCCAGTAGTATCCTGCTCGTAAAAATTTTTGTGCTGTTGCATATCCAGATTGATTCCCCCCACACGCGCCTGAATGACACTCATTCAGGGCTTTTTCGGCCTCCTCATGGGTGAGGCACCTCCTCAGAACTGTATCGATACCACGACGGTAAAGCGTATCACCGACGATCATGTAGTCTTTTGCTTGGTATCATATACGTTTCTGTTCAGAGTGAGAGGTGTTAGGCCTGAACTTCTGGGTTTGGAGATAAATTATTATATCTCCATACCACTCATTGCTTGTAGATATCAGAAACAAATTCTCGTCCATGATTGATTCTTCGGATGTTTCATCGTTGGACGACGATGGGAGATCGCACAATAATTCTGCGAAAACTAGACCTTTCTTTGATTTGGATTTTACAAATTCTAGATCAAACTCTTGAAGGATCGCTATCCATTTTGAATATTTGCCCCCCAACAACTGTCGCGACAATATATAAGTCATGGGGTTGCAATCTGATAAAATGGTAGTTTTCCGAAAGAGGACATAATGTCGAAATCTTTGAATCGCTTGAACAGCTGCAAGCGCTAGTTTTTCAACATAAGAATATTTTCTTTCTGTATCATTCAAGTTTTTACTTAAATAATATATAGGATGTTCAATTCCATCGACTTCTTGAACTAAAACCATCGCAATGGTCGTATCCGCTGCAGCCAGATACAGGTTAAAATCTCTTTGATAGTCTGGGGCATACATTAATGATGCTCTTACTAGAGAATCTTTGAGAGCATCAAAGGAAGCTTGCGCCACCTGATCCCAGACAAAAGGTATATCCTTTTTCAAAAGACGAGTATAACCTTTAGCAAGTTCTGCGTAATTCGGAATGAACCTCCTCAGAAAGTTTGCTTTCCCTTGGAGTTTCTGAATTTGAAGCAAATTCGAAGGTGGAGGCAAATTGATGATTGCCTGAACCTTGCAAGGGTCGAGACGAATCCAATCCTTGGAGACTACAAAGCCAAGTAAACGACCAGAACTGACGCAAAACACACATTTGTGTGGATTGAGTCTTATCTTGTAGCGTCGGCAACGTAGAAATATCGCTCTTAAATGCTGCGGATGATCAGTCAGCTTTCGCGAATGAGCCGGAAGGTCATCAAGGTATGGTTGAATGATGTTCTTGATGTCATGGAAGGCATAATTCATTGCCCTCTGAAACGTCGCCCCTGCGTTCTTTAAACCAAAGGGTAATTTTCGAAAAGCGAATGTGCCCCACGGACAAATGAATGCAGTCTTTGACTGGTCCTGTGGGCGGATATTTATTTGATTATACCCGGAAAATCCATCCATAAATGAAAAGATTTCACATCCGGTGCATTCATCAATTATCTGGTCGATGAAGGGTGTAGGGTAGTTGTCTTTTGGACAAGCTTGATTTACATCCCTATAATCGACACACACTCTAATTGTCCCTTGTTTCTTCATAACAGGGACAATATTCGATACCCACTCGGTTAGAGGAACCGGGTAGATGAAACCAGCATGGAGAAGTTTTTCAACTTCTGCTTTAATGGCAGCGGCTTTCTTGGGGTGCACCTGCCGAAGCCGTTGTCTTACTGGTTTGACATCAGGATACATCTTAATTTCGTGTTCAACTATACTCGAGTCAATGCCTGGCATTTCATCATATGACCAAGCAAAGACATCTCTGAACTCGCGAAAAAGAGCGTTATATATTTCCAGTTCTGAAGGAGAACATCCTTTGCCGACATAAATATTCTCTACAACATTTGTTTTAGTCGAGATATTTATGGCTATAGTCTCTTCAATATTGGATAAGTTTCGCTCGGAATCCACCGTATTTACAGTATTTGATAGGAATTCAAAAACTGAAGGGTGATAAAGGTCATGTTGAGTATCTTCTTCATAATCTGGAAGAAGGGAACGATGGTGGCAATCATTCCATGGTGTCCCCTCAATCAACATTGATTGTAGGATTCCTTCGTCAGTCCCATGCACTTTCGACCAAGGATCTAATGGGGTACCATATTCTCTAGACCTATCTACCCAAACGCTTGATGAGCGTTGATTTGGGTTCGCCTCCCATGCCCGAAACATTGATTGCTACAATATTTCTATTGGGCTTGGGGGCAAAACCATTGCATGATCCATGTTGATATCGTCTTCTGAGATCTTCGTGGAAGATATCATGTTGCAGGCTGCTACCAACGCTATTTCTCTTATATAGATTGGAGGTGGAAGTGCGAAAGTTCCCATTAATGTGGGGTCTTTCAGTAGGCCTACTCCGATATCTTGAAGCGAATGGTTGCTTCCATGGATCATGGGAATTCTTCCTGTAACTTGTGAACTATTAGGGAGGAAGTTTTGTTGGTCGACGATCGTAATCCCTCCTTGAAAAGGGAATGCGATCTTCCTAAAATAAGTCGACACAACAGCTGCCATGGCATATATCCATGGTCTTCCCAGTAGGATTTTGTAATCAAGATTCCCATCGATGACTTCAACATCTATTTCTACGGTTTTTCCCTCTAGTTCAACCTTCAAGTTATTTAGGATACCGCACGGGGTATATGTCCTTCCGTCGAATGCTTTTAATGTCGTCGAAGATCATGACAAGGTTGGAGATCCTAAAGTTTTCCAGCAACTCATCGACATAATACATGTTGATGCCCCATCATCAATAATTGTTCAGTGAACAGTTTTGTTGAGGGATTTCACTTGAATAAGGAAAGCTAGTTGAGCTGGTAACTGAGGATCGTATCCTTTGTGGTCGAAGGATACAAGATTGGAATCCTTAGGATCAACCCCACCAATAGCCGATAACAAAGCCTGCCTTTGGGATGGACAATTTTGTAGTACTTCAAGAGTCGACATAGCAGATGGCGATTGGGCCAAATCTTCCACTATGTTATAATGCTGCGCCGCTCTGGCACGAGGATTAAATCTCGACTTGTGTACTACTCCATTTGGCGGCTTTATTGTTAATTCAGGAATGATGGGCGGTACAACTTCTGTCGAAGTTGTTGTCGAACTACTCGGTTGATCTTTACCTTTGTCGTTCGACAGCTGCGGATTCCCGTAATCTTTGTTCCTTGTCGAAATCAAAGCATCATTTTGTTGCTTGGAGATCGACAACATTAGCACTTGCGACGGGGAAGCATTTCCACTATCAACCAGATTTTGACCTGGATTGGGAAACGGCTCAGTTAACACAGTTGAGGTTTGCGAACTTTTGAAGAACCTTTTAAGCTCAGCTTTGTATGGACAATTGCCTGTCCAATGATCCTCGTCACATATCATACATGGACTTTTTGGTTTCCCTTTCCCAAGAGGGTTTGAAGAAGTTTTTCCGGGAGATGACTCACCTTGTTTCTTCTTCTTCCCTTTGTTTTGCTTCTTCTTGCTTCCTGGTTGATTGGTTTCTTTGCCTTTATCTGCTGATACGGCATTTACTTCCGAAGCAATAATTTCTTCTTTTGCATTTTGATCTGAAGTCTTACGGGCTTTCTTAGACGAAGCCTTTGTCGATTTCGCGTTTGCCGTGCCAATCACACCATCGCCGGCATGAGAGTCACTATTTGATTTAGGAGGAGGAGGAATTGAGAATTCCGGTCTAGGGGCGTCAGGTATTTTGTCGTAGAGCGTGCCAGACTGAGTGTAAACTAAGTCTAGGTATTGTGCACGAGCAATAACTTGCTCCTCCGTTACGACTCCCCCCTTGGCCACATCTTCCGTTATGGCAGGAAGCAATGACTTTATAAACCATTCAGCTAATAGCTGATCGGGAACGTAAGTCTTCACCATCCTACGACGACGACGCCACTCATGTATATGATCGGATATATGAGTGGCCATCGTCTGCTTGAAGTTGGTTAAGATTTCCGTTCCTGTTTCATACCTTATTGGTAATTGAAAATGGGTTAAGAAAGTCGTGGCTAGGGAGCTGAAATTGTCGAACGAGGCTCTAGGTAACTCAATATACCATTTAGCCGCTGGACCCATTAACGTCCTCTGAAAAAGGCGAAGCCTTATCGAATCATCGTTCAGGGTGTTTGATGAACACCACAGATGAAAAGTCATCACGTGATTCGATGGGTCTTCACCTGGATTTCCATTAAATTTAGGAATGTCCGATGGAAGCTTGTGAGGAATCGCTGACCACCGAGGGGCGTAAGCAATTCGATCGTTTGTTAACCGGTGTAAATCGGGTAACTCTAAAGTTGCCACGAATGGTAACTGTTGATTCAGGTTAGGTGAAGCATACCCAGGGTACGATGGAATTGCCTGAGCAGTGGGCCTTTGCATACCAGCATAATGTGATTGATGTTGGTATGACTGATACAGTTGGTGGACTTGACCACTGTAAAGCGGTTGGTTTTGACCATTTTGAATATACGGTTGTCCACTGTTCGCAAAGATCTGCTGCTCAGAACCTTGGTACACTTGCTGGAATTGTGGTTGTTGGTATTGCAGCAGCCACGGTTGTGAAGCCATGCTCTGTTGTGCTATACTAACCGTCGGACCAAGATGTGGGGTAATTGTACCCATTTGGACCTGTGTCACCCCACCAGTTGGCGATTGTGGTTGAGTCACAGGGTCAAGGGGCTGTTGCATTATGACCTGAGAAATCTGAGGTTGACATACAACAGGCATCGTTTGAACTTGTGACACTGTTACAATAGCTGGTGTTGTCAGGATGTTCGACATAGGTACACATTGTTGCATAAAATACACAACTCTTGGTTGTTGGGGTAGCATAGGTACCCAACCGCTTGTCGTAACTCCAGTATAACCTGAATACTGTTGAGAACTCCCGTATGGATATCCTCCCGGAGGGGGTAATGACAGGGCTTACTGCCCCCCATACGGTAACAATCCGGAACTCAAGGGGATTGTTTGCCCTTGGGGACTGGATGGCCCAAATTGACCTCCATAGGGATCAATTTGTCGAGTCTCAACATAAGAGTTGCCGGATATTATTCCGGAGGAACAAACTGGAACAGACCACACTGTCGAAATAGTCCCTGGGTGGACTCCTTCTAGCGGTTGTGAGCTAGTTGGGACAGATGGTACGCCGGCAAACATCGTCGGAGTGACGGCAGGGAGCTCTGCTGTCGCTGTGTCGTTCGACACAGTCCTAGATGTTGACGGTTGTTCAGACATTTTGAGTCTATCCAATAGATTGCCTAGCGATTCTACAGGAACTTCCACTGGTGATAGACTAACTTCTGATGTAGAAGGAAATAGAGTGACCCCTACTCCAAAATGTGTTGGAGTACTTGCTTGCGGATCTTCTACAATTTCCTCTATCGCAATCAAACCAGGTGGAAGAGGAAGACCGTCAGGTCCGTAAAATATTTCTGGTGCCGAAGAAGGGGTTGATTTGACAGCGACAGTTGTTTGAGGAGCAAGACTCTCTGAACCGGTCACAGATGGAACTGGTTCAGTAACGCAAGTATTTGCTCCCAGACTAGGATCAGTGTCACTGTCCCTCTGTGGCTGTTGAACTTCTTCAATAGAGGCAGGGTTTCCAGAAATGTTTGGAGTAACCGGAATCTCAGATGTTGTTGGAACACTTGTTCTAACTTTGATAGGAGATTTCGAACCGGTTAAACGAGTTCGCTTTGTCCGTACTATTTTCGATTCCGGAGACAAAGACGGTTGACTCGTAAGCCTCCGCGAACGACGGGGTTTCAATTGACTTTCTTCCACGATTGCGGATTACTCGATCAACCAAAATACAAAAGGGGAAAGTGTGTTTCCGAACTAAATGAATTTTTAGACGCTTTAGACACAACTTGCTTTTTCAATTTTAGAGAGTCGAGAAAAAGCTAAAGATGACTCTAGTCTCCTTCGATGTTTTAACGAGCCCGAAGTGACAAATGCTCGGATGGAATTTTTCTGTTATAGAGTCTGAAAAAGGCCAAAATAAACTTCTCTGGAGTTCTAGGCAGAGGGTGTGCCAAACTTTTCGCAAAACCGCAGAATAATTTTTAAGGTACGGGCGGTCGATCTTCCTGAATGCTGTGTTCAGTGCATTGCGATCAGTAGGGCGGCCGACACGGCTTCCTAAGGATAAAGGTTTTATTCCTATAGGGGTCTCCCAATATATACGCGACGGTACGTGGGAGCACAATCCGTACTGGCGCTATCGTCCCTCAGAAGGAATCACCCACCTTCAACGAGATCGACAGTCACCAGGCTTTACGACGCCGGAACACGTCTCTAGCCTAGACCTCTATGTTGTGCGTTATGTTGCAAAGCGTTGTTAAGTTCATTCAGTTTATTTTAAGTTGATCTTTTTAGAATTTTGCCTTTCTGGATCACCACGAGATGTATGGTACAATTCCTAAATGCAGTCTAAAGATGATAAGCAAGCTTTATATCTTTTCAACTATGAAAATCCTAGCTACAAAGGGAAAAGAAAGACACCATCTTTTCTCAAAGAGCAATCAGCACACTCTAATGCACTTTTCCTAAATCAAGCATGCAAACTATCAAGATGCAAATGCACAATGCAGGTGTTTGTTTTCCTCTTTCTTAGTATTGATGCCTACAAAGAAAGCTTTTTTTACAACTTTGAATTTGCTTTTAAATGACAAATACAAACAAGTTTACTTTTTTCGAAATCAGAAAGGGTAGAAGAGAATACAACACTTTGCAACTTTCGAAATGAACACTTGTTTCGACACTTAAAAGAGACAAACTCAAACCAAAAGCAAAAGCAAATGTATAATCAACTGTAAACAGCCAATGAACTCTCTCCTAAGATCACAATGAACAGATCTGAATCAAGGGCTACAGGATGATTATTTCACTCATGCAAAGGAAAACTGTACATGACGCCACAAACACATAAAAACACTCACAGTCTTTTTGTACAAAAGGAGGCGGAATTTAAGTAGAGAAAAGGAGTTATCAGACTGGTACCTATGCTGGTTACAGGCTGCAAAAATCAGAGATCAAAACAAGGCAAAACAGAGCAGAGAACCCCAGCTACACAAGGCCTAACTGGATCAGCGCAACCTCAACACAGGGGTTTTGACATTCAGTGCAGGTAGCCTTCACGGGACCTGCATTGAAATGAAGAATCTCTTCACAGGGGTCGCGCTGAAGGAGAAACGAGAGTTTCTCACTGGGTTCTGGGTCATAGATTGCTGATTAATCAACGGTTTCAGGCCAAATAAAAGCAACAAGCAAGGTACAATCAAAGGGATGCTTTGAGGGAGTACTAAGATCTATCACAAAGGATCATCAAATCATTTGTGAGTCCATTGTTCAGCTCATAGACAAATCCAGTGATTGGATCAAAGCAGCAACTGTCTACTTTGCATCTGAGAAGAGCAGATGCAGTTCGATTGTTGTTGTTGAGTCTATGAAACAAACAATGATAGAGACACAAATAAAATAACTAAACAAATCTCCCCAGCAGAGTCGCCAATTTTTTGTGGGGAAAAATGCCTATGCAGGACGATCCTATCCACCTAAGGTGTGACAGTGCCTTAGCAACAAACAGAGACAGCTATTCTAGTATTCTTCCTTTATGAATTAAGAATGAAGAGAGATGGATGGACTAACCGGTGTCTTTCGTTTGTCCCTCGATCCGGTTTCTCTTCTCTTGAAGAGTTCCCAGCTACTTGCCTTCTCGCTCGCCCAGCTTCAACGGGTTTCTGCAAGATCACAAGAGAAGAACACTACACAAGACATAGATTCATATTCATAACTAGTTCAGGATTAGAAGTAAACTAAACATACTAATGCAATCATACATCAAAGATACACCAGTATATAGGAGAAACCAAGATAGCTTTATTGATGAATAACAAGGTTCAGGAAGAGATACAACCCAGAGGATTCCAATCCAGCATCTCCTTCCCAGCAAAATGGAATTCCTATCTTCACCTCCCTTCAAAGCATTAAGCACCCAATGATTCTGATCTCAAACCAACAACAATTCTTTGCAACAACAAAATTCCAGCCTCTAGATCTCATGGAGGAGAGATCCATATATAGATGTTTGGAGAGAGGATGAGTCAGCTTGAGATCTGACTAGTGTCCTCTCCCTCTGTCAGTTCTTGATTCCACTTGGAGGTTCTTGCTTCCACTTGGAGATTTGGAACCTCTTACTCATCACCAGTCAAATTCACTGAGGCAAGTGTCATTGAGGAAGATTTTGGAAGCTTCCTGGGTTTTGACACCTTGTGGAATGAACTTGCCACATGTCAACTCTCACTCAGCACAGGTAGCCAGTGTTGGCTTTGACATTTAGCGCAGGTAGCCAGTGTTGGATTTGACATTCAGCGCAGACAGCTAGTGGAGCCACTGAATTGATCCTGAATTGACTTGTTTTTGAGCAGTTTCTGGTGGAGAACTTCTGTGAATTGCTGTAGTTTGTTAGCCTTGTTCCTCTAGGGGTAGGAACAACATGTTTAGGGACTTTGGATCCTTTAGATTATGGACATTTCATGCTCGATGCTGTAAGGCAAAAAAATGTCTATAACACCATCTCTTTGGCTGATCATATGCTTTCACTTCGTTGTTTTTTTCCTTTCCTAAGGAATTGCAGCGATGAGTGGTTTTTTTAGCTAGCCTCTTGACCATTACATGTTTTGAGCAGTCCCACCATTGCCGGAACGAGTTGTTATCCTTTATACCACTCATTCCTCTAGGATGAGTCACCTTTAAGCTATTTTCTGACTCATAAAAAATGAAAAGATTACCAAGTATTTTTTCCTTTTTAACTCGTTAAAGAGAATAAAAACAGGGGGTCTGCTTTCATCTCTTTTCTAACTCTTAAAACACAAAAAATTGTTGAGCTCTTGTCATTTTGAACTCGTTAAAGGTTGTGAAATGTCGTTCACCTAGTATATGTTTACCCCTTTTTGAGCTGGGATGCACTATTTATGAAAAAGGTACTCCTTGACTGAAATGGTCAAGCGGTTCTCTCAAGTATTGTTTTCTACCTTTTCGGTCTCGAGAGACACAAATCTACAAAAAGGGACCATGTGGATTTTTATTTTCCATGTCTTTTTCAAGCTCTCTAAACATGAAAAAGATACCAAGTTACCCCTTTGTCAAACTCGTTAAAACATTAAACGACATTAGATTCGTCACCATGATGAATGTGAGCTTCTCCTTCCTAGGGCTCATTAAACTTACTAGGTCGGATTCATCTGAAGGATGAACTTACAATGCAAGCATATGCTATCTCCTTCAAGCTTGCGATTAAAAATAATTGGGGTACCTACCAGAAATGGTGGGGGAGAATTTGGAAATTCTATCAGTCATGTCGGCAGCTCACTCTTTGACATGACACTTTCTGCGTAATCTCAGGTTGGGATATCCTCCTCTTCATTTGACCTTCCTGGGTTGTGCCGCTCATTTTTTCCTTCCATTTGATCTCTGCCACATCATCATGACCACCGATCCTATGGATTCAACAACTTCCAAACTCCAGAATCGTGTCACCGATATGTTCAAGAGACAGTCCTTCTACAGTTACTCGTACTCGTGATTCTCTGTATCATCTGAAATCATTCGGATCCCTTTGTCTCGTATCGATGATGTGGGATACATAATGGCCCTCCTTTTACATGGTCGCTTCCTGTCAACTTCAGCTCATTATCTAGGAAGTTGGCCGAGAGACTCCCTTCTAGTATCTTAGAGCTTGCATGCCCTGATCGCAAGTTCTTCACACTCGATGACAAGTTCACATCATTGGCTTTCGATCGGGTGATTTCATGGGTGTTCGACATCAGTTCCTTTATTTACATTCCGTGAACTATGTTGCCAGCACCTTGATAGTTATTGTCATTATTGGTGGTTTCTCTCATGCTTGTTAACGGTTCACATCATTGACCAGTAATCAAACGACTTCCTAGCATGTTCGACTTCAACACATTCATTCACATGTTAGGATTTGTACCTTGATCGGGTCGTTTGGAGCCCAAGACCCTGGGCTAAGATTACACAAGTCCAGGTTGCGAGGCAATGTCACATGGTCATGTTAATATACATTTCTCTTTCAGATGGATGGTTGCAACCATACCATGAGTTGTTATATGTGATACTTCTCATTATTGGATGGTTGCGACCATACCTTGGTTTCATTATGATCCTTTCTACTAGATGGTTGCACCCATGCCTTGGATCCATTTACATGATCATTCTCTGGATGGCTACGTCCATACCATGATTCATGTATCATTATTTAGAGTTTTCAGTGATGTATATGTATATATGCTTGCTTGCAGGTTTTCTAATGATGGACTCTGGTTCCCCACATCCACTTGTAAAGCATTTCACCCCTCACTCTAGTTCGGCCTTCACGATTTAGGGGGCATCTATTACACAACATTTTTCCACTATCCCTTTACTCCCCATCTACGATCTTGGAGGACCTCTACAGTTTACCCAACATGCTTTCCCATCATGAAGAAACTCCCAGTATGTCCCTCTTCATGAGCAGGATAATTCCCCTTTGCATCATTTCCCAAGAACCTTCCTTCTATCCTAGTTTACAAGGCCGACATTGTTGACCAGTTTTCTCCTCGCGTCAATTTATAGAGGTTAAAACTAGCCCTCGCACCGATCGGAGAAATTGATCCCTTTTCCAGTCGTGCTAATCCTCTTTTGGAAGGTTTTTTAAATAAGGAGCCAAAGCTTCCATGTCTAAAAGATTCATAACGGAATTTTGGTAGATAGTTGGCCTGGATAGAGCCAAGAAAATCAGTTTGGGCTCCTTTCCCCTATTAGGATGGAACAACCTCAAGAGATAATACCTTCTCCCATTGTTACAAAAAAATATCGTCACCATGATTATTTGCAGTCAGTATGGGTCTATCATCACTTGCATTGTCCTCCTAAGCAAGTCTCACGCCTCAGCTCCTCAAGTCAAGCTTTGAAAATGAGAGAAAGACATTGAAAATCAATGAAACTCTGGTTCTGCACTTTCTCTCACTGTTACCTGTGGTCCCACACCTTCTGTTTACAAAAGCTGCGGACCTGCCCGCTCTATCCCTAAAGGTGCGGGTGCGAACCCCTGTGAAAGTCAAAAAGGTGCAAGTTTATTCTAAAAAACTCACTTTGGGTTAATTCTAGATGATTCTAGAAGGAATTTTGACGTGGATTTGCCGCTCTTAGGTGGTTCATGCATCCCAAAAGAGAAGGAGCTAATCCCTTGATGAGAGGAGCTATCCCTTTGAAGGAGGGCTTTATCCCTTTGAAGGAGGACCTAGTAACTTCCCTCCATTGCACTATAAATTCAGGCATTGGGCTGGTTGCTGGAGAGGTTAGAAGCTGAACATTTTTTAGGGTAAATGCTGGTGAAATTAAGACTTCCTAGTTGAGCTTAAGAGGAGAGATCACTTACCTTTTTGGCTTCATTGGGAAGAGAGTGAAACTTGTCAAAGTAGAGGAGGCTTCTTGCTAGACCCTGGGAGGAGCTTGTACAGTGTCAAGGCACAAGTTGTAAAGTTCTTCTTCTTTTGAATTAATACAATCAAACTCATTTTTCTCAACGAGTATCTCATGTTATTTGTTTCATGAACTCCTTCACTTTCATGTTAAATATGTTTTATGATATTGGCTTTTCAGGTGCTATTTAATTTGTTTGCTTGTTTTTGTTTGTAGATTCGCGACAAAGGAGCTCATTTGGATCGAAGGAGCGAAGGCTTCCACAAACTTGCGTTGGACCTAAGGTAGGCCCTAAAACACTTGTTTGCATTTGTTTATAAAAGCATATTTAGAGAAAGATAGTGTGTGATTGGTTTTCTTGTCATTAGGTCTTCTTTAGATTCTAGGAAGGTCTATCTTGTCCGCAAGATCGACTTATTCCGTGTGACGAAATGGCGACTCCACTGGGGAGCTTGATTTTTTCCTTGTTTTTACTTTGACCTGAGAAACTATGTTTTTTGTTTCTGTTTTTGGCTTGTTGTGTGTGGAATTGGGTAGAGTTTGTAGATCCAGGGTTATTTTTCGTTTTTCATAGCTTTGGGATAGGACTGCACCCTAGCCTTTTAACGCAGTGCATACTTATCCGCACTTTTGCTTTTAGCACAGAGCGGGACCACACCTGTGTTAACTATGGGCCTGCAGACCCTGTCAAAATTTTGAAAAACCTAAGATTTCCTCTGTCAGTCAGCTTAGTTTTTGTTTAGAAGTTATTATCTACTGCCCAGACCTGCGTATAACCTGTCAAAAGCTTTCCTTAGGTTGATTTCATTAGTGCTAGGGTTTTAGGTGAAATTCCTAGGAGTTTTGCTTGTTGGGCTTGTTTTTCGTTTTGGTCTTGTAGTAGCTCTGAGCTTAGAAGCTATAGGGACCTCAGATCACCTTGGTGTCTACCAGCCTTCTTATGAGTCTGACCATTTATGAAATCTCCCCTTGTTGAGGAATCCGCTTTGGGTTTTCTCTTTACAAAACTTCGAAAAGCTTGTGTTTAAAAGTTTGGATTTTCATTTTTAAAAAGAAAACAAAATTGGTTGTTTTTGACTGATTTGTGATTCTGCATAAATTGGTCCTTAGCTTACATCTAGCTAAGTAAAACATCCTTAAAAAATACATCTTGTAGGCTTTGACTTCAAATAGGTTTTTATAATTTATAGATCTCAAAGTTAGTCATTTCCATAGTTTTGAGTGTTTTATAAAAATAAAAAAAAAATCTCTTTTGGAAAAAGTTTGTTTTTGTAGTGGTTGAGTGCTTTGAAACGAAAAAGGGAAATTTTTGTGAAATAACTAGTTGTCTCGTTTTGAGTGCATTGGAAAGGACAAAAGCTCTTCTTTTAATTTGTTTGATTAAGAAAGATTTGTGTTTACAAAGTATTTGCATTCTCAAACTCTTTCTTAGTTAGAAGTTCATCGAAGAGAAAAGGTTGTTTAAATCATCTTAGGTGCATTTTTAGTGATTTTGAGTCGAGTCTTCATACCACGAGTTTCATCTCCGCACCTTTTGACTTAAACAAAAACCAATAAAAAATAACGCTTAAAGTAAAATTCATCTAGCAACATTTTTATTTCTAGGGCTCTGATACACCAACTTAGCTTAGGCTAGTGTCTTGGAGTAGGAGAGTAATTAACTCTCCAAGACAGTAAAAACAAACAAGTAGCTGTATCTTGTGGTAGGGAAGAAATCCAATTGTTGCATTTATGCTCTGGGAAAGCTCCTCTTAAAGGAGAAGCACGAGATCGTGTTCGAACCAGTGTGGGAATCAATCCTTCCTCATTGGGAACGACGCCAGATATTCACGTATTAAAAACGGTAAACCTCGGATTAACCATTGTCGAGGAGCCTGGGGTCACTTGTTGGTAAACCTTGGATTATGTCAAGGAGCCTTCAAGGGGATTGAGCTTGTTACTCTGCCCTTGCGTGCGTATCGGATCGTAGACTGTTCCCCCAGGTATATTTGTTTCAGTTGGTAACCTTAGTGGCCATATTCTTTAGGATTCTTCCTGAGGTGACAGTGGTGGGAAGATCCCACTGTACCTGGAGCAGACGTTGGCTAGACTCACTTGGATTTTCTGGGGGGTTCTCTTCACTCGAGACGGTTAAGTGGAGGAACTTGTGCCAATCTATTCATTAAGTAGGTTTCCGGGGTAACTGTTCCAACCGCCATTTTTGTATTGAACTCTGCGACGTTGGATTTCATCACCAACTAGTGTTTTCAGTACGGAAAGTTATTGTTTGTGTGTGTTTGATCTCCTAGATTCTTTAGGCATGTGATTCAAATTTGTTTGGTTCTTTAGAGGCTTTAGGTGGTTTTCATTGAGATTTTACTTTGTTTGCATGTGAAGTAGTTAAAAGTTTTTAACTATGGTTGAATTACCGAGGAAGTCCCGTAGACTTCGAGGACAACCTCCTGAGTTTTCACCGAGCCAGCTTGAAGGCTTGAAAGTCCTCGTAACTCCTAGAGACAGTAGAGTTGCGTCACCTGAAGAAGGAGAGTCTTCTTTGGTGGTACATCCTGATTTTCAAGCGTTAGTAGCAGATTATAATCCGCAGTCAGTGTCTATTTCCGAAGTTACTGGTAGCTTTTCATCTACTAGTGATATAGGTGAGGAACCTGAAATATCTGAACCTGAAAGTGAATTTGCTGCTACTCCGACATCGAGGTTTGCTTCTCCAACTTCTAGTGGTCCTGGCTCACTTAGGGTAGAAAGAGTAATCACCCAAGATCTTCCTTCTGGACTTATAGCTATTGAAGAACTTGCTACTCCGGAAGAAGAAGTAGGCATCCCTATCCCTCAAAATCAACCTGTTATTGAGCTAAGGGAGCGTGAATCAATTTTTTACAGTCCACCTAGGAGCAGTACTTGGTATCTTTCTTTGACTAATTTCTTAGAAAACCCAGGGTTAAGTTTTTCACCACCTCGTGTTCCTTATCACCCAACACCTAGAGGTTATTATCCTCTGTTAAATATGTCAAGACAGTCGTCCATGTTTACTCAATCGCCCGAATCCTTTTTGTACGGCGGTCCTTCTGTTCCCTCTGGGTATCAGTCACTTTCTGGTACTTTTTCGAGGGCATCTCCTCAACCCATTGAGCAAGGGTTATTAACTGGAAGCAATGGTACTAAGCCGTTGAGCGTAGAAGATATTCTCATGATGTCAGGTTCTATTCCCAATCCTAAACCTCAAGGTGGCCAGTTACCGCCTGGGGGGCAGCCTCAATTATCGCCTGGGGGGCAACCTCAAGGTACCCAATTTGCGTCTGGGGGGCAACCTCAAGGACAGTACATACCTACGGGACAGTACGTTCCTCAAGGTCAACCCCAGACTCAATATGTACCCCAAGGTCAACCCCAGTATCAATTTATACCTCAAGGTCAACCCCAGTATCAGTACGTGCCTCAAGGGTATCAACCCCAAGGTCAGTACTCGAACCAAGGTTTCCAACCACCCTCCGGTCAATCATATGTTCAAGGAACGGGAAATGTACCTTTGAATTATCAATCCTACCCTCAACCTGGTTATGGTCCTCAATATTCTCAACCTGTTATGGGTCCGTACCCTGGAATGAATATAGTGTGGGATCCATCACAAACTCAACAGGTGTTGCAGCCAAATGTACAGTTGTCATCTCAAACTGGACAACCCTTAGTTTCTGGTACACCCCAACAACCAGTCCAGTCTAACATTCAAACTTCTGTATCTTCGGTAGTTTCTCAGCCTGGGCCTAGTACGCCTCGTACTCCGCCTCAAACGACTGCTACAACTGCCGCAACATCTATTCAATCTACGCCACCTACTTCTGGAGTATCAACAACTCCAGTTTCTACTGTTCCTGTATCTACTCCTCAGACATCTTTACCACCGTCTGGATCTACGATTCAAACTTCGGTTCAGATGCCTGTAGGACAACCTGGTTCAAGTACGGTTGTCACAAGTCAACCACAATTTACTTATCAACCGTACCAGGGACAGTACCAATTCGGTCCAGCTGTGCAGCAACCAATCTATCAGTATCAACCGTACCCTGGGTACACTTATCAACAACCTCAGCAACCCCAGTACGGTCCAGTTAATCCTGGTTTTCCGGGAGGATACAATATCCCAAATGCAATTCCTATTCCTAGTTATCCCGGATATCCTCCTCCTGGGGCTGGTCTCATGACCCAGAGTTTTAGGGACCCTAATCATCAGTTACCATTTATCGCAACTTTGGACTTGCCTGACTTGTCACGCCTAACGAACGATCCCATTAATTATCTTCCGTTTTGGCCGCCAATGCCGAATAAGTTGCCTAGTGACATTCTTAAGTTCAAAGGTAAATCAGGAGAGGACCTGTCGAACCATGTGATGACTTACCACCTCTGGTGTGCATCTAACTCCATCTCAGATGATTCAATCTATCTAAGACTTTTCCAGCGCACTCTAATTGGTCTTGCGGCCAAGTGGTACATTGAGTTACCACCAGGCACTTTTTATAATTTTATTCAGTTAGCTACCTCGTTTTTAACTCATTTTCAGTTGCCAGTCTGATATGACAATGGCACGGAATTGTTAACTTCGTTAAAACAATCGACGTCCACTTACATTTCAGATCATATTCATGAGTGGAGACGTCGACGGTGTTTAGTGAAGGTTTTTATTCCGGATCAGATCTTGGCTAAGTGGTTTGTAAAATCTTTGTTGCGAAAGATCACTGAAGATGTAGCTAAAGCCGGAGTTGTTACTGAGGAGCAAGTAATTGCTCAAGCACAGTACCTTGACTTGGTTTATACTCAGTCAGGTACATTACACGAGAAAATCCCCGATCTTCCCAAGAAAAATCAAATCGCTGCAGCTCCTTCGGGATCTCATGCCGCCGATGGTATGATTGGTACGGTTAACACTAAAAGTAAGAAGAAGTCTTCCAAGAATTCTTCTCCTATCATAACCTTGCCTGATTCCCCAACAGGAGATTCTTCTGCAGAGATTTCTGCCGATATTCACGTTGTAGAGTCATCTGCAGCCAAATCAAAATCCGGTGGAAAGAAGAAAGGAAAAAAGAAGAATAAAACGGACAAAAATTCAAAGGAGAAACCTGAAAAATCGGAATCCAATGATGAAAAATGCAAACCTCGTTATCCTTGTCTCATTTGTGACGATGGACATTTTACAAGAGGTTGCCCTCATCGTGCAGAGGTTGCGAAGATTGTCAAAGGTTCCCAAACGCCTGCTGTTTTGAAGGATCCTTTTCCAGCTCAAGACAGTAAGATGATAGGTTCTTCCTCGAGTGCCAATGAAGAACCCATACTGATGATGTCCCATGTTATGATTGCGACTCGATCGCATGATTATGGTAGTAAAAGTCCTGTTGATGGTAAAGAAGCAGAATCTTCTCATTCTAATCCATCAACCTCAGCTCCCGGTTCCGATCCACTACAGATCGAGAAACCTAATCCAGACTTGGTAATCAAACCGCCCGCCAAGGGTATACTTCAAAAGTCAGCTTTCAATCCACATGCGAGAGCGGCTCAGAACTATAACATTGTTGAGGATTTAGCTGTTTCACCCTTAGCAATGTCGGCTTTGGAAGTGCTGCAATCATGTCCAGCACAGCGTAAATTACTTTTGTCGGCTATAGGAGCTGTTGACATTCACGACTCGAACCTAATGATTTTCGATCTAGAAAATAGTACACCGCGTTTGCCTCATCAAATGGCTTTCCAGATCCCAGTGATAGTAAAAAACAGGCCTATTCATCGGACTGTGATTGATGAGGGAGCCTCAACGTGTATTATGTCGATACAGTGTTGGAGATCGCTTGGTTCTCCTTCGCTAAACCAATCCCCGACGATTCTAAAGGCCTTTGATGGCCGTGGGTTTCATCCTTTTGGCATTCTACAGGATTTGCCTATAGGGGTTGAAGGAAAAACTGTTAATCTAGATGTGGAGGTGGTTGATGCCCCTCTAGATTACAACCTTCTCTTGGGTCGAAGTTGGTCTTATGCTATGACAGCGGTCGTTTCATCGATCTTTCGGGTTATAAAGTTTCCTCATAATGGAAAGATCGTAACAATAGACCAGCTGGCTTACTTTTCATCCAACCCAGCCTCTTCTGAAAGTATTCAGCATGTCGGTAAAACGACTATCCCGTATAAGGATGTTGGAGTAGGACTAGTTAAAGATGTCGGTTTACTGGGAACTTTTCCTTTTCCTCTGATCAACGCATCGTCTTCATTTGCAACCATTCATATGATTACGTCAAACACCATTGTTTATGATGATCCTTGGATCATTCCTTCTGAATCTGAGATAGACTCATTTGGTGATGTCATGCCTTTGAGTCCATATGAAATTGCGTATGAGGCCGTGCAATCGTTTACCGACCCATTTTCAACCGAAATTGACCTAATGACTGTGGTCCATGAAGAATCACTTTTCACATCAAGCTCGGATTCGATCACGTTTTCTGAACTTGTTCACTCTGATGAGAAAATTCGTGAAATCCTATGTGTAGATGATTTACCATGGGAAGATCTCCATCATAGATCTTCATTTTTACCCGAGAATGATGGTTTCGAAAATGATTTTTCAGCAATTTTTACCACTGAATATGTCAAGGAATCTCAGAATCCAATGAAACATCCTGATTCCAAGTTAAATTTGGGGAACATCTCTCGAACTATTCCTATTGAGATTTTGGTTAAGCCTGGAATTGTTGAGAACATTCATATAGGTGCCTCGTGTACAGATGGCGAAATTCAAATATATAAGGCCATATTTCAAGAATTCCATGACGTGTTTGCCTGGTCCTATGAGGAAATGCCAGGAATTGATCCCGCGATTGTTGTTCATGAGATCAAGACTTACCTGGACGCTAAACCCATCCGGCAACATTTGCGTCAGATTCACCCAAGAAAAGTTGCTGCAATTAAAGCAGAAGTTGAAAAATTACTCAAAGCAGGTTTCATTTATCCGATTCCGTTAACAGATTGGGTATCGAATATTGTTCCGATTAACAAAAAGCAAGGAACAATAAGAATATGCATCGATTATAGGGACATTAATCGAGCCTGTCCAAAGGACAATTACCCAACTCCCTATATCGATCAAATCATTGATGATTGTGCCGGCAACGAAATATTCTCCTTCATGGATGGTTTTTCCGGATACAATCAAATCAATATTCTACCTGCCGATCAACCAAAAACGGCTTTCATTTTTCCATGGGGGACATTTTCTTATTTCAAACTACCTTTTGGACTCAAGAATGCCGGAGCAACTTTTCAAAGGGCCATGTCTTATGCGTTTCATGACATCAAGCACATTGTGCAACCCTATCTCGATGACTTGCCTGCTCATTCATTACGTCAAGCAGATCACCTCATCCATTTACGAGCAATCTTTATGAGGTGTAGGCATTATCGGATTCGGTTGAACCCACACAAATGTGTCTTCTGTATAGAAACGGGTCGATTGCTGGGGTTTGTAGTTTCAAAAACCGGCATTCGCGTCGATCCCTCGAAGGTCGAAGCTATTGTCAAATTGCCTCCTCCTTCGAGTCTTCGCCAACTCCAAAGTTTGCAAGGGAAAGCAAACTTTTTACGATGATTCATTCCTAACTACGCCGAGGTTACAAAGGGTTTTACCCGGTTGTTGAAATAGAATACTCCATTCTATTGGGATGAGATAGCTCAGAAATCTTTTGATGCACTCAAACACGCGTTGACCCATGCACCGTTATTGCATCCTCCCAACTACAACCAGGATTACTTCTTGTATCTCGCCGCCTCTCATTCCACCATTGGAGTGGTCTTAGTTCAGGAAGATGAATTCGGTACTGAACATGTGATATATTACCTTAGTCGAACTTTAATTCCAACTGAGCTAAAATACTCACTTGTGGAGAAATTGGCATTGGCAGCTGTTCAAGCTGTCCAACGTTTTCGTCACTACATTTTACTACGTAAAACTACCGTGATTTCGGATTGCAACCCTATGATCTACATTTTGACCAAGAAATTGCTAGGGGGCAAGTACTCTAAATGGATCATCATCCTGCAGGAGTTCGACTTGGAATTTGAAAAATCTAAGTCTAAGAAATCTTTAGTTTTTGCGGAATTAATGTGTGATTTCCCGTGTGCTGACACGGAAACTGTGGCGGAGGAGCCCATTGCGGATGAATCCTTGTTTCTAATCAGCACTTTAGATCCATGGTATGGGGATATCATCGTTTATCTCCAGACCCAATCCTTTCGGCCAGAAATTTCAAGGTCAGAACGTCGGAAAATATGATTCCAGTCCCAACAATACAGGATTATTGGAGATACTCTTTATCGCCGTGGGGCAGACTCTATTTTTCGACGTTGCTTAACTCACGAGGAAGCTGAAAGGGTTCTAAATGACTGTCACTCTAGAGCGTGTGGCGGTCATATGTCTGGGTATGCCACAGCCCAAAATATATTGCGCGCTGGCTACTTCTGGCCGTCTTTGTTTAAAGATTGTATTACTGCGATCTGAAAATGCCACAACTACCAAATTTTTGATCGAAAGATGCGCACTCCACCTGCTCCTCTCCACCCTATAATTGTCGTTGGTCTTTTTGCCAAATGGGGTATCGATTTTATTACATGTAACCCTCACTCGGCTGGGGGGCATGCGTATATCATCCTTGCAGTAGATTATTTTACCAAGTGGGCCGAGGCGATGCCTACATTCGAGGCAGACGGCAAGATAGCTGCAATTTTCGTGTTCAATCATATAATTGCTAGGTTTGGTGTCCCACAAGCGATAATCACTGATCATGGGCGTCATTTTCGAAATGTTATGATGACCGAAATTACAGGCCAGCTTGGTTTGCGTCACGATAGTTCAACCCCTTATTATCCACAAGCTAATGGTCTGGTTGAATCCATCAACAAAGTTTTAGTCATCATGATCCGACGAATCATTGGGATTCATCAGTTGAATTGGCATAACATGCTATTTTCAACACTTTGGGCGTACCGAACTTCAGTAAAAACATCAACAGGGTTCACTCCTTTTCAACTAGTCTATGGTCTGGAAGTTGTGTTACCCATTGAATGCGAAATCTCGTCACTGCAAATGGCCATCGAGTTACTTCCAGCCACTTCCGAAGAGGAAAAGCGTTTGTTATACTTGGCGCAATTAGATGAGAATCGACGTGATGCTGCATTGGCGATCGAAACTCACGCAAAATGTATGAAAGCTCAGTATGATCGAAATGTGACCCCTCGAAATTTTTCGGAAGGAGATCTAGTCTTAGTTTACGATCAAGCTAATGATAAATTAGGCGCTGGAAAATTCGTTCCTATGTGGCATGGTCCCTATGTTCTCAAGCGAAAGCTAGCAAAAGGGGCCTATGAACTTGATCTGAAAATGGAATGTACTTGTTTAAGGGTGCAAGGTATCCATTCTCAATAATTTCAACTGTGAGCTAGACACTCCAAATGACCTCTAAAAATGTATAAACTTCTTATTTCTTATACAGAGATAGACTGTAGGGGCATTCACCGGACATGTCACCTCTAAAAAGAGGATGAGTTCCAGAGGCTACCTGGCCCTCTACAGGCTCTGCCTAAAGAAATAACAAAGTAAACACTTAGAAGTCTCTGACATACACATACTTGAAGTTTAAGGTCTTGCGGAATAAGACAAGTAACTTTCTGCAGCTGAACAGGTGATTATGTGTGTATGCAAGTTATATTTATTTTCTGTTTAATACTTTATATCAGTTTTGTTTAGCATATCATCTTCAGCAAATAAAGACATCAAAATGATAAAGCAGTTCACCCCCCCCCCCCCTCTGGGCTACATCTGCTGGACCAAGCCTCTCCAACTAGGCTTGTCCTCTTGTATTAAAATTTCTACAAAGGCTAATACAAGATTATGGGTGTCTCAAAGGATAGATCTGACTGTAAATACAGAATCAGAAGATAGGAATTAGCCAAACATGCTCTTTCCCAAACACTAAACAGTGAATTTTGTACCTTATACAGTACTTTCCCCAATTGGCCCTAGTGGCCCTTTAAACTTGCATGGAGAATTTCGAGGTGAAGATGACCTCAATTGGTTCTGAAACCTCTGACATTAGACTCAGAAGGTCGAAAATAGCAAACATAGGCTTTTGAATCACCGAAAATGGATGAATATAGCCCCCAAACAGCTCCAACACTGAAATGGCCCTCGTGGCCCTGAAAGCTTCCCTGAAGCTAAACAGTGAAAAGAATGCCTCAAAAGGAAAAACAAGCTGTAGAAATGGATTCAGAAGGCTGGAAAACTTCATGAATGACCTTCGTTCCACATTCACTGGCTGTACAATTCCCAATGCAGCTCCCAAACTGATTTGGCCCTAGTGGCTCCTAGAACTTCCACGAAGAAAAAACACCTGAAAATGACCTCAGATGGCTGTGAAACCTATGCCAATGGCTTCAGAAGGTCGAAGAGACCCAAAATCAAAAAATAATTCGTCCAAAACCGCCTTTCCTTAGCCAAAGTTATGGCCATTTAAAGTTTCTCCAGTTTGTCCCTAGAAAAACTCCAGCTAACTTTAGTTAACTCCAGTTAGCTCCGCCAATTATGGTGGGTCCGCCAAATTTGGCACTCCTCCCAAAATTCTCCCAACTTAACTGCAGTTGCATTTAATGTTTGGTGGTTGCCTCGGATTTCGTGCCAGGTGGAATATTCCTTTTTTAATTTTTTTTGAAAAATTAAAATTTCTAATGTTATGGACAAATTCTTCTTTTTGCCATAACTTCCTCATACGGCGACCGTTTTTCGAACCGTTTGTGGCGCCGGAATCGGGAAAACGAGAAATTTCCAGTCATTCAACTTTGAACCAATTCTGAGCACTTTAAATTTTGAGCATTTTACGATACTTGGTACGGAGCTCCTGATCACACCTCCCAAATGAGAAGGCTTTTGGTCCCCAAAAGCTCACTGAATCTCTAAACTGAACTGTACAGCACTTGAGGAATAGAAATATACTCTTCCATTCAGCCAATAGAGCATACTGATGCCAAAATGTCCTGCCTTATCAACTGTCGTCATGGAAACTTTTCGATGCATAAGCCAAACACTTGTCGAATCTCAACCAAGCTTGTTCGTCAGACAAACTAAAAATTTGCAGCAACCAGCAATGAAACTTGCTGATATAGGAGGTGAAATATTCCCCTGCACATGTGGGCTTGCCAACTGTCACGATGCCCATCCATGGCACCTCTGCTCCAGAGGAAGAGCTGCTTCCCAAATGAGAAGGTTTTTACAAAGATGAAACACTTCATTATTTCTCCTCTTTCAATCTTGGAGATCAAATTAACTTTTTCCAAGTCAATATTACATTACATGCATGGTTAAAAACAAAGTAATCAACCCTTCAAGTTAATCACACATACATGTTTAAAATACAAGCAAATCATCATGATCCCTGTGCTCATGCATATCATTCTCATGCATGCAGTTTATCCTTCAACTTTCTCTTAAGTACAATCATAAGTACAATATCCTCGATCACATGTACATGTACTTTCAAAGCTGAAATGAATATAACTTTCGCTGCAATAGAGTGAGTCTCATACTCAGCTTTTCCATCCTGCAACTTGCATTCCCTTAACAAAGAAATGCATTCAATCAAAGACATGCAACTTTAATTGGATAAGAATTCTAACCATTTCTTACCAATCCATTTCAAAGGCGCTTCATTTAACTGCACATCGATATCAACATGTGTATCATCCTGACACATATCAATGATGGAAACTTCCTTCTCATTCTTGCCATACTATTTCTCCAATTTCTTCAACTTTTGGGGAAGCATTGTTGGATTCAGAGTCCAACACCTTTCAACAGTATGTCCATGCTTATGGCAATAAGTGCAACACATGTTCATCTTCTTGACAGCATGATTTGCATTGTTCAATGGAACTTTGGCTTCTTGCCTCCTTTCCTTCAAAAGTTTCCTGCATGTTGCCATTCTTTTCCAACATCTAGAAACACTATGGTTAAACAAACCACAAAAAGAACATGCAATTCTTTTCCAATGCTTGTGTGGAAATTTTCCATGCTTTACATGATCAAAGGAAATATGATTGAAATCAGATTTATACCTTTCCCTTTCACCTTCATTACCTTCATGAGGAGATGAATCAAACGAAGAAGAAGCTCCTTTTGGAACACCATGAATCCCTTCAATGGTTTTAGAGCTTTCACAATTCTCTTGTTCAAGTGCATGCTTATGCACACCTTCTTCCTGCAAGGTATGTTTCAAACTATTGCATTCATCAAGGATACAACCTTGAGATAGAGAACCTGAAATGAAACTCCTTCTAGGAACTGTTTCAATTGCCTTCATGGCTGCTTTAGAACTTTCTCCACAAGATTGTCCATAGCCAAGACCCAAATTCTTAGGCCTTACCTCAACCATTATTGGCTCAACTATACCCTGTGCATGTTTGCCCAATCCTTTTCCTTCATATCCCATTTTGGACATCAACTTGGACCCTATGCCTCTGGTATGTTTCTCAAAAGAACCAACATAAACATTCTTATCAGAATTTGAAGACAAACTAGAATTTTTTACCTCTTCTTCAAGCTGATACTTGGCTAAGGCTTCTTTGTCAACAAGGAGTTGTGTCTCCAACTCATGCATCCTTTCCAAATTCATGTTTGCAATATGAAGTTGGCCTTCCATTTCCTGCAATTGGTTAGAAAGCAACTGATTCTCTTCCCTCATGGAATTCAACTGCTCTTGAAGTCTAGAGCTCTTTCTTTCATCCTCATACATTTCTCTCACCATATTCATCATGATGAAAAATTCTTGCTTCAAGCCTTCATCAAAGAATTTTGTGAAGGAGAACGATTTTGAGAACTCACTTATGGAAGTTGTCATTGTAAAAATGAACAAAAGAGCTTCAGCAACTCAAACAACAAGTAGTTTGCAGAATAATGAAGCAGTCAATCTTCAACACTGCTTAAGGCACCTTTCAAGCTACACAATCAAGCTAGTGATGTCAGTTAAGAAAACCTAGTGCTCTGATACCATCTGATCTGACTATGGAATGTACTTGTTTAAGGGTGCAAGGTATCCATTCTCAATAATTTCAACTGTGAGCTAGACACTCCAAATGACCTCTAAAAATGTATAAACTTCTTATTTCTTATACAGAGATAGACTGTAGGGGCATTCACTGGACATGTCACCTCTAAAAAGAGGATGAGTTCCAGAGGCTACCTAGCCCTCTGCAGGCTCTGCCTAAAGAAATAACAAAGTAAACACTTAGAAGTCTCTGACATACACATACTTGAAGTTTAAGGTCTTGCGGAATAAGACAAGTAACTTTCTGCAGCTGAACAGGTGATTATGTGTGTATGCAAGTTATATTTATTTGTTGTTTAATACTTTATATCAGTTTTGTTTAGCATATCATCTTCAGCAAATAAAGACATCAAAATGATAAAGCAGTTCACCCCCCCCCCCTCTGGGCTACATCTGCTGGACCAAGCCTCTCCAACTAGGCTTGTCCTCTTGTATTAAAATTTCTACAAAGGCTAATACAAGATTATGGGTGTCTCAAAGGACAGAGCTGACTGTAAATTCAGAATCAGAAGATAGGAATTAGCCAAACATGCTCTTTCCCAAACACTAAACAGTGAATTTTGTACCTTATACAGGACTTTCCCCAATTGGCCCTTTAAACTTGCATGGAGAATTTCGAGGTGAAGATGACCTCAATTGGTTCTGAAACCTCTACCATTAGACTCAGAAGGTCGAAAATAGCAGACATAGGCTTTTGAATCACCGAAAATGGATGAATATAGCCCCCAAACAGCTCCAACACTGAAATGGCCCTCGTGGCCCTGAAATCTTCCCTGAAGCTAAACAGTGAAAAGAATGCCTCAAAAGGAAAAACAAGCTGCAGAAATGGATTCAAAAGGCTGGAAAACTTCAGGAATGACCTTCGTTCCACATTCACTGGCTGTACAATTCCCAATGCAGCTCCCAAACTGATTTGGCCCTGGTGGCTCCTGGAACTTCCACGAAGCAAAAACACCTGAAAATGACCTCAGATGGCTGTGAAACCTGTGCCAATGGCTTCAGAAGGTCAAAGAGACCCAAAATCAAAAAAAAAAAATCGTCCAAAACCGCCTTTCCTACCCAAAGTTATGGCCATTTAAAGTTTCTCCAGTTTGTCCCTAGAAAAACTCCAGCTAACTTTAGTTAACTCCAGTTAGCTCTGCCAATTATGGTGGGTCCGCCAAATTTGGCGCTCCTGCCAAAATTTCACCAACTTAATTGCAGTTGCATTTAATGTTTGGTGGTTGCCTCGGAT
The DNA here is from genome assembly GCA_031772625.1 of Pinus tabuliformis. Lineage (NCBI taxonomy): Eukaryota > Viridiplantae > Streptophyta > Pinopsida > Pinales > Pinaceae > Pinus > Pinus tabuliformis. The sequence goes on along the minus strand of CM062814.1, from coordinate 423,838,640 downwards.
TTCGTGCCAGGCGGAATATTCCTTTTTTAATTTTTTTTGAAAAATTAAAATTTCTAATGTTATGGACAAATTCTTCTTTTTGCCATAACTTCCTCATACGGAGACCGTTTTTCGAACCGTTTGCGGCGCCGAAATCGGGAAGACAAGCACTTTCCAGTCATTCAACTTTGAACCAGTTCTAAGCACTTTAAATTTTGAGCATTTTACGATACTTGGTACGAAGCTCTTGATCAGAACTGGTAGACTTTGACAGGGACTCTTTGGGTAAACCCAGAAATGGTCTTTACCTGAAGAGGTATTATGCTTAAAGAATGGGTATGGAGATTTTTAGTTAGGATAGCTTTTCTTTCTAGCTGGTATGTTTTAGTTTAAACAATGTGCTTAGCTTAGAGAGTGTTGTTTTGTCATTATTCCTGCTTATCTTGGTTTTACTCTTGATATTGCAGATGTCGATGCCTCTCAAAACATACATTGGTTTCGCTGATGGTGCTTGTCGTAATACACGGAACATTTCTTCCGTAGCTTGGGTTATGTATTCGCCCTCTAACGAGTTAGTATCTATGCATCGGGTAAGCCTCGGTCAAACAACGAACAACATTGCTGAGTATACTGCAGTGATTGAGTTATTATCTGAATCTATTTCATTTGGGATTCAGAGTTTGATAGTGAGGTTAGATTCTGAACTCGTTGTATTACAGCTTAATAGAGTGTATGCCATTAGAAATCCAGTGTTATTAAGATTATTTTTGAGAGTGCGTCTCTTGGAACGTGAATTTGATTATATTGAATATCAGCATATTCCAAGATCTTTAAATACATTAGTAGATGCAATTGCTTCTCGAATGTTAAGTAGACATTTGCAATAATCATACATGCAAATTTAAAACCATTCCATAACATGATTTACAAGATAAGCTGGTAATAGTGATATATATATATATATAGGAGTGTGTCAAAAAATACATCGTCCTCGATCATAGGTTGAAAAACACCTTATGATCGGCAAAAATGATAAGTACAAAAAACAAAAATGTCATATGTGCCCACAATAGGCAATCATCCTATCACTGGTGATGATCTCGATAAGAAACCACTGCATGGGCCACCTTGCAAAGGAACCTCCTAAAAGGTCCTGGGACCCCAATCACATAGCGCTGAAGTTGATGAGGAATGTCATCTATAGTGGTCTCTGGAATATCTCTTGTCAAGCGCTCAAGATGACCCTCCAACTCGGCCAAAACCTCTGCTGATTCGTCCTGTGGGGCTGGAGCGGCTGCAACTGGTTGTTTACTCTCATAAGGTCGGAGAGCGGCTGGTCGTTGTGGACCCACATCTACATTTGAAACTTTTGCTATCAGTGGGACAATGGAAAAAATAACAATAAAAATTAAAATAAGGAAAATATTGAAAATAATTTTACCTGAGTCATCCCACTGCTCTCCTGGTGGAAGAGCCATGTCTGGGTCACCACGAAAATCTACCCCAACGTAAGGGAAGTCCTGAATAGAAAAAACCTGGTTTTCCAACCATTGGAAATACTCAGGTTTGAACCGAGCAACCTCTGTCCTCTTGTCCAGATGACGGGCCATAACTGTGACCCATCACATCAGTTTGGGCTCTCGAGGAAGCCCAGCTCCAATAGTAAGGTGCTGCGGGATCAACATGGGAACCCTCTCCAGACCAAAACTCACAACCAAAGCCCCATAACCAAAGGTCTTTAGTTGTCCGTTCTTGGCCCTGGTCAGTTGGCCTTTCACATTGGCCAACACAACATCACACCAATTGAAGATGGTGCCTCGAAAGCAATCAACTGCTATACGCATCTGGGATTCGGTGGCAATATGTAATGCAGCACTCCCGCAAAGTCTGGTGACAGTAAACGCGATCACCATGAGTTCAGGAAGGGATATGGTTTTTATGTCTATCCCTTTGTCTCTAGCCTGGCTATTGCAGAACTCTAGTCGGAGGCTATCGACAGACTGGCCACCTGGCCTAGCCCCGAATAGATTCAAGTCTTTGCCTCTCTTAGGCAAACCAGTCAAGAAATATATGTCTGCCGGCTCGATTTTGAGCTGGTGGCCGCCAATAAAGAAGCACTAGTCCTGTATGCTCCATTTGTCAACCAGCAACTATAAGAAATCCACCTGAGCCATCATGCCAGGAATGGCCCAGAATTTTTACAGGTTGCACGCCTTCAAAGCATCAAGCGAATGTTGATGATTCCATGCGGCAGCATCCACGTCCTCATGCTCTCGTTCACGCCAATCTAGCATGATGTACTCTCTGCATCAAGTAAAAAGATAAATTAGGATGCTAGAAATTATTTTGTTTGGGCCAATTTTGAGAAATTTTGGGTTAAAAACCCTTGCGGTGGGGACCGCACCCTCTGGGTTAGACACAGTGCGTGGGACCGCACCCTCTGGGTTAGACACAGTGCGTGGGACCGCACCTTGTCTACATGGAAGGTGCGGAACCCTGACTTTTTCCCAATGGAGAAAAAGTCGGGGTCCGCGGGTCAACAGTGGTACACCTGCGGGCCCCCGCGTGCGGGTTTTAAGCCTAAAAACCCTCAAAAAAATGAAATGAAAGCCTAAAACAAGAAATGAAATGGTTAAAAATGAAGAATAGAATGATGTGGATTACCTGGAGAAGACGGCGTTCGATTCCGACGGTTGGATTTTCCGCAATCTTCACGGGAAGTTTTCTGGACAAAAGCACTATTTTCTCACCCAAAACTCAAACGGTAAAAATGAATTGACAAAGAACCTTTTTATAAGTTTTTTGAGTAAATAAATTGCAAATTTGTTTATGTTTCACTTTGGAAAAGTATTTTTGCAACATTTTTATCCATTTCAAACAGGTATGAGTAATGTTTGCATTTTTGTTCAGGATAACGGATTATTCAGGCGAAATCTATCATTTTTGACGAAAAAACATTTAGGGTCATCTTTAAGCTCTTTTCTCACTCCTAAAACATGAAAAGATCATCGAGTTTTTCTTTTAGACTCATTAAAACGGAATTAAAAGATGGTCCACTTACAACTCTTTTCTGACTGTAAAAACATAAAAAGATTGCCGGATTTTTGTCGTTTCAAATTCGATATTGGTTATAAAACGACTTGTCGTTGATTGCTTTTTTACTTTTTCGGATCAAGGGCACTAATTACGAAAAGTACTCCTTGGTCGTAAAAGATCAAGCGGTTCTCTCAAGTATTATTTTATACTTTTTCGGGCCTGGGAGACACAAATTTACGAAAAAGGTCAACCCTGGAGCTTTCTTAAGTTTTTTCAGACTCTCTAAAATTGAAAAACACTGAGTTTCTCCTATACTGGACTCGTTAAAATTTCACAGTAAAGGACCTGCTCAATTACAAACAGGAATGAACCACTCCTTCTTAGGGTTCAAATTTAAACTAAGTTGGACTCATCCAAAGGATGAGCTTATAATCAAGCAAATGTTATCCTCCTCAAGCTTGTCAAAAATAAAGAGGTACTTGTCAAAAATGGTGGGGGAAAAGAGAGAAAAATGAGCCTATTTTTCATACTTTGTAACCACTTTTGAACACGACACTTTTATTCACCTGGGTTGGGAAATCCTTTGCCTAACAGTTGATCAAACCACATTGGAAGTCTTCAGCCGGTTTCTGGGTATTAACTTTGGGTCAATTGTCACCAAACCATCTGTCGTGTCGTTATGTGTTCAAGAGGTCACTACCAATAAGCCATTCATCTGCAAAATATCTATCATCCATCTTGACCATCCCTGAGTCAGTCCTTGCAACTAAATTTCTTCAACTTGATCTATGATTTCATGTTGTGGGCTTGCCTGCAATGGATCGCTTTCTATCGGCTTCAACTCATTATCTAGAAAGATGATCTAGAAATTGTTAGTACCTTGGGATCTGCATGCCTCAATGGCAGGTTTCTCGCCTTTGACGACAGGTTGCATCATTGACCTTCGATCAGAGGATTCTGTGACATGTTCGACATCAACACATTTATTCACATCTCATGGATTGTACTGGGTACTTTGAGAGCCATTGACATCACTGGTGGTTTCTCTCACACTTGTTAACAGTTTACATCATTGACTGGTAATCAAGTGGTTTCTAACATGTTCGACTTCAACACATTTATTCACATGGATAGAATCGTACTGTTGCGGGAAGTAGAAATGAAGACCCTGGATCTAGTTTCCACAATCCAGGCTGCGAGGAATTTTGTATTCATTATATAATGGACTATTCATAAACAGATGGCTACGACCATACTGTGTCCACATGAGTCTATACTTGTGATGTATTACAAGATCATTCCTGTATCAGAGCAGTAGTTAGTTTTCTAAGTCAGTTTTTATCTGAGTATGGGAATGCCTACCTCAGCGATGATATGATCTCATATATATATCTTGCATTGAATGTTTTTACAGGTTCCAACCGAGCTCTCCACAAGATGATCCTCGAAATGATAAAGTACTTCACTCTTCCTAAATGATAAATGAAATCCTCATCTACTACAGACTTCGCACTTTAGGGGGCAATCTGTTACACAAAAATATCGTCACCATGATTATTTCCAGTCAATATGGGTCTATCATCACTTGTACTGTCCTCCTAAGCAAGTCTCAAGCCTCAGCTCCTCAGGTCAAGCTTTGAAAATGAGAGAAAGACATTGAAAATCAATGAAACTCTGGTTCCGCACTTTCTCTCACTGTTACCTGCGGTCCCACACCTTCTGTTTACAAAAGCTGCGGACCTGCCCACTCTGTCCCTAAAGGTGCGGGTGCGGACCCCTGTGAAAGTCAAAAAGGCGCAAGTTTATTCTAAAAAACTCACTTTGGGTTAATTCTAGATGATTCTAGAAGGAATTTTGGCATGGATTTGCCGCTCTTAGGTGGTTCATGCATCCCAAAAGAGAAGGAGCTAATCCCTTGATGAGAGGAGCTATCCCTTTGAAGGAGGGCTTTATCCCTTTGAAGGAGGACCTAGTAACTTCCCTCCATTGCACTATAAATTCAAGCATTGGGAAGGTTGCTGGAGAGGTTAGAATCTGAACATTTTTTAGGGTAAATGCTGGTGAAATTAAGACTTCCTAGTTGAGCTTAAGAGGAGAGATCACATACCTTTTTGGCTTCATTGGGAAGAGAGTGAAACTTGTCAAAGTAGAGGAGACTTCTTGCTGGACCCTGGGAGGAGCTTGTACAGCGTCAAGGCACAGGTTGTAAAGTTCTTCTTCTTTTGAATTAATACAATCAAACTCATTTTTCTCAACAAGTATCTCATGTTATTTGTTTCATGAACTCCTTGACTTTCATGTTAAATATGTTTTATGATATTGGCTTTTCAGGTGCTATTTAATTTGTTTGCTTGTTTGTGTTTGTAGATTCGCGACAAAGGAGCTCATTTGGATCGAAGGAGCAAAGGCTTCCACAAACTTGCGTTGGACCTAAGGTAGGCCCTAAAACACTTGTTTGCCTTTGTTTATAAAAGCATATTTAGAGAAAGATAGTGTGTGATTGGTTTGCTTGTCATTAGGTCTTCTTTAGATTCTAGAAAGGTCTATCTTGTCCGCAAGATCGACTTATTCTGTGTGACACCCATGATGAGAGGAACCATCTCCCATCCATCCAAGCTATATAAACCTCTCCTTTTCCCAAGCAAAATTTAGTTGCAGCTTTGGAGCAAGTTTGAATAACCATCAAGTCATATATAGCTTGTAGCTTTCTAGTGTATCTTTGAGGGAGAATAGTGTGATTTTGGTTTGGTTTGAGACTAGAGGGAAAGAGGCATTAAAACTTCCACTATTAGGGATATCCATGAAGTTCTAGTAGAAGTGTGGGAACCTGGATACGTCGGAGGAGACCAGCAACATCAAGGCACTGGTTGTAATCTCTTTCTGATTTATATAAATGCAACTATTGATTGATTTCCTACATGAAGTGTCATTTTACATCTTTATGGCTTAATGTTCCTTGACCTATTAATAGGTTGAATACAATATTGTATGCTATCACATTTGTTGTTGTTGTTTTTGTTTGCTTGTTTTAGGTATTCGAAGGAAGGAAACAGAAGATAGTTGGAATGAGAAAGCGAGATCATCACCAAGCGGGATAGCGTTCTAAGAGGTAGGCCCTCTTAATTAATTATAGCTTAAGGAGATTTTCCATAAATTGTTTGTTTGTGGCTAGACCCACTCTCTTAGGCTAGAGGAATTGTTTGTGTTTGCTCTGAGAATTTACCTGCACCACATGGAGATAATCAACACATCAACAAGAGACACTGGGTTTGGTCAAAGACCAGGGAAAAATCGCACAAGGGGGAAAAACCTTTGCAATTCTTCTTCTATTAGATTGTCATAAAATGTTCAACAAAGAGTAAATTGAGCCTAGTACAATATCATCCAGCAAAATAACCCAATAGCATTCAAAAATATGTTTCCAACATCAGAATATATCAGAGACAAATTTTCCTGTCTACGATCAACTATGATCAACTTTATTTAATGGTCAAATTTCAGTCAAACTTTTCGATCACATGGAGGAGGAGTTGTGTGAGCGATTAAACGATTACAATCACTCCATTTAACCTATAATATAACAAATATGGTCGAATTTGTCATGTGACGAGCCAATGACTGTAACCCAATACCCTGAAAATAGGTGTGAGCCTCAAACCCTGTAATTTCGAACCTTTTCAAACTTCTTTTGTCGAACCAACCGCAGACTTGTGCGAACCAATCAATGAAGAAGAGAAGATAAGAAGATGATTAGTGATTTCCAAATGATCTTGAGGTCACTTGTATTTATATTCTTCTAAGAATGACCAATCTACCATTAGGGCTGACCTGTCCAAATGTGCATATGTGGGTTTTTCTTCATAAGTACACTTTCCCTTGTCCAAATTTGATGATCTTTAGGTCAATTTTTGTGCTCTAGAAAAGAGGAATTAAATTCAGTCATAATCCCCATATAATGAGTTTTAGAAAGTGGAATTTGGCCCTAGTTGCTAATTTTAGCACTCCCTCTCAACTAGGGAGGATTCCACTTGCATCATGTTATATGTATCCTATCATCATGTCATGTCCCATCTCTTCTCAGCTCTATCTACTGAAACATTCTCGAATCTAAAGAAGATTAGGGAGCTAAAGTTACCACCCTCTACATCGTCAGAGAGAACATATCAATCCAAAAAAATTATTAGGGAGCAAATCTCAACCTGAAACCACATCTGGGAGCACATATCAACTTGGAACCTCATGGGGGAGTTAAACATCTACAACCCCATATTGAGCAATAGGTGATATAGGGGAGCACATCTCAACCCATCCCATTGACCATTAATATTCCCATCAATGACCCTCAAGATTCATGTGGTAGAACACTTGCATCATAGTCCAAGCTTGGGTGAGATACTTGACTTACCAAATGTAAGGATCACACACCCCCAAGCCTCCTCAACCTATTGGCCAGACAAGGAGGGAGAATACTAACAAGCCTGACTTGTGGGTATGATGCCAACTGGGGTATACCCTACTAGACTAAGATAGAGGAGCAAAATCTCCAACCCTAAGGGTAACATATAGGGGAGCAACATCTACGACCCTACTTTCCAAAGATCCCTCAACCCCAAGAGCCCTTCATCTCAATTTCTCACCCTACGAGTTCAGACATGGGGGAATAAATGGCTCACTATTTTTTATCAATGATTCCCCTTATCAGGAGGGGTCACATCCATCACTCCAAGATGCTATCTTAAAACCAAAAACTTACCTTACAGAAAATCCTTACTGATAATATTTGTAATATTCTCATATGTTGATATGTGATGGAGTCTAATGTCTCCTCTCTACACCATGTCTCGAATGAAGTGATATCGGATCTCTTTGTGCTTGGACTTGTCATGAAATATGAGATTCTCTACCAGACGGATCCCACTCTTGTTATCGCAGTATATTATTATAGTGTATAGGACCTACTCACATAGCTCTCCAAAGAGATTCCTCAACCAAATTGCTTCACAGCTAGCCATGATAGTGGAAATGTACTCTGCCTTTGCAGTACTTAATGATATGTACTTTTTCTTCCTACTCATCCAAGATATCATGGAAGATCCAAGGCTAAAACAACATCCATACATACTCTTCCTATTGACTACATTTCCTTCCCGATCAAGATCATTGTATCCATGAAGTCGAACATTTCTGACAAAATATCTCAGACCAAGTGGGATTGTCCCATGCAAATATCTCATAATGTGTTTGGCAGTGATCTTATGTGCATTGAGAGGCTCGGTCATGAATTGACTCAACATATTCACTATGTAGCATATGTACATATGGGTTTTCAATAGGAACATTAGATCCCCAATCAAATGTCTATACTCAAATGGATTCACTAAATCAGGTCCTACAACCTCTCCACATAACTTCTTGAAGTTCATTTCCATCGGTGTGGGTAGAGACTTGCATTATATCACTCCAAATCTCTCCAACAACTTCACAACATACTTTCCTTATGAAAGGAGAATGTCATCAGGCCTTCGCCACACCTCAAGGCCTAAAAATTAGTGTATGAGTCCAAGGTCCTTCATCTCAAATTCAGAGGCTAACTCCATCTTACACTTGATCATCAGGGGCTCACTACCTTTTAAAAATAGATTGTCAACATATAAAACCAAAATCAACGGCATACCATGGACTACCTTGAAGTAGAGTTTGGGATCAACATTGCTACTTATGAATCCCAGCTTCACCAAATAACTGTCTATCTAGGTGTACCATTCTCTGGGGGGCTTGCTTCAAACCATATAATGCTTCCTTCAACCCACAAACATGTTTCTTTCAATCCTCTACTTCAAATCCTTGTGGCTTCTCAACGTACACTTCTTCTTATAGGATTCCATGCAGGAATGTTATCTTCACATCCATTTGATGAAGGTTCCATCCTTGACTTGCAGCAAGGACAACTATCGAATGAATGGTTTTATATCGAACCACAAGTGAAAATATATCATCATAATCTTCTCCCTCTTTTTGGTATAATCCTTAGGCGACGAACCTTGTTGTATATTTCTCAATGCTACCATCAACTCTATGCTTGATCTTGAATAGACAATTTGAAGTCACCACGGATTTCCCCTTTGGTCTCGACACAACATCCCATACGTCATTCTTCATGATTGATTCATATTGTTCGGTGATAACATCTTTCCAAAATTTTTCTTTTACATATTCTTCAAAGGTGGGAGGTTTAGCTTGAATCATAGTGCTCATGGCTACAACGTATCCCTGGTACCTGCAAGGCTTATTAATTTCTCTCAATGATCTTCGAATAGGAACACGTCTCTCATTATATTATAGTGTGTCACAGAGCCAAAGTGGCATCTTCCTAGTGGGAGGATCACATGGAGAAGGATATAAGGGATTCATGGGCTCCATGGGATCATCAACAATATCTGTCTCAAATTTGGGCATAAAAGGACCATCTAAAATATCCATATCATCATTCTTCTCAGGAGGAGGAGGCAGAGGAAGGTTCCTTGCTTTTCCAAGGGAATCATCTTTATTAAACATTACATCCTTGCTAAATTCAACCTTCCTTTGACCATGAATATATATTCTAAATGCTTTATAATTTTCACAATATCCAACAAACGTGCCTTTTCTTCCCATGGCCTTGAACATGCAACTTTTATAATGGACATGTTCTTTCTTTTAGTCATTCCATATTTTTTGGGAGTATAGGGCACAAATGTCTCTTTCTTGATACCTTCCTTCTTGCAAAAATTAATGGACTCCTTATATGTGTATTCTCTACCATTGTCAGACCTGAATATTTTGATTTTATTTCCTGAATGTTTTTTTATCAAAGATTTGAAATCCTTGAACATTTCAAAGGCTCCATCCATGTGCTTCAAATAATATATCCATGTATTTCTTGAGAAATCGTCAATGAAGGTGATGTAGTAAATATGGATGCCAATAGAATGCATGGGCATTGGACCACATATGTCGGAATGAATGAGATGGAGGATGTGATTTGTCTGGTTCTCACTAGAGGGCAACAAACTCCATGTCTTCTTTCCACTGGCACAACCTAGACATACTCCATCATGTTGATCTTGAACCTTGGGAATCCTAGAGACTAATTAATCCAACTACGGAAGAGCATCTTAATGTAGATGGGCTAATATTTGGTGCCATAGCTTGATTAGATGATTAGAATCATGGACCAATGCTAGAAGAGGCCTTCCAATAACACTGTAGAGTCCTTCATATATTGGTCCGAATGTGAATGCGTCTCTCATAGGTGATCCAATAGGCCAAGTAAGAACCTTTGCCTTGATGAAGGAAACCCTCATTCCTTTGTCTTCCAAAGAAGATATTGATATGAAATTCTTCTTTAATCCTCGCACATACATCACATGATGGAGAAAAGTAGATTCCCCCGAATTCAAATGAAATTTGATGGACCCAAATCCGTTGACAAGATGAGTGGAGTTTCTCCAAGAATAATTTTCAAATTTGACTCCCTCTCTACCAAATTAGAGTTAACTTCCTTATATCCAAAGAAGTGATGAGTGACCCCACTATCAACCAACCAACTATCCCATGAATCCAAAGGAGATGAACTAGTAAGGGAAGAAATAAGAATATATTCATATTGATTTGCAACATTACTTTCATACCTGGAGAACCTTGACTTCTTTTCAAGACTACAATATTTTTCATGGTCACTATGATCGTCTCTTCTTTTTCTTCCATCTCTTCCATTGTGATCATTCCTTCTGTATTCTCTTCTTGTTCAATCATCAAACTTGTTGTTGTTACTTCTAGTGTTGTAGTGTGGAACGTCGTTCTTCACGGGGCAATCTCGAGCATAATGACCCTTCTTGTGACAATTGTATAATTCAAAGTGAGATAATAATGTATCACTCCTCCTCTTTTCATCTTGAGGTGGAAGCTTTCTTGAATTTGATGGAACTCTTTTTCCTTTCTTCTTCTTGTTTTGAGTGATGAATGTAGCAGGCTCTCCCTCTTCATGCTTTTGAATCCTTCCTCTTGATATCATTCTTGATTCTTCTTGAGTGAGATTTACAACAATTTCATCAAATTAAAAGAGGCTATTGTTGTTTCTTATAGTAGTAATGAAGTTTTCCTAAATAGGAGGGAGACCTCTTAGAGTCACAATCACCAATTCCCTACCAGACACATATTCCCCAACTCTTTGAAATTGATCTCTAAGAGGAGATATCCTCATAATGTAGGATTGCACAGACTCCCCTTTTTTCATATTTGTGTCTTTGAGTTGATCTTTCAAGGAGATGATTTCATTCAAATTGTTGACTTTATTGATGTCAACTATTTTATCATACATGTCCTTAGACTTCCTCAAATTTCCAACATATGCAAGTAAATTATCTTGTAAACCATCAGCTATAATTTGTTTTTCTTTTAACTCGCATTTCTTGTGCTTGTTCTTGACAGCATCATAACCATTCTCCGGAGGCTCGGTTACTTTTCCTTGAATGTAATCCAAAACATTATTGTTGTCAGCTATGATCTCCACCTTGACTTTCCATGCAGAAAAGTTAGATGAGTCACCCAACTTCTCATTTTCCTTGAATAAGGAAGACATCTTGACTTGACTAGATTGGCTCCTTCAAATTTTCAAAAGATGATTGCTTCAATGCTTGTCTTCTTTTGGGCTTTTCCTTCACCTTAGCTCTGATACCATGTCAAATTTTCATATTTTTCTATGTTATATCAATTACTTTAGCCCAATTCAATACTTTAATTAGCAATATTTTCAATATCAATTAATCTTTCCAATAATCAATAGTAATTGAAGATAGAACAATAAATGCAATAAAAAAGGATACAATCAACACATCAACAAGATACATTGGGTTTGGTCAAATACCAAGGAAAAACCCCACAAAGGGAAAAACCATCTGAAATTCTTCTTCTATTAGATTGTCATAAAATATTCAACAGACATTAAAATAAGCTTGGTACACTATCATCCAGCAAAATAACCCAATAACATTCAAAAATGTGTTTACAACATCAGAATATATCAGAGACAACTTTTCCTATCTGTAGTCAACTCCGGTCAACTTCGGTCAACGGTCAAATTTCAATCAAACTTTCCTATCGCATGGAGGAGGAGTTGTGTGAGTGACTGAAGGCTTCCATTCACTCTAATGCGCCTACAAGCTAGCAAATGTGGTTGAATTTTTCCTGTGACGAGCCAACGACTGTAACCCAAAACCCTAAAAACAAATGGGAGCCTCGAGCCCTGTAATTTCATACCTTTGCAAACTTATTTTGTCGAATGAAACTTAGACCTGTGAAAACCAATCAATGAAGAAGAAAAGAAGAATATTCTTGGTGATGTCCAATTGAGCTTGAGGTCACTTGTATTTATAGGCTTCCAAGGGTGACCAATTTATCATTAGGGTTAACCTGTCCAAATGTGCATATGTAGGTTTTTCTTCATAAGTACACTTTCCCTTGTCCAATTTGATGTTTTTTAGGTCAATTTTGGTCCTCTAGAAAAAGGAATTCAATGCAATAATCATCTCCATAAAATGAGCTATCCAAAGTGGAATTTAGCCTAATTTCTAATTTTAACAAAGTTAAGACATATTATGCATGACATTACAAAATTGTTTAGTTCTTTCCTTTATAAATTTATTTCAAGTGGTCCTGATATTCTAGTAGCAAACTTAAAAATTTACTATTGCTCCTTTCCAATCAAATTTCCCATAAATCAAAGTTAAATAATCTTATCATTAAATAACATTCTCCACACTCTACCAACACACTAATTATTTTAGATAATAAATGGGTCTAGGTATAGGTATTTCAACAAGGATTTGAAGGTATATTCAGCGAATGACATAGAGATTAAATATACTTAGAGGATGAATTTCATAGTGGGAATGCTTCTAATTTACATAAATGAGGAATAAGCGTTTTGCGTTATGGTGGCACCACTCAATGGTATCCAAATTCGAGTTTATTTTGGAAGATGTAACTTCATTCGAGTGGATGTTATAAGAGAAAATACTCACACAAATGAAATTTTTTATTATTTTCTATATGTAAATGGAAACGTATAAAAGACAAAATTCCTCAAATTTATATGCAAAATTTATGAACATGTTATTCAACTTACTCTATTGCTGGGTGGATAATTCTAATTTCAAGGGTAATTGTTGAGTTATTAATGGTATGTAGTCGTATGTTTAGTTCATATTGGACAAATTGGCATTCAAATTTGTAAAACAAATTTAAATCAATGCATCAATTAGGATGGAAAACAAATTACCACAACTATATTTTTATGAAGGGTTAACGACACTAGAGATATTTGTAGACATAGTTTAATCTTGCAAACACCTGTATTTATATGCATGATCAAATTATGTATCAATTTGAATGTATATATTATCCCACTTACATGTATATCTAACCTTTTGAACACAGACTAAAAGAGTTTGAAGTTAAAGCTATTGCCATGGAACCATCAAATGATAGTTACTTGATCAAGAAACTTTTGCTAGTAGTGGTTGATACCAAGGAAATTTATTTTATAGAGATCAAGGAAATTTCTAGTGTTCTCCCTGTAAGGAACACGTGCAAATATGGAAGTGATGATGCATACACATCGAGCTACAAATCAATGAATGGTGTTCAAGTGGTGAATGGATTGGAGTATAAGATTGCATGCAACACATACAAGGATTCTTATGTTTTAGACACGAGATATTTTTTATTCTATAGGAATAGAAAGAACAAAAGAATCAAAATATACTCTCTAAATTAAAAGACCTTGAAAAGTTGAATATAAAGGAAAATAATTTCGACGGTAAAATTCTTGTGAAAATTCTTCTTTAATATTTTTTGAAAATATATTTATCTTGAAATTCCTTGGCTATGTATGAATAAGATAGTATACACTCCACGGAATTCAAAAAAATCAAATAGTAATCATAACTTTGTGAACAATCATGACAAATTGAAGATTGTTTATGAAATAATGCACAATGGAATTATAATAAATGGTTTAGCTTTGGCAGTGGGAATGGCTATATATGGTAATAAGAATAAATTGTATACCACAAATAAGGTATAACTTGATACTCTACCTTCGTAGTGTTGAGAATGCAACAAGATGATGGAGCTTAGTGGAAAGGAGTCGCCTTTACTAAGTGAGCCCGTAGGCAAATTATGGCACAAAGTCTATTTTTAGACTATGTCTACTTTTAGACATATGGATCATGGTCTATGAGTTGCAGGATGTTGTTTATGGATGACTGGTCATGTTGGGAAAAATAGATGGACTTCTATTTCTAGTTCACAGCGGAGTGATCAAAGTCTATTTTTAGACTGCCAGGCTAAAAATAGAAAAGTCAAATATTATTGTCTTATAATAATATTTAGACTATAAACTTTATCTTATCCTTCTGGAGCACTTCAGTTTGAGCTACAGATGTGGCACATGCAGCTGTCAGAAGGAAATACGCTTTTCTTGTGAGTCAGTTGAGCTATTGCATGCAGGACTTCAGTTAGAACTCAAGCAGTTGAGTTTGGTGGAGTTGGATGTGGAGTTGATGGAGTTGTGTTCAGTTTGACTTGGTTAAACTAGTTGTAATTAGTCTAACTGCAAATAGACTAGTGATGGGTTGTGTGAATTAATTATTAACTCATAAAGCAACTAAAAAATACATTAGTTAACTCAGTTGCATGTCAGTGCATGCACAGTTTAGTGGAGACAGCTGTTAGAGGTTGAGATTGCTATCAGTTGTGACTATAGTTGTGCATGAGATCTTACACAATCAGAGGGATTGAGTTATGCCAATGAAGACTGCGTAGTGTGGGCCAATACAAGGTATTATAGCATGCGCTCACGTGATTTCCAAGGAGAATGATTTTCACTTGGTATTGTGCATTAGAGGCAGGCAAAGCAGCGGAGGAGATTTGAACCTGTGACTTGTTCAGATCTGAGCTGGTTTTGTGTGTAACAGGTGGAGATAGTGCTGGATACTTGTGAGGAGTATTGTACTATGTATTGTTACATGTTCTCAATCATTAATATACAGATAGTGTGGGGTTTTCAGTTGTAAGCTTTCCCCGGGTTACATACTGTGTTAATGTGTGCATGCGATTGATGTTTCATTGTTTTTGATGCTACTAAATTGATGATCAACATAGAGGAGATTATGTATTGTGCATGTATTCCGCAATAGTGTATAATCAGGATAATCTCTTTGAATAAGTGTCATATTATTCAAAATTTCTACATGGTATCAGAGCTGTTGCTCATCAGATCTACTATTCAAAAAGTGTTTACATTTTATTTCTTCAGGCAGAGTCTGTAATCGGGTCAGGTAGCCTCTGGATTCATCCTTCCTTTGGAAGGTGAGATATCCAACAAAAGCCCATACAGTCAATCTCTGTACGAGAAATACTTTGTTCTCACAAATTCTAGATCGGAGGCGGTTGAGTTTGGAGCTAGTGGAATTCGAATTTGCAGCAGTGTTTTCTTGGTATCAACGTGGCAATGTCTTTCAACGGATTGCGATTGGAGTATGCTCTTGAGGGCAGCTCGAACTATATTGCATGGAAGGACAGGATGGAGGCAGTGTTGGATGATAATGGGCTAAAGGATTTCATAGAGGCTGATGTCCCAAAGCCTACTGATGCTGCGCAGGTTGATGCTTGGCAAAAGAAGACAGCAAAGTGTCGAAGGATTCTGTTGGAGGGCGTGAAGGATCACATTGTGTCCAGCCTGCATGGAAAGGCTTCTCCATACTTGATGTGGAAAGCGTTGACAGATCTATTCCAAAGCAAGAGCGATCAGAGGAAGCTGGCGCTCAAGGATAAACTCAGAAACATCAAATGTGAGAAGGGAGACAGTATGCCCAACTATCTAACGAAGTTCACTCAGTGCAGGGATGAGCTAGGAAGTGTGGGGGTGACTGTCGATGATGAGGACTTGGTGAGCTTGGCTCTCCTTGGTCTTCCGAAGAGTTGGCATTCCTATCAAGACTCTATCAATGGTCGGGAGAAATTGCCAGGATGGGAGAGACTTTGGTCAGATCTTGTGCAGGAGGAGATCAGGCGGAATACCAGGGACGGATCTTCATCAAAGGGACTTGATGAAGAAAATTGCGCTTTGGCTGCCAAAGCAAAGAAGGGGAAGAGCAAGAAAGCTTCTCAATCCAGTGCGAAAGGTAAGAAGCAGGACATGTCCAAGGTGAAGTGTTTTCACTGTCACCAGCACGGACACTATGCCACTAATTGTCCGCAGAAGAAGAAGAACAAGCAAGCTGCTAGATCTGCAGCAGGAGAGGCTATAGCCTCACAGTTTGAGCTTGATTTTTCATTTATCGCATGCTTGGTTTCAAGTGTGATGGGATCAGTGTGGTTCTTGGACAGTGGTGCGTCTTTTCACATGACAGGAAATCGAGATTTGTTTTCTGATCTGGAGGACAAAGATCTTGGAGTGCACATCGAGATGGGAAATGATGGTAGATACAGTGCAACCGGTATCGGTACCATTTCCTTTGAGAGGGAGTCTGGTAAACCCTTCGTATTGAAGGAAGTGATGCATGTTCCAGGATTGAAGAAGAATCTTATCTCTGTGGCGGTGTTAGAAGACAAGGGATATGATGTTGTTTTCAGTGAGGGAAAGGCTTTCCTGCACAGCAAGACAACTGGAGAAACCCGGAAGATAGGGGTTCGAGTAAGGAACCTTTATCAGTTGCATGTAGATGGATGCGCAGCAATGGCATGCAAGGTAGAAGGATTGGTGAGCCGGGATGATGGCGAGCTATGGCACAGGAGATTGGGTCACCTTCACCATGGAGCCTTGAAGATATTGCAGCAGATCACTACAGGGCTTCCTAATGGCACTCTTGCGCAGTCAGATCAGTGCAAGGGGTGTACTTTGGGAAAGTTTGTGAAATCCACCTTTCACGAGAAGGATAGTCGCGCCACGACGATCCTTGAGAGAATTCACATGGACGTGTGTGGACCTTTCTCAGTAGCTTCGACAGCAAAACACAGGTATTATGTGATTTTTGTTGATGATTTCTCTCGTAAGTGTTGGATCTTCTTCATGCAGAAGAAGAGCGAGACATACTCAAAGTTCTGTGAGTTCAAAGCACTGGTCGAGAAGGAGTTGGGGAAGAAGGTGAAGGCTCTTAGGAGTGATAATGGTGGTGAATACATCCCTGACGAGTTCAAGGATTTCTGCAAGGCAAAAGGGATTCGAAGAGAGCTCATAGATTCCCATAACCCATAGCAGAATGGGGTTGCTGAGTGGAAGAACAGAACGATCTTGGGTGCTTGTTGTGGGGAAAAGTATCCGATGCGGATGACACTAACCCTTCTAAAGGTGACAGTCTTTAGCAACAACTGAATGATAAAGTTTTCATGTTCCACTTTATGAAAGTACAGAGAGAATAGTAAGAAGGTCAACCAACCTGATGTCTTGCGCTTAGTCGATCCTTGTCCTTCTCTCTTTGTATCCTGCTCCCAGCTCTTTGTTCTCCTAGCCGATCCAGCTACATACAGATCCTGCACAAAACAAGAGAACGAACTACTAGATACATGTACTCATAACTGAAGCATGGATTAGGGTGCATCAAATATACATGTAAACACAAAGCATCTATGTAAAACAAGTATATAGGAGAACATGCAAACTTTATTGATAGAAAGTAACAGGGTTCCAGAGGAAGTTACAACCAATGATGTTGGATCCAATCCAGCAGCACTTCCTCGGCAGCAAGAACTCTCCTCTTCACCTCTAGTAAAACAATCACCCAATAATCCTGGCGGTATACCAACAGCACCTCCTTGCTTATACAAAATTCCAGCCTCCCTAGACCTCATAGAAGAGCTCTATATATAGGAGGGAAGAGGAAAGGATGAGTCAGCTGGAGGCTGGCATATAGCTGACTAGTGTCCTCTCCATCTTCAGTTAATCTTCAGTTCGTGTGTCCACTTGGAGATCCTTGCTTACACATGGTGATCAAGTACCTCTTACTCATCACAGGGCGAATCTCATGAACCAAGTGTCATTTTGGAAGCTTCCTGGGCAATTGACACCTTGCAGGATGACTGTGCCACTTGGCCAATCTCGCCCAGCGCAGGTAGCCTTCATTGTTTTTGACTTCCAGCGCAGGTACAGAGTGGGACAGTTGCAATACAGCGCAGATGCTCAGTTAAGCAGCTGACATGATCCAAAATAAGCCTGTTTTGAAGTGTTTTCAGGTGGAGAACTGATTGGAAGTGCTGTTGTTTGATGACCTTGTTCTTTTAGGGGTAAGAACAACATATTTAGGGACTGAGGATCCCTGTAATTATTGACATTCCATACTCCTTGACGCGAGGCACCAAAATATCTATAACAGTTGCCCCCTAAAGTATGAGGCCGTTTATCGGGTGAAATGCTTTAGCTAGAGGATCCGAAGTTTGTTCCAGTGCTGAGGAGAGTGCCCTGTAATACAATACAATACAATACATTATTTTTCATTCATCATTATTCTCATGATCTAGCTGAGGCGGGCATTCCCATGCTCAGCTTTCTATAAATACATTTTGGTACATATGACAGACGATCGTCTGAAGATAGACTGATAATTTTCTGCTGAAACTATCATCCTTTGAATAGGATGATCATCTGCTGCAATGATGTACATGGCAAATGTTTTTATATTTCCTGAATATATATCGCAGCCCGGATGGATGAAACTAGATCCGGGGTCTTCAAACTCGTTCGATCTTCACTCTAAGTACAAGTCGATCCATGTGAGAATTGCGCTGAAGTCGAACATGGAAAGACATCGCTTGATTACCGGTCAATAATGAAAACCGTTAACAAGCGCGAGAGGGATCACCAATAATGACGATGACCCTCAAGGTACTGCAGTACAATTCACGTGGCGTGAAAAAGGACTTGGCGTCGAACGCCACGCAAAATCTTCTGGTCGAAGGTCATTGATGTATACCTGTCGCCGGAAGTGAGAAACTTGCCATTGAGGCATGCAAGCTTCAAAGTACTGATGGGGGTGTTCCTAGATCAACTTCTTGGATAATGAGCTGAAGTCGACAAGAAGCGATCCGTCAAAGGAGGGCCTTAATGAATCCCACATCAATGACACGGAACGGAGCTAATGACTTTAGTGGAGGTGAAAACAAACTGTGAAATATGATTCAGGGTGGCGATCATGAATGGATGAAGGATAATGTATGGTAGTGGATAGGACACGGTTGACACTTCCAGAATGACCCCTCTTGAACATATAACGACACTGATGCGATGGATCGGTAGCATTACCCCAAATGTGGATGGTGTGGCGAGGACCATGGTGATGAGACCGGTGAATGAAACAACCCAACCCGATAAGGTACGGAGGAAAAGTGTCATGTCCAAGAGTGACTTGCTACCTTTAAACTTTGATGTTCTCCCAATTTTTCCCCAGTCATTTCTGACCAGTACCTCTTTATTTTTGTCAAGCTTGAGGAGGATAACATATGCTTGTTCTATAACCTGCCCTTCGGGCAAGCCCATCACTATGATTTAACGAGCCTAGCGATAGGGAAACTCGTTCTCGTCTAAAGACAAGTTTGTCGCTATTTAATCATTTTAACGAGTCTAACGACAAAGAAAACTTGGTCCTTTTCATTTTTAGAGAGTCTAAAAAGGTACATAAAGTTAACTCCGTAATGCCTTTTTCGTCATCTAATCCCTTAAGTCCGAAAAAGTATAAAACAATACAGAAGGGATGGCTATTCGGTACTTTTACGAGCCGAACAAGACAAGTGCTCGATCTTTTTGTGCAATAATCCCTCAGGTCCAAAAAGATTAAAATCTAGAGGAGGGATAGCTTTCGGTCGTTTAACGAGCTAGAAGGCCAAAAAACTTGGCAAACTTTTCATATTTTACGAGTCAGTGAAAAGAGCTCAAAGAAGACTCGTCTTTTGAGGAACGAGTGATAAACAGGGATAGCAACTGATTCCAGGTACAAATTGGAATTTTCCAATCACGGTAGTGTCACAAGGATGGCTAGGTGAAATCACTCTTCGCAGCTGTTCCTCAAAATAGGTAAACACACATATGGGGGTGAACGATCGGCCAAATGAAATGGAGGTGATGGATGAAAACACGACCAAGGCTTTTAATGCTGATGAATTTTACGATCACAGTGGTTATTTACCGAGATGGGTTCATTTTTTAATGAGCTTGAATGCGCCAAAACACTGCTCAATGCTTATGTTTATTTTTTAACGAGCATGAATTCCGCGTTAAAACTGCTCGGATCTTGCGTTTATTTTTTAACGAGCATGAACTATGTGCTAAAACTGCTCGATCTTTATGCATGCCCCCAGCATCATAATAACGCATGTCAAAGGAGGGTGCCCCCCAAGCTTCATTGCATTCAACTTGGTGGTTGGAATGAAGTTTTACCTTTGAATTTTAAAAAGGGGATTTGTTTCATTTTTTATTGAGGTTGACATAGTAAAAGAACTATCCTCATGACTCCTTGTTTCATTTTTTAACGAGGTTGACACGAGATAAGAACCGTCCTCGGTGCCCACTGTATTTACAGTATTTCCATTAGGGCGACGATCCATGCTGACAAAATATTTAGGAATCTTCTGAATCCGTTGGATATAGAAGATTTCCTATTGTAGGTTTCCACTGTGGCTACTTCCGCCAGATTACTTGCCGGCGGTAGGGAAAAAGTACCCATTAAGGCAGGGTCTTTTAGGAGACCTACTCCGATATTTTGGAGTGATTGATTACTTTCATGGATCATTGTGCTGTTTCCCGTAACTTGAGAACTGTTGGGGAGAAATGTTTGTTGGTCGACGATTGTAATTTTTCCTTGAAAAGGAAATACACTCCTCCTGAAGTAGGTCGACACAACTGCGGTCATGGCATATATCCAAGGCCTTCCCAGTAGGATGTTGTAATCGAGGTTTCCGTCGATTACTTCAACATCAACTTCTACTGTTTTGCCCCCCAGTTCAACTTGCAAGTTACTTAAAATCCCGTATGGAGTGTATGATCGTCCATCAAATTCTTTTAATGTCGTTGACGATTTCGACAAGGGTGGTGAGCCTAAATTTTTCCAGCAACTCATCGACATAAGACATGTAGATGCCCCCTCATCAATAATTGTTCGATGAACAGTTTTGTTGAGGGCTTTCACTTTAATAAGGAAAGCTTGTTGAGCTGGTATTTGAGGGTCATATCCTTTATGATCAAAGGCCACAAGATTGGAATCCTTTGGGCCAATCCCACCTATGGCTGATAATAAAGCTTGCTCTTGGGAGGTGCAATTTTGCGCTACCTCAAGTGTCGACATAGTGGACGACGATTGGGTCAGGTCCTCTATTATATTATAATCCTGTGTTATTTTTTCACGAGGATTAAATGTCGATTTGTGTACTACTCCCTTTGGCGACTTTATCATTGGCTTAGGAACGATGGGTGGCACAACTTCGTTCAAAGTTGTTGTCGAACTACTAGGTTGTTTATCATCCTTGTTATTCGACCGCTGTGGATTCTGGTAACCTTTATTCCTTGTCAAAGCATTATTTTGCTGCTTTGAGGTGGACAACATAAGCACTTGGGATCGGGAAGCATTTTGATTAGCAACCAGATTTTGGTTTGGATTAGGGAACGGATCAGTCAATACTGCTGGGGTTTTTGAACTCTTGAAGAGTTTCTTAACTTCAGGTATATGTGGACAATCTTTCGTCCAATGATCCTCATCGCATATATGACACCCTGTCGGGGGTCTCCCTTTCCTTTTCTTTATCTTCTTGCCCCCTGGTTGCTTCAGTTGTTTGCCCTTGTCGGTCGACATGGCATTTACTTCTGAGGCAAGAAGTTCTTCATTTGCATTTTGACTATAAATTTTGCGCTTGCCAATCACGCCATCGCCGGCATGAGAGTCATTGTTTGATTTAGGAGGAGGAGGAATTGAGAATTCCGGTCTAGGGGCGTCAGGTATTTTGTCGTAGAGCGTGCCGGACTGGGTATAGACCAAGTCTAGATACTGTGCACGAGCGATAACTTGCTCCTCTGTTACGACTCCCCCCTTGGCCACATCTTCCGTTATAGCGGGAAGTAATGACTTTATAAACCATTCAGCTAACAGCTGATCGGGAACGTATGTTTTCACCATCCTACGACGACGACGCCACTCATGTATATGATCAGATATATGGGTGGCCGTTGTCTGTTTGAAGTTGGTAAGGAGTTCTGTTCCCGTTTCATACCTTATCGGTAATTGAAAATGGGTTAAAAAGGTTGTGGCTAAGGTACTAAAGTTGTCGAACGAAGCTCTAGGCAATTCAATGTACCATTTTGCCGCTGGACCCGTTAACGTCCTCTGAAAGAGGCGAAGTCTTATCGAATCATCATTCAAGGTGTTCGATGAACACCATAGATGGAATGTCATCACATGATTCGACGGGTCTTCACCCGGATTTCCATTAAATTTAGGAATATCTGACGGAAGTTTATGTGGAATCGCTGGCCACCAAGGGGCATAAGCAATTGGATCATTCGTCAGCCGGTTTAGATCTGGTAGTTCTAGAGTTGCTACAAAGGGCAACTGTTGGTTCAGGTTAGGCGAAGCATATCCAGGATAAGATGGTATCGCCTGAGCAATGGGTCTTTGCAGACCAGCATAATGCTGACAACTTTGACAAGGTTGATGGGCATAACCATTATAGTATGGTTGCCCATTACTTACAAAGACTTGTTGCTCAGGTCCTTGATATGATTGCTGGAATGGCGGTTGTTGAGATTGAAGCAGCTCTGGTTGTTGGACCATTTGCTGTTGACCAATACTGGATGATTGACTAGGATGAGGAGTCACAGTACTTGTTTGAGCCTGAGTCGCTCCAGATAAGGAGGCACTACCCTGAGATTGTGATTGAGTCGCTGAGCCAAGAGGTTGTTGTATTACAACAGGTAGCGTTTGTACTTGCGACGCATTCGCCATAGCAGGTGTGGTGGTAATACTCGACACAGGGTGTACTAGTTGCATTGAAGATACAACTCCTGGTTGTTGGGGCAGTATTGGTACCCAACCGCTGGATGTAATTCCAGTTTGACCCGAATTTTGTTGTAAACTCCCATATGGTTGTTCTCCAGGGGGGAACAATGAAAAGGCATACTGTCCTCCATATGGCGGCAATCCAGTACTTAAAGGGTAGATTGGCCTTTGAAGACACGTTGGATTGATTTGTTGAGTTTCAACATAAGAAATACCAGATGATAATCCGGACGAAGAAATAGGAACTAACCATGTCATCGTCCCTGATGGGACTCCGGCTTGTTGTTGACAATTTGCCGGGACAGATGGTATACCAGCGAACATCGTTGGAGTAGCAGCAGGAGGCTCTGCTGCTGCTGTGTCGGACGACACAGTCCTAGATGTCGACGGTTGTTCAGACATATCTAGCCTATCCAAAAGATTTCTTAGCGATTCCACAGGAACTTCCACTTGTGGTGGACTAACTTCGAAGATCAAGAAGGGTGATGATTATTCCGCTTAAAATAAATTTTAATTAACGACGCTTTTAGACACAAACTTGCTTTTTCATGTTTTAAGAGTCGAGAAAAAGCTAAAGATGACTCTAGTCGCCTTCGATGTTTTAACGAGCCCGAAGTGACAAATGCTCGGATGGACTTTTTCAGTTATAGAGTTTGAAAAAGGCCAAAAGAAACTGCTCTGGAGTTCTAGGCAGAGGGTGTGCCAAACTTTTCGCGAAACCACAGAATACGTTTTACGGTACGGGTGGTCGATCTTCGTGAATGCTGTGTTCACTGCATCGCGATCAGTAGGGCGGTCGACACGGCTTCCTATGGATAAAGGATAATTGCCTATAGGGGTCTCCCAATATATACGCGACGGTACGTGGGAGCACAAGTCCGTATTAGTGCCACCGACTCTCAGGAGGAATCACCCACCTTCGTAGAGATCGACAGTCACTATGTTTAACGACGCCGGAACACGTCTCTACCTAGACCTCTAGATGTTTGCGTTATGTTACAAAGCGTTGTTATGTAAATTGGGTTTATTTTAATGTTGATCTTGCTTAGCAGTTTGTCTTTCAGGGTCACCACGAGATGTATTGGTACAAATTCCTAAATGCAGCTAAAATGATAAGCAAGCTTTTACAATCTTTTTAGCTTTGAAAATCCTAACTACTGAGGGGAGAGAAAAACACTATCTTTCCACACAGAGCACAAAGCACAAACTAATGCACTTTCTCCTAGATCAGTCACGCAAACTTATCAAAAATGCAAATGCAAGATGCATGTATTTCTTTTCTTTTCCCTTAATGTTGATGTAGACAAAAGGAAACTGTTGTATAATTTTCGAATTTAATTTGAAGCGTAAACAAACAAGTTTCGTCTAAAATGAAAAGACACCTTACAGGTACTTGTTTCAACACTAAAAATATATGAATTCAAACCATAAAATGAAAAACAAACAAACTCAAACAGCCATGAACAGTAATAAAACTAGCTCTTAAGATCACACAGACACTTTTACAGTTTAGGATCTAAGAGGCCACAGCTATACTGGTTCGCTTTTCACAATGGGAAACTGTAACAGAAGCAAGAAATACTGAAAGAACATTCACAGTTTCATCACACAACTGAGGCGGAATAATGTCAAGGAAAGTTGGTTACAGCAAGTACAATGACCAGCAGTCAGCAGCAAAAAATCAGTGAAAACAGGGCTAAGACACAGTGGAAAACCTCTGGAAGACACTGGCTAACAGGTCCAGCGCAGGCTCTGGTCTGTCAAATTGACTTCCAGCGCAGTTCCCGAAGGGAGTACCTGCGCTGTAATGCAGACTACCTGTGGACAGCCTGCTCTGGGACACGAGAGTTGCGTTTACAAGGATTTCCGGGTCATAAAAAGCTCAAAAATGCACTGTTTTTGCTGAAATAAAAATCTATAGGTCAAGTACAGGCTAAGGGATGATCAAGAGGATGAAAAACTATCACAAAGAGTAAAGAGCCTTTTGTAGATAAGCTCTTCAAATCTTGAATTTGCTCAGCAAAGGAGCAAGAGTAGCAGTCCCTCTACTTCGCTTTTGATATAGTCAAAAGCTTTTCGATTTGGTACTCTTTTCTTCAAGAAATGAATAGCAAAATACTACAAACAACAACAAGATACTAGGCTCCCCAGCGGAGTCACCAGTTTGTTGTGGGGAAAAGTATCCGATGCGGATGACACTAACCCTTCTAAAGGTGACAGTCTTTAGCAACAACTGAATGATAAAGTTTTCATGTTCCACTTTATGAAAGTACAGAGAGAATAGTAAGAAGGTCAACCAACCTGATGTCTTGCGCTTAGTCGATCCTTGTCCTTCTCTCTTTGTATCCTGCTCCCAGCTCTTTGTTCTCCTAGCCGATCCAGCTACATACAGATCCTGCACAAAACAAGAGAACGAACTACCAGATACATGTACTCATAACTGAAGCATGGATTAGGGTGCATCAAATATACATGTAAACACAAAGCATCTATGTAAAACAAGTATATAGGAGAACATGCAAACTTTATTGATAGAAAGTAACAGGGTTCCAGAGGAAGTTACAACCAATGATGTTGGATCCAATCCAGCAGCACTTCCTCGGCAGCAAGAACTCTCCTCTTCACCTCTAGTAAAACAATCACCCAATAATCCTGGCGGTATACCAACAGCACCTCCTTGCTTATACAAAATTCCAGCCTCCCTAGACCTCATAGAAGAGCTCTATATATAGGAGGGAAGAGGAAAGGATGAGTCAGCTGAAGGCTGGCATATAGCTGACTAGTGTCCTCTCCATCTTCAGTTAATCTTCAGTTCGTGTGTCCACTTGGAGATCCTTGCTTACACATGGTGATCAAGTACCTCTTACTCATCACAGGGCGAATCTCATGAACCAAGTGTCATTTTGGAAGCTTCCTGGGCAATTGACACTTTGCAGGATGACTGTGCCACTTGGCCAATCTCGCCCAGCGCAGGTAGCCTTCATTGTTTTTGACTTCCAGCGCAGGTACAGAGTGGGACAGTTGCAATACAGCGCAAATGCTCAGTTAAGCAGCTGACATGATCCAAAATAAGCCTGTTTTGAAGTGTTTTCAGGTGGAGAACTGATTGGAAGTGCTGTTGTTTGATGACCTTGTTCTTTTAGGGGTAAGAACAACATATTTAGGGACTGAGGATCCCTGTAATTATTGACATTCCATGCTCCTTGACGCGAGGCACAAAAATGTCTATAACAGTGCTGCACGGGCGATGTTGCATGATCAAGGCCTACCCCTTCACTTGTGGGCGGAAGCATGCAATACAGCAGTTTATGTGCAGAACCGGTGTCCTCATAGGATACTTGGCATGAGTACATCCAAGGAGGCTTATTCTGGTAAGAAGCATGATCTTTCTCATTTGAGGATTTTTGGTGCTAACATTTACATGCATGTGACGAAGGATGCCAAGAAGAAGTTGGAGCCGATCGCAGAGGTTGGGATATTTTTGGGGTACACTGATACGCCCCACAACTATCATGTGTATTTTCCAGACAGTGGTAAGACTGTTGTGCGACAGGATATAAAATTTTAGGAGGAGAAAGCCATGAAGTGTTCGCTTGAGAGGGAGCTACACTTGCATGCAGATGAGGAGCTATTAGTTCCTAAGAATGAGCTTCAGGACGTGGATCAGCCACAGGACGAGGTTCATGGAGTGGAAGAGACCACTCATGCAGTGCCAACCATCAGAGGGCGAAAGTGCTTGACAGAAGCTGAGCGACTGGCTCAAGATGCAGAGAAAGTTGTAGGACCACCTACAGCCCAACGCGGGTAGAGACAGTCACCTGATCGGTACATTGGATACATGGCTCTTATGAGCAAATGTTTTGTGACTGAGCCATCCTTTTTCGAGGAAGCTGTGGAGGATCCCGCATGGGTAGACGCCATGGTGGAAGAGTATGATTCGATTGTCAGAAACAGTGCATGGGAGATTGTCCCTCGGAAGGGAAATCAGTGGTGGGTTTGAGATGGATCTACAAAGTTAAGCAGGCAGCTGATGGGAGTGTGGAGAAGTACAAGGCAAGATTTGTTGCCTGAGGTTTTTCACAGATAGAGGGGATCGATTATGAGGAGACCTTTGCACCTGTCGCAAGCTATTCTTCCATACGGACGATTCTTGCTCTCTCAGCGCAGATGGGGTGGCACATTTATCAGATGGATGTGAAGACTGTGTTCCTCAGCGGAGTCATTGAGGAGGAGGTGTACATTGTACAGCCTGAAGGTTTTGAGATCTTCGGTAGTGAGTCGCATGTGTGCAGGCTCAAGAGAGCGTTGTATGGGTTGAAACAAGCACCATGTGCTTGGTACACACGGATAGACAGTTATTTCAACGGACTTGGATTCTCCAAGAGTGAGGCGGATCCTAACCTATACCAGATTGTGGTGGAGGGTAAGTTGCCTATCATTGTACTTTATGTAGATGATTTGATTCTAACGGATGATGAACTCTTGATACTTTCATGCAAGGATGATCTTGCTAAGGAGTTTGAAATGAAGGACTTAGGCCTCCTTCATTATTTTCTGGGATTGGAAATTTGGCAGCGCAGTGATGGACTATTTGTTTCTCAGGGTAATTATGCTCGGGAGATACTGGAGAAGTTCAACATGCATGGCTGCAAGCCTGTTGATACTCCTCTTCCTGGAGGTTGGAGGAAGGAGGATGCCACATCAGGAGAAGAAGTGGATGCCACTGTTTATCGACAGTTGGTGAAGTCGCATGTGTGCAGGCTCAAGAGAGGCACATTGGGATATGGATCTTGGTACAACAGGAAGCAGAGATCCTTGGCACTCAGTTCAGTAGAGGCCAAGTATATGGAAGCAAGTTTGGCTGCATGCGAGGCTATATGGATGAGGAAGATTCTGGTCGGTTTGTTCGGTTCTTACTTAGAGCCTACTGTGATTTACTGTGATAACCAGAGTTGCATTAAACTCTCGACTAATCCTGTATTTCATGATAGATCTAAGCATATTGACATGAGGTTCCATCATATCAGAGATTGTGTGCAACGGAGAATCATGTTACTTTCATACATTCCAACAGAGGATCAGGATGCTGATATCTTAATGAAGGCGCTCACCAGGAGAAAATTCAAATACCACCAAGGCAGGATAGGGGTTGCTAATAATCCATATCTTATTGAGAGGGAGTGTTGAGAATGCAACAAGATGATGGAGCTTAGTGGAAAGGAGTCACCTTCATTAAGTGGACCCGTAGGCAAATTATGGCACAAAGTCTATTTTTAGACTATGTCTATTTTTAGACATATGGATCATGGTCTATGAGTTGCAGGATGCTGTTTATGGATGATTGGTCATGTTGGGAAAAATAGATGGACTTTTATTTCTGGTTCACAGCGGAGTGATCAAAGTCTATTTTTAGACTGCCAAGCTAAAAATAGAAAAGTCAAATATTATTGTCTCATAATAATATTTAGACTATAAACTTTATCTTATCCTCCTGGAGCACTTCAGTTTGAGTTACAGATGTGGCACATGCAGCTGTTAGAAGGAAATACGCTTTTCTTGTGAGTCAATTGAGCTATTGCATGCAGGACTTCAGTTAGAACTCAAGCAGTTGAGTTTGGTGGAGTTGGATGTGGAGTTGATGGAGTTGTGTTCAGTTTGACTTGGTTAAACTAATTGTAATTAGTCTAACTGCAAATAGACTAGTGATGAGTTGTGTGAATTAATTATTAACTCATAAAGCAACTAAATAATACATCAGTTAACTCAGTTGCATGTCAGTGCATGTACAGTTCAGTGGACACAGGTGTTAGAGGTTGAGATTGCTATCAGTTGTGACTATAGTTGTGCATAAGATCTTGCACAATCAGAGGGATTGAGTTATGCCAATGAAGACTGTGTAGTGTGGGCCAATACAAGGTATTATAGCCTGTGCTCATGTGATTTCCAGGGTGAATGATTTTCACTTGGTATTGTGCAATAGAGGCAGGCAAAGCAGCGGAGGAGATTTGAACCTGTGACTTGTTCGGATCTGAGCTGGTTTTGTGTGTAACAGGTGGAGATAGTGCTGGATACTTGTGAGGAGTATTGTACTATGTATTGTTACATGTTCTCAATCATTAATATACAGATAGTGTGGGGTTTTCAGCTGTAAGCTTTCCCCGGGTTACATACTGTGTTAATGTGTGCATGCAATTGATGTTTCATTGTTTTGGATGCTGCTAAATTGCTGATCAACGTAGAGGAGATTATGTATTGTGCATGTATTCTGCAATAGTGTATAATCAGGATAATCTCTGTGAATAAGTGTCATCTTATTCAAAATTTATACATGTAGATAACAATTAATGGTGTAAATAAGGAAATCCTTAATGAACCCTTCCATATGAGTGATAATGCTATCCTAATATATCATGTTAATCAAACACATTTTTAGGGATTTTGGCATGTAAATTCGATGTTGTTCCCAGAGGGTGGTCATGGAGAAATAAAAAATGGAGTCAATTAGGTTTTTCTTGGGTTGTTGGGAGGAATGATTGGGATCGCCCCCACCCAGGGTCAATTCTCGCTAGTGGAATAATGAGCTTTAATGTAATAGCTTCAAGCCTAGTAGGTTTAAAATGAATAGTTCCTTTAGGACTAGAACATGTATATTCCTCATGGAAAAAACATGGAGATGAAGAGAATAGCATATCACAATTGAATAAAGATACATAATGATTAAGGAAGATGAATGAAATTATGAATCTAATACATTAGAATATGATGAAATAAGGTATTTAGATCTACAATAATAACCGCATTACAAACCCTATGTCCATCACTAAAATCAGTGACAATGTCATCAGTAATTGTCAGATGAAAACTGTTGTTACTTTGAGGAGTATTACAAATTTATTTCCTTAGTTTTTAGGAATGTACTAAGTTAGCATGTGATGTGAATCTGATGTTATTCTTAAAGGGTGGTTGTGGAGCAATAAAAATGTAGATGAAGAGAATAGAAGATCAGAACTGAAGAAAGATACATTACACTTAAAGAAGGGGAAGGAAATTATGAATATAATGCATATGAATGTGATGGAAGAAGGTAGTTAGATCTACAAAAATAACCACATTACTATCCCTATGTCCAATACTGAAACCATGGGAACTATCATGAGATATTGTCAGAAGAAAAACATTATTACCTTGAGGAATATTATAAAATTATTTCCTTTAGTTTTAGATCTAAGGTTATGTGTAGACGAGGTTTATTTGAAGTTAAGATTGGCAATCACATGAATATGTATGACAAAAAGTGTCAACATATTCTTACAAAGTGTAGAAAAATGTGTGAAAAATCTAATATCTCAGAATTCAAACATCAAGTATTTGATGGATGCACTCAAGTCATTTATACTTTATGGATGAAGCATTTCCAAGAGGGGATGGCTTGTAATATACATGAAATCTATATTACGTTTTATTCAATAATATATATTTATATTGTAATTATAAATGGTTTTACTTTTTCCTAATAGAATGATCATTCTTCCACGTTGGAACAAGGGGAGGGTGATGCCTAGCATCACCTCTTTGGCCCGATAAGTACCAAAAAGACATTGACACACCCATTGCAATAACAAGCTCTTACATGTATAAATACACATCTTTATCCCTTATAAACATGTGAAGAAATTGTTATAATATATAACTATTTATATAAAAATATTTAGTATTGCTCCAAAATCTCTAAATCAATCATTCATTATGATACTCAAAGCAATTAACATAGAGAATTTTAAAAAAAATCATATTTTCTAATAAATATTCAACATCTAATCTTCTTATTGAGTGATACTTTGCATAATCAAAACATCAAATACACCATTAAAACAAATTACAATGTATCAAAACCTAATTAAATATTTTTGTTTCAATATTTCACACTGTATATAAAACAATAATGACAAAATTTCTAATTCCTTTACCAAACATATATATTATACTAATATCAGAACTTATTTTAAAAAATATATATACACCCTTCACTATTTAGTAGTATTAGATCATATTATAAATAATAATAATAATAATAATAGAGTTAAGGCTTCTGTGATCTATATCAGTTTTAGAGAAGATTCTTCGACGAAAATCACATGGAATCTCATTTGTCGACGCGTTTCGAACCAACTAGTGTGGTTCATCGTCAGGACAAGTTCACGTGCATAATAATAACATATCTTCATGTGCATGAATTCAACATAGAAAATCTCTAAATGGCACACTTCGATTGAAATTTGCAGCAATTAACATAAGAAAAATTGAAAATTTCTTATTTTCTAACATTTTTTCAACATTTTAGCATTTTATATAACTACAAATTATATTTTGAGTAATTACACTGAAGGTGTTTTCATTGCGGAGTTGGGGTGAGTAGACATTGTTCACCCCAGCCAATCCCCACCTTCCCTTTTCGTCGTCCTTTTGTCAAATAAAAAAATGACACGTGAAAAAGTTTGCGCGAGCGAGCGATTTTCGAGGTTCTTCAAATCCACAGGTAGTCTCATGGACCATGCACAGTTCAGGCTGTACGCCAGCCTGTAGAATGTGCTTGTTGGGTTTGAAGGGATTTTTTTATTACAGCTAAGCAGATGATGTGAATAATGTTGCATGTGATGCCAATACCTTCTAGTTTCATACCATTGTCCAATCAACTTCTCTACTTCCGTTTGGATCACCAAGTAAATCATCTTTAGCTCTTTTGAATTATCTACCAAGTTATTTTTCTGAAATTGTCTACTAACTTTGGTGGATCGATCTAGATTGCCTACTAGCTTCTTGACTTTGCCCATTGGATTCAATATCATATTGGGCACAACTCACCGCCTAGTCTACTTACATCAGGGATGTCGGTATAAGATTATTCATCTAGATGTAAAGCCTCAGAACATTCTTCTGGACGAGAATTATGTGCCCAAGGTCTCCGACTTCGGCTTGGCTACGCTCATGAGCCAAAAAGATAGCAGTGTACTGACCACAGTGAGAGGAACTCATGCCTACATAGCTTTGGAGTGGCTTATGGAATGTGCCATCACTGAGAAGAGTAATGTGTAATACTTCGAAATGGTGGCTCTCAAGATTATCGGAGGGTGCAAGAACTACATTAAGATGGTTGAGTCTAAGAAGTCTCTTACTTCCCTACCTGGGCACTCTCAATTGCTATTACAGATAGAGAGTTAGCGGTAATTTATTCGAGAATTGCTAAGGATTATGATTTTGATAAAAAAACAAGCGATCAGAGTATTGAAGATGGGTCTATTGTGCATAAATGAGGAAAATGTTATGGATCATGCTATCAAGTAAAATGCACCAGTCAACTCATAAGTTCTGTCTAACTGTGTAAAATGTATCGATAATCCTGTGTGTTCTAAAACGGGCGTGGCCATTGTGGGTACTGATGAATCATCTGGGCAATCATGGTTTGTTCTCAGCGATACTGCCTTCCAAAATATGGTGTATAATCCTCATAGAGGTACAAATCTGCTCAATGTTGGAGTTGTGTCTACTTTGTTTCGAAGGTATTTATTTCTCTAGATTATAGATGATATTGGTAAATGAATTTCAAAAATGTTTTCCATTGTTTTCTTTTCTTTTCAAATTCTTCCTTTTCTTTTCAAATTCTTCCTTTTATAGATGATAGTTTTGTGCTATACATGGTGCGTTGTGAATACCAGACAACAAATATTGCCTTCGATGTCAATGTGGGCTCCAATGCTTACTTGCTCGGGCCACGTATTGAATACTTAAATGGAGATGGCATCCTAGGTGTGATCGATGTAAAGCATGTGTGTGACTTAAAGTTCAAATTTTCCATTGCATAGGTCATAAATTGATTAATGCAATTACACTTTGTATGGGTTACAAGTTTATATAATGTTGGATCATGTTTCACTTCTCTCCAGGAAAACTCCAATACATGGAAACCAATGCAACAAACATGGGGTGAAAATTAGGCTTTTAAAAGTGGCCATTTACGTGCTTCGTTCTCCATTCACCTTACAACCCTCTCCACGAGGAAAACGCTCATTGTAGATAACGTTATTCCAGAGAATTGGCAGCCTAGTGTTACATACAATACAAAAGAAAATTTTTATTGAAAACAAAGCATGTAATCCAAATGCATACATTTAAATAGGATATCTACAATAATAGTGTGACCTTTTCTGCTCTTAGTGTTGCACTATTTCAAATATTCTCACTGATGATGGGTGGATAAAAATCCAAAGCAAGATGCACATGTTTTCCTACCATATCTATCAGGATGGTTCTAGTAATGTGAATTGAAGTGCCAAATGGCCATGTGAGATGTTTATTGCTCTTTTGAATAAATTTTAATTACTGAGGAGGAATAAAACGTTTATGATATGTGATTCTGAGTTTCTTAAACCGTTGTTTCAAATATTAACACAATTTATTTTATTTTGCATCTTCCAATTTTGTAATTAGAGGGTCGATGAAGGAAACATGTGTTGAGCCCCGAAATAGAATGTTGCAGAGATATACAATGGGAGGATGGACAAATATGTTTTGGGCCCCGAAATAGGATGCAGAGACATATATATTGAGCCCTAAAATAGAGCACTGCAAACATATATTGTCGATAAGATTGAGCACCTAATAAATTACTTTTGTGCCATTTAAATGACTCACTACTAAATTGTATCAAGCTAAATGTTGGAATATCACATTTCAAACCTCAACAAAGGATGATAGTAAAATTTCAAAACATTTTCTTCTTGTGATCATGACATCAATGTAATGTTTAAATCACCAACTCAATTTGTTTGAGTCATATGTATTGTTGTGCTCAAGTGTTAGAGTATGATTTGTGGCTCTAAACACAAGCTCCAGTCAGTGCAAAATAACAAGGACAGTTTGAGCTGCCATCATGTGCATACAAAATTTTGGATATTATACGCTCAAGCTTCTTTAACTCAAACATCCATGCATATGTTATGAACATTGTGAGAATTAAGAAACAATTTTAAAGACCAACAAAAAAAAAATCCCTCCTAGATATATAACTTTTGTTGTAATATTTTCTTCTCAAAGATGTATGAAAAGAACCCACTTAAGATTGTGGATGACAAACAATCTCAACATAAAGGTGACGGATTTGGGGCCTTAGGGGCTGAAGGAGCTTGGGGAGCCTTATCTATTGGCTTATATGGGCTTGACCCAGGTTCGGAAGAATTATTTAGCCAAACAAATCCCATAGCTACCGGCCCTTTT
This sequence comes from Pinus tabuliformis, assembly GCA_031772625.1. Classification (NCBI taxonomy): domain Eukaryota; kingdom Viridiplantae; phylum Streptophyta; class Pinopsida; order Pinales; family Pinaceae; genus Pinus; species Pinus tabuliformis. The sequence goes on along the minus strand of CM062814.1, from coordinate 423,804,276 downwards.
AGCAACAGCTCACGAAGCGCGGATTGAGGTCTTACCCGAGATAGCAGGGGAGGGTGTTGGAACCAGGTTTCCGCACCCTATGGATGTCTTGGATGTGGGTTGGGATTCGCGCGTTGTTCTGTAGCCTCGCGCTACGCCAGATCCACATAAATCGGAATACCCTTATCACGCTTATTACAGATTGAATCACTTATTACTGGATTGATTTAATTAAAACGGTCTTTAAGCAAACATTTATTACTTTTGGTTACTTTGCACATCAAGATTAACACAGTTCACATGTATTCAACCGTAGAAAATGCAGAAATCACAATAGTTTATTTATCATAAAAGAGTAAAGTCGCAATCAACACAGAATTCAGAAGAAACTTATCTTTATTATCAGTCTTCAACAATACATCCAAATCCTCCCTGCGCACTCAACTGCAAGGGTCCGCACACACAACTGCGGACTTTCCAGGCCTCTGTGCACACAGTTGTAGATCCTCTACCTTCTACCCTACTCCCTTGACTCAGACTTACCACTACTCGTAGACTATTCACCCATTACATAATAGAACCAAAAATCCAAAACTGAACTGCCTTTCCCTCATAGAGCCTCGCTCTATTTATACTTTCCCTTGGCCCGCAATCCCACCGCAGGTCGACTTTATTACTATTTCTCTGCAATATTTTCGGGCAGACTACCCTTTGACTCAACCTCCTATAGCTCGCGCTCTGCGCTTTCCGCAGAGTGTTTTACTCTGATATTACCTAAAATTCTGGGTTTCACACCCCATACTTGTTCCGCGGGGCTTTCGCTACCCAAAAATCCCCCAACACAATCATCATGACTCATCCTGAGTCACTGAGCTGGTGCGTCCATCTTTGCGCGGAGATCAGTCAACAACTTCCGTGTGTCGCTGGTACTAGTAGCAAATTCTTCTGTCATGCGCTGCATCTGTTCCACCTGTGGTACCGATATTTCTGCCCCTGTCTCGGCTGTCTCCATCCTAGCGCATTCGGCCTTCATGTGTGCTACCTTATGCTCTATGGTGGTTGAAACTGTAAATGCCTCGTCCAACCATGGCTGGATATGAGCTTTCACCACTGCTTCCTTCTGTCTTGCGGCTTCGGCTTGGATTTTCATGTCCTGCACCTCCCTCATCTTAGCCAATTGTTGCGGGATAGAAACAATCTGCATGGTTCCCCGAAGCTGATCGTAGAAGTGCTGAAGTTCCCAGACCTCTTCCAACCTGTAGAGTGTGGGATCTTTCTGAAGGACAGTGAGCATATCAATCGACTGAGTTAGCAACTCGGTACATTCTTCGAGTGACCGTGCAAGCATCGCATGTCCCATGTCAATAATGTTCTGGCACTGTACTACTACCTCTAGAAGCGTTGGTGGTGGGACCTTCAATTTCAATTCTGCGATCTGCGCACGGAGTTCGAGCTGCAACCGTGCGGCCTCTTCCTTGGTCCTTCGAAACTCCGTAGCCAACGTACAAATATGTGCTTCAACGGGTATGTCCCCTGTAATATTTAACATTTTAGCACTCAAATAGGCTTCCACTACTACCTTTTCCATCTACTATTTTTGTGCGACTGCTTCATCGCATTGGAGCCATAGCTGTTCAATATTTTTCTGCTCTTGGAGTATCTAGTCAACATGGCTGGCCCTTGCGCAAAGTTCAATTATGGTGTTGTCATGGAGTTGTTGCAAACTATCACGTGCGAGTGCAGCCACATTCAGTCCCAATCCAGTAAGGCGTTCTAGTATTGCTCGTTCTTCCGGTTGGTCAGTGACGAACGTGCCTACCAGGATCGGAGTAGACTAAGCAACATGGGCTTCGAGCATTGGTTCTGTAGCTGTCATACCGGAGGCTTCTATAGAAATGCTAGGGCCTACCTGCGCAATTCTTGATCCCAATTCGCATAACTGTGTCTGGATCTCCCCCAACATAATGTGCTATTCCGACATAGCCTCATCGACTACCTCCCGAGTAGCTTCGCGAACAATGTTTTCTATGTCATTTAGATTGCCCTCCATTAGGGTGGTAGCTTCACTGTTGGTCTTAGATGCTTTTGCTTTCTTTCGTGCCTTCGGTCACTCTGGTGTGCCTGAGAACTTTAGTGGGGTACTCGTAGTAGTGGATGGCATATCCGTTGTGGCTGGCTGAGAAGTTTCCTTCTGAGTGCCTTTGTTCGTTGCAGATGTCTGTGCATCTAGTACTAATTTTCCCATTGCTGCGAGTTTCGCTTCTTGCGCTGCCTTAACCTCTGCAGCATATTGTTCATTCCTATTTTTTGTGCGGTACGCTTGACTACCTCTTTTTGCTTCTGAATAGTGGCCTCATCGTGTTCTACTGCCATAGGTCCTCGCCAAGTCATGGGCCAAGCCTCGACAGTCTTGTGAACAACGTCATTAGTGACAATGAACCGGAGAGGGGTCCATGTCTGGGCTAGGTCCTTCCGCGCCCAGATGTAGATGTGATGCATATCTGCTTTGAATTCCGCAATGTGCTTCATACTCTCATAAACTTCATTTCTTAAGCGTGATAACACATTGATCCACTGATGCACATTCGTGTTCATCAATACCCAAAATATCTTAATCCCCTGAATTCTACTTGCGTCTTTTGTCGCCTAGAGGGACGCATACTGCGCGGCTTCCAGCCATTCTGGGGTTAAAACAAGAAATTGGCTGTCTTCAGGCAACTTAGTAGCAACTAGCATGAGGGATAGTAGCAGCCACACATAATAGAATGGCTTGCCTTCTTCCTGGACTTCACGACAATTGGCTAGAAATTCTTCACAAAGAAACTGTGACCAATTGAATCGTACACCAGTGGCACATTCTTCAGCCAGTGCGATAACTACGGCAGAGACCTCAAAGCTCCGACATTTCCTCATTACTTTTCCTGCCAGCAACTGAGTGGCCACCCGAACTGCGTTGTCAAAGATACTGTCAATGACATACCCTCGCGTTCCCTTGGCGAGCTTATACATCTTCTTTAGTCGTTCTATCATTCCTACATCGTTACTTTTCGCTGTAATTTCCCGAGGGTTCCGTCCAACACAAGGTAGATGCGAGACCCGGTGAAAAAGTTCTGTTGTGATACAGATGGGTTTACCAACCCATACTGTATCTTCGTGCACTAGACAGAGCAACTGCTTGATGACTAACATAGTAATAGGGGGCCGGAGAAAGTGCGAATTTCCAGGAGACAAAGTAATCCAGCTTCGTCCACCTTTCGCAGCCACTCTTTTGGTTGTAGAGTGGTCACCATGCCTTCTATTGTGTGGTCCATTAAGGCATCCATCACTATATGGGGAAATTTTGTTCGATCTGCAAGGTCGCAATCCTTGAATTTCATCATCGCGACATGGGCAACCACCGAGTTTTCTACTAGGACGTCTTTCGGGAGAGAGGGGGTAGTGATTATACTGCTAAATTCGTCTAGGTTTGTGGATACCTTGTTCATCCCCTTGCTTGGAGGCATATACTTGGGTCATCGCACCGACTATACAGGGTCTTCCTCAGGGATGTCCTCTTTGACCCTCATGGGAGACTCTTCTGTTTCTTCCTCGCTATCAATGATAACAATTTTACCTTTTTCCTTCATTGTGGATTTTCCAACCTGCAGGTGTTGTGGCGACCGCCAAACTGATTCTGGGAGTGGAGGTTTCTTCTTGGTCTTCGCGTCGATGGAGATTTAGATTGTTTTGCTTCCTGCGGTGACTCTGGCTGTGGACTATCGGCGGTAGGCCTTTGAGCTTTCAAGATGACATCTTTGTAATGCCACTTCACTGCCTAAAACCACGAACTGTTTTCAACTTCCTCGGTGCTCATGATGTAGGCAATACGGACCGATTCTCTTGCCGGATAGTACGACGTGGTGGTGTGACCTTTACCTTGTTTATATATTGATTGAACTCGGAAACCAGCGGCTTGTTTTTGTGGTAGCTCATAAATGTGACTTGGGTGGTTATGCTTTTGCCTTACTAGCCCGCCACCTTCTTCATGGTGTTTTAAATGTGCCATCATATCATGACCAGTATCTTGAATGGTCACTTTCCATATTTCCTTTGCAGCCGCAAATCTCGAAGTCGCAGATGCGGTTTCTGCAGGGGGTCGGTGGTCATATCGCGCCATTGTACAGCAGCCTGTTTTATAGTCGCGCACCCTCTTCCAACTGCTTGGGGTGCTGGGACTGGACCCTCGACGGATAGTCAGAAGGGCGAACCCTTCCCGTGGGTCCCCCAGTTCCTCACTAACCCGAGTTGCGAACCCTTCCCGTGGGTCCCCCAGTTCCTCACTAACCCGAGTTGCGAACCCTTCCCGTGGGTCCCCCAGTTCCTCCTGCTTCTATCACGAAATTATGGTGTGTGCGCCCCTGTGGCTTCTGGTGCAGCTGTATCAAGGTAGGAAAGCCAGCCATGTTGGTTTCCTTGGGCCATTCCTTTTCTTCATCTAGAGCGGATACTTCTAATTGAAGTTTTTCGATGGCTTTGTACAACTTCATATTGTGGTCACAGATTCGGGCCTCAGTTTGTTCCAACTCATCAAGTCAACATTTTGCACGCCGAATGGCGGCCCACAATTGTTGAACCGTATCGCGGACACCATCTCTGGTGGGAGAAGCTATGCCTATAGTGGCTGATTGGGCCATATGGAGGAGGTTCCCTCTAGCCTGATGATCCTATGGTCCACTCTGGTCTGTTTGAGGTGTCGGTCATCCACCATACACCTGTATTCTTCGTGCTATCATTTTATGCCAACTTAACCACCACACATATCTTCCAATTCATAGTCAAAACTTTCTCGTGTATCTAAGCTTCCTCAATCCTTCTATCAGTGCGCGTGCCTTGTCTACTGATGCTCTGGGCAGTTCTTGTACTACACATGTGGGCTGGTCTTCAGTGGTCACGTCCTGCTCTTTCGGGTGGTCTCTTTCTCCACATCGTGTCGATTGAGTCACCCTATTACAGTTGAGTGTTGTAACTTCCTGCAATCGATTCTGTTAGCGCTTTGTCTCCTCCTTAGAATCGATAGTGCAGATACTCTCACGTTCCCATGAGGTTATTCTATTGTCGTTGTAATGCATCTGACTGGGGTTTTGCACCGTTATCTGATAAATGCAATCCAATTCATCATTATTTTCCTCGTCGCGGATGGGTTCTATGTATCGCTCCCCTTCTGCTAGGTCCAGCGGAACTACTACGCGAAGTGAGTTCTTTTTGAAAGCCATTGTGCACCTTTTCAAGTTGATGATTCCTTTCATGTCGATGGCCCAATCAATCCCAAGCAAAGCAGGGTAAGGATTGCTATCATCGATAAGCTCAATGACTTCAAAGTTAGTCTGGGTCGTTACACCATCGATATCCACCGTCACCCCTTGCAATCGGCCCATTGGTAAGATTTTTTGTTGGTTAGCCATTCGTAGTTGAATTGGGGACCATTGCAGTACAGGCTTGCCTATACGCTCCCAAGTTTGCTTAGGTAGTATATTTGCATCTGAGCCTAAATCCAGGATGACTTGATCCATCTTATAATCTCCTATTTGCATCGTCATTCTCATTTCTTGTCCAGTACGTAGATCATGTTGTCCTATCCTCTGGACCACCTGGGGTTCACTGAATTCGGCGCTCCTGGTAATCAACTCCTGTAGCCCTTGGACAACCTTCTGATTCCGCAACAATTTCATGCATGCGTCAAGAAAGGAGGTGATCATGTAGGGGTCCATTTTGGCTTCCATTTGGTCCTTCTCACCTGAGGTAGTGGCTTTCACAAAGCTCAACAGATCTTCATCTAGCCCTGCCCTTCCTTGCTTTAGTTCAACAGTACAGTTCCCCATAGGTGGGTTGCCTCATTCCCCTCCTGTGTTCCCTCCTTCTGTTGCGTCATTCCTTCGCACAATATTTATACAAGTGTCCTCTTCACAAGGTTCCGCACGCATCATCTGGACATTCTGGGTTGGCGGAGGTTGAAGAACCCCTTTCTCGTTTAATTGGGCAAGCAAGGTTAGACAATCTACCAATTCGTGATTGAACTATTCACAATAAGGACATGAGATCCTAGTTGGGTTAGTGCACTCGCGAGCATAGTGTCCTTGTTCACCACAATTATAACAAGTTATCTATCTGCGACCTCAGCCATGTCCCCATCCTCTTCCCCGACCTTGTCCTTGAACTCCTCCCTATGTTTCAGCCTATACCCTGTAGGCTGGGGTCCATTCCATCATTATGTCGTAACTTCAACACGTTCACTCATCGTGTCCTACTGATCGACAAAAATTGCAATATAACTGTTATGAGGTCTAGGTATACTTCTGTAATAGATGGCAGTTATATGTTATATGTTTCCCTCCCACTTGGCAAATCACGCACCAGAGCACAAGCATGGCGTTTTGTCCTGTCTGGACTTCCACTTTTAATGGCATCGAGCCTCCTCCCGCCAGATAGTTCCCAAAGACCGGGCAATGGTATTTGTCGTGTGTGTGGCTTTTACATTTAATACACCGTGCCTCCAGTTGTACCCCTAATCGAGGCTTTCTTCCTTGCTTCAAGCTTTGTACTTCCAAAGTTAAGTTCTGAAGTTGCCCGTGGAGTTATTAAACTCCCAACCCTGGGTCCGGAATCGGGGTCACGTATAACGTCATAGCTGTCTCTAGTGCCTTGGCCTGGGTTGAGATCTTCTGTTGTGACAAAGCCATCCTTAGATGGGGTGTTAACAACACCACAAACCATGCACAATGCTTTCCGTCAGTCAACGTCATATTAGCTTCGCGAATAGTACTCTTTAATCTTTGGTCCAGATCCCACGGGGCTTCACCAGGCAGCATTACTATTTCCTTGAACCCAATGATCGACTGGTTCTTAGACTTTGGTCGGCCAAACTCCTTATTAAGCACATCCTGTATAGCTGCTAGTCTTTCGTTCGGATGGTCGGTTGAGTGTTTTATTTACCATGTCAGCGCGTGGTCCTGGAGTGCACTGACCAACGTAGCCTTTTTGATGTTTTCATCCGTTATACCTTGCGTGTCCCATACGGAGTTTATCACAAACCAGAACTGGCTTGGATCTTCATTCCCTATACCTTGAAAGGTCGGTAACTTGACTACGGCCACCATCCCTGTTCTAGGAGGTGGTGGAAGAGGTGGTGAGGGTTGAGGTGGTGTGGGCGGACACGACTTAGGTGATGGGGTGATGGTGTAGATGGAGGTGGTATCAGCGGAAGGCATTCTGTAATCAACCGGACTGCACTTCTGGGCAAGAACCTAGCAAGATCTTCCTCAATTCCCACGAGATAGAAATCAAAGGACTGTTCCCTACTCCTCTCATTCCTCAGTAACCTCTTCCACTCCATGTTACCCCCGACATTAATGTATACGTATAATCTATTTTTCATGCAATAGCATCTTAATCCAAGTGTTTAATGACTTGATGTACCAACCCCGCGGTCCTTGGAGAAATTGTCTTTCCGCTTTGCTGTAGCTTACAGTGGTATCTATTGCGAATTCAGTGACAAATCCTCCAATGATTCGATCTACCCAGTGATCGACTGCGCGTGCGAGTTTGTCTTCAGTGGCTTCTAGTCTACGCACCAGTTTTGGGGTCCACACTATCAGCTGGTCTAATCTGCACCTTCCCATGCTATCAGCTAACTTTGCAATCCACTCATACAATTCTATCGGGAATGTTACAAAGAAGATCTCATGTATGTCCGTGAGGATATAGCGATCCAACCACTATTCCTCTAATATTTGCGAGTTCCTTTTTTCCTGAACCGTGAACTCGTGGAGCTTCAGATCCCACCAATCTTCGAGCTCTTTCTTTATAGGATTCCAGTGTTCCCATAATTGACACCCGTTATGCAGATCCCAGTCCCGAAAACGGAACCATTTGTTGGCTTATATGGGCTTGACCCAGGTTCGGAAGAATTATTTAGCCAAACAAATCCCACAGCTACCGGCGCTTTCGGCAATAGCTTTCGAAGCGCGGGCTGAGGTCTCACTCGAGGTAGCAGGGGAGGGTGCTGGAACCAGGTTTTTGCACCCTGGGGATGTCTTGGATGTGGGTTGGGGCTCGCGCGCTGTTCTGCAGCCTCACGCTATGCCAAATCCACGCAGATCGGAATACCCTTATTGCACTTAGTACAGATTGAATCACTTATTACTGGTTTGATTTAGTTAAAACAGTCTTTGAGCAAACATTTATTACTTTTGGTTACTTTGCACATCATGATTAACCTAGTTCACATGTATTCAACCGTAGCAAATGTAGAAATCATAATAGTTTATTTGTCATAAAAGAGTAAAGTCGCAATCAACACAGAATTTAGAAGAAACTTATCTTTATTATCAGTCTTCAACAATACATCCGGATCCTCCATGCGCACTTAGCTGCAGGGGTCCGCACGCACAGCTACAGAATTTCCAGGCCTCTGTGCACACAGTTGCAGAGCCTCTACCTTCTACCCTACTCCCTTGACTCGAACTTACCACTTCTCGTAGACTATTCACCCATTACATCATAGAACCAAAAATCCAAAACTGAACTGCCTTTCCCTCATAGAGCCTTGCTCTATTTATACTTTCCCTTGGCCCGCGATCCTACCGTGGGCCGACTCTATTACTGTTTCTCTACAATATTTTCGGGCAGACTACCCTTTGACTCAACCTCCTATAGCTCGCGCTCCACGCTTTCCTCAAAGTCTTTTACCCTAATATTACCCAAAATTCCGAGCTTCGCACCCCATGCTAGTTCCGCGGGGCTTTCGCTACCCAACATTATCTTTTGATTATTTCCTCTTATCTTTGCCCCCATGTCCAAATTCTTTCGCAACATGAGTGGGTTCCTATTGGGGTTGTGATGGAACTAAAGCAGCAGCATGGGCTATAGGGACTGGTTGAACTAGGGTCAAAGCATGATAAGGTCGTCGCTGACAAGGCGGAATGATTGCAGGGGGGTCGATGTACCATACTGGGATCCCCAAAGTCACGTTAGGAAGGACCAGCGAAGCCATGACAGGGATAGAAAATACTCCCGGAGGGGGAAATAGGAAAGGTATCTGGCATGCAAGGTAATGTCCCGACAGAATAACTCCTGGCTGGTTGAGACCTGGAGGAACATTTCCAGGTTGAAACATAGGAGAGGCACCCACAAATGGAGGAGTTCCTGGGGGTGGATCTAGAGGGCTCAGCTGGAATGGAAATAACACCGTGCTGAGGAGCTGGCTGTTGATCAAATGTACCAGACTGCTTGAGAGTAGCCCGTGACGCTTGTAACATGCAAACACTCATAGAGTTAGGCTCTGAGATGAGAGGGGGAGGACCAGGGAAAGCACCCAACAATGAGGAATCTTTATAGACTCCAGGTGAAACATCAGTGAAAGGATTTGAAGACTACTTATCTGACATTGATGAGATAATGGACTCGGGGGAGGTCACGGATGTCGGCTCGTAGTAAGTCAACTAATTGATGGTAACGATCTTCCCTTCATGGGGGAAGCACATCTTGCGGAACACCGTAGATGCAACAACTGACATGTCATATGTGTAACTACGACCTAAGAGAATGTTGTAATCCAAAGGGGCATAAATAACCTCAATGTCGACATGGACAGTCTTGCCCACAAGGCTCACTGGACAGTTGCGGTACATGCCAAGAGGCTGGGAGGAGTGTCCGTCCCTAACACGCAAAGTGATGGTGGAGGGGGAAAAATCAGGTGACTTAAAATGTTTCCAAACGCCAGCAGAAATCACATGGTGGATGCACCTTTGTCAATAATGCATCGAGAGATGATGGAATTATAGAATCGGACTAGCATCTAGAAAGCAACAAATGAAGGAAATGGGAGACGTTATGATGTATCAACTGGTAAGACAATCAAACGATCGTCAAAAGGATCTACTCTACCCAAATAAGTTATTAGATTTTTCTTTTTATATGGGCATGACTGGAGTAATTCCAGCGTCGACATGGCAGCAGGTGATTGCGCCAAGTCATCTACTATACTATATGTATTGGCAGCTTGGTTAGAAGTCACATTACGGCATAATGGTCCCTTTGCGATCTTAGGAATGGAATCAAATTTAGGCTGAGGGATCTGTAACAGGTCATTTGGTGTTGTAAGAGGCTCAGCAGATGCTTTGGTTTTGGACTTAGTGGTAGACAAAGTCAATGGTTTGTCATATTGACGCGACCGAGTTTGCAGGTTGATATCGGAGAGGTTAACCTCATCAGAATTCATCATAAGGATCTAGTAGTCACCAAGACTAGAAGGTTAGGGGCAATGGGCTGTTTTACCTAGCCAAGGTTGAGTAGCAACAAATCCTTGCTGAGGGAAAGATTTGTAAGCATTGTCAGTTGAGACGGCACAGGATTCTAAGGCGATTGTTGACCTCTAGAAGTTGCTTGAGCTTCCCACATTTGGCGCATCTAGGGTAAGAGAGGACACTCATCTGTATAATTTCCATGTACATCACAACATGCACAAGGATTGTTCATACGAATAGCATTGTCCTGCTTGGGTTGACTGCCCTATTGCTCATTGTTGGTGTTAGGCTGGTTCCCCTGGGGTTCACTAGGATGATTACCTTGATTACAGTGGTTACCTTTGTTACCCTTTCCTATTATTTTTCTTCAAATTTTGGGGATTGGTCACGCTCTGCTGAGTAAACACTTGACCCGAAGGGAGTGGTGGCTACTGGGGCTGAGGATGCATGGGAGGTTGCGACGCTAATGCTTGAGGGGCTGGACCGCTCATCTGTGCATAAGGAGGAGAAACATTTTGGTAGACAGGTTGTGGTGCTAAAAACATGTTTCTAGCAGGAGGGGCATAAGTGTTAGAGGAACTGGTGCCCCCTGCGGATAGACATAACTTTGCTGAGTATATGGCGAAGGATGTGAAAGGGTTCCAACGATACCGTTGGTGGCATGAGATGCCCCCAGTGCATTGGCACTTGTAGGACGAGGGAGGTTTGGAATGACGGTATAGACAGAACTAGATTGTGCATAAATAAAGTCATATCTTAGAGCAGTTTGGATAGCTTCTTCCTCGGTCTGAGGAAAATGGGACGCGACATCTTTTCCAATTGATGATAAAAGGTTCCTAAGAAACCAATCTAGGTAGACATGGTCTTCGAAGGGTAGGGCATAGCATGTGCTCCTCCTTCGATGCCACTCTTGAACATGGTCGGAAAGGCAAGTGGTGGAGGACTGATGGAATGATGTCAATAGCTCTGTACTAGTGTTGCACCAGAAAGGTAATTAGGAATATGAAAGGAACACTTTAGCAAGCATTGCGAAAACAGAATGAGATGCGGCGGGTTGGTCTACATACCATTTTGCAGCGTCTCCAGTGAGCGTGCGTTGCAATAGCTGAAGACAAATGGAGTCCTCGATAATGGAGTTGGATGAACACCACATGTGGAAGGATCAGACATTGTTGGTAGGATCCGCTACAACATTACCCTCAAACTTTGGGATGTCTGAGGGAAGCTTAGTCGACATAGAATGCCAACTAGCATCATGGTGTATGGGGTCATTTATCAACTAGCTAAAATCCGCTAGACTTAACCCAACCATAAAGGGGAGCACGGGGGCTGTCAAAATAGTTCCTAAGACTGTTCCACTTGATGTGACCACCAGGATAGAATCGAAGCCAACACCAGGTTGGGTTCCTGCACCAGCTTTTGGTCCAGACATGGTGACGATATGTGGTGAAGGAGGCTCAGAATCAGATGAGGAATTAGATGAACCAGGATAAGAGTCGGTATGGGGACTTGAAGGGCTATGAACTCGAACCCAATGGGGAGGGGTAATATGCCCAAGTGGAAACTGGGGGTGAAGGCCTAAAATTCTTTGTGACAAATGCCTTGGTGGCACAATGATGGTAAGACACACATGACATCTAAATGGTGAAGGGATATCAACAATATGCCTTTGTCTCGATGAGGGGAGATAAATTTATTATGTTAAGTCATGGCTTGGTGGTGTAAACCAAGCACCCTTCACTTAACTTGGTGTGCTTGTGTGTGTGAGCCTATTTATTGATTAAGCCCAAATCATGTTTATAAAATAAAAATAAAAAAATTGTTGAAAATAAACTAAAATTAACAACAGAAAATGAACAACAAAACAATTAACTAAACCCCACCCAAACTGAGTTTGCAAACACAGTGCTAGTTGATGGCTAAATCGAAGGAAAACACACTAAAAAGGTCAAGAGATCTAATTTTCGATGTCACTGGGATCAAGTGACACTAGGTTGCTGGAAAGTGGTGCAACTATAGCAAAAGTCAGAGAGGAATATCACTGCAAAAAGATAGGGAGATGGGTGAAACCCCTAGGGCAACCGATGGGACCCTAAGGCCAATGACCAAACAAGTTTTAATATGAAACTATGGATGGTGACAACCTATATTTATAGATATGAAATAGAAGGGTACAAATCTGGAAAATATGGTTGAAAGTGTTGCAGAAACTCAAACTACTTACTCAGCTAAACTCCTCCTATAAAGTTGGAAGTGTACTAGAAGGCCTAGGTGGCTAAATTCTACTTTGACAAGTAAATCAGAGTAGATCAAGGCCTAAGCGGGACGAGACAGAGGTCGAACATCCCAGCAGAAAACTCTCGGCAAAACCCAAAAACAGATCTAATAAAAACCCGGAAACCCAAAAATCACAGGTATTGACCTATTTTCAGGTGAAATCACACTTTTTGGGCTGAAAGGTGCACTCTGGACTCTAGATCACACTTTTTGGGCTAAAAAGTGCAATTTCTACTCCTTGATTCCCAGTCGGCAAATCTCGGAAAAAATCATCGTCTTTGTCGCGGCTAGTTCCTGTGACCTGCAGAAAAGACCAGAAAGCTTGCAGAAGTTGGAAATTTAACAGATATAGGTTTAAATAGCTAGGAAACATTAAGAGACTGAAAAAATAAGAAACCCTAAGCTGAAAACCGAAGGTCGCCCAGGTTTCTAGATCTGAAGTATAAAACCAATGAGTCGCCAATTTTGTTGTAGTGTTTTCTTCTCAAAGATGTACGAAAAGAACCCACTTAAGATTGTGGATGACAAACAATCTCAACAATATAAATGGCTAATAAACATTGTAGATCCGCAGCAACTAATAGAAACAAAACCTGCCAAAATTATGATCTATGCCACAATCATAGTTAAACAGAAAAAATAAATAGTAATAACTCCAATCATCCAATGGAAACCAGATATACAAAGAATAGATTTTATTATAACATCTGTGAAGGGAACAAATAAATGTTACTAGTCCCCCTCTATGGGATGGTTTCTTGGCTATCCTCAAATGTCTTCAACTTGTGTAGAGTCTCTCCCCTCTATAATGTGTAAACCCAACAAAAAATGGTTTGTGACCATGAAAATAATCAGAGTTACATGAATAGAAAACCCTTCTATTTATAACAAAATATTGAACTATCCTTGAATAATGAGCAATAATAAAATATTATTAACCCCATTCTTGGAATAACCACTTTTAATATTTTATTATATTTGGTTAGGAGGGAAAATGTATTTAAACTTTTATTTAGAAATAATAAATAAATAAATGATTTATTTATCATATCAAGAAATTGATTAAGGAATAATAAACAAATAATGATTTATTTGATTATTCCTAAGGGATTTAATCAAATTTGACAAAGAATAATAATTAATTAGTGATTTCATGATTGGATCAAATATGACAAGAAATAATAATTGAACAATGGTTTAATTAATTATTCCTAGAAGAAAATAAAATAAATATTGATTTATTTAATTATTCTTCATGGTTTTAATTATAAATTACTTAACAAAGATGGTTTATTAAGTAATTTCTCATAATGAAAACAATTTTACTATGGTAAAATTGACTTTACATGGTGTACTTCAATCCATCTAATAAATTAGGATAGATGATCAATTTTTTGGTGATAATAACTTTCTAAAAATTAATTGTATGCCTTGCCCTCTGAGTTAACTCAGAATTAAGTTATATTAATTTAAATGTCATAATAATATATTTAAACTTGGAACAGAGTTACTTCTTCACGATGGAGACTCTAAGCCATCTAAACGTTATACTCTCATTGTTGTCTCATTTAATCACTTGCTTCACAAATTCATATCTCATGTTTAGCCATTACAATGTTGTATGAGATCGCCAATATTTACATTATTTCTTATACGCCCTACATTTAAACTATTTCTTGTGTGATCATTACAACGTTGTATGAGATCGCCAATATTTACATTATGTCCTACATTTACACTATTTATTATGTGTTTAAAAGTTAGCGGGAATGAAAAAGAAAAATAATGTTTGACACTTCAAAATAAAATCGTCCCAAAAATAATGGTTAGGGATTATGAACTATAAAATACATATTAATAAGGATTATGAATTGCAAAATGGAAACAAGTATGTGAGAACTAAACATATGATAACCTGTAATTATGGCGAAATCCAAAAAAAAACTCTTGCAATGTGAAATAGTTAGTGTGTATTATGGATCGTTGAAAGGATTCTGATTAGGGAAATTGAACATTTTTTAAGATATATGGTGGTTAATATTTATTGTTTGTAATAATATTTTTTATAAGAATGATTTGTAACATGGTTGGCTTATGAAGGCGCGATCAAGGCTCTAGGGTTCAACAAAGAGTGTGGCAGAGGGTAACAGGCACCCATGGAAGCACAGGGAGGAGGGAGCTCCACTCCCTCCTACAGTAACGTGGTTGCAAGCAGGGGAAGAGCAGGGAATAAGAACAAGCCTCCACAACCTTTGGAGGTCAAGACAAAAAACACAGAAACTAAGAAGGCAGAAGGCAGCAAAACCCATGTAGAACAAGGGACCCACGAAGAGAACCGACAGGAGGAGAAAGCAGAAGACAGAGGTCAGGATACAGGGAACAGAACCAAGATGGGGCCCTGTAAACCCAAGACCATAACTAAACTGTGGGTTATTTTAAATGATCCAGCTCTGCAAGAGCATAGGGATCACATGGCAAACTATGCCATCATATGCAAATTTATGGGTATCTGGCCATTAGAGAAAGCATTGTACACTTGGATAAAATACAACTGGAAACCAAAGGGGGAGCTAAATGTACATCTTGGATCCAAGGGTTTTTTTACAGTGGTATTCAAGAACATGGAGGACAGAGACATGATTTTTGAAGGAGGACCATACTTCTTTGCAATTGCTGGACTCTATATGCGGCCATGGACGATGAACTTTATGCCAGAATGAGAAACCTTCACTTTGGTACTGGTATGGATTAGAATCTACTCCTTGCCTTTAGATTACTGGATGCCAAAATCTTTAAAAGCTATAGGCAATAAATTAGTTCATTTCTTAAAGATTTCAAAGGCAACTCTACAAGGAAAATATACCTCCTATGCTCGGATCTATGTGGAGATGGACCTATCAGGTGCCCTTCCAGATGAGGTCATTCTAGAAGTCTATGATGAGGAATGGGTTCAAACAGTTAACTATGAAAATATCCCATTTAGATGTCACAAATGTCATCAACATGGGCACCTATCTAGATACTATCCTCTTAATAGAAGGGAGGAAGATCTAAACACCAGTAAAAGGAAATATTAGATAGGTTTCACCAAAGTTGGAGGAAAAGGAAAAGGAAGGGGAAGGAAGACACAAAAGAACCCTACTGAGAAGGATAAAAAAACAAGAGAGCACAACAGTTTTGAGATCTTAGGAGAAGAAAATGTAGATGAAGGTGATCAAAAGAGGACAGAGAATCAGACAGCAAGGGGGAAAGGAAAAGAGACCAGCATGGAGTTCACTCAGGAATAGAATGAACACATGATGGACCCTTTGAGTAACATGGAAATAGAAAAATACCATGATACAACTCAAAGTGAAAGTGGCACAGAGGACCAAGACTTACAGGAGATCCTGGAAAGGGAGAACCTAGAGCTGGAAAAGTTTCTTGAACAAGGAGGAAACCTAGGAATAAACTCCATACCTCAGGAGGAAATTGACAAGGTACAACAGTGATTCCTTAACAAGTCACATCAAACAGCTGCACGAGTCAAAACAGGACATGATAACTAGGAAAATAAAGGGCCTTCCACAATAGGATTAATAACAGGAAAATTAACAAAAACCCCAGGAAAGAGGAGGGGAAGAAAAAGACAGAAAGAACTACTACTGGAGTGTGGCAAACTCATGATTGACTTAGGAAGGATGAAATACCTTTCCAGTTACTCCTTTAAATCCCCACCTCAATGAAAATCACAACCTGGAACACTAGAGGACTAGGGAGTAGGAGAAAACAAAGGAATCTAGGTAACAGAATCAAAGAGGAAAAACCTGACATAGTATTCATACAGGAAACAAAATGCTCAGTGGAGAAGATCAAAGAAAAACATAGCAAATGGTTAAATAGATATGAATACCTTGAAGTTAAATCAAATAAATACACTAGTGGCATTCTCACTCTATGGGATCCACAGAAATTTGGTGTGATTGATGCGGAGGCTTCCAGGCATCACCTCTCTTTGATTTTCCAACCAGTAGGTGATAGGCAATGTTACATGATCACCAATGTCTACGGTCCTCAGCCAAGGGAGGATAAACTTCGACTCCTCACCACTCTGGAGGATATGAAGAAAAGATACCCAGCTCTACCCTGGATTCTATGAGGTGATTTTAACATGACAAAATCACTCACGGAGAAGAAAGGAGGTACTAGAACTCTTGGTAGGGATTTAGTTTCCTTCCAGAACTTCATCACCAATATGAAATTGGTTGACATGGAAACCAGCAATGGAATCTTCACTTGGAATAACAAAAGGGGTGGCCCTACCCAAGTAGCCTCAAAATTAGATAGATTCATTATCTCAAAGGAACTTCTTCTCATGGTAAGTAGCCTGAATGTGCTCATCCTACCTTTTGGAGGTTCAAACCACTAACCTATCCAACTGGAAGCTTCTCTATTTGGTAAACCAAGGAACTCCCCATTTAGGTTTGAGAATGCTTGGCTCACACACTCAAATTTCCTCACAAACATTGAAAAATGATGGAAGGAAGAGCTACCCCTTCAAGGTACAAAGATGTTCCTTCTACACAGTAGGATCAAGCACATTAAAGACGGGCTCAAAGAGTGGAATAAAAAGGAATTTGGAAATATATTCAGAGCTAAAGGAGATGTGGAAAAGAAACTAAAGGAAATAAACAAAATTCTTATCACAGAAGGATATACAGATGAAAGGAAAGAGATGGCAGAGTCACTCCAGCATGATTGGGAAAACAGATGTCTACAAGAGGAAATATTGTGGAGACAGAAACACCAAATTCTTCCACAGATCCACCATAGCTCACAGAAACAACAATAGAATTGTGAAACTCACAGATCAGCATGGAATAGAAAGAAACACTCATGAAGAGATGGAAGAGGTTCTAGTCCAGCATTTTCAGAGAATTGCAGAGGAAACCATGGAAGATAGATATCAGTTTACGAAAATATTTACTCAATACATTCCTAAATTGGTTTCTAGAGATGACAATTACAATCTCAACAGACCAGTAACAGAGGAAGAGATTGAGGAAGTCATTACAGAGATGCACAATGGGAAAGCACCAGGCCCGGATGGATTCAATGTGGACTTTTTCAAAGCTTGTTGGAGGATAGTAAAACAAGATATTCTGGAGGTTGTGGAAGACTCTCAGAGATTTAAGACGGTCTTGAAGGTGCTCAATGAATCTTTCATAGCCTTAATCCCCAAACAGGAAAGGGCCACCTCTCCAGACAGATTTAGACCTATAGCTTTATGCAATGTGGTGTATAAAATAATATCCAAAGTAATTGCCAACCGTCTCAAACCACTCCTCCCTACCCTAGTGTCAGAGGAGCAAATGGGCTATGTGGAAGGAAGACAAATTCTTAATAACATAATTCAAGCACATGAAGTGGTTCATTCACTCAATACTAATAAACAGGTAGGGATGATAATTCAATTGGACATAGCAAAGGCCTATGATAAACTTAGCTTGTCATACATAAGAGCAGTTCTAAAAGCCTATGGATTTGATCACAATTGGATCAAGTGGGTCATGGCGCTAGTTACCACTGCTAGCTGTTCAATTCTTCTTAATGGATCTCCCTCCAAAACATTCAAGCCTATGAGAGGACTCTGGAAAGGGGATCCTCTCTCTCCTTTTCTTTTCATTCTAATGATGGAAGGGTTAGGAAGAGAAATCAAAGTTGTTAAGGAGGAACGAAGAATTCAAGGTCTGAGACTCACTCAAGGTGGGGACATGGTGACACATCAGCAATTTGTAGATGACACTATACTTCAAAGCACACCCACAGTCAAGGAAGCCAGAGCATTTAAGCAGATTCTGAGTGAGTTTTCCATGGCAGCAGGCACAGAGGTAAGTCTCACTAAAACAAATATTTTCTTTTTCAACATAGTTATTTCAATTCAGAGAAATATTTCTAGTATTTTGGGCTTTCAAAGAGAGTCATTGCCCGCGAAGTACCTAGGAGTTCCCCTCACTAACAAACTGTTACACAAGGAAATCTAGGAGCCTGTTCTACATAAGCTAAAAGATATGATTAGAAAATGGACAAATAGAGCCCTAAATCTAGCAGGGAGGCTGATTCTAACTAAGGCTATCCTCAAAAGTATCCCTATCTATATGCTATCAGCCATTCCAGCACCAACTGGTGTAATTACTAATATAAGAAACATTCAAAGAGAATTTCTCTGGGGGAAAGGTGAAGAAAAGAATAAATGGGCCCTAGTGGCATGGGACAGGGTATGAAAACCAAAATCCCATGGTGGCTTGGGTCTTCATGACCCAGGAATTCTTAACAGAGTGCTAGGAGCCAAAATCTGGTGGAGATGGCTAAAGGAAATTCAAGTCCCCTAGGCAAAACTATGGAAGCAAAAGTATGCAAGAGATTGGTAGGAGAAGAACCTCATAAGAATGATAAGACAAGTAAAAGGTTCTTCAATTTGGAATAGAGCTTGGGAGAACAGGGCCCTAGTCCAAAATCATAGTTTCTGGGAGATCAGAAATGGAAATTTTGCCTAGTTCTGGGAGGACAATTGGCAGCAGGAGGAAAATCTCCGCAGTGAATATTTAATAGATATTCACATAGATACCATCAAAAAAGGTTTAATGAAGGTAAGGGACTATTGGGATAACTCACGGAACAATGAGAAATGGAGAATATGGAAACTTCCAAAATACAGAGAAAGCGACAGGATGCAAACTCAAGCTATAGTCCTTAACGGTCTTTTGGAAAAGAGGAAAATATTAACCTCAACCTTGGAAGATCAATTAAGATGGGGAAAGAATAAGACAGGTCTCTTCACCCTTAAGGAGGCCAAAATGATAGACACAAGACTTAACTATCCAAACACTGATAAAAAGTGGAAATAACTCTCGGATAATCCTCATTGGATGAAAGTCAAACTGTTCAAGTGGCTGGTTCTACAGGGAAAGATTCTAACATGGGATAACCTAAGGAAAAGAGGCTTTGTTGGCCCCTCAAGATGTCACCTATGTGGACAACAGGAAGAAACCACCAATCATCTCCTGAACAGATGCTCATTCACCACAATACTTTGGCACTAGGTTGGTGATGTCTTTGAGCAAACAGTTAGAAATGCAAATGACATCATTGCTACATTGATAAATTGGAGGAAATTTTTTTTAGAGAATGAGATAATAACCTTTGCCTAGGCACTGACCCCAGGGTTCTTAATCTAAAATGTTTGGAAGGAACTCAAGAACAGGATTTTCAAGGATAAGGCGACCCCGGTGAGCAGCATTCTAAAGCTAATCCTTAAACAACTCAAAGAGTATGTGCATATCCTAGGAGGTGCTGATACTGGAAAATTCATAGGAAAAAGAGAGGCCAGAATCTTGGAAAAGTTAGAGCTTAAGGTCCATCTCCCTCAGTGTTCTATGCAGATCAACAAGAATACCTCTGCTGGAAAAGCTTCCTGGCATCCCCCTTCTCATGGTTTTTTAAAATTTAACATTGATGGGGCCTCTAAAGGAAATCTGGGTGAAGCAGGTTATGGAGGGGTCTTGAGGGACGAGGAAGGAAACATTCTGGTCATCTTCCATAGTTATCTAGGAAAAGAAACCAACAATATGGTTGAGCTCATGGCGATGGAACTATGCTTGGAAATACTGCTCAAGCACAACATTCACAATGTCATCATTGAGGCTGACTCGGAATTAGTCATAAATTCGGTGAAAAGGGTTAATGCTAGCGCTGCACCTGAGAAAATCTCAGGCCACTGGCGGCTTCTACAAGTCTACCAAAGAATCCAATCACACCTAAGGGTGTTACGAACTCTTAGGTTGGTGCATGTCCGTAGGGAAGCCAAAAAAGTTGCAGACTAGCTTGCCAATGAGGGGGTTCGAAACAAACATATTAACTTGTGCTGCTGGTGGGAGGAGGTAACAGATGATAGGATGAAGAAGGAATGCTCATCCCGGGCCCTCAGTGACAGACAACAGTTTTAGGAAAATTCAAGAGACAGAATCTTATCTCATGTCAATGATGAATAAGTTCACTTTAGACAGTCTTTCAGAGGATTTGCACTGTTGGTTCTCTAAGGGTGCTTCTAGAAACAAAGGCAGAAATCGAGACAGTAATTATCTGCTGACAAGAGAAGGGATTCAAAGTGACAGTCCATGTAGGAGGCCATCCTTTTGGCTTGGTTTTCCTCGTACAAGACAGCGAATGTCAAAGGAATATATTACTGGGGTCAAAAATTGCTTGAGATATACCACCTGCTTTAGGCGCCCTCTGCGGTTTTCTCGGATGAAAAGCTATGCCATTCATCTTATGACTCATGGAGGGGGGAGAACAAGTTTTACCACCTTTGCTGGGTATTACACGAGTGGTTGTGAGGTACGATTTGTTTTGTGGTCGTCGGATCCAGAGAAGGCAGATCTATGGCCACCTTTTGGTGTGCATGTTAGTGGCCCCAACAGGACAAAACCACCAGTGGTTTACCACGCACATCGGGCGCTATCTAAACCAAAGTCGGTTTTTTCCAAAAGCTAGCAATTCCACTCAGGAGGCAACACGTGGCGGAGGTTGGGAAAAGTAAACCTCCTTTATCGCGCGTTATTCTACGGGCTTTTAAGCCACGCAATATGGACACTAGCCATTGGATCTGAAGTATCAGATCAACGGTCAGCGTTGATCGTGATACTTGGGGTTTTACCGTGGGATTGGCCTCCGCACGGGTTCTTTTTTGACCCCTGAATCGCTAGGAGTCAGATCTTCGGTGGGTTTTGGGGAGCGGACTTTGTTTCCACTTGCCCGCTTTCGGTTCCAGGGCAGTCCCAACTTGGTTCCTGTTTGTGTTTTGGAGGTTTTGTCAGATCTTGGAGTTTTTTCACTCTGCCTTTGTGGGAGTCTGAACCTCTATGTTTTCACTAAGTTGTTTGTTTATAAATAGATATATCACTCAATATAAAGAGATAAAAGTTTGTGTGTGCTTATTTAGTAACTATCTATTTTTTTGTCTATTTTCTAAATGCTAGTTCCAAGGAAAGTGGTTTTGAATCCCTCATTAGAGTGTAAGGAAATTGAGTACATGTGAGAATTGATCCTCACACATGTGAGAAAAATATGGTAGGTCAAAGGTGTTAACAAATTATTTAAATAAGCATATCCCCTTTAAAATTGAAATCCTAAACTTCTTATTAATTTTTATTTTCTAAGTCTTGTTGCCTTCTATTGTTTTTATGGATGGAATCAATAATAGTTATTTACCAATGCTAATATGCCAAAAAATACACTTATTGACCATGAATAATGCAAGTGAAATTCTTGTTAACTTATTTATGTTTATGGCTAAAACAATAATCTTTACCTTTATGATAATATTCAAATAAGCGGGTTAATCTCGTCTACTTACCTTGTTTAGGGAAGATAAATATTGATCCCCACTTTGGTTAGGATATTATTTCTCACCACAAAATTGTTATTGGAAAGATATATCTCACACGTTACTAAGTAAATGTAAGGGAGAAAATTCATACATCATATTTGCAAAATATTTTTCATTGTTGTTAAGAAGGCATGTCTTACGTGCTACTAAGTAAAAATAAGTGGATAAAACCCTCCTAAAAAATAATATTTACTAAATATATATTTCCTAAAATATACAAATGTATACATATACGAAATATGATCTCTGATCTAATTTAAAATATAGGATGAGTGTTCATAACATGTTTATCAAATTATCATATATAAAATATCAAAAGGTTTTCAAATGATCTTTGAAAATTATTCGAGTATCTTCATCTTCAATTTGAACTAGTGGGACAATGTAAGTTCTTCTACCGCTGGAAGGCTACATGCATAATGAAGAAAAACAATCTTTAAGGTGACTAAACTTGTGATTTAATTATAAGGATAATTGAACACATAAATAAAAGAAATACAATTGGTTTCTTCACACAAGTCTACATAAAAAATTATGAACTATGTGCTCATGAGAAATTCAAATTCCAAATTCCAAATTCCAAATCCCAAATTTGTTAAACTTTTCATTTCGTGCAATATTTCCGTGCATTTTTTTGTGAATATTGTGTTTCTATGAATAAGGAACACCGCACATACTCAAAATATTGCAAATATTTTCATTACATTGAAGTACGAAAATATATGTATCAAGAATTGTTTATTGTATATCAATAATTCTTGAAAGAAACAAAATGACATGAGGATCTATGCCACAAGATTGTTTCTTCAAACTAAGAGTACACAAATAGAATAGTGGGCACCATGATGCTTGGAGATCAATTTAAATTAGTAGTTACCTCATTTCTCTTTAAGTATGATGAACCATTTGCAAATTTCAGGATAACCATCTTAACCAGTATTTCAATCCTTTTGCAAAGACTATTGTATATAAATGGCATATTCATCTAACAACCTTTTCACAAAGATGCTAACATAATATTTCTTAAAAGGCATGCCCAATTTAGTTGTCTCAATCATAGATCTTTTTGCAAGTACTATTTCAACATTCATTTTTTTTTTTACATCATCGGTTGTTGTATTATATTTCAAAAAAACAAGAGAAGGTTGTTCCCTTGAGGTACATAATTAGTTGCCGTGAGATGCTAGGAGAGTAGGAGTTACAATAACAAAATCCTCCTTGTTCCTGCCACTTAGGCTTTGAAGTAAAGTCTAAACTGAAATAAATCCTAACAAACTAAAACACTAAAAAACAACATTTGCAGAACATCATCAATCTATATTGATATGGCTGATATGCCTCGCTGTCGATTCTTCAGGCTTATCATCTTCTCCAGCTTGCTTGATACTTGAAGAGCTTGTCAGTATTGTGTTTTTCTTTTCCATCATGTATTTCAGTATTTCTATAGATTCTTCAGCATGAGCACATCTGTTGGATAGATGTCTGAACTGCTCATGCAAAGAAGAGAGTCGGTGCAGGAACAAATTTATGTCAGCTTCGTATTTTTCCTTAATAATCTGGCTTTGGTTATCAATCTTTGCATCTGTGATCGCCTGTTGGCTATCCATCTTGCTGTCCAAGATCTTTTGTTGTGCTCTTAACTGCTCTAACTCCACTTGAAGATCTGCGCAATGGAGGCAATCCTCGCTCCGCACCATAGGTGAAGAAGAAGGCTAGGCCTGAAAAAACTGAGTGATCCGGGGAACGATCTTGAAGCGCTGCACTTGATGGCACAAGTGGGAGTTATTGCCACGAGGTATGGTCTCTAAGGAAAGGGAGCCCAGAGGTTCTAGAGGTTGGAGAGTATTCTAAATTGAGAGAAAGAAGAAAGGGCCGTGGGTACCACGAAAATGAGGGAGCGGAACAGAGATTCGAAAATACAGAAGGGGAAAATGGAAGGATGCAGAAAGGGGGGATAGGAGGGGCATATAAAGAAGAGGAGGAGCTCGGGAGGGTGGTCACAGGGCATGAGGGGAGAATCGAGAAGGGACAGGGAAGATCAAGAAGGAGATTCAGAGTTGCAGGGGAGGGATGGCCAGAGGGAAGAAGTGTTATCGGGAAAACTAGTGTCTATGCAGAGCTGCTAGTCCCACTAAGGCTGGTAGATACCTTAGAAACAAACAAACTAAAAGCTCATTTCGTTTTCCTTTATGAGAAATAGATAAGAGAAGAATAAGGAGACCAACCTCTGTCTTGCGCTTGGTTCCTTGCTCGATTCCTCTCTCTTCTGGTAGGTCTTTGCCACTCACTTCCTTGTCTACCCAGCTTCAAGGAGTACCTGTAGAATCAAAGAAGCATAACACTATCCAAGAACATAGATCTATTATCATAAACAATATAGGACCAGATGTATATTGACCACACAAATGCATAAATCATCAATCATACAAGAATGTGGAGGAAAACTTGAATAGCTTTATTGATAATCAAGAAAGAGAAAAGAGGATTACAACCAATTGTTCTGACCCAGCGTCATCCTCTCAGCAAGAAAGCTCTTCTTCACCTCATGAAAAGCTTAGATCACCCAACACTATGATGTTGCACCAAGAAACCAACAGCACTTCCTTACAAGATACAAAATTCCAGCCTCTGGATCTCTAGGATGAGGGATCCATATATAGATGTCTGCAAGGGAGGTGAGTCAGCTTTTGAGATTTGATTAGTGTCTTCTCTCTGATAGTTCTTGATTCCACTTGGAGATTGATGATCTCATACTCATCCCTGGTCGAATGCAGAGAGGCAAGTGTCACAGGAGAAGTTTCTGGAAGATTCCATGCTCCTCCACCTTGCAAATTGACCCTACCATTTGTCCACTCTCGCCAATCACACCCTATAGAAGGGATTTTCAACATGCATCGCACCTACTGTGTGTATTCAGGTGGGATGCAACGCATTTTGACTATGGAGCAGGTGAAATGGTCCAGTTTTGACCAGTTCTGAGTAGTTTTTCATGGAGAACTTCTGGGAGATGCTGTAATCAGTTGACCTTGTTCTTTTAGGGGTTGGAACAACACCTTTAGGGACTTAGGAGCCCTTAGTTTATGGACATTTATGATTGGGGTTGCAGTGCCCAAAAATGTCTATAACAGTTGCCCCCTAAAGCATGAGGTCGTTAATATTTTGATGTCGGGTGAAATGCTTTATCATGAGGATCCGAAGTTTTTTCAAGCTGGAAGGCGACCTGTAATAAGATACAATACAATACATTATCTTCATAATATTTTCATGATCTAGCTGAGGCGGGCATTCCCATGCTCAGCTTTATAAATTCATTTTCATGTACATAGGACAGACAATCGTTTGAGTGTAGACTGATGATTCTGGTAGAGCCATCATCCCTTAGATTGGATGATTATCTGTGCAGCAATGATGTACATTTGATGTCTTTATTTTCCTGAATATATATCGCAGCCCGGATGGATGAAACTAGATCTGGGGTCTTCAATCTCATTCTATCTTCACTCAAAGTACAAGTCATCCATGTGAGATATGTTCTGGAGTCGAACATGGAAAGACATCACCTGATTACCAGCCAATGATGTAAGCCATTAACAGGTGCGAGAGGAATCACCAATAATGATAATGACCCTCAAGGTACTATAGTACAATTCACGTGGTGTGAATAAGGGACTTGGTGTCAAACACCACACAAAATCTTTCGGTCGAAGGCCATTGATGTAAACCTGTCGCCGGAAGTGAGAAACTTGCCATTGAGGCATGCAAGCTTCAAAGTACTGAAAGGGTTGTTCCTAGATCGACTTCTTGGATAATGAGCTGATGTTGACAAGAAGCGATCCTTCATAGGAGGGCCTTAGTGAATCCCACATCAATGACACGGAACGGAGCAAATGATTTTAATGGAGGTGAAAATGATCTGGTGATATAAGGTTCAGGGTGGCGGTCATGAAAGAATGGAGTGAAAATGTATTATAGTGGGTGAGACACAGGTGAATTCTCTGAGTGACTTCCCTTGAACATATCGGCGACACTGACATTATGGATTGGTAGCATTAACCCCAAATTTGGATGGTGTGATGGAACCATGGTGATGTGACCAGTGAATGGAACAACCCAACCCGACTCGGATACGGAGTGAAAGTGTCATGTTCAAGAGCGACTTGCTACCAACAAAGTTTCTTCAAGTTTTCTTCCCAATTTTTCCCCAGTCATTGCTGACTAGTACCTCTTTATTTTTGTCAAGATTGAGGAGGATAACATATGCTTGTTCTATAATTTGCCCTTCGGGCAAACCCATCGCTATGTTTTAACGAGCCTAGCGATAGTGAAACTCGTTCTTGTCTGTTATGGACAAGTTTGTCGCTATTAGGTTTTAACGAGTTTAACGACAAAGATAACTCGGTCCTTTTCAATTTTAGAGAGTCTGAAAAGGGACGTAAAGGAAACTCCAAAAATCCTTTTTCGTCATCTAATCCCTTAAGTCCGAAAAAGTATAAAATAATACAAAAGGGATGAATTTTCGGTAATTTTAACGAGCCGAACAAAACAAGCGCTCGATCTTTTTTTGTAATAATCCCTCAGGTCCAAAAAGATTAAAATCTAAAGGAGGGATAGCACTTCCGGTCACTTTAACGAGCTGGAGAGGCCAATGGCTCAGCAATCTTTTCATATTTTACGAGTCAGTTGAAAAGAGCTTAACGGAGACTCGTTTTTGAGGAGCGAGTGATAGATTCAGGTAGCAGCTGATTCCAGGTAAGGTTTGGAATTTTCCAATCATGGCAGTGTCACAAGGATGGCTAACAAGATCACTCTTCATAGCTGTTCCTCAAAAGGGGTAAACAATCAAGTGGAGGTGAATGATCGGTAAAATACAGAGTGGAGGTGATGATGAGAACACGACCAAGGCTTCAAAGGCTGAAGTAATACATTCACGATGGTTATTTACCGGAAATTGGTTCATTTTTTAATGAGCTTAAACACTGGGGGAAACACTTGCTCATTTCTTATGTTTATTTTTTAACGAGCTTGAATTCCACGTTAAAACTGCTCGATTAATCTAGTCGCATAATAAGGATGTCTCATATATAAAAACGACATTATTTCAAAGCTTTGCCCCGCATCCTTTCTTTATGCAAGTTAGGAAAGGACCAATCCTACGAGTTTAAAGGGTTAGAGGACCTATAAATTTAAAAAAATAAATGGTCACTCTTCGCTTGCACGCCAAAAGGTTTGCATGCCCCCAGGTATAGCGAAGTAGTGTTTCAAGTTTACCCCTTAATCTGCAGACAAAACATTTGTTTTATCTAGAAAGGCCTACCTTTTCAGGTTACCCCTCAATTTGCAGAAAAAACATTTGTTTTATCGGGAAAGGCCTACCTTAACAGAGGTATCTTATTCCGGTCTAATCCCATTTTCCAAAATGGACGGGTGTGTCAGGCCAGTCATATACTCTCCGCTGAAACCTACCCTATACCTAAGGTTTTCCTGTCGAAACAGGCCAAGGTGCATGCCCCCTGGGTTTCAGTCATATCCTCTGAATCACTCACGCTCATCAGGAGGATGGACTGGGCATTTATGAGACATTCCTTGCGTGAAAAGACCATTCAGGGTTGGTATATGACTATTTGTTATGTTTGAACCGGGAGATGAAAGCTGGTCTACGAACTTGACCACTCTTCCTTCGTGCGGAAAACACATTACTCTAAAGAGTGAGGAGACAATGGCTCCCATGCAATAAATATAGTCTCGTCCAAGGAGTAGATTATAATCTAGGGGTCCTTGGACTACCATTACGTTCATGTGAACGGTTTTCCTTCTTAATGTTATTGGCACATCGAGAAGGATCCCTAACGGTCGACTGGTTCCTTTGTCAAAGCCTATTAGATTTCTCATCTCAGGCAAAAGCGATGGCAAACCAAGTGCTTTCCAAGTAGTTGAGGAAAGGATACTCACAGAAGCCCCTTCATCTATGATGGTACCGTCCATGGCCATTCTATATATTTGAGCAATGATTCGAAATGGTACACTAGCCGGTAAACAGGGTCTGCCTAGTAGATTCCAGTCAAAGGAAACAACCAGGTTGCTTGGAGGTGGGACCGGATAGATGACTGGATATGACTCTGACGAACTTCCTTCCTGCGGTAAAGGAACGGGTAGACTGTCTCCATGTTCATCGAACTCTGTGCTTACGAAGAGAATTTGAACGGTGTCATTCTTGTTCTCTTCGGTGACTGTATCATCTAGAGATGGACCTTCTAAAGGCAAGACCGGGTCAACTGCCACCTCGACCTTTTGACTTTCGTCTGGTATGGATTCAGATGGCTTATCTTCAATGATAGACGCTTCGGCTGACCACAAGGGCGTGTCAGCCGGATTTTCAACTAGTGACAGACTCGGCAAGAGTTTCTTATATCCAGAAGGAAGCCGTAACGGTGAAACCGGAAAGTCATCCAAAACTCTTTTAGCTTTGTCTAAGAAGGGACAATGGTGGACGGCGTGATTGCCTTCACACAATTTACAAGGAAATTTATATTTTCCTTTTTGTCCAAGGACTTCACTTTCACTAGTTGACGGTGTATGCTCAACATGATCGTCAAAGGTTGATGACACCGGATTGTGCAAACGGGGAGACCAATCCCTTAAAATCTGAGGGATGCAAGGACAATCTCGATGATAGTGGTCTCCTTTGCAAATGACACATGGTGATTTAGGCCTGGTCGGTGCAGTGTGTGGATTTTCGCTAAACGATGCTTGGTTGCCCCTTTTCGCCTTTGGCTCCTTCTTCTTCTTTTCTTTCTTCTTCTTCTCCTTCTTCTTCTCAGTTACTTGATTTTGGGCTTTACCAGCTTCATCAAGCGAAGAGGAAGGAGGAGAGGAAGAATTGGACGAAGTAGAGGGTTGGGGGGTAACTCTAATATCGTTTAGTTGCTGACTTGATTGTTCAGGAATCACGATGTTCTGAACGACAGAAGTTGAGAAGAGCCATACTGGCAAGCCGATTGTCAATCTTGGAAGAGACAATGTGGCC
Source organism: Pinus tabuliformis (assembly GCA_031772625.1). NCBI lineage: Eukaryota > Viridiplantae > Streptophyta > Pinopsida > Pinales > Pinaceae > Pinus > Pinus tabuliformis. Next base: position 423,775,289 of record CM062814.1, on the reverse strand, counting down.
ATATGGGGTGCACCAACATCTCCCCAAGAGGAGAAGGGACTAGGATTTCCTCCAAGGGGAACTCCTTGGTTGGTGGACTCCATTTTTCTCAACTTAAGATCAACGTAGGAAAGGTGATGATTATTCTATTTAAAATAAATTCTAGACGCTTTGACACAACTTGTTTTTTCAATTTTTAAGAGTCGAGAAAAAACAAAAGATGACTCTAGCCGCCTTCGATTTTTAATGAGCTTGAAGTGACAAGTGCTCAGATGGACCTTTTCCGTTAAGGAGTATAAAAAGGAACGAAAGGGACTGCTCTGGAAATCTAGATAGAGGGATTACCAAACCAATCACAAAACTGCAGAATATTTTTTACGGTACAGCAGTCAATCTTCTCGAATGCTGTGTTCAGTGCATTGCGATCGATAGGGCGGCAGACACGGCTTCCTATGGATAAAGGATTAAGCCTATTGTGGTCTCCGAAAATATACTCGACAGTACGTGGGAGCACAAATCCATACTAGCACTTATCGTCTCAAAGTGGAGGAATCACCCAACCAACAGTGAAAACAACAGTTACCAGGCTTTACGATGGCGGAATACGTCTCTAGCCTAGACTTCTAAATGTTGTGCATTAGGTTCCAAAGCGTTTTTAGATTCATTAAATTTATTTTATAGTTGATCTTTCTTAAGAAATTTGCCTTTCAGGTTCATGTTTTGTTTTCTTAATTTGGATTCCCAAATGAAACTGGGGGACCCTTCAACATGTTGGTTCCAAGAATTGCTATTTCTGCAACTGTTGGAATGTCGTTCCAGAGGGAGCTATACCTGAATGGAATGGGTCCGAGAGGGCTATGATTTTCCAGCGTGAGCGTTATTGGGTAATGATTAGAGGCTGAACATGTCAAGATGCTGGCATATCCAACAGAAAAGGTGGAAAGCAGCGAGACATTGATTAGAATTCTGTCTAATCTCTCCATAATGTTACCTACACCCATCCTGCGGTTATTCCATGTATATCTTCGGTTTTTTGGAGCAATGTCCATAAGATCATGTTCCTGCATGATATTTTCCAAATGAGTTCTGTAGGGATTAGAGGTGAAACTGCCTCCTCTCTTTTCATTGGCATGGAGAATAAGATTGAAGTCGCCTCCCAAAATAATGTTAGAGTTTTCTTCTGCATCTATGCTGACTTTTAGATCATGCCAACAACACTCCTTGTCTCTGAAATGATTGGGCACGTAGATGTTGTAGATGATTATAATTTTCTTATCTACTTTGTTTTCCAAGACTGTTTTGATCCAGTGTTGATTGACAGTTTCCGAATTGTGGTTCCATATGCTTTGGTTCCAAATTGTTGCTATTCCTCCTGAAGCTCCTCTTGCTTCACTGATGCTACCTTTATACTGCCTCTGTTGTTCTATAATTCCATTCATTTCCTGCTGGCCTTGCTTTGTTTCTTGTAACAGAATAATTCCTGGTTTCTCACAATGTATAAGATCTCTTAGGGCTGCTACCTTGGAGGGGTGCCCAAATCCCTTGCTGTTCCAAGACAGGATTTTCATCATTGGACATGCGGTGTACGGGGAGGTGCTCGCCCCCCTTGGTCCTTATTAGCTGTTTCTTTGTCATATTGCCCCAGAATGTAAGTTTCTATGGGTGTCTGAGTTCCCATTGCTATGTCTTTCTGTGCATTCTCATCCCGGTGCTGCTTGGTAGATTTCCTACCCGGACCAGGTTTCTTAAATGATTCACTGGTGCCTCCATGGTCTTTGGAAGAGCTCCTGGTTATTCTGTTGAGGGGAGGATCAAGAGGGGGATGAGAGGAGATGATCAGGGGTAGGGAGGATTCATTGGTGTCCTGGGGAAGGCTTTCAGGGAGAGGAGGATCTTGGGGGTGGCTTTCAGGGAGTGATAGAATAGAGAAGGGGTTGGATGAAGGGAAGGGCAGAGGAGGGGAGTGGGGAGGAGGTTTAGAGGATGCAGGAGAGGAAGGGGTCGGATGAGCTGCTGTAGAGGCCGAAGGGCCTACTTCAGGGGGAGCTTTAGCTAAAGAGGCCGATTTCTTTTTTTTTACCATTTCCCATTGTTCCTCTTGTGGATCATTCTCTACATTAATAAGCTTAGTACATCTATTGGCGAAGTGGCCATATTCGTGACATACCTTGCACTTGAACAGGATCTGCTCATAATCCAGCTGCTGAATATGGCTCCAGTCATCCACTTTGAGCTTGATGGCTTCAGGAAGGCCTTTGCCAAGGTCCACTTCAACACAGATCTGTGCATAGGCTTGCATGTTTTCTTTTGGTTTGCTATGATCAATATATTTTCCAACTGCATTCCCAATGGCACGAACCGATTCATCCCCCCAGCAATGGAGAGGGAGATGAGGGAGCCGGACCCAAACCGGAACAGCACTGGGAACATCTAGCTCAGGATCGAAGTCTGGGGTCCATTTATTGAGATACAGGCCCCTAGAATCCATGAAATAGTGTCTGTTTCTAAATATTAAATCCTTATCTTCTTTGGATTCAAAGTGAAATGTGAAGTACCCTTTCCTGCAGAATCTAATGGATATTTTTCCTTGTATTTTGTTGGACCAGTTCCTTTCAACTCATCTTTGGACAGTTTTTGGAGATGGCCAGAGACCCATGAACTGACCAATGAGCCCTTTTTCTGCCAGAGACAGAGTAGCCATGCGTGGTAGGGCTAGAGGCAGGTTAACCTCTTGAATAACATCCAACTTCTTGACAAATTTTGAAACTGTTGGTCGAGGGCACTATGGAGGCAGTGATTTAACTACGCCAGAGAATGCCTGTTGTGCATCAACCCCCTCCGGTGGAGGATCCGGAGGGGCCATGGACGGAGGCCGAAGGCCCAAGCAACTGCGCAGCGAGAAAACCTAGGGGTGCAGCGCGCGCAACAGCAGCACTATTTCAACATTCATTGATGCAACAATTATATTTGTAATTTGATTTTTCCTCATTTCCACAACAGATTACAAATAAAATCCATTTCTCCAAAGTGCCAATGATATATTTAGTTGATATATACTTAAAAAAAAAATTCTTCAGAATTTATTTCATGCTACTTTAAAAGACCCCAAAGAAATTAAACTCCTCTACAATGTACCTTAGGTCTGCAAGGATTGCCATTGTTCTGGGATATTTTGTTAGTGTAACTTTCTTCTTAAATTTAATCTCTTGCTACATTCCTTATAATATATATAGAAACTCAAATTTCCATTCGGGTTTGGCCATCGCATCCATGCCCATAATTCTTGAAAGCTCCACCATGGTGGGCACTAAGCTCAATCTTGGAAGCTTTCTTCATTTGGTGCATGCTGGAATTTTTTCATTGTTGTCCACGTTAATGACCGAGACTCTTATTTTTTTGCTTTCACTTCCCCATTGATTCCCTCTGCCAAAGAACTTTCATTTATCATTAAAAATATTTGTTGGTATTCATCAGCTAATGAAGAATTAGCTAGGAAGGTCACTTCTTGATTGATTGAGAAATTGTGTGTAATTTTCCTTTGTTGTGTGGGGTGAAGAAATTCCATAAGGAAATTTATATTTAGCTCTTGCTAGAGGAGTCACAAGAATTCTAATATGAGGAGAAATAATGTCAGAATTAAGGGGGCCATTGGGTTTTCTTCCAGGCAGAATCTTTGCCATGTCAAGAAGTAATCTTCAACAATGGTAACTGGGAATTAAATGAAGAGGTTTCTCCTCCTCCATCAGAAAAATAAACTAAAGTGGTGAAGGATTGTTGAGTCAATCAATAATTGTGGTATTGATATTTCCAGATTCCCTTTTCATATCATGCCGGCACCAAACAATCAGTTTCATAGTAGTTAGGATTAGACGAAAATGATTTTTCTTTCCATAAATTTTTTTTACACCAAAGGTGTCTCTCTGTGAGGTTGGCCTGTGTAGACATTGTTCATCCTAGCTAACAAGATATATCTATTTCCTCTTCCTCTATCAAAACATTTTTGACCATGTGGAACTCTTAACATTGCAATACGGCAACGGTGCCAGCAACAACTCTTGGCACTATGAATAGTGCAAGTCACCAACCTCACCGCCAACAACTCTAACCTAGTCAAGAAATAGATTTCCAAGAATGCCCGAAGAAGTCATTTGGGAAGCGGTCTCACACACCATATACAAAGAGATGGTTTATCATTGGAATCTACACTCACTTCTATAATCCTCCCAAGCATGATTCTCTTATACTCTTGCAAAGTATCCAGAAAAGTGACACGAGGCTCTCCAAATGCCATCGAAATCCCAAACCTCTGAGCATATCCAAATAGCCATATCTACTTTGAACTCCCCTTAAGACTTTGATATCGTTAAAGCCAATAGATGTGGCTACGAAAACCTTAATAGGTCTATTTCCATGTGGATTTATGATGAAATCAAAGTAATATTAGACCTCCATTCAGTTCCAGGATACTGACACAGAACCCAAAAGCAGTGTCGACTAGGCTAGTGGAATTTTCTAGGAGGATCCATTGTGCAGCCTAGGGAACATGTCGTTGGGCTCTAGGACCTCGAATGAGATCGAAATTCCACCTTGAGAGAAATCTAGAATTGGTGACACCATGTGGTAGAGAAATTTGTAGCAAAATGATCTTCTCAAATCTTATATTCCTTCGATGTATCTTTACACCTTTAGGGATAATTGCTAATAAATATATCAAATTCATATATAAAACAATTCAACAACTTAATTTTAGATATATACATTCCACATAAATATTTGTATTTCAACACTTTCGAAACTATAATACTTAAAAACATTTTTCTAATGAGTCACATAAATATACTAGCTAATATCAAAACCTTCGCAATATCAATGCTATTTATTTAAAACATTCTCAATATGTTGGCTAATAGGCCCATTATAGTTTCAACATCTGTACTTTTTTCCTGGGTTGCTTTTGTTAAGTTTTAAAATAGGTTTATTTAATGAAAATTGGTAGTATTGGAAATGCATTGATATTTGAGGGGTTTAATGATTAAGAATAGGTGTTTTTTGGTAAGAGATATTTTAAACAAAAACTTTTCACACTAATTTAATGGATAACTTAACTACAATTTTAAAATTAGATATAAATAAACAATATTTGTGAAAATTAATAATTTTCACCCTTATTTAAAAAAATATGGATGAAGACTTAATGAAATATATGCCAAGTTTGTTGTTTAGATATCGTTTGTTCTGATAAGCAGAATAGCAGGAGCAAAAATATTCTCCAAGTTTGATCTGAAATCAGGATATTGGCAAGTTGCTATATCAGAGAAGGATAAATTCAAAACATCTTTCAGTGTCCCAGCCGGGCATTATGAATGGAATGTGATGCCTTTTGGCCTAAAGTATGCACCATCCAAGTTCCAGAAGGTGATGGACTCTATATTTAAACCCTTCTTTGATTAGCTGATTGTGTATATAGATGATATACTTATTTTCTCAAAAAATTTGCAAGATCATTTTAAACATAGACAAACCTTTGTAAATACAATAAAAAGGAATGGTCTTGTATTAAGCAAAAATAAAATCGAAGTCTTCCAGACTTCCATTAAATTTCTTGGCCATACTATATTCAATGGCCAAATCTCCTTGCAAAAACATGCTCTGGAATTCTCAAACAAATTTCCAGACATCATTACAGACAAGACGCAGCTACAAAGATTTCTTGGTTGTTTAAATTACGTAAGTAATTTCTATCAAGACTGTGCCAAGGATAGAAGCTCATTAAATCAAAGGCTACGCAAAAATCCTGCACCTTGGACTCCACTCCATACCAGAGCAGTTCAAAAAATGAAAGCCAAGGTTAGAGACCTTCCCATACTATATATATCTGATGATGCAGCTTATAAGATTGTAGAATCCAATGCCAGCAACTGTAGAGAACACAACAAGATGATGGAGCTTAGTGAAAAGAAGTCGCCTTCACTAAGTGGGCCCGCATGCTATCTTTGGCACAAAGTCTATTTTTAGACTATGTCTATTTTTAGACATATGGATCATGGTCTATGAGTTGTAGGATGCTATTTGTGGATGATTGGTCATGTTGGTAAAAATAGATGGACTTCTATTTAGACATATGGGCGGTTTCTATTTTTAGACTGCCAGGCCAAAAATAGAACACTCGAATATTATTAGCTCATAATAATATTTGGACTATAAACATTATCTTATCCTCTTGGAGCACTTCAGTTTGAGCTACAGATGTGGCACATGCAGCTGTCAGAAGGAAATATGCTTTTCTTATGGGTTAGTTGATCTATTGCATGCAGGACTTCAGTTAGAACTCATGTGGTTGAGTTTGGTGGAGTTGATTGTGGAGTTGATGGAGTTGTGTTCAGTTTGACTTGGTTAAACTAGTTGTATTTTAGTCTAACTAAAGAATACACTAGTGATGAGTTGTGTGAATTAATTATTAATTAATTCACTAATTATTAACTCATAAAGCAACTGAAGAATACATTAGTTAACTCAGTGCATGTACAGTTCAGTGGAGACAGGTGTTAGAGGTTGAGATTGTTATCAGTTGTGACAATAGTTGTGCATGAGATTTGCGCATGCATGGATGGAGATTTCCCATGAGGCTTGCGTAGTATAAATAAGGGAATTTGATTTCACAGAGTGATTGATTCTCTTGCAGGATTGCGCAGTGGAGGTAGGCAAACAGTGGAGGAGATTTGAGGCTTCAGATTTGAGCCATTTTGTGTGTAACAGGTGGAGATAGTATTGAGTACTTGTGAGGAGTATTGTACTATGTATTGTTACATGTTCTCTATCATTAACAATGTAAACTTTGAAACGGGAACTATAAACTCAAAACGGGAACTCTGGCCCAAAAACCCCAAAAAAACCACAAAAACAGTGCTCAAAACGAAAAGTGTGTATACTGGAACGATGTTTTTTTTTTTTAGGTGTCAATTTTGCGGCTGTTTTAAAAATGGCAGTGACTACGAAATTTTCTACGTAATTTTCCTACAAAATATAGCTTCAGAACGAAAGTGTTGATACTGGAATAATGATTTTTTTTTTAGGTGTCAATTTTGCGGCTGTTTTAAAAATGGCAGTGACTACGAAATTTTCTACGGAATTTTCTACGAAATTTTCCTGCAAAATATAGCTTCAGAATGAAAGTGTTGATACTGGAATAATGATTTTTTTTTAGGGTCAATTTTCATACTTTTTAAAAAATGCTAATAAAGCCAATTTTTTATGTCTCAAACAAAGTTAAATTTTAAGGAAAAAACACATTAATGTTTCTGGTAGAATATCATTTTTCTTTCCTCAGTATAAATTTAACATGTTTTCAACCAAAATCAATAGTTTCTCATCTTAATAAAAGAATCAACGCTAGAGCTTAAGTCCCGTGGTGGAGCACTAACTCAATCTACAACATATCAGGTGACTTGAAGTAGTTAACCCCCTTGCTACCTTATGATTCGATATGCTCATGCATCGATGATCTGCATCCCCAAAGTTGGAGCCCCCTCCTTTTGTCAGAATGATATGGGTCATATTAGTTATCATGTTTCTCGAGGTAGTTAACTCCCTCACTACTTCTCAACCCAACATATTTGTTGACCATTGATCTCGGTGGAACATGACTTGTCGAGCCAATGGAAAATCGTTTGAACATAACTCCCAAATGCCTGATGAACATCACCACATTACTCTTCCAGGTTGTCCATGAATGACAACTTGGTATCTATTTCAAACAATAATTTCATTATTCCATTAGTCTCCCTCCCAATGGCATATCGTTCACCCAGTTCACTTCGATTTGATACAATATGGTTGGATATGACTAGTGATTATAGTCTAGAAATACAAGAACTTGATAGATGGCTGCTTCTTTAACATCATTAAATGGGTTTTTGATGTGAGGTTTCACAAGAAGAACTCTGGCATATTTGTAGTTGCCTCTTGATCTTTTTACATGTATGGTGTAACCAAGCACTCTCACCATTGATAAGCAAGGGTAAGATATTCCTCAGGGCTCATGAAGAGCCTCAAACAACAATTGGTTCATGAAGGGCAAAGATGTGACAAGCAAGATTTTGAACCCAGGTGGAGAGGATAACAATCTAAATTTTTTTCCTTTCAATCATCTAAGCTAGACCCCATTGACAAAGTAGGTACCTCTTGTTTATTTGTACTCTTCTAATTTACAAGTCCCCTCCAGGTCTTTAACAAGCTCATTGTAAGCATTGAATAATTTTTGGTCAGATAGTGAAACGCTTTTGAATATATGACCTTATCGTATATTGTTTTGTAAGAGGCTTTAGGCCTAGTTTGATTGTTTTTCATTTACTGTTGAAATCATTTTTAATTTCAATTTACTGTTGCTTCTCTCATTTCCTTTTAATCATAAAAATAGACTTGAAAATTTTCATTTAAAAATATTTCTTTCTTTTCTCTCTGATCATGAAAATAAATCTGAAAAATTCCCCAATTCAAGCATTTGGGCTTCAATATAAAATAGGCATAAGGAATAGTGCTTGAATCCTAGAGTTTGTTGGAACCCGGCATAAGAAAGATGCATCCATCCGCCATTTCTATTATTATGTAATAAGATAAATTTGGTGCACTCATAATTCGAGAGCAATGAAGGGAGACAAAAACTCAAATTCCTCGAATTCAGGTTCGCGCTTTATCTATACCCAAAATTGTAATTTAAATTCCTAACTTGAATTATTTTATTCAGATTCAGTGATTAAAAAAAACTACCATGTATTGACTTCAGCCCTAACCTCTATTATCCAACCTGTATATATGGCACAACCGAATTTATCAACTGCTATATACATAAGATATATAATACCATAAAATAGATACGGTAAATAAGTACATGCATTCATATTTTTTTAAATCCAACACATTAAATTGAGAGATCAACTAAATTTATATCATTGTTACAATACTCGAAACCATTGTTTGCTTATGTTTATTTAGATCCAATACATTAAATTGAGGGATCAGATAACTTTACATTGATGTTGCTGTAGCACTCCACATTTTGAGCGGTTACAGTTAGGATTATTTGATTTGGCACTATATTGAAAGCAAATAATCCGGTTGTGATGCTTATATGTACGGTGAAAACACTACAAAACTATCTATATTATATTAATAACAAACCTATCATATTGAACAATGAAACTGATGATTATGGTGCTTTATTGAGGATGGGGCTTGTTTTGTTGGTTAACATTTATTTACATTATTTCGATTGATGAGTTCTCATTATGGTACTTTTTTGCAGAATAGGTTTGGGTTGCTAGTTAAACATTCATTTCAATTGTTGAAAAGTTCTCAAAGATTCTTAAACAGTGAGGTTGGATTTGAAAAGTAAGCTTTTAGCTCATGGACAAAATTAAATATTTTATCATAATAAGACAATTATGCATTTCAATTAGAACTGCTACCAAGAAAATGATCTTTTATATTTGGCTGTCTTATAACAAGTTGTCTCGACTACTATTTTGGATGATTCCAAATCCAATTTCATCCTCAATTAATATGACAAGTATGAAAGAAAATCATCCTTTATATTTGGCGGTCCTATAACAAGTTTGGGTCTCAACTTCACTGTCTTGGATGCTTCCAAATCGATTTGCAGTAGTTGTTAAAACGGGGCCATCCACACACAAAATCACCACGCTGATTGAAATCCGAATTGAAATAAGCAGCCGAAGAGAAACGCTAAGGTAATAGAAGCAGTCGCAGGTGGCAAAACACTTGATTTCATATTCCTGGTTTTGAAACTGAAAACCATAATCACTCATTTCCCAAACCTTTTAGTTAATCATTATGACTTAGGCGAAAAATATTCGTAGTATATCAAATCCTAACCATCCAAACAATTTTTAATTTATAAAGAATTTAAATTACTGAAGCCGAGTTCCAAAATATATCACCTCTATTGGCATAATTATTAGTTAATATTGTCATCAACGGTCATTATATAATGAGCATCTCATTTATTCATAATCATTACTATAATAAAATATGTACAATAATGTCCTTACAATATGGCCATTATAAATGATAATAATTCGCAGAGCATATTTTATGATTTGTATATGAAAAATTATACTCCGACGAAGCACGTACTGCCATTCATGTTCCCTTTGGCTCATTTATTCAGAACTTATTTTCAAAAGAAACCTAATTCATTTTCACAATTAAACACTTCCAACATTCCACGATTAAATTTATACTTGAGATTTCCGATACTGCAAGTATGAACCACAAGTTTTGTAATAGTGTCAAACTATTGCATAACGTTGCAGAAAGAAAACACTGCAGTAAGGTAATACATGCATATGAAATAAAACATTTCATTGCCCCACCTCTTATTCAAAAACCTTTGAAACACAAAGGTTGATTCCAATCACTGACCGGAATTTCTATGAAACTGAAAATTATACCTAGCATTTATTTCAATTTCCATCTACTCCTAAAAACTCCACGGAAATAACCAAAACTGCCAGTACCTAAAGAAAATACCTGTAATCCTGTAACGCTACTAATCCACCACATTTCAGTAATATATTTATCATCCTCTTGATTTTCAATTGCTTTTTCAGAAAGCTGAAACTTGCCATTATGAAAGGTAGATTTAGTTACTGGCTACTTCCATCATTATATGAATTCATGTACATCACATCTCTTTACTTCTTAATTGCATAACGTAGGAATTTAGAGGCATCCAGAACTGCGGGGATAGTATTGAAAAGAAAGAATTTCTTTACAGCATACAGAACAGAATCAGATTCAGTGATTAAAACGTGATTATTTTGTGAATGGAAAGCGGGGGTCGATTGGGTCGATTCCGGGAATCGACCCCCGCTTTCCATTCACAAAATAATCACGTACTTAGCAACGACTCAGCAACGTCAATCAAACCAGGGGGGATTGCATATGTTCCGGGGTTATATTTGACACTGTTTAGAAGTTATGTTCTGGTGTCCTCCATTCCTCTACTTGCCATTGCCTTGTTGTATTCCATAGCTAGAACATCCGAGAGCATCATAGCTCTTCTCTGCAACTTAAATTGCATTCGCTGGTTGTAGTTAATGCAGTGCAAGAATGCTTACACCAACCTAAACACAACTTGACAGTGAAAAATATATCCAAACAATTGCAATTAATATTTAACTGTTCGATACCTTATAAGATGCCAAACAACCAACAACATGTGTATATATGCTTTAACGTGAAATAATGTTTTAAGAGAAAAGCTGGAAGGCAATTTAAAAGAGCCTATTGAATGAAACTCTCAACGCACCCATAGTGGAACTACTCACTGATCTCATTCTATTGTGACTGTAATCATAACCCTATTATAACCCAATAAAATTCAAAGTTGCTATCGAATTTAATGAGTCCTGGTACAACGAATTCCTGCATAGGGTTTCAATTAGTTTGTAGGAAACGTATGCAGGTCGTTCAAGTAGAATACCCCACTTCTCTCTGGTTTATAGGAATATTGGCTTGGCTTACTAACAATGCTTTTTTCTTATGGGGCAATGGAGTGGTGGGTACAATGGGATGTTTTTTTCAGACGAAAAAAACATAACTAGATTTTATTAAAGCAGAAAAAACCCAGTTACATATGTATTCTGTCATTTTTTTGCACTTCTAAATCAAACATAAAGTCAAGTCTTTGTGTTTTGAAGTAACAACTTTCCAGCCTTTGTATCTAAATAAAAGCCATCATTCTGTCATATTCTAGTTTTAATTTTTAATTCGATCCATTTTATGAACCCCGCTTCAAGTGCATAATATACATATTCTAGTTTTAATTTTTAATTCGATCCATAATTTGGTTTTAATTTTTGATTCGATCCATTTTTCAAGAGTGCATAAAATACACATTTGGATCATCCTTGAGTTTCTCTATCTTATTGTGTTTTCTTGAGAACTTGAAGTGGCTAGTACCATATAAAATAAAGTTTCTAAAAAGTCCATCAAGCCTGCTAAAGAGGATAGGAGTTAGACATTTAGATCATCTTTGAGTTTGTCTATTTTATTGTGTTTTCTTGAGAACTTGAAGTGGCTAATACCATTTGATTGAGGGACAATTTTACTTATATAAACATGTGATCGCGGGACAATTTTACTTATATAAACATGTAACATTCTTACGGTTATTAATATAAGTAAATTGGTCGTTCGGGTAAAACGATGGGGCAAGGATGCGTTGCCAATCTTGGATAGTGAGTCAAGTTAATTATTATTTTTTGAAAAAAAAGTTGTTATTATTATTTTTTTGACATGAAATTCATAAACAAACTATTATTTGACCATTTTTAGTTAATATTTTTGTATAAAAATTGTGATTTTGACATGTTAATTCTAGCAAAAAATTATCAAAACGTTTAGTTTTTTTGTTATATTTATGTTAAAAATGGTTATTTTTTATGTCCATTGTTAAAAAATGTTGTTTTTTAGAAACAATTATTTCATGTGGATTGAAAAATTAATTAAGGATGTCTAAATATGTAGATTATCTAAAATTCAAACTATCGACTTTCTAATTTAAAAACACAAAACAATAAAAACCCCACTAAAAAAAAAAAAAATTAAGATAGAGAACAAGAAAATATGAATACAATGACGACTTCAAAAACTATCAAATTTAGAAAATATTTTTTTACATTTCATACACTAGGTCTTTTAAAAAAATGGATATTCAAAAAATAGGTCTTTTAAAAAAAGGGTGTGATGCAGAATACTCACTTTTTAAAATCAGGATGAAAATCACTACCATTCACTACCATTCTAAAACTTAACGCACATGAAAAAAATTAAAGTTCCAAAAACCATGTTCTAAAAAAAACATGTGTATTCTGCATCAACACTTTTGAAAATCGGGTCATTTTTTTGCCACCTCTACAAAACGGGTAACAGTATCAGTTCCCGTTTCAAAGTTTACATTGTTCATTATAATATACAGATAGTGTGGGGTTTTTAGCTGTATGCTTTCCCCGGGTTACATACTATGTTACTGTGCGCATGCGATTGATGTTTCATTGTTTTTAATGCTGCTAAATTGATGATCAACATAGAGGAGGTTATGTATTGTGCATGTATTCCTCAACAATGTATAATCAAGATAATCTCTATGAATAAGTGTCATATTATTCAAAATTTCTACATGGTATCAAAGTTGTTGATCATCAGATCTATTATTCATAAAGTGTTTACATTTTATTTCTTCAGCCAGAGTCTATAATCGGGCCAGGTAGCCCCTGGATTCATCCTTCCTTTGGAAGTTGAGATATCCGGTAAAAGCCCATACAGTCTATCTCTTTACGAGAAATACTTTGTTCTCACAAATTTTAGACCAGAGGCGGTTGAGTTTTGAGTTGGTGGAATTCGAATTTGCAGTAGTGTTTTCTTGGTGTCAACGTTGCAATGTCTTTCAACGGATTGCGTTTGGAGTATGCTCTTGAGGGCATCTCGAACTATATTGCATGGAAGGACAGGATGGAGGTGGTGTTAGATGATAATGGCCTGAAGGAGTTCATAGAGGCTGAGGTCCGAAAGCCTACTGATACTGCACAATTTGATGCTTGGCAAAAGAAGACAGCAAAGTGTCGAAGGATTCTGTTGGAGGGCGTGAAGGATCACATTGTGTCCAGCCTGCATGGAAAGGCTTCTCCATACTTGATGTGGAAAGCGTTGACAGATCTATTCCAAAGCAAGAGTGACCAGAGAAAGTTGGCACTCAAGGATAAACTCTGAAACATTAAATGTAAGAAGGGAGACAGTATGCCCAAGTATCTCACGAAGTTCACTTAGTGTAGGGATGAGCTAGGAAGTGTGGGGGTGACTGTCGATGATGAGGACTTGGTGAGCTTAGCTCTCCATGGTCTTCCGAAGAGTTGGCATTCCTATCAGGACTCTGTCAATGTTCGGGAGAAATTGCCAGGATGGGAGAGACTTTGGTCAGATCTTGTGCAGGAGGAGATCAAGCGGAAAACCAGGGATGGATCTTCATCAAAGGCAAATGATGAAGAAAATTGCGCTTTGGCTGCCAAAGAAAAGAAGGGGAAGAGCAAGAAAGCTTCTCATTCTGGTGCAAAAGGCAAGAAGCAGGACATGTCCAAGGTGAAGTGCTTTCACTGTCACCAGCACGGACACTATGCCACTAATTGTCCGCAAAAGAAGAAAAATAAGCAAGCTACTAGATCTTCAGCGGAAGAGGTCTTAGCCTTGCAGTTTGAGCTTGATTTTTCATTGATCACATGCTTGGTATCAAGTGTGATGGGATCGGTATGGTTCTTGGACAGTGCGCGTCTTTTCACATGACAAGAGATCGAGATTTGTTTTTTGATCTGGAGGAGAAAGATCTTGGAGTGCACATCGAGATGGGCGATGATGGTAGATATAGAGCGACCGGTATCGGTACCATTTCCTTTGAGAGGGAGTCTGGTAAACCCTTCATATTGAAGGAAGTAATGCATGTTCCAGGATTGAAGAAGAATCTTATCTTTGTGGCGATGTTAGAAGACAAGGGATATGATGTTGTTTTCAGCGAGGGAAAGGCTTTCCTGCACAATAAGACAACTGGAGAAACTCGGAAGATAGGGGTTTGAGTGACAAACCTTTATCAGTTGCATGTAGATGGCTGCGCAGCAATGGAATGAAAGGCAGAAGGATTGGTGAGTCGGGATGATGGCAAGCTGTGGCACAGGAGATTGGGTCACCTTCACCATGGAGCCTTGAAGATACTGCAGCAGATCACTACTAGGCTTCCTAAAGGCACTCTTGCGTAGTCAGATCAGTGCAAGGGGTGTACTTTGGGAAAGTTTGTGAAAGCCACCTTTCCGAGAAGGATAGTCATGCCACAACGATCCATGAGAGAATTCATACAGACGTGTGTGGACCTTTCTCAGTAGCTTTGATAGCAAAGCACAGGTATTATGTGATCTTTGTTGATGATTTCTCTCGAAAGTGTTGGATCTTCTGCATGCAGAAGAAGAGCGAGACATACTCAAAGTTCTGTGAGTTCAAAGCACTGGTTGAGAAGGAGTCGGGGAAGAAGGTGAAGGCTCTTAAGAGCGACAATGGTGGTGAATACATCTCTGGCGAGTTCAAGGATTTCTGCAGCGCAGAAGGGATTTGAAGAGAGCTCATAGCTCCCCATAACCCACAGCAGAACGGGGTTGCTGAGCAGAAGAACAAAACGATCATGGGTGCTGCACAGGCGATGTTGCATGATTAGGGCCTACCCCTTCACTTGTGGGCGGAAACATGCAATACTTCAGTATATGTGCAAAACTGTTGTCCTCACAGGATACTTGGCATGAGTACACCCGAGGAGGCTTATTCTGGTAAGAAGCCTGATCTTTCTCATTTGAGGATTTTTGGTGCTAACGTTTACATGCATGTGACGAAGGATGCCAAGACGAAGCTGGAGTCGACCATAGAGGTTGGGATATTTGTGGGGTACACTGATATGCCCCACAACTATCATGTGTATTTTCCAGACAGTCGCAAGACTGTTGTGCGACGGGATATAAAATTTCAGGAGGAGAAAGCCATGAAGTGTTCGCTTGAGAGGGAGCCACACTTGCATGCAGATGAGGAGCTATTAGTTCCTAAGGATGAGCTTCAGGACGTGGATCAACCACAGGATGAAGTTCATGGAGTGGAAGAGACCACTCAATTAGCGCTAACCATCAAAGGGAGAAAGCGCTTGACAGAAGCTGAGCGACTGGCTCAAGATGCAGAGAAGGTTGTAGGACCACCTACAGCTCAACGTAGATAGAGACAATCACCTGATCGGTACACTGGATACATGGTTCTTGTGAGAAAATGTGTTGTGACTGAGCCATCCTCTTTCGAGGAAGCTGTGGAGGATCCCGCATGGGTAGATGCCATGGTGGAAGAGTATGATTCGATTGTCAGAAATAGTGCATGGGAGATTGTCCCAATACCGGAAGGGAAATCAGTGGTGGGTTCAAGATGGATCTACAAAGTTAAGCAGGTAGCTGACGGGAGTGTGGAGAAGTATAAGGCAAGATTTGTTGCCCGAGGCTTTTCATAGATAGAGGGGATCGATTATGAGGAGACCTTTACGCCTGTCGCAAGCTATTCTTCCATACGGACGATTCTTGCTCTCTCAGCGCAAATAGGATGGCACATTCATCAAATGGATGTGAAGACTGCGTTCCTCAACAGAGTCATTGAGGAGGAGGTGTACATAGAGCAGCCCGAAGGTTTCGAGATCTTCAGCAGCGAGTCGCATGTGTGCAGGCTCAAGAGAGCGTTGTATGGGTTGAAATAAGCACCACGTGCTTGGTACACACGGATAGACAGTTATTTCACCGGACTTGGATTCTCCAAGAGTGAGGCGGATCCTAACCTATACCAGATTGTGGTGGAGGGTATGTTTCTTATCATTGTACTTTATGTAGATGATTTGATTCTAACAGGTGATGAGCTGTTGATACTTTCATGCAAGGATGATCTTGCTAAGGAGTTTGAGATGAAGGACTTGGGCCTCCTTCATTATTTCCTGGGATTGGAAATCTGGCAGTGCAGTGATGGACTATTTGTTTCTCAGGGTAAGTATGCTCGGGAGATACTGGAGAAGTTCAACATGCATGGCCGCAAGCCTGTTGACACTCCTCTTCCTGGAGGTTGGAGGAAGGAGGATGCTACTTTAGCAGAAGTAGTGGATGCCACTGTTTATCGACAGTTGGTGGGGTCGCTTATGTATTTGGTCAATACATGACCCGATATATGCTATGCTATTAACCAACTTTCACAAGCTATGGTTAAGCCAACCAAGCTCTTCTGGAAGGTAGGCAAGCATGTATTGCGTTATTTGAGAGGCACATTGGGATATGGTTTGTGATACAGACAGGAGGATGAGGTGAAGGTATGTGGCTTCGCGGATGTTGATTGGGCAGGGAGCCCAACGGATAGAAAGAGCACATCTGGAGGGGTCTTCAGTATCAGGTCGACAGCAGTTTCTTGGTACAGCAGGAAGCAGAGATCTGTGGCACTCAGTTCAGCAGAGACTGAGTATATGGCAGCAAGTTTGGCTGCATGCGAGGCTATATGGATGAGGAAGATCCTGGTCGGGTTGTTCGGTTCTCACTTGGAGCCTACAATGATTTATTGTGATAACCAGAGTTGCATTAAACTCTCGGCTAATCCAGTATTTCATGATAGATCCAAGCACATTGACATCAGGTACCATCATATCAGAGATTGTGTGCAGCGGAGAGTCATGTTACTTTCATACATTCCAACGGAGGATCAGGATGCTGATATCTTGATGAAGGCGCTCACCAGGAGCAAATTCGAATACCACCGAGGCAGGATAGGGGTTGCTGATAATCCATGTCTTGTTGAGAGGAGTGTTGAGAATGCAACAAGATGATGGAGCTTAGTGGAAAGAAGTCGCCTTCACTAAGTGGGCCTGCAGGCTATCTTTGGCACAAAGTCTATTTTTAGACATATGGATCATGGTCTATGAGTTGCAGGATGCTATTTGTGGATGATTGGTCATGTTGGTAAAAATAGATGGGTTTCTATTTTTAGATATATGGGTGGTTTCTACTTTTAGACTGCCAGGCTAAAAATAGAACAGTCGAATATTATTAGCTCATAATAATATTTGGACTATAAACATTATCTTATCCTCTTGGAGCACTTCAGTTTGAGCTACAGATGTGGCACATTCAGCTGTCAGAAGGAAATACGCTTTTCTTGTGGGTCAGTTGATCTATTGCATGCAGGACTTCAGTTAGAACTCATGTGGTTGAGTTTGGTGGAGTTGATTGTGGAGTTGATGGAGTTGTGTTCAGTTTGACTTGGTTAAACTAGTTGTATTTTAGTCTAACTAAAGAATACACTAGTGATGAGTTGGGTGAATTAATTATTAATTAATTCACTAATTATTAACTCATAAAGCAACTGAAGAATACATCAGTTAACTCAGTGCATGTACAGTTCAGTGGAGACAGGTGTTAGAGGTTGAGATTGCTATCAGTTGTGACTATAGTTGTGCATGATATTTGCACATGCATGGATGGAGATTTCCCATGAGGCTTGCATAGTATAACCAAGGGAATTCGATTTCACAGAGTGATTGATTCTCTTGTAGGATTGCGCAGTGGAGGCAGGCAAACAATGGAGGAGATTTGAGGCTTCAGATCTGAGCTAGTTTGTGTGTAACAGGTGGAGATAGTACTGAGTACTTGTGAGGAGTATTGTACTATGTATTGTTACATGTTCTCTATCATTATAATATACAAATAGTGTGGGGTTTTCAGTTGTATTCTTTCCCTGGGTTACATACTGTGTTAATGTGCGCATGCGATTGATGTTTCATTGTTTTTAATGCTACTAAATTGATGATCAATGTAGAGGAGGTTATGTATTGTGCATGTATTCCACAATAGTGTATAATCGGGATAATCTCTGTGAATAAGTGCCATATTATTCAAAATTTCTACAACAACATCGGATGGGGGGTATATTAAAATAGAAAAAAGACAATGAAGAACAGGTTATCCAGTTCGCTTCAGGAACATGGAACCACACTGAGGAAAGATATTCTACTATAGAAAAAGAGGTGAAAGCAGCATGGAATAGCATCGAAAAATTCGAAATCCATCTGGTCAACAAACCATTTCTTCTCAGGACAGATGCATCTGCCCTCAAGAAGGTGCTTAGTAAAGATATCAAGAAGCCTGGAGAAGCTAAATTTTCCAGATGGCAAGCCCTTTTTGCAAATTTTGATTTCGAAGTAGAACATATAAAAGGAAAAGACAATTGTCTACCTGATTTTCTCAGCTGAGAATACATACAAACCCAGTCACAAGAACAAGAACATGTATTTGTTATTGTTACTGAATGAGACCCAGACAATCAACAAGAAGTTCTCAGAACTATCAGAGAAGACCAAAGCTGGGAAGAATACAAGAAAAACTGGAAGCCAACCTGGCAGCTCAGACAAATAAAGTTTTAGATGCAGATCTACAGCCACATACAGATCTTTTACACCTAGCTCCTGATAGAAGAATATTTCCCAAAGGAAATCGTTGGATCCATGATATGGTGTATACTAGTAGTATGGTTGCAGCTCATCAAGCAGAAGAAGCATTGCAAAATAATGTTCATGACATAGCAATGATCTGGTCTGAAGAAGGAAGACAAAGAAATATCTATCACAAATATTTTATCATCAACAGAACCAGAAACACAGATTGGACAATCACCAGAAATTCTCCTATCTTATGGCCACAAAATAATCCTAATCTTATTTTTCCTGACACTATTTTTAATTATGCAGGTTATAAAAAATTATGGTGGGATCTCCTAAATGTTGATGGAAAGGAAGAAATCCATTATACAAAATTAAAATTTGGATCAATTAGGTCCATGCAAAGAAATCAGTTTTCAGGATGGTTAGGTGACTGGTGGAGGGATTTTGGAGTAAATTGCACTGCTATAGATCCAATCTTTTATGAAAGTTATTTTCAGATGACATGTGACAAATGCTACCACATAAATGTTGTTGACTGTTTTCACATTCCTTGTACCACAGTAAATGATCTGCTGAATTATCCGGATCACCATATACTACAACAATTTATGGCTAGGCATGACGAATGGCTAGTCATGACTAAAATAAAGCATCAATATGTGTTGAATAAACCTATGATAGTTCGGCAGATCTGTACAAAAGCATGGGACAGCCTCATTTATCCCGAAAATAGGTTTCCGGGAATCACAGCTCTCGATAAATCATCCGACAGTGCTAGTCCTTCTTCATAAAAAGGTTTCTGTGGGTTTATCTAGAAAACTCCACTATGTAATTATGTTGTCCAGTCATGAGGACTATTCATGACCAGTTTCCTCGTGGGCCTTAACTGGTTAAAAGGTATCCACTTTGTACATAATATACTTTCCGTAGGATTGATTGTAATCTTGTAATAGGAAAAAGATTCGTTAGTCACGAGACTCGGAGCACTTCTCCGACTTTTGGTGGATATTGAACCACATCTCCGTGATTGATAGAATCTTTCGTACTCAGCTTGTTGGCCCGATGGTCGGATGTTTGTCCCCTCTTCTTCCTATAAAACGAAGAGAGTCAGGCTCATTCGGGGCATCGAGAGTCAGAGTTATTGTGTCTTTGGAAGTTTGGAGTCGAGAGCTTCTCCTGCTCTGCAACTGCGGACATTCAGTCTGATCTGCTTGCATCACGAGAAGAACTCAAGTCTTTAGGTGATCTGAGAAGCCTGCGCATCAGTGTGAGAGCACTGGTGAGAACCTAAAGTGGCCAGATCGTTAGTGTGTCTGTCTATATGTGTGTTTTGAGTATATGTTCAAAGACAAAGTCTGTGTAATCGCCAGGTAGCCTCCAGTAAGCTATCTCAGTATTGAGTGGCAACAGTCTAGTAAATGCGAACACAGTCCATCTCTGGTATGAACAGACTGTAAATCATGTGTAATCGATATCTGGAAAATTCAATAAAAGAGTGTTATTTCATTTTCCACTTCTGAGTACTGTGTGCTTTAATTTGTGTTGTTGTGTAGTAGTTGTCTCATAATCTTCAGTCGAAGTTCATTAGGGGTTCGCCAAAGGTTCGAAGGGATGCCAGACCGTTGGAAGGCGAGGAAGCCATATGTAAGGTCGCAGAGCGTGAAAGATCCGAGTAGGTTTGCACTAAGTTCACCAGAGGTCGATCTGTGAGAAGAAACGAAGAGACACAGCAAGGCCAAGTAAGCAGAGAGCGATAGTAGCATAGCGCGCGGAGCACGCAACACTATAGCAGCACTGTAGCAAGCTTTGTAAAAGCCCCTGCAAAATTGGTATATGTCTTAGTAATTTTTATATAGTTTCATTACTTGGTTGGTTGTTATGCTTGTATTGTTTTGAGTAGTTTGATTTAAATGGTTTGGAATAATTAAATTATAAATCAAAATATATATTAAAATAGAGACCAAAAAAACTAATTATTATATATTTTATTATGTATTTTAATTTAAGAATATATCTTAGTTACAAGACAATTATAAAATGTTGTTATGTATTTTATTCTCGGTCATATTAAGAATTATATATTTTATTATGTATTTTTATTTAAGAATATATCTTAGTTACCAAATAAATTATTAAATTGTTGTTATGTATTTTATTCTCCGTCGTATTAAGAATATAAATTAGTTAATGATAAATCATTAAAGAATATAAATTAGTTAATGATAAATCATTAAATTGTTAAAGATTTTTTAATTTGTATTGTTAATAAGATGTTTGTTTTTTTTTAATATGCCTTGTCTTACTCTTAAAATATTTGTCTAAAAATAATGTTGAAAATGTCTCTATTTTATTTCAATGGAAAACATTAGATTACACATTTAGCGTTGAAATTTAACATAATGTGTATATACTCAAATATCTATGATATTTAGTGATATTATTTCACATTTACATCAATTACAATAAACTTTATTTTTCCATGGTGGGTGACTATGGAATACACGCAAGGCACCTTTAATAGATAAGATGTCTATGGATGGTGGAGATATGTGCCACCTCCCACCTTAAAATGATAGTTAAATGATGATTCTACATGCAATGGAGTATAGGGGAAAATGGTAATCTTACAATGGTTGGTTAGATCAATAATCAATCCATCATCAGGCCATTATATTAAGGTGATAATGTTTGTATAAAGTGCTTTTATTAAAGAACACGAGATGCATATCGGAGGATATAGAACTCTCTCAAAAATCATAGTGAAAAGACCTCCTGAGTTATAGTTGATTGACACACTATGTTTTACTTTGTTGATTTTCAGTAGCATTAACCTGAATTTGAGTTTTATAGTGATAATTGAACTATGATTTTCAGTAGCATTAACCTGAATTTGAGTTTTATAGTGATAGAGCACCTCCTTGAAGCTCTGAATCTCAAGTTAGTTCTTGCTTTAATTTCATTAAACAAGTGAAGCCTATTATAGATATTTCCTTTAGTGGATGTATTATTTTCTTTGTTTTATGGGTGATGTGTGTTATAACCAATCGTTTTTCCTTCTTTGTATTTATATTTTCTTTTTCTCTTTTGGTTTAATTATTTTCCTTAGCATTTTTTCTATACTATCTTTCCTCTATTTGGCTTAGCTAGAATTGGGTTTGAGTTTATCTTTTGGGGGAGTTCTCTAGTTATGAATTCTACCTTCCTAGTTCCAAGCATCCTTGTCTTTCATGTAACCTTCTACTCTTAATAGTTTTCTTGACTCCTTCATGTCTCATGTCTAGTCATTAGGATCTCCCTTGAACTTTGGGTTCATACCAGGGTTTGATCTCAAGGATTGTTGTTTTCATTTTGGTTACTATGGTCCACCCAAACCACCCTGGAGATCGAAAGTGAAGAAGAGATCATCTCCCCCTCTCTAGCTCATGGGCACAACGCTTTGCAAAATGCTCGGTTATTGTTTATGTGCATTCTACCTCTCTTGAAATAAGGAGAGGGCTTTAAGAGGCTGAAAGGGAGGCCAAGATAGAAAGAGGATTTATTAATAATGCTAAAGTGGTGGAGGAAGTTGGAGGCTCGGTCCCTGATATTGGAAATACTAGACCCAACAAGCCAAATATATGCAAACCATAGATATGTACTAGCAATTAAAAATAGTCATGGATAAAATTTTTGTGGAGCATTCTGAATCTCAACAAGAGATCCTTATTTGCATCAGTGAGATACAAAGCAGACCAAGAAACTCATTGATAAGGTCACAATCTTAACTAACAAGCTCGCAGATCTAAAATTTTTAACCTCTGAAAAAAAAGATGCATTCTCTGAAACCATTCAAGTTGACTCACCATCTAAATAAATATATTTTTTTGCTATATAACATTAATAATGAAATTCCATCCATAAACAAAATATATACTATGTTGAATAGTAAAATATTATGTTAATACAAACTGCATTATTTTTTTAATTTTATTATTAAATTCAAACTATATATTTAGAAAAAAGCTTTATTACTATATTATTGATTTAGTTTATCTACTCACAAATCAATATCAATAAATATAACTAATTCTTATATCTTTTATTAATAAATTAATATAAATATTTCCTATGTACCCAACCAAAAAAGGCATAAACTTCAATTAAAAAATTAATAACAACTAAAAAAACTTTAATTAAAAAAAAATATTAAGAACTAAAAATTTCCCATGAACAAAACCCGAAACACATATACCCATACTATAATCGAGGTCCCTTTCATTTTTTTCTTTGTCTTTCATTAATAAACATCGAAATTTTCAAAAAAGGAAAGAAGATATACCGTAAGTTCCTTTAGTCAATGGGGATGTATTAGTTCCTCAAATATTGGATATAGGACACATGTAAAGAGCATAGCTCTATGTGTTTGCTCAACACTTTTGAAAGGGAATATTAATTGCGATGAGAGTTGCTTGAGTTAGAATATAGACTCTATAATATTTTTAAATATGAAGTGAAAGATAAGTATATGTTAATATATTTATATAGGCGCTATAAAAATTTTTGAAGGAATATTAAATAAAAATAAGTATATGCTAGTTGACATTGTAAAATATATATTTAAAAATAAACATGTTGTTCAAATATAATCGGTGGGTTCTTCTAAGGCTTTGTACTATCTTATCATTTCGAGGAATATAGACTACAAGGATAAGATAACTGAAAATATAAAAATAAGAAAAAAAAAAAGTGCATGCAATGTTTTATCATAGGTAAAGAGATTATATATATGAGTTTTTTTTTTTTTAAATAAGTTTTTGGTTGTGTGTTAATATTCAATGGTTGATTAAATCTTTTTTATTGGAGAATGAAGAACCCTAGCTCCGCCGCCGCCATGCCCTCGGCCGCCATCGGTTCTTGGATCGACCCTGTTGCGGATGGGCTCGAGGAACTCAAGCACGGGTTAAGGGATTTTTCCCTCTCTGCAGACAAGCAAAAGGCTCATATCATGAATGTCGGTGCCGCAAACTCTAATATTCGCGCGGATCTCTCTGCAGAGAGCTCTGGGGTAGCACGGCCTCATCTCCCTGCTTTCACAACGAGCTTATGGAGCCAACCTCAGACTGCCGGCGCAGCAGCCAAGGGCGTTCAAGCAGTACCCCGCGCAGCCTCTCCTCTGATCTTGGCTATTGGGAAGGAAAGGACTGCATTGACTGGCTGTAAGCCTCTTCCGCTCATGAGGCAAATTCAGGAAACGAACGATCACGCATGTGGTCTCTCTACACAGATCTACAGTGGAAAGAGGCATACGGACTTCTCTGCCTCATTCCAGATACAAATCAAGCTCATTACAGGCAAAACAATGCTACAATGGGTTAGCCAGACGGATCTAGTGCAGAATCTCAAGCATACACTGAACATCAAACTAGGAATCCCCTCGGCAGCTCAAAGGCTTCTCCTCGAAGGTAAACAACTTGAGGATCCCTATCCTATTTCTTTTTATGGCATTAAGAAAGATGCATCCATTATTTTAACCCTTCGCTTGAGGGGAGGAGCTGCTGGAGAGTCATCTTCAGCTAAGGCATTTTCATATAAAGATGCAGTCCATGCTAATAAGCCTCGAAAGACAGATCAGCTAGTTCAGGCTCCTCCCAAGCCTTTTCTGGTTGACAAATCGGAAGAGGTCCCCTCTGTTGAGATCTCTTACCCTGACCTAGCAGATGACACCCAGCAATTCGCTGAAAGAGCCATCATCTGCAGATTCAATGGGCTCTGGCCACGCTCAAAGGATCTTTATGACTGGATCAAGGACAACTGGACTCACCACTGCAAGATTTACTTCTGTGCAAAGGGGTATTTTATAGTGCTATTTGACAATCTCGAGAACTACCAAGTTGCCTTAGAAGAAGGCCCTTGGTTCATGGGGTCGGCAGGCCTCTTCTTAACTCCATGGTTCCCAGACTTTGATCCAGCTTCAGCAGTTATCACTAAAGCCCCTGTTTGGATCAGACTTCCAAATCTCCCAATTCACCTGTGGCGCACAGAGGTATACAGGCAAATAGGAAACGCTTTGGGGTGCTTCTTAATGGGGGATTACGAGAGGGAACGACAAGGTCTCTACACATATGCCAGAATTTGTGTGGAGCTAGATTTAAGCAAGGGATTGCCAGAGCAAATCAATCTCAAGATCAAGGACTCTGTTTGGACTCAGCTTCTAGACTATGAAAACACTGCCTTTCGGTGCCGCCATTGTCACCTTACAGGGCACCTGCAGAACTCCTGCCCATCGCTGACAGCAAGATCGAAAAAAGGATTCTTCGCAAAAATCAAACCCAAGCGTTGGGCTCCCTGCCCTCCACCGCCAACTGGGAGCCCCAGCTCCCCAGGTTCGAAGGATGGGGAAAGCGACTCAGAACCTGATCAGGCACCTCAGCCGATGGATCCTCCCATGGACACTATGGGACACTCCCCGGACATAGCAATCGCCCAGAAATGCAGACATGAGACCTCATCTGAATCAGAAAAGGAATTCCCGATGACAGAGAATTCCAGTCTTCAAGTTGTCTTAGCTCATCCTCCCCATGATGGCTAGACAAAAGTCAACAAAAAGAAAGGGAAAAAACAATGTGTTGTAGTTTCTACCCCTATAGGGTAAAGATCAGTTAGTATGTCTATGATTTCAAGTTATCTGTTGTTGCCATAAGTTTGAATCTTTTCACCGGGACCGAGGTTGATGGATACATCATTTCCGGTCTGCCGGTCTCCTGCTTCTCCTGATTGTACTATATTTACTACCTAATAGAATTAGTCTTTACCGAGAAAAAAAAAAAATATTCAATGGTTGATTATTGTAAAAAAATGTTATATTGAATATGGTTTTCTATTATCAGTTTACTTAATGGGAAATTAGACTAGTAATACAAATTTATAGTCTTGAGATTGTTGAGGTTTTTTTAATCATAGCATTTGATTTCACAAAAATTATGCTGATAGTATTTACAGAGTGATATGCACACAAATCTACTTTTGTTAATTGCCTAGCGGTTAAAGCATGGACCTGCATTACACTTTTTGGAGAAATGAGAGCACGTCTTACTGAAAAATGGATGCTCGATCAAGCAATTTTAAGCGTTTGATCAAGCAATTTTTAAGTGCTCGATCGAGTGGTTGAGGTGTTTAAAAATAGCTTGATCAAACGTTTAAACAAACTCTCGACCGAATCGTTCTCTAACCTGGGTTAACCGATTGATCGAGTTATATTTTCGATCGAGCATGTGCCTCGATTGAAAAATATAGCTCGATCCGAGCGTTATTTCTAATTCAAATACCCCAATTGTGACTTGCACAAGTCATTTTGCTCAGACTGCAAGAGGCAAAGGAATTCGACAGAGGATTTCTAAGCTTGACTGAGATGGCGGAACTCAATCCAGCTACCCATCAACCCCACCAATGACCTAGAGGATCAAGCCGAGGTAGGTTTCCTATCATTTTTTACTCTTTTATAAAAAAAATCTGCAAAATAAAATAAATTAATTTGAAAAAAAAACCTAGCATACAAAAACTATAAAAAAACAATCATGAAAATCACCATGAAAACCGCAAAAAACCACCAAGAAAACCCTTGAAAGCCACCAAAAAAACTATAATTTAGGTTTTAATTTTATTTTTTTAATTTCATTGTATACATTATCTGCAATATTAATATGTTTATTATAAATATTTTCTATGGTAAATTTTATTTTTAATTATTTTACGTTTTGAAGTTTTTTTTAGGATTTTAGTAAAATAAATAAAAAAGAAAAATGAATTTTTGTTATTAAAAATGTATTTTAAATTTTGAACAAATTTAATCATAAATATGCCCAAAAAAATTTCAAAATATAAAACAATTAAATTATAGAACTCCAATAAATAAATAAATTAGGAACTTTAAATTGACATAATGAATATGGTTACTCATGGTGAACTTGTATAAAATCAAATAATTTTTTTTATCTCATTCTTTATTTTAAATTTAAATATTTTTTAATAATAAATATAGTAATTTTTTTTACAAAATTAATTGTACTAAAATAAAACATTAACTAAATTAAAAGTCCAAAACATTTTTTTTTTATTTAATTAAATTTTATTAATCGCGCATGCGCACACACACACATATAAAATCTAATATAAAGAACTTAACATCACTAAGTAACTAACTAACTACATATATATATATATATATATATATATATATATATATATATATATATATAAAGTTGTAAAGTATAACATAACTATAATTATTATATATATAACATAATTAAATATACCAGCCTAGATCTATCTTAACTCTTGATATATCAAGTGGCGAGAGGGATCGAATCTCAGGTGCAAACCTCTTTTTTGAGTGCCAAACTTGAGTAAAGGTTTTCACCTCGAGAGATTTGATCCCTCCCAGCGCTTGATAGATCTAGAGTTAAGAAGGATCTAGGTTGGTTTCAGTCGTGTGCAGTGAAGGAAAATCTATTGAACATATGATTAATTTTATCAATAACATGTAAATACATCTAATATTAATATAATCATTTTAAATATGCTAAATATGTTTGAGAGTTATCTGGTCATTTTAATTTTAAATTTACTTAGTTACCTTAGTTTGTTGAAATGATAAATATTATTAATAATTTTAATGATGAAAAATGATGAAATAATTTTTTTGAATGCAAAGTGACAATATAATAGTGTTTAATGATAGAAAATGTGAATAATAAGAATGTAGTCATTTACAAATAGTCTTCATTGTAATCAATCTCAAACTATTTTCTTGTACTATTCTTATTGTCACCATTGCTAGTTTTGTCATCTTTTCAGATTGATTATATGAAAAGGACAGTTGAATCATAAACCATTTAAATCTTTAACTCAAGTTGTTGTAGTAAACATCATACCTTGTCTCTCTTTCTCTCTAATATTAATAGGTTGAATTACTATAACACAAAAATCAATATACATTGTTAATATTTTTTGGTGCTTACACTGAAATCAATGCACACTGTTAATTCAACCACTTTAAAATTAATGTACCAGCATACATCCAATTACATCTAATCAGAAATCAACATCTACACTGAAATCAATGCGTCTAATGCAAGAAATCAAATAAGATTAGAAAACACCATCTACACTGAAATCAATGCATCTAATGCAACTAATCAAATAGGATTAAAAATCAACACCTACACTCAAATCAATGCATCTAGTGCAAGTAAGCAAATAGGATTAAAAACCAACATCTACACTGAAATCAATGCATCTAGTGCAAGCAATAAGATAGGATTATAAATCACCATCTACACTGAAATCAATGCATTTAGTGCAAGGAATCAAATAGGAATAGAAATCATCTACATTGAAATCAATGCATCTAGTGCAAGCAATCAAATATAATTAGAAATCAACATCTACATTGAAATTAATGAATGTGGTGCAAGCAATCAAATAGGATTTGAAATCACCATGTACACTGAAATCAATGCATATAATGCAAACAATCTGTTAGAGCCTAGATTGACCTCAGGCTGAAGGGAGGCAATCTTAGGATGACCACAAACCACGCTTAACCTGGTAACTAGCCCTACTAGGTCGGGAGAGGGCTCTCTCCTTGTCAATCTAAGTTGAGATGACTAATTCAAATATGGATTTTAGGCTAGGTATAGTAGCTCTGGGGTTTTATGGTTGATTTTGATGGTTTTGTTGCTAGATCAAATGGAGCAGACAACTTTGGGTCTGGGAAATCAAATCAGAATTGCAGGGTGTTCTGTGGGGCGAGGTAGGTAGGTGTTTTAGCACTTAGAATTGAGTGAGATGGTAGGTCTAAGACTGGTGATGGGTTGAGGAGGGAATGCACAGGTCATGAATCCTCTTCAAACAGCTGAAAACATAAAAAACTAAATGTATTCCCAAAGCAAAGCACTTTTATCAATGTATTCTACCTATTTATCTTGATTCATTTAGTTAAGAAGAATGAAATAGATTTTGGCACATATAACACATGAGAAAAACTAATGACAAAAGGAGAAACAATGCCAAGACACATTACCACAAGAATCCCACAAAAATAGCTGCAAACCCTGTTTTATTTCCTTGCCAAATTGTTGTAGTGATGTACAATGAAGCTCAAAGCATCCACAAGAGTCCAACCTTTACAAATGACTAAGAAAGTACATAATATAAGCACCAAACCACCTGTGCTAGCCATCAGGGGTCAAATCCATGAGAAGAGGGGTGATTTGAACCATATCTAAACTAAGAACAGGAATATAGGCAGTGGAACAACTTGTCTCTAAAACCATGGAAACTGATTCATTAAACCCCAAACCACCTCAAAATGATGAATCTAACCTCAAAAGTCATTTTGCAATTACATTTACACACCATAGCATCATTTACATTCATAGATTAATCCAAAATGAGATCAAAATTCAAATTGTAGAAATACTAGGCAAAATTTTGATTTTTGAGAAAAACTGGCAAATTCATCCTATGCGCAGCACCCCTGATCCTATGCACAGTGCCTTTTCCAAGCCAGTTGTGGGGGCCTTCCTCTTAACCAAATTGAGCCCAAGATGGCTTGTTGGAAAGGTTTTCCTGTCTAGTTTCTGGAACATCTTGAATTTCCGAATTTGGAGGTCATTTGCCCCCTAAAAAGTAGAATCTCCCAAGACTGCTTCTTGTGTATCCAAAAAGTGGCAGAGAGGTCATTTTTTTATGGTTTTTTGGCCTTTAGGTGATCAAGATCTGCTCCAAATTTGATGAAACTTTTTAGGTTTACTTATTTTTTTATGATGAATCCAAAAATGCAATCCATTCTTCCAAAAAGTTCCCCATTCAAAAGCGCAACACCACTTATTGGGATTTCCTGTGTTCCAAAAATTAAAATTACAAAATTACAAAATTTTACCAAAATTGTCCGAAAATTGGCACAAGGCACCCTCATGCACTGCTTTGATGAGCTAATAAAGAATCAGCTAGGATTTCCAATTTGTTTCACTCCTTTTTGCTTCTCAAAGCCTTCCTTAATTGTGCCTTAAGCTTCCTTATCCTTATATTGCATATTTTGTTCCGGATCATATAGTGATAAGCCATGTGGCGAAGAATCTTCTTTTCTTTATTGGCCTTCTCAAGCCGCTTCTCAAGGTGCATGTTAACCCTCTCTAACCGAGTTTCTCGATCATTCTCAATTTCTTGCTCAATGGAGGTCATATTGACCTTTTCCTTCTTTGCCTCTTGCCGCTTCTCCTTAATCATTTGGGACTCCATGATAACTTGTTATCCATTAATTGTTTGTTTTCTTGCTCAAGGTAATTGATGATCCACTTTGGCCTTTCCAAATTGATTAGCAAGGCTTGAATGTCAGCCTCTTGTTTCTCGATGAGATCCTTAGTTATCTGTGTGCTTTGAGTATCAACAACAATGACATCAATTCCCTGTGTCTCCTCATAAACAAGAAGGTCAAAGTCCCTCTCTTTCTCATCACTAGGATCCTCCTATTACATTTTTTCTTTGGATTTACCTTTGTCCTTACTGTGCTGCCCAACATCTACCTATTTTGCTGAAGAAGAAGGCAAAGCCCCTTCCACTCCTTGTGGAGATAGCATTTGCCTGTGGCCTGTAGATGAAGGCGAGACCCCTTCCACTCCTTGTGGAGATAATACTTGCCTGGCAGCTGAAAAAAGTCTCCTAGTGCCTCTCTCATAAGTGACAAACACTGGCACTCCAACAATTTTAGTTTCTTTGACTTGTTCATATCTTGAAGGTCCACCTTCCTTCTAATGCACTAATGAAAATACTTGAGGGCCTTTGAACACCTCATGAGAAATGAAGGTTTCCCATGGTATATTTAGTAGATTCAACTGATGTAAGACAATGATCTTGATCACAGAGAAGTGGTAGATGCTATTCAATTGTTGGGGATATGGCTTTTTCTTAACATAGTGTGCCATCTTTTCAATATTCCAAAACATGAAGTAAGGAATATCCATCATTCTCACTCTAGTAAAATGCATCAATAATCTAATGTGGTAGGCATACAATTGTGAAAACCTACCTTCACAAGTAAAGTATTTAATAATAATCTTCATGAGTGGAGCAAACTTGTCCTCCAAGAATTTGAAGGGAAACACTCTTTTCAATTTGCCATGGTATTTAGCCTTCATGTATGGCTCATAGTACTCCCTGTCAATGTACTGTCCTTTGTTCCATTTTTCACCTACATTTGGAATTCCTGTAGTCTCTGAAATGATGGCAGGTGACAGAGTGAAGGTAACTCTAGCAAGTTTTACCTCATTATTGTCCAGGTGTGTCACAAATAACCTCGCTAATTCATGATGGAATTTGACCCTCTCCACCATTTTATAGAAACCAAAACAAGACTGATGTTTGAAACATGAGATGGCAAGTTGACAAGCAAGCAATTCTCTCAGATTGATGGGCTCCTCCCTTATTATCTTCCCCCTTTGGGAGGTCTCTTCTGCTGCAAATTTATTTCCCTAGAACTGTCACTGAGGGTCTCTTCCCCAGTTTCATAATCACTATCCATTGGTTTTAATGATTGTAAATGCTGGTGAGGAATAAAGGAGTAGGGTGGATGAGTGATGAGTATGAAGATATTTCAAAAAGAAGGAAAATGAGTGAGGTGAAATGGGGATATGAATGGATGAAGGGAGTGAAGAATTTGGGGATTTAGGGAATAAGGGGAGTGAGTAGGGTTTGTATGTAGGGTATAGGGTTTCATGGATTGTGTATATAAGTAGGGTTTTGGGAGTGTTATGTGTGGGAATGGGAAAACATGAAGGGAATAATATTTAGGGAAACTTGTGTGGGGGTTAGGTTTTAGGGAACAACAACAAGGTAAGGAATGACAACAATAAAATAGTGGACTATGGAAATATTTTAATGACAACTAGGGTTCATTTTTTAAGAGACAAGCTCCCCACAAACTAAGTGCAAAAATTCTTTTTAAGCAAGAGTGGCAATAATACTTACTTGTAAAGGGGATGAGCTTTGAAGATTTGAGGCAGTTTGAGGTGATTTTGAGCGATTAGCAGAATTTTGGGAGTGTTTAACAGGTGCGCAGCGCCAATTGTATGCACAACGTCAGTGTTATTTTACACTGGCAGGAGCTCCCAGGTGCGCAGCGCCAGCTGACAGGTGTGTAGTGCCTGCAAATTTCTTCAAAAACACTGTGACTTGCTTCCTTTTGCTCAATGACAACTGAAAATCGTGTTTTGGGCTCTCTTTAGCAATCTAAACTTCAACAATGAGGTGACATAAGATATGGATGGCCTTTATAGCTTTTCAACCCTTTGATTTTTCATTTATCAAAACCCACTTTATAATGTTTATTTGCTTTTTTGAAATACTTTGTTTTGCTGATATCTGACTTTCGGCTTTTGATAGGTGGACTGATGCCAATCTCTTTGTCTTTGTGCAGTGGTAGGAGTTGGCAATGTCATCAAGTGACCAGGAGCAGCATGTGAACATTTATTACATATAGAAACCAAAATTACATCAAATTACATGAAATGGAACAATAAAATACAAATGCTCTGTTTTACCTCAAAACAAGTTTTGAGGTTAAAGAGCTTTATTTAGCTTACAAAAAGGAAATTATGATCTTCTGAACTTTGTTAACCTCCTCATGTGTCTGCTGACCATTTTTATTCATTTTGAATGACCATGGCGAAAAACCCTAAGACCTAGTGAAACTAAACCCTAAGACTGGTTTTTATAAATGAAATGAACTGGAATGACTATGAATGACTGAAAAGATATGTGAAATAGGTCAGCAGGTATATAGCATGAGGGAAAAATGAAATGAAACCCTACCATCAGTTGATCCATGACCTAATGGAGTGAAACTCATCAGAATGGGACACCTAATATGAAATGCAAAAGAGAAATTTGATCATTGATGGCAGTGTGAAAGCACTAACACTAACACAATCAAATAGGATTAGAAATCATCTACATTAAAATCAATGCATCTAGTGCAAGTAATCAAATATCATTAGAAATAAACATATACACTAAAATCAATGCATCTAGTGCAATTAATCAAATAGGATTAGAAATCACCATCTACACTAAAATCAATGCATCTAGTGCAAGAAATCTTCTTCCCTTTCTCCCCCCTCGATCTATATCTATATCTCCCTCCATCTCTCCTTGTTTGTCTCTCTATCTCACCCCAAAAAAATCACACACTCTCTCACTCCATATCTATCAATCTCTCTGCCCCTCCCTCCCAGACTCCATCTCTCTCTTCTTCCCTCTCTTCACCTTCCATCTATATCTATATCTCCCTCTGTCTCTCTATATCACCCCCAAAACATACACTCTCTTTCTCTAATCTATCTATCTATCACTCCCTCCTCTCTCTCTCCCCCCCTTTTATCTCTCTTCCCTCCCATTGTCTCCTCTCCCTCTCTCTTCGTCTTCCTTATCACGCCCTCTCTTTCTCTCTACACCTTTATCTCTATATTTATTTCTTCTTACCTCCCTCTCTCTCCCCCTCCATCCCCATCTCTCTCTCCGTACCTCTCTCCACTCTCTCACATCCTCTCTTTCTTCCTTCCTCTCTCTCCCTTCTCTCCCACCTCTCTCTCTCTCTCTCTTCACCCTCCAACTCTGTTACTATATGCCTCTCTCTCTCCTTCTATTCCCACTTCTCTCCATCTCTCCTCCTTTGTCTCATTATCTCACCGCCAAACATACACACTCTCTCTCCATCTCTCCCTTGTCACTCCCTTTTTATCTCCACTTCTCAATCTATGTGTATTTATTCTTCCCTCCCTCTCTCTCTCTCCAACTCCATATCTCTATCCCTCTCTCTCTCCTCCTCCTCTCTCAAGTCCTCTCTCTCTCTCTCTCTCTCTCTCTCTCTCCCCTCCAATACTATCTCTTCCCCTCTCTCAAGTCCTCTCTCACATCCTTACTCTCTCTCCCTTTCTCTCATGCCTCTCTCTCTCTCTCTCTCTCTCTCTCTCTCTCTCTCTCTCCAAATATGTTACAATACCCCTCCCTTTCTCCTTCTCTCCCCCTTGTCTCCATCTCTCATTCTTTATCTCTTTATCTCACCCCTAAAGATACACACTCTCTCTCCATCTCTCCCTTGTCACTCCCTCTCTCTCTTTCTCTCTCCACTTCTCACTCTATATGTTTTCTTCTTCCCTCCCTCTCTCCCCCTCCAAATCCATCTCTCTCTCTCTCTCTCTCTCTCTCTCTCTCTCTCCAAGCCTCTCACTATCTCCCTCCCTCTCTCCTTCTCTCTCTTCCACCTCCATCTTTATGTCTCCCTCTCACTCTATTACCCTTCTCTACCTCTCTCGCTCCTCTCCCTCTCTCTCTTCATTTGTCCTCTCCCCTTTCCTTTAGTTTATCTCCATATCTCCCTTGTCACTCCCTCTATCTCTCCAACTCTATCACTCTATGTCTTTGTTCTTCCCTCCCATATATATATATATATATATATATCTAGAGTTGATATACATATCATGATGTATTAATATATATTAAAATATTACAAATTTAATATTGTAACAATCCAAAATTATTAAATTTAATAATATTAATATATTAATATTAAAATTAGATTTAATAATAATAATATTGATCTTTTATTATTAATATTAGGGTTAATAATGTTTTTTTTCATGCTATTAATAATAATTTTTTCCATAGGCTTGGTATATAATTAGATGTTGATTTCTAATCCTATTTGATATATTTTTATTTATTTATCATACCTCTTTATACCTTTTTTATATTTATTTATTTACCATACCTCTTTTATAAATATGTATTTGGCACATGGTATTAATAATAATTTTTCCCATGGTATTTGTCCCATAGGCTTCCTTATTGTTGTGGGGAAAAGTATCCGACTCGGATGACCCTATCCCTACTCTAAGGGTGATAGTCCTTAGCAACAACTGAAAGTAAAGCTTTGATATTTTCCTTTATGAAAGTACAGAGAAGGAAGAAAAGATTGACCAACTGGTGTCTTTCGCTTTTGTCGATCCTATCCTCTCTCTTTGTCTCTTGTTCCCAGCTCCTCGCTCCCTTTGCCGGTCCAGCTACACAAAGATCCTGCACAAACAAGAGAAGGAAAACTACAAGAAACATGTACTCATAACTGATGCATGGATTAGAGTGAATCAGATATACAAGTAAATACAATACATCAATGCAATACAAGTATATAGGAGAACATTCAAAGCTTTATTGATAGAAGTAAAAGAGTTCTGAGAAGGTTACAACCATCAATGGCTCCAATCCAGCAGCACCTCCCCAGCAGCAAGAAATCTCCTCTTCCCCTCTATAAAAGCAATCACCCAATAGCTCTAACTGTAAACCAACAGCACTTCCTTACTTTGCACAAAATTCCAGCCTCCTTAGACCTCATAGAAGAGCTCTATATATAGGATAGAAGAAGAAAGGATGAGTCAGCTTGAGACTGACATAAAGCTGCCTTGTGTCCTTTCCCTCTTCAGTTAATCTTCAGTTCTTAAGTCCACTTGGAGATCCTTGCTTACACATGGAGATCAAGTACCTCTTACTCATCACAGGGCGAATCCCTTGAACCAAGTGTCAGTTTGGAAGCTTCCTGGGCAATTGACACCTTGCAGAATGACTGTGCCACTTGGCCAATCTCGCCCAGCGCAGGTAGCCTTCATTAGATTTGACTTTCAGCGCAGGTACAAGGAGGAGCAGTTGCATTCCAGCGCAGATGCTCAGTGGAGCAGCTGACATGATCCAAAAATAGCCTGTTTTTGAGTGTTTTCAGGTGGAGAACTGATGGGAAGTGCTGTGGTTTGCTGACCTTGTTCTTCTAGGGGTAAGAACAACATGTTTAGGGACTGAGGATCCCTGTAATTATTGACATTTCATGCTCCATGCTGCGAGGCACAAAAATGTCTATAACAGTTGCCCCCTAAAGTATGAGGCCGTTTATCGGGTGAAATGCTTTATCTAGAGGGTCCGAAGTTCATTCCAGTGCTGAGGAGGCGCCCTGTAATACAATACAATACAATACATTATTTTTCATTTTGTTTTCATGATCTAGCTGAGGCGGGCATTCCCATGCTCAGCTTTATAAATACATTTTGGTACATAGAACAGACGATCGTCTGATGGTAGACTGATAATTCTCTGCTGAAATTATCATCCTTTGAGTAGGATGATCATCTGCTGTAATGATGTACATGACAAATGCTTTTATATTTCCTGAATATGTATCGCAGCCCGGATGGATGAAACTAGATCCGGGGTCTTCAAACTCGTTCGATCTTCACTCTAAGTACAAGTCGATCCATGTGAGAATTTCGCTGAAGTCGAACATGGAAAGACATCGCTTGATTACCGGTCAATGATGAAAACCGTTAACAAGCGCGAGAGGAATCACCGATAATGATAATGACCCTCAAGGTACTGCAGTACAATTCACGTGGCGTGAATAAAGGACTTGGCGTCGAACGCCACGCAAAATCTTCTGGTCGAAGGTCATTGATGTATACCTGTCGCCGGAAGTGAGAAACTTGCCATTGAGGCATGCAAGCTTCAAAGTACTGATGGGGTTGTTCCTAGATCAACTTCTTGGATAATGAGCTGAAGTCGACAAGAAGCGATCCGTCAAAGGAGGGCCTTAATGAATCCCACATCAATGACACGGAACGGAGCTAATGATTTTAGTGGAGGTGAAAAACAAACTGTGATATATGATTCAGGGTGGCGATCATGAATGGATGAAGGATAATGTATGGCAGTGGATGGGACACGGTTGACACTTTCAGAATGACCTCTCTTGAACATATAACGACACTGATGCGATGGATCGGTAGCATTACCCCAAAAGTGGACGGTTTGGCGAAGACCATGGTGATGAGACCGGTGAATGAAACAACCCAACCCGATGTAGTACGGAGGAAAAGTGTCATGTTCAAGAGCGACTTGCTACCATTAAACTTTGATGTTCTCCCAATTTTTCCCCAGTCATTTCTGACCAGTACCTCTTTATTTTTGTCAAGCTTGAGGAGGATAACATATGCTTGTTCTATAACCTGCCCTTCGGGCAAGCCCATCGCTATGATTTAACGAGCTTAGCGATAGGGAAACTCGTTCTCGTCTAAAGACAAGTTTGTCGCTATTTAATCATTTTAACGAGTCTAACGACAAGGAAAACTCGGTCCTTTTCATTTTTAGAGAGTCTGAAAAGGTACATAAAGTCAACTCCAGAATTCCTTTTTCGTCATCTAATCCCTTAAGTCCGAAAAAAGTATAAAACAATACAGAAGGGATGAATTTTCGATTGCTTTAACGAGCCGAACAAAACAAGCGCTCGATCTTTTTGTGCAATAATCCCTCAGGTCCAAAAAGATTAAAATCTAGAGGAGGGATAGCGTTCCGGTTGTTTAACGAGCTGGAAGGCCAAAACTCGGCAAACTTTTCATATTTTACGAGTCAGTGAAAAGAGCTCAAAGAAGACTCGTCTTTTGAGGAACGAGTGATAAACAGGGATAGCAGCAGATTCCAGGTACAGTTTGGAATTTTCCAATCACGGCAGTGTCACAAGGATGGCTAGGTGAAATCACTCTTCGCAGATGTACCTCAAAATGGGTAAACACACAAATGGAAGTGAATGATCGGCCAAATGACGGTGGAGGTGACGGTGCACAAACACGACCAAGGCTTTTATGGCTGATGAATTTACGATCTCAAAAGGGTATTTACCGATTCATTTTTTTTGAATGAGCTTGAACTCTAAAGGAAAGCCTGCTCATAAACTTATGTTTATTTTTTAACGAGCATGAACTATGCGCTAAAACTGCTCGGATCTTGCGTTTATTTTTTAACGAGCATGAACTATGTGCTAAAACTGCTCGATATACCAGTCATAGAATAAGAACGCCTCCTGTGAGATAGCTATTTTTTAAGGAGCTTTATCTCACGAAGCTATGCTCCAATTTTGGCAAGTTTTACCTTTGCCCCACAGACTTTCTTCATGCAAGGTCGGAATCGGCTAATCCTACGAGTTTAAAGGGTTAGACCTACAGGTTTAAAGGGAGGACCTAAAAATTTAAAAAATAAATAGTCGTCCCTCGCTCACATTCCAAAAGTTTGCATGCCCCTAGACATAGGATAGAATTTCGAGGCTGCCCCTCCTCTCCCCTACCTCTGCTTTTCTTTGGGTGTTCACAGCTACTTGTCATCTTGCCAATCTAATGTTAACGATACTAGTCTTCTCGTTATTTTAAGGGGTCTTACGCGGTACTTGTCTTCCCGTCGGCCCAACTTTTAACGAACAGCTATTTGTGACAAGAGAAGAACACTACTCAAAGACAAAACATTGGTATTATTGAGGGAGGCTTGCCTCTTTCTTATTATCCGAAGAGGGTTCTATTTGCTGCCGCAAATCAATCTCTTTCTTCGGCGATGTCTATCATTGGGTTACTCAAAGATGGTTACCCTCTGTCACAACAATAGAATCTCCTTCTTTGGAGGCTGCCCCTACTTATCCTTCAAAACATTTGTTTTAATGGGTGAGGCTTGCTTTTCCCCAAAGATGGTTACTACTTGCTACTGCAAATGGTCCCCTTCCTCGGTATCCTGATTATCTAGACAAGGGGAGCGAGAAGTTGATTATCTCACTCACATAACTTTGACAAAAGAATATTATTCTAGAACAACCCCTCTTCCACCGCCGGACGGGGTACGGACTAGTCCATTCTTCTGCGGAAATTCTACCCTACACCCAGGGTTTCTTCTGCCCGAAGCAGACCAGGGTGCATGCCCCCTGGGTTCCAGTCTTTCTTTCCGAATCACTCGCATTCATCGGGAAGGAGGATCGGGGGTGGAGGCGAATCTTGAGTGAACAGACCATTTAGGAATGGTATTTGACTATTTGCGATGCGAGATCCCGGAAACGAAAGTTGGTCTACGAGCTTGACCATCCTTCCTTCGTGTGGAAAACACATTACTCTAAAGAGTGAGGAGACTATCGCTCCCATGCAATAAATATAGTCACGTCCAAGGAGTAGGTTATAATCCAAGGGTCCTTGGACGACCATCACGTTCAAATTGACGGTCTTCCCTTTCAATGTAACAGGCACATTGGGGAGGATTCCTAATGGTCGACTGGTTCCTTTATCAAAACCTGAGAGATTTCTTAACTCAGGTAAAAGCACCGGGGAACCCAGTGCTTTCCAAGCAACAGAGGAAAGGATACTCACAGACGCCCCTTCATCAATGATAGTACCAGCCATGATCATTCTATAGATCTGGACAATGATTCTGAATGGTACACTGGCTGGTAACCGGGGTCTGCCTAGTTGATTCCAATCAAAGGATACAACCAGGTTGCTTGGTGGTGGGACCGAATATACGGCCGGATATGACCCTGATGATGTTCCTTCCTGCGATAAAGGAATGGGTGCATTTCCCTGACGCTCATCAGAGTCGGTG
Organism: Pinus tabuliformis; assembly: GCA_031772625.1. Classification (NCBI taxonomy): domain Eukaryota; kingdom Viridiplantae; phylum Streptophyta; class Pinopsida; order Pinales; family Pinaceae; genus Pinus; species Pinus tabuliformis. The sequence continues at coordinate 423,735,775 of CM062814.1, read as the reverse complement.
CTGATGAAAAGAACCTGGATGGTGTCATCCTTATTCTCTTCAGTGATGGTGTCGCATGAAGATGACTCTTCGGCGACGGTGTCATTTGAAGATGAAACTTCTGAAGGTAGAACCGAGTCAACTGCCGTATCGACCTTGGGACTTTCGTCCGGTCTGGATTCAGTAGGTTCATTTTCAGTGACTGACGCTTCAGCCGACCACTTGAGCGGGCCAGCTGTATTTTCAATCAACGAAGGACTTGGCACGAGTTTTTTGTATCCAGGAGGAAGTTTTACCGGTGAAACCGGACGATCTTCCAAAACTCTCTTCGCTTCGTCTAAGAAGGGACAATGGTGGATGGCATGACTGCCTTCACACAACTTACAGGGGAATCTTACTCCCCCTTTTTGTCTCGATCCTTCACTTTCGCTGGTTGACGGAAAGCCATCAACCTGATTGTCAGAGGTTGATGCCCCCGAATTGTGCAGACGAGGGGACCAGTCCCTTAGTATCCGGGGAATACAGGGACAATCTCTGTGGAAATGGTCTCCTCTACATATGACACATGGCGATTTAGGCCCGGTCTATGCAGTGGGTGGGTTTTCGTCAGATGTCTTTTGCTTGCCCCCAGTCGCCTTAGGCTCCTTCTTCTTCTTCTCTTTCTTCTTCCTTTCCTTCTTCTCCTTGGGAGACTGACTTTTGCCAGCTCTACCTTGCGAAGATGAAGGATCAGAGGAAGTATTGTAAGAAGTGGAAGGCTGGTGGGTAGCTCTAGACTGGTCTGACTGTTGATTCGATTGCTCGGGATTAGTGGCGATCTGGACTACATTAGTTGAAAAGAGCCATACAGGGAGGCCGATTGTCAATCCTGGAAGTGACAATGTTGCCATATGAGGCGCACCAACATCTCCCCAAGAGGAGAAGGGATTTGGACTTCCGCCAAGGTTGCCTCCTTGGTTGGTGGGCTCCATACTTTTCAACTGAAAGATCAACGTGGGAATAACAGGTGATTTTGTTCCACTTAAAATAAATTTTATTAACGACGCTTTTAGACACAAACTTGCTTTTTCATGTTTTAAGAGTCGAGAAAAAGCTAAAGATGACTCTAGTCGCCTTCGATGTATTAACGAGCCCGAAGTAACAAATGCTCGGTTGGACTTTTTCAGTTATAGAGTTTGAAAAAGGCCAAAAGAAACTGCTCTGGAGATCTAGGCAGAGGGTGTGCCAAACCTTTCGCGAAACCACAGAATACGTTTTACGGTACGGGTGGTCGATCTTCGTGAATGCTGTGTTCACTGCATCACAATCAGTAGGGCGGTCGACACGGCTTCCTATGGATAAAGGATAAATGCCTATAGGGGTCTCCCAATATACGCGATGGTACGCGGGAGCACAAGTCCGTATTAGTGCCACCGACTCTCAGGAGGAATCACCCACCTTCGTAGAGATCGACAGTCACTATGTTTAACGACGCCGGAACATGTCTCTACCTAGACCTCTAGATGTTTGCGTTATGTTACAAAGCGTTGTTATGTAAATTGGATTTATTTTAATGTTGATCTTGCTTAGCAGTTTGCCTTTAAGGATCACCACGAGATGTATATATACAACTTCCTACATGCAATCTAAGATGAGAAGCAAAACTTTTCGATCTTTCAACTTTGAAAACCTTAATCTACTGAGGGAAAAGAGGATATCAACTTTTCTCACAGATCATAGAACACACACTAAAATGCAAATTTTCCTAAATCGTCAAGCACACGGTCAAATGCAAAATGCACAATGCAGATATTTCTTTTCGTTATCCTTAATGTTGATGTAAGACAAAAAGGAAACTGTTGTATAACTTTGAATCTAATTTCGAGCGAAAGTAAACAAGCTTGTCCAAAATCAAAAGACACCTTAAGATCGACTTGTTTAGACACTGGAAATGTATAGATTCAAACCACAAGATGAAAAACAAACAAACTCAAACAGCCATGAACAGTAATAAAACTAGCTCTCAAGATCACAAAGATACTTTTACAGTTCAGGATCTAAGAGGCCACAGCTATACTGGTTCGCTTTCCACAATGGGAAACTGTAACTGAAACAAGAAATACTGAAAGAACAATCACAGTTTCATCACACAATTGAGGCGGAATAATGTCAAGGAAAGTTGGTTTACAGCAAGTACAATGACAAGCAATCAGCAACAAAACAACAGTGAAAACAGGGCTAAGACACAGTGGGAAACCTCAGGAAGACATAGCCTAACTGGATCAGCGCAGGCTCTGGTCTGTCAAATTGACTCTCAGCGCAGTTCCCGAAGGGAGTACCTGCGCTGGAATGCAGACTGCCTGTGGACAGCCTGCACTGAGACACGAGAGTTGCGTTTACAAGGATTTCCGGGTCATAAAAAGCTCAAAAATTCACTGTTTTTGCTGAAATAAAAAGCTATAGGTCAAGTACAAGCTAAGGGATGATCAAGAGGATGAAAAGCTATCACAAAGAGTACAAGAGTCTTTTGTAGATCAGCTCTTCAAATCATGAATCTGCTCAAAAAATGAGCAAGAGTAGCAGCCCCTCTACTTCGCTTTTGATATAGTCAAAAGCTTTTCGATTCGGTACTCTTTGGTTCAGGAAATGAATAGCAAAGATACTACAAACACCAACAAGATACTAGGCTCCCCAGCAGAGTCGCCAGTTTGTTGTGGGGAAAAGTATCCGACTCGGATGACCCTATCCCTACTCTAAGGGTGATAGTCCTTAGCAACAACTGAAAGTAAAGCTTTGATATTTTCCTTTATGAAAGTACAGAGAAGGAAGAAAAGATTGACCAACCGGTGTCTTTCGCTTTTGTCGATCCTATCCTCTCTCTTTGTCTCTTGTTCCCAGCTCCTCGCTCCCTTTGCCGGTCCAGCTACACAAAGATCCTGCACAAACAAGAGAAGGAAAACTACAAGAAACATGTACTCATAACTGATGCATGGATTAGAGTGAATCAGAGATACAAGTAAATACAATACATCAATGCAATACAAGTATATAGGAGAACATTCAAAGCTTTATTGATAGAAGTAAAAGAGTTCTGAGAAGGTTACAACCATCAATGGCTCCAATCCAGCAGCACCTCCCCAGCAGCAAGAAATCTCCTCTTCCCCTCTATAAAAGCAATCACCCAATAGCTCTAACTGTAAACCAACAGCACTTCCTTACTTTGCACAAAATTCCAGCCTCCTTAGACCTCATAGAAGAGCTCTATATATAGGATAGAAGAAGAAAGGATGAGTCAGCTTGAGACTGACATAAAGCTGCCTTGTGTCCTTTCCCTCTTCAGTTAATCTTCAGTTCTTAAGTCCACTTGGAGATCCTTGCTTACACATGGAGATCAAGTACCTCTTACTCATCACAGGGCGAATCCCTTGAACCAAGTGTCAGTTTGGAAGCTTCCTGGGCAATTGACACCTTGCAGAATGACTGTGCCACTTGGCCAATCTCGCCCAGCGCAGGTAGCCTTCATTAGATTTGACTTTCAGCGCAGGTACAAGGAGGAGCAGTTGCATTCCAGCGCAGATGCTCAGTGGAGCAGCTGACATGATCCAAAAATAGCTTGTTTTTGAGTGTTTTCAGGTGGAGAACTGATGGGAAGTGCTGTGGTTTGCTGACCTTGTTCTTCTAGGGGTAAGAACAACATGTTTAGGGACTGAGGATCCCTGTAATTATTGACATTTCATGCTCCATGCTGCGAGGCACAAAAATGTCTATAACACTTATCACTCCCTCTCTCTGTCTCCACCTTTCTTTCTCTATGCATTTCTTCGTACCTCCCTCTCTCTCAACCTCCATCCCCATATATCTTTCCCTACCTCTCTCCACTCTCCCACATACTCTCTCTCTTCCTTCCTCTCTCTCCCTTTCTCTCCCACCTCTCTCTCTCTCTCTCTCTCTTCACCCTCCAACTTTGTTACTATATGCCTCTCTCTCTCCTTCTCTCCCACCTTCTCTCCATATCTCCTTCTTTGTCTCATTATCTCACCGCTAAACATACACACTCTCTCTCCGTCTCTCCCTTGTCATTCCCTTTCTCTGCACTTCTCACTTGTGTCTTTCTTATTCCCTCCCTCTATCCCCCTCCAACTCCATCTCTCTATCCCTCCCTCTCTCCTCCTATCTCTTGTCCTTCCTCTCTCTCCCTTCCTCTCGTACCTCTCTATTTATTCCCCCATCAATATCTCCCTCTCTCTCTCTCTTTCCCCTCCAATCCTATATCTTTCCTCATCACTCTCTTCCTCTCTCTCGTCCTTCCTCCCTCTCTATTTCTCTCCTCTCTCTCTCTATCTTTTCCTCCAATCCTCTCTCTTCCCCCATCACTCACTCTCTCTCTCCCCAACTGTGTTACCATATCCCTCCCTTTCTCCTTCTCTCCCCCCTTGTCTCCATCTCCTTCTTTGTCTCTTTATCTCACCCCTAAAGATACACACTCTCTCCATCTCTCCCTTGTCACTCCCTCTCTCTCTCCACTCTCACTCTATATGTCTTTCTTCTTCCCTCCCTCTCTCCCCCTCCAACTCCATCTCTCTATCCCTCCCTCTCTCCTCCTCTCTCTCTCGTCCTTCCTCTCTCACACTTTCTCGCCTACCTCCCTCTCTCCTTCTCCCTCCCTCTTTCCTTCTCTCTCTCCTACCTCCATCTTTATGTCTCCCTCTCCCTCTCTTACCCTTCTCTACCTCTCCCACCCCTCCCCCATTCTCTCTCTCTTCATTAGTCCTCTCCCCTTTCCTTCATTTTATCTACATCTATCCCTTGTTACTCCCCCTATCTCTCCACCTCTATCACTCTATGTCTTTATTCTTCCCTCCCATATATATATAGAGTTGATATATATATATCATGATGTATTAATATATATTATAATATAACAAATTTAATATTGTATTAATCTAAAGTTATTAAGTCTAACAATATTAATGTTATAATATATTAATATGAATATTAGATTTAATAATAATAATAATAATAATATTAGGGTTAATAATGTTTTTTCATGCTATTAATAATAGTTTGGTCCATATGCTTGGTATATAATTAGATGTTGATTTCTAGTACTATTTGATATATTTTTATTTTTTTACCATACCTCTTTATACCTCTTTTAGATTTATTTATTTACCATACCTCTTTTATAAATATGGTATTTGGCCCATGGTATTAATAATAATTTGTCCCATGGTATTTGGCCCATAGGCTTCACCTAAATAAAACCTCTTTTTTGAGTTTCTCTAAATATAAAGATGTTTATGTAGTGAATATAAAAAGAGGTTTTATTTGTTTACCATACATCTAGTTTATTTATATTTATATTTATTTAATATACCTCTGGAGTAAGTATAAAAAAAGGTTTTATTTATTTGGATGAACATTAGATTAAAAATGTTAAATGTTAAATGTTACGCGAGATCTACCCCCATACTGGCTTGTATAGCGCCTCAATAATTATATAACATAACATAGCATGTAACATAACTAAATATAACATAGTTATAGTTATAACATTTCTCTCTCACACACACACATATATATAACATTTAACATAGTTTTATAACTATTTAACATATTGTGTTTTTCATAATAACATAAGATCGGTGATGCTCAACAACTTTTTAAAGAATCGAGTTGATCTATAAACTATGATTTTCCTTAAAGTTTCCATTACTCATATTTGTAGAATTATTTAATATAATGATACATGACAACTATATATCTCCTAGTTCCCACCCTTACTAAATTTATTAATTGAGTAATGATTTTGTAACTTACACTTCCTATATTTTTATTTAACTATATAACACAACATACCATGTATGTATATCTATATATATATATCTATATATATATATATATATATATATATATATATATATAAGTTTCAACAATGCATCATTGATACATACATTAAATCCATGATGAAAAGTGTGTTTAAAGTGAATATATAAGCATTTTGACTCTTTTCTAATTTGTACCATATTGTTTCCTTATGTAGTGTGTCTTACTAGAAACATTGTCTTCATGTGCTTGCACCTAGTACATTTCATGTGTCAAAATCAAACATTATAAGAACTTGTCTTATGGAATATTTGGTTAGCATGAAGTTTTCTTAGTTTTGCAAATAGGTTTATGAATTTTTTTTACATATATTTACATATTTATGCTCTATGAATAAATGCATTATTTATAAATGGGAAAAAGTGTAAGCTAGATTTTCAATCACATTTTTTTATTTTGTTCACATGGAACTCAACAATTTATCAAAACAAACACTCTACTTAGTTTAGGAATTTAGCCTAGATTATTCTACTTGAGTTTATAAATGGTTTTCTTGTCAACATTCTTTCTATGGCAACATTTTTTTTATGAGTTTATATGTATTATATGTAATTTGTAGAGCCATCTCCCATACACCCCCCAACCGCAACCTATTACAGTGTTGGGGGATCTATTATACATGGTTGGGCTAGATCATGTAGCCATAATAGAGTGTATGTTCCACTCATATATCCTCCCTCCAACATAAGTCAGAGTGTCAGAGGAAGTGGTTATGTCTCTATTGATGATATTGCTACAAATATTGGACCTTCTTCACCTATTTCAGGTATGCATTTTGCATTTTTACTCCTCTTTAAACTTTATGTGTTTATATCTTAAAATTGTCTTTAATTTTTAAGTCGTCTTCAATTGATGTGCTTGAATTTAATGTATATGTTATTATGCTTCTAGTGTGTGTGTGTGTGTGTGTGTGTGTGTGTATATTATGATTTTTATACCCTCAACAAGGTGAAGATGAGGATCAAAATGCAATGTCGATCCCTTCGTGGAACGACACTATAGCCAGTATCAAAATTGAGGATGTTAGGGCCCAACATACATAGATCACATGAGAGCTAGATAAAATCTCTGCTAGTTCACCTATTAGACATAGTTGGTATCTGATGTTGGATAACATCAACAGGTTGATCGAGACATACCAGAGGGTGGGCCCACAAATCCATCTCCTATATTCCATACATAAGGTTAGGAGGTTGGAGGTTAGAGGGCCACATACTTGGAACGCAGTGAAAGACGCCACCAAGAACCTTGATATTCGTGGGGACTTGTTTGACATCCCTCCGGAATTTCATGCTAGACATATTAGTCTAATTCTACTAAAATATTTTATGAATGTTGATGAACCCCTTTGGTTTATGATCAATTCATTGGAGCTTGGGGCCAGTTCCCCCACCATGACCAGGTCCCCATTTATTTTGTAAAGCATATATATGCATATTTTGTTCTACATATGAGGTCGGATTACACAAGCACTGGATCTAAGTTTTATGGATCTAGTTTTGGATGTAGTTATGAATGTGTCGGGGCCTGTAGAGACTCTGCACATGTAGCACCACCTCCGATATTGTTTCCATGATCATCTTGGAGCATCGTCTTGCTGACATAGCTAGAGCAGTCATCATATCTTGGTGTTGAGACTAGGCATACTATTGTAGATAACATGTAGAGGACATTGGCCATTACACATGATGCATTGCATGGAGAGATGAGCTCACCACCTTCGTTGCCTCATGGCCCACTAGTTGCATTACATGATGACTCATGTCTTGAGAGTCTAGGGCATGACCAACTTTTTTCATATGCATGTATCGTCATGATACCATCTGCGACACTTGGAGGATGAACGGCCCATGTGACACAGACCAGGTACATATATCCGAAACTTTTGACTCTTATCATCAAATTTTACATTATTGATACTAATAAGTTTCTATCAGATTGCATTTATATTAATAATTTCATGATAACATTCATGCACAACCCAACTACAAACATGAGCTTCTAAGGTCATTTGAGGGAGAAATTTGCCAGCTAGATTAACCTCCTCTAGTGCATGTTTCCATGGCTCAGTCTCCTCCACCTCCACCTCCACCTCATAACACTCATGGACTATCAGTTGAGGTGAATTTTTTTATTCTTACGATTTCAACATTTTATTTTTTGAGTTACATGTATGCATGTTAATTAATTCATAAACTCATTATAATTTTTGTTTCTCATTGTGTACACATGCCCAGATGCAGACGAGTGTCAATGCTGTAGTTATTGTAACACTCTCCTCCCACATTTACCCAAGTTAACCAGTCCAATGGGGTAAACATGTGACGAGAGGCTACTACAATATGATTCAACTCTCCATGTACAGTTAAGGAAGTGGAACGAACACAACACAACCAATCTGACCTTCTACACATACCATAGAACCTACAAGAACCAACCAACCCTTCTAGGTCATCAATCCTTGTGACAACTTGACACTTCACTGCCCTAGATCCTCAGTCACTCCCATGACATGGGCATGCATGCGACTAGGACCATCCAGTCACTCTCAAAGCATGGGCATGCAAGTGACTAGGGTACTTTTCAGCTAGTTCTGAGCCTGCGACTCCGAATTATATGCAACTTTTTCAAGGCCAAGACTTAGGCCACTACCTAGAATTCCATGAAACTTATAGGAATGAAAAGTAACATCGAAACAATTATACAAATGAAAATACTTGAAAAAATACTTGGCTAGTACCCTACTAGCCATGACAGGAATTTTGTCAAACTTGTCACAAATATGCATGCTATAGGTCATAACAATAGATCTGAGCATAGGGGTATCATACTTATTTGAGAATTACTGAGATGCATTGATGCCTTATCACATTAGTTGCATTATCATCTATTATGTCATCTATTCATTTTACATTTATTTACAAATCAAAACATGATGAGAGCCATAAATCATCTCTGTCATAAAACATGCTCATAGCCAACATATAACCAACACAAGTAACAAGGATACATCATCCATAAATGCCTCATATGAACCAGTACATTTTCTCGTAAAATACCAAGGAGAAATAATTCTTATTAACGAATGATTAGGCCAACCAGGTTCGGGACTGCCACATACTACCCGACCATAGATTGGTTGAACCAAATATTTTTTCAACTAATCACCTCCTGCCATATTCCAAGAATGAATGTGGGACTTATAACCAAAATCAACCAGGGCTTCCCGAGGCTACACCACCTCACCCTCAACAATAGGAACAAGCTTTACCACAATCCCCAATGGATCACTAGGCCATAAACAATAAACATACAGTACCAAGCTTTACCACAATTGTCACCAGATCACTAGGCCAAAAAAAAACATGGATGTGACAAGATCTATCCACCTACACCGTGAGGGATTTGTCTGTCCCAACTTCTTGGCCTTACCGTGTATCCCGCCATTCACCGGTCAAAGGATTTCTAGGCCTATGAGGTCTCCACCCTCTGGGATTTAATGTGTATCCCATACCGAGATTCCTAGGCCCAATCAAGGGTACTCACCATTTATCTTTACCGTGTATCCCTACATTCACTGGTCGAGGGATTCCTAGGCTCAATTGAGGTGTTCACATTCAAAATTTACCTTGTATCCCATCTTGGGATTCCTAGTCTTGTGAATAATCCTAGGACCACCTCACTCAACTTCGAGTCTATCCGACAATCTAGCTCAACCACATACAAAAGAACCCACCACACCATGGCTATCTAAAAATGGAAAGGCTAGGTTGAAAAACATTGTCACACCTAGAAAAACCCCTGCCCATGACAACAAGAAACTAAGAACACACATGCATAACCATGCATGCTAAATCTAACAAGGAAATCACACATGCAAATCGATACCTACAAATAATTCTATTGTAGCTACTAGATCCTTCTCTTTCTTTCTTAATCTTTGCTTCCTATTGCCTTATTTGCTTTTGTTGATCCAATGTTGAAATGCTCCAAGAAAACTTTAAGTGTCTTAGAGTGCGAGAGAGAGAATAGATAGAGAGCTCCAAAATTGAACTAACAAAAGATACCAACTGATCATCATAAGCCTTTTTATTAATGAGGCCTCTATTTTCTTCATTTTCCATTATTTTCCTTCATTTTCCTCCTCACATGCAACCTGTGACCTTTCACCTTCATTTTCTCCTAATTTCCATTATTTTCATAAATAAAATGCTAATTAATGTCATTTTTCCTTTCCAAATCCTTTTCCATCGCCTTTGCCAATTTCCTTAACCATAATAAACCAAATGAAGACCCACACTAGGATGACTTGCCCAACATTCAGCTTGGAATAAGTGTCCCATTACTGCGGTTATTATTTTTCTTTTATTAACTTTTAGTACATGGAACTTTTACCAGGGTTGTTGCAGTTATGTGGACACATGAGTGGGATGTTGGGCATGGAGGCATTAAGCCACAAGAATGGAAGCACCAAACCTATATTGATCATACCCCCACCCCACCTGACTTTCATTTTCACTCGACCAAGTCATAGGTAGGGGACTATTTAAATGCACAATTCAAAATAATTTATTTCTAGATTGCTTATTTTGTACAAATAATGTTTTCATTAATTTTAATTGAATGTGTTATATTTTAGTATCGGATTATGGATGCTCACTCTTCGTAGTGGAACATACATAAGAGTTCTAGAAGTGATGCTTTTGAGAGTGGATCATGGATAGTTTGTATATTTTCAGGCCCATTTCATAGAGCACATTCACATGTGATGTACAGACTTTGTATATTTTCATACATGGACAGTTTATGGATACGTGAACATTATTCCAGTTTATGGATGCTTATTATTTCAGTTTGTGGATGTTCATTTGTATAATGTAATTTGTATACATTTTCATTTGGATAGTTTATTATCATACATAGCTAACAAGATAACAATTTTGACTTCTCAGGAAATAAACTAAGAAAATAAGTACAATATTAGACTATGAAGCAAGTCATTTTGATACTTAAAATGCACTAAAATATATGTCCATGGTTCAATTAAAGTACACAAATAGGATTGAAATATATTTTAAATTCAATTTAAAAGATGTCTTCAACTAGTAATGTTCAACTAATAACTTGTTTTACTAAATTGTATTTCTTTTGAGGCCATCTACAACAACTTAGTCATAACACATAATATAAGTTATGCGTATTGGAATTTAATATACCAAAAAACAATTAATGATAAGTTTTTAGATAATTTTATATAATTTTATGAACTTTCCTAAATTTAGTTGGCTATCAAATGTTTCAATCAATTCCTTAACTTAATACATCCAATTAAGAACATTCAAGAAGTAAAATTTTACAAAATAACAATTTTGAATTCTAGTTTCATAAACCGAGGAAATAAGTCCAATCTTAATATGATGCAAGTCAATTTAATACTTAAAATGAACTAAAATATATAATGTACATCAATTTAATATTAATTTGTAGAAAGTGTCTTTTAGTTCAGACAATGTATGCTAATTTAAAAAATTAATGATATGTTTCTATAATTTTATGCACTTTCCTAAATTTACTTGTCCATCCAAGTATTTCAATCAATTTTTTTTATCTGAAGACCTTCAATTAAGAAAATTCAAGAAGTAAAATTTTACAAAATAACAATTTTAGTTGACATGTATATATATCTATGAAATTTCTTGCATGCTCAACATGAATACTATACACATAACATTTAAAAAATTAAGATGAAAATTTGTAATTAAATCTAAATCTAAATCCCTATTGATTCTAAATTTTAATTAAATTTTAGATCTATGGGGTTCACATAAGGATCTTATCCCTAAAAATAAAACCTCCTTGGAATTTGGTGTACTTTAGAAACTTCGGCACCTCAAGGAAACTAAATCTTATATAACATATATGTACACCATAATGAATCCATCCTAGATTAGAGGAAAACATTTCTCTATTCAAAATTACAAAAGTATTCAACTGTCACTTTTATAAATTACAAAAATCATACATTTGAGATCTCTTATACTAGATTAGAATACACTTGACTATTATAGATCCAGCTTCAAGGCTTTTCATTTGCCTCATCTACTCATTTTTCCAATGGCTCATAGGAATGCAAGTCTCTCGAATATGTTCATGGTTTGATTCTATCATCTTCAATCTCCTTGGTTCACATTTTTTTCTATGAGATTGGTCTGAGATGCTATGACTAGATGACTGTATTGACAAGATATATATTCATGCATAAAATATCAATAAATGATGTGATCAGTTTGTTTTTAAACTTTTCAAGAAAATGGCCCATCACAACCATGTCACTAATTTGGTATGTGAATTTCCCATATTTATATGGTCTCACCAACCTATTTTTCACCTGTGTGCATCGCATCAAATAGTAGGCCATGTTCTCTTCATTTCCTGTGACAACAGTGACATCAAAAACATCGCCTACAACCAAAATACAAAATATGCATTAGTTAAATACGTTCAAGAATTCAATTTATAGATGAAAATGTTAATGATAGATGGGCCACATACATTGCTATTGACGATGCTAGAAATCCGTCAACCAAGGGGTCTCCCCATTGTGAAGTCCCAATAAGGCCTCACACCATTTGAGATAGGAGCCTCATCTGGAATATCCATCTAGTTTCCATGTATTCTTATAGATTTTCCTTGGCTCTAACTGTCAGCAAGAGAGAGGAACGTGTGTGTGCCTTCAAAAAGAAAGTAAGTGTGCCTGGTGAATGTTCGGTTGTAGGTGTGTCAAGGTTCTTCTACTATAGAGGGAAGGAGAAAGTGAGCCTCCAAGAGAGAGGTAATAGTACAACCCTAGCAGAGAAACACATGAATAGAAAGGATCCATCTAGCATCCAACGGAATATTCCATAAGGTGTGATAACCATTGCAACCATTATATAAAAGAAATATTTGTCTAACATCTAGCGGAATAGTCCACAAGGATGCGACCGTTATAGAAACCATTACAACACATCCTCAATATGATAAGTAAAAAAATAAATGAAATAGTTCAACTACTTTAGCACAGATGAAAGCAAACATGAATTACAAACATCCACATAATAGTCTTATAAATATTCATAATCCATGCAGGAAGAACATGTTGGCAATGATACTTCTGATATTAAGTAAAATTCGCAAGACACATGTTGTAGAAATTTTGAATAATAAACACTTATTCACAGAGATTATCCCGATTATACACTATTGCGGAATACATGCATAATACATAACCTCCTCTACGTTGATCATCAATTTAGCAGCATTAAAAACAATGAAACATCAATCGCATGCACACATTAACACAGTATGTAACCCGGGGAAAGCATACAGCGGAAAACCCCACACTATCTGTATATTATAATGATTGAGAACATGTAACAATACATAGTACAATACTCCTCACAAGTACTCAGTACTATCTCCACCTGTTACACACAAAACTAGCTCAGATCCGAACAAGTCACAGGTTCAAATCTCCTCTGCTACTTTGCCTGCCTCCACTGCACTATCCAAAGTGAAAAATCACGTGAGCACAAGCTACAATTTCCTTGGCATTGGCCCACACTGCGCAGTCCTCATTGGCATAACTCAATCCCATTGATTGTGAAAGATCTATGCACAACTATAGTCACAACTAATAGCAATCTCAACCTCTAACACCTGTCTCCACTGAACTGTACATGCACTGAGTTAACTGATGTATTATTTAGTTGCTTTATGAGTTAATAACTAGTGAATTAATTAATAATTAATTCACATAACTCATCACTAGTGTATTCTACAGTTAGACTAAATAAAACTAGTTTAACCAAGTCAAACTGAACACAACTCCATCAACTCCACCAAACTCAACCACATGAGTTCTAACTGATGTCCTGCATGCAATAGCTCAACTGACCCACAAAGAAAGTTTATTTCCTTCTGACAGCTGCATGTGCCACATCTGTAGCTCAAACTAAAGTGCTCCAAGAGGATAAGATAATGTTTATAGTCCAAATATTATTATGAGACAATAATATTCGACTGTTCAATTTTTAGCCTGGCAGTCTAAAAATAGAAACTTGCCTATATGTCTAAAAATAGAAGTCCATCTATTTTTACCAACATGACCAATCATCCACAAATAGCATCCTGCAACTCATAGACCATGATCCATATGTCTAAAAATAGACTTTGCGCCAAAAATAGCCTGCGGGCCCACTTAGTGAAGGTGACTTCTTTCCACTAAACTCCAACATCTTGCTGCATTCTCAACACTCCCTCTCAACAAGATATGGATTATCAGCAACCCCTATCCTGCCTTGGTGGTATTCGAATTTGCTCCTGGTGAGCGCCTTCGTCAAGATATCAGCATCCTGATCCTCCGTTGGAATGTATGAAAGTAACATGATTCTCCGCTGCACACAATCTCTGATATGATGGTACCTGATGTCAATGTGCTTAGATCTATCATGAAATACAGGATTAGCTGAGAGTTTAATGCAACTCTGGTTATCACAGTAAATCACAGTAGGCTCCAAGTAAGAACTGAACAACCCGACCAAAATCTTCCTCATCCATATAGCCTCGCATGCAGCCAAACTTGCTGCCATATACTCGGCCTCTGCTGAACTGAGTGCCACGGATCTATGCTTCCTGTTGTACCAAGAAATTGTTGTTAACCCGATACTGAAGACCCCTCCTGATGTGCTCTTTCTGTCCGTTGGGCTCCCTGCCCAATCTGCATCCGTGAAGCCACATAGCTTCACCTCATCCTCCTGTTTGTACCACAATCCATATCCCGATGTGCCTCTCAAATAACGCAATACATGCTTGCCTGCCTTCTAGAAGAGCTTGGTTGGCTTAACCATAGCTTGTGAAAACTAGTTAACAACATAGCATATATCGGGTCGTGTATTGACCAGATACATAAGCGACCCCACCAACTGTCGATAAACAGTGGCATCCACTTCTTCTGCTGAAGTGGCATCCTCCTTCCTCCAACCTCCAAGAAGAGGAGTATCAACAGGCTTGCAGCCATGCATGTTGAACTTCTCCAATATCTCCCGAGCATACTTACCCTGAGAAACAAATAGTCCATCACTGCGCTGCTAGATTTCCAATCCCAGGAAATAATGAAGGAGGCCCAAGTCCTTCATCTCAAACTCCTTAGCAAGATCATCCTTGCATGAAAGTATCAACAGCTCATCACCTATTAGAATCAAATCATCTACATAAAGTACAATGATAAGCAACTTACCCTCCACCACAATCTGGTATAGGTTAGGATCCGCCTCACTCTTGGAGAATCCAAGTCCAGTGAAATAGCTATCTATCCGTGTGTACCAAGCACGTGGTGCTTGTTTCAACCCATACATCTTGAGCCTGCACACATGCGACTCGCTACTGAAGATCTCGAAACCTTCGGGCTGCTCTATGTACACCTCCTCCTTAATGACTCCATTGAGGAACACAGTCTTCACATCCATCTGATGAATGTGCCACCCCATTTGCGCTGAGAGAGCAAGAATCATCCGTATGGAAAAATACCTTACGACAGGTGCAAAGGTATCCTCATAATCGATCCCCTCTATCTGTGAAAAGCCTCGGGAAAAAAATCTTGCCTTGTACTTCTCCACACTCCCATCAGCTGCCTACTTAACTTTGTAGATCCATCTCGAACCCACCACTAATTTCCCTTCCGATCTTGGGACAATCTCCCATGCACTGTTTCTGACAATTGAATCATACTCTTCCACCATGGCGTCTACCCATGCGGGATCCTCCACAGCTTCCTCGAAAGAGGATGGCCTAGTCACAACACATTTGCTCACAAGAGCCATGTATCCAGTGTACCGATCAGGTGACTGTCTCTGCCTGCGTTGGGCTGTAGGTGGTCCTACAACTTTCTCTGCATCTTGAGCTAGTCGCTCAGCTTCTATCAAGCACTTTCGCCCTCTGATGGTTGGCGCTGCATGAGTGGTCTCTTCCACTCCATGAACTTCGTCCTGTGGCTGATCCATGTCCTGAAGCTCATCTTTAGGAACTAATAGCTCCTCATCTGCATGCAAGTGTGGCTCCCTCTCAAGGGAACACTTCATGGCTTTCTCCTCCTAAAATTTTATATCCCGTCGCACAACAGTGTTGCCACTGTCTGGAAAATACACATGATAATTGTGGGGCGTATCAGTGTACCCCACAAATATCCCAACCTTTGCGGTCGGCTCCAACTTATTCCTGGCATCCTTCATCACATGCATGTAAACGCTAGCACCAAAAATCCTCAAATGAGAAAGATTAGGATTCTTACCAGAATAAGCCTCCTCGGGTGTACTCATGCCAAGTATCCTGTGAGGACAATGGTTCTGCACATATACTGTTGTATTGCATGCTTCCATCCACAAGTGAAGGGGTAGGCCCTGATCATGCAACATCGCCCATGCAGCACCCACGATCGTTTTGTTCTTCCGCTCAGCAACCCTGTTCTGTTGTGGGTTATGGGGAGCTATGAGCTCTCTTCGAATCCCTTCTGCACTGCAGAAATCCTTGAACTCGCCAGAGATGTATTCACCACCATTGTCGCTCCTAAGAGCCTTCACCTTCTTCCCCGACTCCTTCTCGACCAGTGCTTTGAACTCATGGAACTTTGAGTATGTCTCGCTCTTCTTCTGCATGAAGAAGATCCAACACTTACGAGAGAAATCATCAACAAAGATCACATAATACCTATGTTTTGCTGTCGAAGCTATTGAGAAAGGTCCACACACGTCTATGTGAATTCTCTCAAGGATCGTCGTGGCGCGACTATCCTTCTCATGAAAGGTGGCTTTCACAAACTTTCCCAAAGTACACCCCTTGCACTGATCTGACTGCGCAAGAGTGCCTTTAGGAAGCCCTGTAGTGATCTGCTGCAGTATCTTCAAGGCTCCATGGTGAAGGTGACCCAATCTCCTGTGCCACAACTCGCCATCATCCCGGCTCACCAATCCTTCTTCCTTGCATGCCATTGTTGTGCAGCCATCTACATGCAACTGATAAAGGTTCCTCACTCGAACCCCTATCTTCCGGGTTTCTCCTATTGTCTTGTTGCGCAGGAAAGCCTTTCCCTCACTGAAAACAACATCATATCCCTTGTCTTCTAACATCGCCATAGAGATAAGATTCTCCTTCAATCCTAGAACATGCATCACTTCCTTCAATACAAAGGGTTTACCAGACTCCCTCTCAAAGGAAATGGTACTGATACCGGTCGCACTGTATCTACCATCATCGCCCATCTCAATGTGCACTCCAAGATCTTTCTCCTCCAGATCAGAAAACAAACCTCGATCTCCTGTCATGTGAAAAGACGCACCACTGTCCAAGAACCACACTGATCCCATCACACTTGAAACCAAGCATGTGATCAATGAAAAATCAAGCTCAAACTGCAAGGCTAGAGCCTCTCCTGCTGCAGATCCAGCAACTTGCTTGTTCTTCTTCTTCTGCGGACAATTAGTGGCATAGTGTCCGTGCTGGTGACAGTGAAAGCACTTCACCTTGGACATGTCCTACTTCTTGCCTTTCACACCAGACTGAGAAGCCTTCTTCTTCTTCCCCTTCTTTCCTTTGGTAGCCAAAGCACAATTTTCTTCATCAGTTCCCTTTGATGAAGATCCGTCCCTGGTATTCCGCCTGATCTCCTCCTGCACAAGATTTGACCAAAGTCTCTCCCATCCTGGAAATTTCTCCCGACCATTGACAGAGTCCTGATAGGAATGCCAACTCTTTGGAAGACCAAGGAGAGCCAAGCTCACCAAGTCCTCATCATCGACAGTCACCCCCACACTTCCCAGCTCATCCCTGCACTGAGTGAACTTTGTGAGATACTTGGGCATACTGTCTCCCTTCTCGCGTTTGATGTTTCTGAGTTTATCTTTGAGCGCCAGCTTCCTCTGATCGCTCTTGCTTTGGAATAGATCTGTCAACACTTTCCACATCAAGTATGGAGAAGCCTTTCCATGCAGGCTGGACACAATGTGATCCTTCACGCCCTCCAATAGAATCCTTCGACACTTTGTTGTCTTCTTTTGCCAAGCATCAACTTGCGCAATATCAGTAGGCTTTGGGACATCAGCCTCTATGAACTCCTTCAGCCCATTATCATCTAACATTGCCTCCATCCTGTTCTTCCATGCAATATAGTTTGAGCTGCCCTCAAGAGCATACTCCAATCGCAATTCGTTGAAAGATATTGCCACGTTGATACCAAGAAAACACTGCTGCAAATTCGAATTCCACCAGCTCCAAACTCAACCGCCTCTGATCTATAATTCATGAGAACAAAGTATTTCTCGTACAGAGATTGACTGTATGGGCTTTTACCAGATATATCACCTTCCAAAGGAAGGATGAATCCAGAGGCTACCTGGCCCGATTACAGACTCTGCCTGAAGAGATAAAATGTAAACACTTTCTGAATAATAGATCTGATGATCAATAGCTCGGATACATGTAGAAATTTTTAATAATAAACACTTATTCACATATATTATCCCAATTATACACTATTGCGGAATACATGCATAATACATAACCTCCTCTACGTTGATCATCAATTTAGCAGCATTAAAAACAATGAAACATCAATCGCATGCACACATTAACACAATATTTAACCCGGGGAAAGCATACAGCTGAAAACCCCACACTATCTGTATATTATAATGATTGAGAACATGTAACAATACATAGTACAATACTCCTCACAAGTACTCAGTGCTATCTCCACCTGTTACACACAAAACTAGCTCAGATCCGAACAAGTCACATGTTCAAATCTCCTCCGTTGCTTTGCCTGCCTCCACTGCACCATCCAAAGTGAAAAATCACCTGAGAACAAGCTACAATTGCCTTGGTATTGGCCCACACTGCGCAGTCCTCATTGGCATAACTCAATCCCATTGATTGTGCAAGATCTCATGCACAACTATAGTCACAACTGATAGCAATCTCAACCTCTAACACCTATCTCCACTGAACTGTACATGCACTGAGTTAACTGATGTATTCTTTAGTTGCTTTATGAGTTAATAATTAGTGAATTAATTAATAATTAATTCACACAACTCATCACTAGTGTATTCTACAGTTAGACTAAATACAACTAGTTTAACCAAGTCAAACTGAACACAACTCTATCAACTCCACAATCAACTCCACCAAACTCAACCACATGAGTTCTAACTGATGTCCTACATGCAATAGCTCAACTGACCCACAAAGAAAGTGTATTTCCTTCTGACAGCTGCATGTGCCACATTTGTAGCTCAAACTGAAGTGCTCCAAGAGGATAAGATAATGTTTATAGTCCAAATATTATTATGAGACAATAATATTCGACTGTTCTATTTTTAGCCTGGTAGTCTAAAAATAGAAACCCGCCTATATGTATAAAAATAGAAGTCCATATATTTTTACCAACATGACCAATCATCCACAAATAGCATCCTGCAACTCATAGACCATGATCCATATGTCTAAAAATAGACATAGTCTAAAAATAGACTTTGCGCCAAAAATAGCCTGCGGGCCCACTTAGTGAAGGCGACTTCTTTCCACTAAGCTCCATCATCTTGTTGCATTCTCAACACATGTATACAATGAACACCACTAGCCCCAATAGTGGAGTGTTGGAGCCACTCCTTACTCCCCAAAAGAACTAGCTTGTCTCTCTAATGTATTGCGAGAGGAGCCAAGGTGAAAATTCCTTTTCTCATATAATAAGGGTGTATAGATAATTAATGGAGTGATGTTTCACCTCCCTTGCAACTCTTTGACTACTCGCATGACTGTTTGACTTCATATGACTTTTCAATTTTACATCACCCTTCATTTTTTGTACACGTCCTTCGGACTTCCACTTTACAACACATTTTGAATAGATAATTACAAAATCCACCATAATGATGTGGCATATGATGACTCATGACATAACAGGACATGATGCTGCTGACATGGACTGAATGATGACATGGAAATGTCAAGCCATTATTTGTTGCTCCTTTGTCTTCAACACAAGATGTGCAATGCTTCATCCTCATGATAGAAATGATTTGTTCTTCATATCTACCCTCCAAATGGTTGTGAATCAGATGGAGTCTTCATGTGGTCTTGATCTTTGATATTCTCTTGTAATCTAGTGTTCCTTCATCTTCTCGCCTGATGATCATCTTATCTCTTCGGCTCCATATGTGTCTTCTAGCATGTCCTCCTTCTCCATATCCTTTTTCATCATCTTTCCATAGCATGACAGAGTACTTGCATCTGCAATCCACTCGTGACAAGATGACATCAGCCTGATAAACCCATACTCTCAAATGATGTGTGTTGATCCACTCACTGAGCCGGAACTGGGTTGCAGGCTAAGGAAGAGACTCAATGACTACACAATTGTTCAGCTCAGGAAGTCAAGGGTGAATCTTGAGGCTTAAGACTGTGCAATGAGCATTTTAGGATGGACTGGGCAGGAAGATTGCATAGTTTTGGGACTCAGTGAGTCGGGCTGAAGGGGTTTGCACTATTTTAGCCAATTGTGTAGTTCTGGAAGGTAGAGAAGACTTTTTGATTGCACAATTTCACAACTCAAGAGCTATATAACTGGGCTTGAACTTATAGATTGTACAATTCATAGTTGGGGCCAGGTTGGAGGGCTGAATTGCGCAGTTTTGTAGGCCAAGGCCCAGGCTTGAGCACTGAAATTACGAAATGCATAGTACTATAAGGATAGGAGGCAAAGTGATTGTGTAGTTGTAAAATTCAGGAGCTCAAGACTGAGGCTTGAGGACTAATATTGTGCAATGCACAATGTTGGGTTCGATGGAGAGAAAGATTGCATAGTTCTGGGACTCGTGGGTTTGGCTTGAGAACTTAGGTTGTGAACTGCGCAGTTCTAGGA
Organism: Pinus tabuliformis; assembly: GCA_031772625.1. Lineage (NCBI taxonomy): Eukaryota > Viridiplantae > Streptophyta > Pinopsida > Pinales > Pinaceae > Pinus > Pinus tabuliformis. The sequence continues at coordinate 423,714,978 of CM062814.1, read as the reverse complement.
GGAAGAGATGACGCATTGTTCCATGCCAAGAGAAAAGGTTGTTGCTTGAGGATTTGGATTATATAGTTCCGCGAGGGCCTCTTTGGGGAAACTCCTACTTGGAATTTTTTTTAATTTGGAAATCTTAGGGTTTTTCAAGAAATTGTATGCTATATATATATATATATATATATATATATATATATATATATGTTACTTGCCCTAAATTTTACAACCCCTTCGAATCCAAATTATAATTTGTAGATATATGTTACAAGACCTTTGCTAACGTCCAAATCATAGCTTAATGGTAGACGATTATTTGGTTTTCTTTTCATTCGGGTGTAGATTTTTTTATGCTTGACCTATGGCCTGCATGTATACAATTATACAACAGGATTAGCCTAATTGTTGAACATATAGTGCATGTATATATATTGTATATAATATACCCTAGTTAGAACCTCTCGACCTAGGAACAAATTTTGACCCCACCCCACCCCACCCCCCCACCAACTAGTATACAATGTTACTCTACTGTTATACTAAATGTTTTGTTTCACGGAACAAAAACTCTATTGAATTGGACTATTATGATACTCACAATGCAGTTAAGTAATTGTTACAATTCTGTAGTCGACTGTTAATTATTATCTCCTAGTTTGAAGGTCCTTTTTCATATTATTTCTCATTTCTTAAATTAATTCAAGTCTGTCTTGCTTAGAATAACTTCTTGTTTTTTTTTTGTAATTCTTGTCTAATTTTGGGGTTCAATTCTAGGCTTTGTTTGCTCATTTCAATATGATGAATATGTTATTATTAATGTAGAACAATATCTTAGATTAGTTGAGATTTTAGACAGTCCAATAATATGGACTTTTCTCCCTTCTATTGTTTCTTTTGAACTACGAGAACTATTATGGCTAGTTGTCTCCTGACGACCTTGGCCCAGAATGAACCAATATCAGTTTTTATAACACTTTTTTTTGTTTCTCTATTGTACAAGAGCATCTGAACACAAATATTTTCTTTATTGTTTAAAAGTGACCCCTAGTATGATTATGTGTGTCAGAAATTAAAGTTATGACTTAAATGATGATTACACTATGCTTTATGTGCTCAACTATGTTTTCAATATATGTTTCCCACACTCGTAAATTCTTCCTCTGCTAGATTATCAGTTGCAGTACCTATGTAATCTAATATTTTTGTTTTAACTGTATGAAACATGCTTACAACAAGCTGAATTCTTTCCTTCATTTGTTATCGAGACTTAGAACTATTCCCTGGATTTTGTCATCATCTGGCTAGGCCATGGAATTAATATAGTCTCTAATACCTAGTGTACTAAATCAATTTTATTTTGGACAGAGATACTAACTCTTATGTTAGAAATTTTTTTCACTCAGGTCACTCAATTATATCCTTTACATTATTCAGTCAATTCTTTACCCTCACAAAATCAGTTTATGGAGCAATTTACATAACCAAATGTTCACAAACACAATTTACATAAACATATCACATAAATAATTTACAAAACCATTTCACAAATTTTCTTTATAGAAAGACATATCTTAGAAGAAATATCCACCAGAATCATACAGAATCACTTATCTGCTCCAAATTAGTAGATTGCCATAGGAAATCACCTAGAAAGGGATAATTCTCCTCCCAACCAATGAGCACAATATCCCACCATAGCTCCCCCTGAGCCAATTTCCCTTCATAGAAATCTTTCTTGGAAAAAGAACACATAGATTTGCACAGAAATTCCATTAGCCCTAACCAACCCAAGAATTTCTTACTCAAAACTTTCACAGACTAATAGGTATGTATATAAGTTCCACTGTCTACAACTAGCTCAATAAATTCTCTATGGCAGCGTCTTGTGTTACATACACAACATCCTATCTGAGGTAATGAGTTCTCCTCTCCTCTTTTTCTCCTCTTTCTAGATTGCCTCAGGTTCCTCTCATACCCTCTTGGCACGGAGAGGAGTAATTGTCCATTAATTGCGTGATAGGTAAATCCTCATTTAGCATTTCTACCTTCCCATGATTCCTTGGCTGACCATAACTAATATTGGTAATTTAATTACATTACATTTGGCTTTTTATTAGCCCATAGTCTGCCAAGTTATTTTTGGTAGAAGCAATAAAATATTTACTCTTCACCGAGGGGTATTACATTATCCCATTAAAATGTGTTTTTTTTTCTCTTTCATTTTTTTTTTAAGTTTTTCTCTCTTTATATACATATGCATGAAGTTGATGAAGATGATATTGAAATATATTAACATGTATATTCAAATAATTTATTAAAATACTATACTAAAATATTTATAAACAATATAGGAATTATACACCTTCCTCACACTAGAAAGTGAAAATATAAGATTTTTTACTTTTTTTTTTTAGTTTGATATAAAATTTTGTTACTTAACATGAACAAAATATTTACGTTGTAAGGTGTTACTCTTTGAGAAGAACTTTCCTGCTTCCCACTTGTCATCACTCTGTACCTTTGGATTATATGTTAGACTATTAAAGGATGTTAATCCATTTGATCATGGAAGGTGAAAGTAGTTGGAAGAAACAGTTATTGATAACCTATCGAGCATGGGTCATTTCTCTTTTTCCCTGTATTATTCACTGCTTCTGTTGCTGAAGCTTGCAAACTCTCACAGGGCACTAGAAATATATTGTTATCATTGTCCTCATATGAGAAGAATAGACCCTGTCAGGGTTTCTTGGCGAAGAAGGCCAAGACCCTGACACCCTCATATGAGAATCCTTCTCAACTGTTGAATGATTCATGAGTAATGTGTGATAATTGGGAATGAGGCCATTTGTCATGGTTTCTAACTCATTTTTTCTTGTCATACTCTATGTATATTGACGTTGGCCTTTATATTATCTTTAGTGCACAACCTTGTGCAAATGTCTAGGCCAAGACTGTGCCACATTCATATGAGAAGCCTTCTCAACTACTGAATGATTCATGAGTAATGTGTGATAATTGGGAATGAGGTCATTTGTCATGGTTTCTAACTCATTTCCGTTCCTCATACTCTATGTGTATTGACATTGGTATTTATATTATCTTTAGTGCACAACCTTGTACGAATGTCTTTACAATTTATTCATAGCAAAGATATTGAGAGCCACTATATGTACAATTAGTTGTTCCGCTAATCTAGATAGCTATAATTTGAAACCAAATCATGAATTTTTAGATGAGCAGATGCTTCTTCGTGTTGATTTTCATCATTATTCTCCAAAACTAGCACTGGGTAAGGGCATGTGCCTTTTAATAGATGGAACAAAAAATTTCTCACCTATATATATGAAGAGATACACTCATTTTTTTAATTAAATCTTGGAGTAATATATTATTTGGTTTCAAAGTGATTCAAGATTTATGGGCGAAGAAGGTCGTGTTCGCATTGAGGGAGTGCAAGCTTGAGTATTGTTCATTATGGAAGAAGTAGAATACTAGAGAAGGGCATGCAAAATACTAGAGATGGGTGTGCATCGTTGGGGAAAATACTTGTTCCAAACTTGTTGTTCTCTCAGAGTCCTCCTCCAATATTTTCGAATTCGTTCATCAAAACCCCAACAACGTCGCCTACCTTGACTGGGTCTATGGGGTTTTCTTTGATGGGGGAGCTTCCATGTTCAGGCTTAAGTCATCCACCATGATACCCTTTTTTCAGGGCTTGAAATGGCTTCCTTGTAGTGAATTCTTTCAAGGTTTGGTCGTTGCCAAGCCCGAAAGAAGGGATAACTTCATAAATTCTTATAGTTTGAGCAACGACGATCAAGGGGATGGAGGAGGGGAATATAATGCCCTACTGGAAAAGGAAACATAGAAACAGTCGAAGACTATTGAGCAGAAGAGTGGCAGTGAGAGATTGAGTTGGCTTCCTGGGTGGGCTCAGATGATGCAAAGACCCTTGTAGCGTCCATTTCCATATCCCTAATTTTCAGGTCATTTGTGGCAGAACCCAGATACATTCCTTCCCTCTCCATGTATCCAACCTTCAATTTCGAAGATCGCATCATCGTGGAAAATCTCTCCTATTATTTTAGAAAGACAGATGTGACTGATATAGTAACATTCAAGGCTCCCCCAACTTTACAGGAAAATGTATACACTGCAAGAGATGTCACCATTTGAAGTTGTTAACAATTGTCAATCAGTCTTCCATGGAGATGCTATAATTTAACCCCTTCTTTTCAGTCATCTGCATTATTTTTGTTAGCTTTTCAAAGATAGTAACTTGTACCTTTCTTTGAGGTCAGAGAATTCATGCAGCAATTTGTCCTAACAGAACATTTGTTTTCAAAGAAAGACTCAGTTTGTTGATTTTTTGTAGGGATCGAATCTGTAACTTTGTTGGCCATGAATATTTCACTGAGATCGGTAAAGTCCCTCTTTTGTGTGTTGAATTTCAATTTGATAAGAGATGTAATATTTGGGAACAAATATTATTCTGTAGTTGTTAATAATTCGAGGATATTTAATGCTACTCCTAATTAGTTTTATATTTTTGGAATTAAAAAATCTTGGTCTTTGATTCCTTCTACTTGTTTACTCATGATCAAATTCTATTACCAATTGAAAATTCTATTACCTACAATTTTCATTTTTGCGACAAACGCTAGTAAAGAAACAAAATTGCTTAAATTTTCTACTTCTTTCTTCTATGCTATTTTTTCCTATTCTACTACCACAAAATTGCTTAAATTTTTTACTTCTTTCTTCTATGCTATTTTTTCCTATGCTACTACCTTAGGGTGTTTCCTTTGCAACATGTGGTGCAATTGTTATTTTATTTATGGTTGGATTAAGAGTGAAATACTTTACCACATCTTATTCAAGTTGTAATATCAACAACTAATGGAAAGAACATAATGATATTATTGATGTTTTATGATGTTTTTAATTAAAACTAACCAAATATGTATATTCATTTTATGGTTGGATTAAGAGTGAAATACTTTACCACATCTTATTCAAGTTGTAATATCAACAACTAATGGAAAGAACATAATGAGGGTGGTATTATTTATGTTTTATGATGTTTTTAATTAAAAATGACCAAATATGTATATTCATTTTTTTTATGGCCGACATTGTTTTTATTTTGAAAATATACTATTTTTTTGTTATAGTCGTCACCATTGTGAATATTTTATTTTTATTTTAAAAGTGACACTTATAACTCAAGATTCAACATGGAATGAATTACACATCTCCCTCATATTGGGTTTGGGTTATATAATGTCTCTGATGTAAAAAAGAAATATAAACATAAATCCATTTTAATTTTTTAAAGAAGAAACATAATTCCATTTTAATTTTGGATCTATAATGATCAAATCCCTTAAAATGATTTTTTTTTTTTTTAAATTGAGAAATAAGGAAAGGCTTACACCTCCATGTAATGATTTGGAGTTAAGATGGATCTTAACCATATTCTTTCTAATTTAAACATAGAGTTAACACTAACACAACAATATTAACAAATGTGGTTGATATAATTTATTATATGATAATTTGTTATTTGATAATTTGCATAGTAATTTTATAATTGCATTAGGTAAATGTGAAAAAAGTAAATATGGATTTAGATATAAAAAGTGGTTAATATTTTAAATTTAATCTTTTGATGTAGAGGACAAGAATAGTCCAATATCTTTCAATGTGAACATAAGATAAAGATTTGAATTTAGAAAAGATTAACTTTCCAATGTTCAAAAGAAGTAAGTTCAATAGAAGTATGTGTGTATAACCATCTTAACTCCATATATGTCATTTATATAAAATGATTTCTTAAGAAGTGAAAATTGTTTTAAATTGAGAACAAAATTACACCAGATACATCTCAATACATGATAAATCTATAATTAAGATGAATCTATACCATTACTTAATAATAATGTTTATATATATATATATATATATATATATACTAATAATTTAACAATTTTAAATTTAAAAAATTCCTAAATATAAAATATTATTAAATTAAAATTTACGATCCAATCTTTAACTTATACTTTAAAAAGGAGTAGTCTTTGAGTGTGACTTTTTGGAGTTTTTGGCAATTTGTGTGGAGAATTTGACCAAAAAAATTATGGTCAAATCTTGATTTGTGTTGTTTAAACTGTTTTTTTTCTGCATATATGGATTCAATACCCTAGGGCACTTGGATTCAACACCATGTAGCACTTGATTATGAAGAGTTCACCCATCAAACTTGTGACTTCAATGGATCTGTGTGTGATTCATTCAATGCCCTAGGGCACTTGGACTCAACACCGTGAGGTACTTCGATTATGAACAATTCATCCATCAAACTTGTGATTTCAGTAAATCTCTATATAATTCTAGACAAATTAAATCACAAAATAAATAAAACGACTTTTCAAAAAATCACACTTAAAAACTACTCCCTTAAAAAATAATATTTAAATTAATAATTTAAATAATATTAAATTATTAAATTTTTTTAATAAATTAAATTTAAGTTAGAAAAATTTAAATCTTAAACTATTATAAATGATGTAAATTTACAAAGTTAGATAATCACATCAAACATACTTTCGTCCATGTATATTTTTCTATATGGTATTCGTTCTCATAAAGAAATATAATACACAAATACATTTTAAATATTTGTAACTAAAGATTATTATTACATAGAAAAAAATCAAAATAAATAAAGGATTTCAAAATAAAAACATAATTTTAACATTATTTAAAATGTATTTTTATTTATATTTAATTTTAAGTGATCAAATAACTTTTAATTCCCTCTAAAGTAATATGTAAGTATATTACAATGTTTTAATCATTGATAAATTAGTTTTCTTTAAAATTACTTCTCAAATATTTTATTATTATTAAATTTATTAAATATCAAATATTTATATTATTTAGTGATTTATTTTATGTCAATTTTTAATATTATTTAGGTGTTGTTTATTAAGGTCATAAATTTGTTTGGAAAGTTATTTTTAGTTGTAATTTTGTGATTTTTTTTTCAAAAAATTTGATAATAGGTGGGTTTGAATTATTTTTTGATAGTGGAAATGGATTCAGTACCATAATAAAATTCCTAAGCACCCAAAACTCAAAAATTTGACATCTATAACACAGATTTCCCAAAATTTCTACCAAATTGTAACAAAAATCATGCTGGAATTTCCACTATTTTCTAGATGAATTTGTAGCCTCCTTAAACTACTCTATTATTTAGTGATTTATTTTTATTAGTGTTTGATTTGAACGATCTATAAAATTTTGAATAGACCATTATTAAGTGTGAAAATATTTATTGATTCAAAAGTTATATATAATGGATTCCTCTTTAAGTGTGACTACATATATGGATTTAACGCCTTGAAAAACTCTTGGGGCACTTTGATCGTGCAGTTCACCCATCAAACTTATGATTTCAATAAATCTCTGCCAAATTTTAGACAAATTAAATTGAAAAATAAAGTTGAAAACTTTTCAAAAAATCATAGTTAAAAAAAAATCAATATATAATCTTACAAACTTAATAAAAAAATTACATTTAAAATAACTAAATATCATTAACTTATTTTCTCTTCACAAGACACATCATAATGTTTAGAATGTTTTAATCATTAATAATTTTATTGCACTTTAAGATATTTCTCTATCCATAACTTTATTGCATCAAATACATCTTCTACATACTTTCTTTATGATATAGAAGTTTCAGATATTTATAATAGATAAAATAATAATATAAAGTGTAAAATCAAATATAATTATTTTTCGATGAGATATTTTAATTATTTTCAATGAGATTTTAATTATTGATAAATTCATTATGATTAAAACATTTTCCCGTCGTATTTAAAAACTTTTATGCATGGCCTATGATATTTTAATTATTAACAATAATTATTATATACATAAACATAAAATTTATATTAATATAATAATATAAAAATATTTTACAAATATAAATAATTTTTTAAGTTAGAAAAGTTTTTATTATTCAAAAAAATATATATAAAAGTGTCAAAATGCATGTGGTTTTATTCTAATCATATTTTAGATAATGATATAACTATATAATATAAAAAAGAAAAATGGCTAGTTGAGAGGTTCATACTAGTTGAGAGGTTCATAGTCTAAAAGGCCTAACATACAGAAAACTAGAAGAACAAGAAAAATGCTAGTGATCATAATGAGTCAAGGTAGTAAAAGTAAGATTATCTGAAAGAGGAAGAGAGTGGTGAGGAAGATTGACATGGTGCTAATTTCCACTTTTTCAACACAAATATAAATATTTAAAAATAATTATAATTATAATTTTAAACACATATATTTATAAATTTAAGTTAAATCCGAATGAAATTAATCTAAGTTCATTTTTAAAAAACTTCACATCTCTATTCTTTTTAATAAATATTAAATATTTATAATTACAACTTACAAAAAATTATTATAATAAAATATTTTATTCAATATTTATATTGAATTTTTTTATTATTGATTTTTTTAAGTGTATAATTATATATATTTTTAATTGGGTAATCTATCACTTTAAGGATTAATGGAAATGTCTCTTTTCCTGGGATCTATTAATTGCCACAAGTAACTAAGCAGGAGCCTAAGGGTTTCCACAAAGTCTCTTTTTGGCTAGGAAGAGAAACATTCAAGATTGTGTTATCTTTTTTTGGTAGGTAAGCACCCACGGGGGATTTGAACCAATGAACTATCACAAGGAGTGCCTTAACAGTGCACCCATTCACCGTCAATCCAAAGTCTCATGGGCTATTCAAGATTGTGTTATCATTGGTGACTTTGTCATTCTTTTGTGTCAACGACCCTCTTATGTTAGACATCAAACTCCAAGCTATTGTAAAAAATATCTACCATATGCTAGGAAACTTTCACTCCAAATCATTTATTCATATCCATAGGCACAACAATAAGAAGGAAGACTTCCTTGCAAATGAGGGGGTTCATCTACTAAAAGAAAACCTTAAAGTAGATGGGGTTCTAAGGTTAACCCTAGTTCCTTAAGCCTGCTTGCTATCAATATTTTGTAACTGTGAGCGTCTAGTTGGTCGTTTTTAGAGAATCTACAAGCTAGCATTTTTAGAACATTGTAACCCCCCATGTCACGACCCCACACTAGTGGTGACTTCCAAACACACGTGAGCACGGTGCAACACTGCCTAACTCTTTCGTTCCCCACTACTTGAGTTTACGAACTATGCCTAACCTTCAACACTTAGATTATTTTCTACAAGTGTTCACTTCTTCTTTTACAAATGCAGCAGAAACAATCATACTTCAATTTCATTCATCTTCTTACATTGCGAAAATAACATATAAATACAATGTACAACAGTTTACACAAATAATAAAGGGAATGGAAACTCCTAATCAAGTTTGCCCAATCACTTATAAAAATTTTGCAATTAATTTATAAGTACAATCGTTTTTACATAGTCGTGCAACCTTCTTAACTAGCTTGCCCAACTTTACCAAATTATTACAACAGTCATGCACTACTACCTCGACACCTTGCCCGTCATGCAACCCATGCTCTCCAATCATTCAACAGCATCCCATGCCCTGCGGAAACCCCAAACTCGGTTCAGAAATCAACTTTCCCAGAGTTTCGTTCAGCCCGCCTGGGTGGGCACATGGCCCAACTGCCTAGGAGGATGCCATGTCGTGCCCTTGCATGGCTTCACCCAACCTATGGTTTTGCCCAAACTCCTTTGATTGTCTTCCCTTGCCCTTTCTCTGCACTTCTTTGTGTTTGCGAACTACTTGGTGATGCCTTGAACAAACTCCTTTTTGTTCCATTTATATGTTTGCTGCCCAAATGACACACCTATTTGTGTGGGTTGGCACCCTCACATGCCCTCCACTGACCTTTCCGTGTCGTTCAACCAACCCATTGTTTGGGTGGACGCCCTCGCTTTTTCCAGTTGACCGTTCACTCTACCCGGCTGACCCGTGAATGCATCCCTTCACTTCTGCGTATGAGTCGACACTTGTACGTTTGGGTGGACGCCTTTTGTCAGGTCCACACACAACCATCGCACATCTGTTAGTCGCCCAACTCGTTTACATGCCCATGTTGCCTCCGCACACCTGTCGCACTCCTCTCGATTTCACGCCCGTTGCATGCCCACTACATGTCATGCCCATTATGTTGTGTGAGTGTCTGCTCGTCGATATCATGTTTTTGGTTAAATGTGCCTGGGTGACTTGACCTCGGTTATGTTTGCGCGCCCCTTTGATTCACCCATGTGTGTTCAGTTAAACACGCTAGTTTCCCAAGTTTAATTTTTCAACTCTCCACGAGTTGGTGGGTTGTCACGAGTGCTCATCCAACTCAAGGACCTGGCATGCTCCCCAATTTTAAAAAGTTTGTTGCCCTCAACAACACCATCTCGGAAAACTCCATTTCCAAGACTGAATCTCGCAAAGTGTCACCAACTCCAACATCAAATGTTTATGTTTCCTAACTCCTTGCCTCCATCACACGAGCCTCCATCAAGGCTCATGACTCCATGTATGGGTAAGACTCCTCAATCCGTGGTTATCAGCCACAACTCGTCACAATGAAATTCCGTAACTCATATCATGTTAATCCACCATTTATCATCATCATCATGTGAGCTATTACTGCCATACTCCAACTCAGCTTCACCATGCATTTGCACATAGTCGACCCTCATGCCTTGAACTAGTTGGGTAGATAATCCAACCATTACGTCCAATATATGAGAATGCACATCCTCATGCCTTAATCAATTATTTCCTTGAGCACTTTGTCACACCTGCAACTTCGATCAAGAACTCTTCTATCTCCATGCATCAACCTAACCAATACTCATCATGCCATATCTAGGTCCATGAAGAAGTCTCCATCTCATTTGCGATATGTTTCCCATCAATGTTATCGTCCATGTGGTTCCAAAGGTCATAAAACAACAACCACGTCCCTCTAAGAATCATCTCTATCTGTTGTGAGGCCCTCCCCCAAAGGCCCCTTTGTCATGGTGGTGCAACACCTCCTCCTCATCAAGGCACTACACTCACTCATCTCCAAAGGTCTAGTGCATGACAAGGGCTAGGAAGTTGCTTCCCTGACTCTCATCCACCCATGTGTCTGATTGATGTTATGTCCTCAAGTAATCATGCACAACAAAAACCTCTTCCTTCATACATCCAATCTTCTCAAGTTTTCCCTTCGTCAACTGAAAGTCATAGATGCCCATAGCATATCTGCAATAATCCACAATACTAGCTGGATCTCTACTTGCATACTCACATCCTTTTGCTTACCTTAGAAGAAGCACCCAGACCTCCTCTCTCCTCAGCAATCCAATGATGAAGCTCTATAGTATAAGTCACATCTTTCTTCTTTGCGATGGGTGGAGCCATTCCTCCACCTCCATCCTTCTTTTCCTTCATGGCTCATGCAACAAAGTCAATCATCCTCTTCTCCTTTGTCACTTGAGTCAAACATCTGACCTTTTGTTGTTCCATATTCTCATGCTTCACATTTAGGTCATTCTCATACAATGTCATCAAAGAAATCCTTAGACGATACCCCAAGCGACTCTTCCTTGTCATCGACATGATCATGGTCTTTCCACTAGCTATAATCAAGAGTATGTCATAGTCCACCATTGGTATGGCTTGTGCTGCTACTAAGAAGTCCTGCCCCAAGACCATAACATGATCATCCATCTCAATCACCCTTAGATCCAACTTTCCAAACCACGAACCCACCCTCACTTGTGTTTCCCTTAGTACACTTGTCACAAACTTCATGCCCAAGTTAATAGATTTGAAAGCACTTAACTCCCTTTCCATTTCATCCTTCAAATTCAAAGATGTTGTTGCCTTCTTACGAAGGAAACTATGTGTAGCTCCCATATCAACCAATGCAACAAACTTCTTTTCAGATACGGTCACTTGCACAAAACTCAAACCTAGTGCACCTTTATCCTGCATAGGCTTTATCTTGTATCTTACTTTTGCAACCTTCTTCATCATTTCTTCCTCAAAACTATCTTTCGCCTTGTGTCTCGACCTGAACCTCCTCTTGAGGTATGAAACTTCCCCTTTCGGTTCACTTGAGAAATTTGAAACTAGTCTAGCTTGAGTTCCATCAAGTTTTTCCTCCTTTGCATGTTGCCCAATCATGCCTACTCAACACACATCATCTTCAACTCAGAGTGCTCCCTTTCTTTGCAAGTCATCCTTCATCAAACAATATCATGCTCCAAGTCTTTTAATATACTCAACCTCATCTTCTTCTATGACAATGATGCAATCTTCTTTGTGATCAAGTAAGTCCCTCTTGATCCCTTCATCAAGCTCCTTGAATCTACCCTGCAACTTCATCTTCTGTCTTAATTATGCAACCTTCTTCATCGTTTCTTCCTCAAACTATCTTTCGCTTTGTGTCTCGACCTGACCGTCCTCTTGAGGTATACAAATTCCCCTTTTGGTTCACTTGAGCAATTTGAACCTGGCCTAGCTTGAGTCCCATCAAGCTTTTCCTCCTTCACATGTTTCCCAATTACACCTACTCAACACCCATCATCTTCAACTCGGTGTCTAGTCAATTTTTTGTCTTAAATTGCTCTACATAAATTATCAATCCGGGTATCGTAAACTGATGAAGTGTGGTGCACCATATGTGCTTAGTTAACCTTTTTATTACTTCGTTGTTTTATAGTTTTTGTTTTGTTTTTGGGTTTTGTTCTTGTTGATCTCCTAAAGTGTCTGATGCAAATGGAAATCCTATTCTTAAGTCTCTAGAAGGCAAGTATGGATATAGATTTTAAGGCAATTATGCCCTCTATAATGATTTCCAGAACTTAACACTTCAAAAGGTCTTAGAATGTACTAGTGATGACAGTAATGCTTGAACAAGAATGGAAAATGTGCTGCTATTTAAACAAGTAAATAATGAACTACTGATCATGAAACTATTATCTCTACTGTTGTCTAAATACAGAAAAGCGATTTAAGCTATTGCACTCAAAGAAATCAAAAATTGCAAGGAAAGTAAAACTAAAATCAAATTACACATTCATAATTCGATCCCTCGCCAGTAGTCTAGCTATGGCTTTTGGAGGTAATCATCAATGTCATGAGCAATCTGATATCTAATTGCAGAAAAGTAAATCTAAAATCAAATTACACATTCATAATTCGATCCCTTGCCAGTAGTCCAGCTATGGCTTTCGGAGGTAACCGTCAATGATATGAGCAATTTAATATCTAATTGCAGAAAAGTAAAACTAAAATCAAATCACACATTCATAATTCGATCCCTCTACCTCTAAAGTCCTAATCAAAATAGGAACTGATAAGACACATGTCTTCTTAGAGTTACAATATAATTAGGAGATGTGACACATATCCTCATGATCTCATGATTCTTTCCACTCAAATTCGAATTTGGCCTTAGAGTGCCACATAAGGGTCTTCTAGAAGCCTCCTTTCAACCTACACATGTCAACAATCTCAACCCATTTGTTAAGTATAAGCATATGCACATTGTTTTCTAATTTTTAACCACAAATTCACTTAAAAAGCTTAGAATTAATAAAGTTTGGAAAAACATAAATATGGCCCAATGGTAATGAAAGTGGGATGAATGTGGTGACATAGTAGTGAAATCGAGTTGAAATCGAGGTGAAATAGAGGTGATATAATGGACATAATAGTGAAAGTGTAATGGAAATGAATGACATTTTCAAGACTCAACACTCAGAGTGCTCCCATTATTTGCAATTCATCCTTCATAGAACAGTACCATGCTCCAAGTCTTTCAATATACTTGATCTCATATTCTTCTATGAAAATGATGCAATCTTCTTTGTGATCAAGAAAGCCCCTCTTGATCCCTTCATCAACTTGCTTCTTGACTCTGCCCTGCAACTTCATCTTGTGTCTTACTTCTGCAACCTTCTTCATCATTTCTTCCTCAAAACTATCTTTCGCCTTCTGTCTCAACCTGACCGTCCTCTTGAGGTATGAAACTTCCCCTTTCGGTTCATTTGAGAAATTCGAACCTGGTCTAGCTTGAGTCCCATCAAGCTTTTCCTCCTTCGCATGTTTCCCAATCACGCCTACTCATCACACATCATCTTCAACTCGGAGTGCTCCCATTATTTGCAAGTCATCCTTCATCGTAGAGTACCATGCTCCAAGTCTTTCAATATACTCTATCTCATCTTCTTTTATGACAATGATGCAATCTTCTTTGTGATCAAGAAAGTCCATCTTGATCCCTTCATCAAGCTCCTTGACTCTACCCTATACCATCTGACCACGAAGTGGGAAGATGTATCTCTGCTACCAGTCTTGTGGTCAGATGTATCTCTGCTACCAGTCTTCACAAATAAGGATATGATACCATCTGTCATAGCCCCACGCTAGTGATGACTTCCAACCACACATGAGTACAGTGCGACACTGCCTAAATCTTTCGCTTTCCACTACTTGAGTTTAAGAACTACGACTAACCTTCAACACTTAGATTATTTTCTACAAGTCTTTACTTCTTCTTTTACAAATGCATCATAAATAATCATACTTCAATTTCATTCATCTTCTTATTACAAAACAGAAATAACATGTAAACATAATGTACAACAGTGTACAAAAATAATAAAGGGAGGGGCAACTACCAATCAAGTTTACCCAATCACTTATAAAAATTTTGCAATTAATTTATAATACAATTGTTTTTACACAGTTGTGCAGCCTTCTTAACCGCCCTGCCCAATTTTACCACATTCGTGCAGCGGTGATGCACTGCTGCTTGGGCACACCCTACCCATCATGCATTGATGGCCCAACTTCCACGTGTAGACCGTGCCCCTTTGTTGTTTCTTCCCAACTTGCATTCAACTGTAACCTTTCCATGAGACCCATGCTCTCCAATTGTTCAGCGACAGCCCACGCCCTTTGGAAATCCCAAACTTAGTTCAGAAATCAACTTGCCCAACATTTCGTTCAACCCACCTAGGCAGGTGCATGGCCTGACTACCTGGGTAGACTCCCAATCATGCCCTTGTACACCCTCACCCAACCTGTAGTTCTGCCCAAACGCCTTTGGTTGTCTACCCTTGCCTTCGCCCTACACTTCTATGTGTTTGTGAACTACTTGGTGATGCCTTGAACAAACTCCCTTTCATTCCATTATATGCTCGCTGCCCAAACAAATCACCAAATGACACACTCGTTTGTGTGGGCCGGCACCCTCACATGCCCTCTGACGACTTGTCCATGTCGTTCAGTTGAACCATCATTTGGGTGGACGCCCTCTGATGACCTCGCTTCATTTAGGCAACCGTTCACTCTACTTGCCCGGCCCGTGAACGCATCCTTTCACTTCTTCCCATGAGCCTACCCTTGTTCCTTTGGGTGGACACTCTCCATTGGGTCCACACACACTTTCTTGTCGCACATCCATCAATCGCCCAACCTGTTTCCATGCTCGTGTCACCTCTGCATGTCCGCTGCACTCCTCTCGACCACACACTCGTTGCACACCCGCTACATGTCACACTCGTTATTACGATGTGCCCGCTCGCTCATCGCACATTTTCAGTTAAACGCTCCTGAGTGACTTACCCCTCGGTTATGTGTGTGCGCCCCTCTAATTCGCCCATGCGTGTTTGGTTAAACACGTTTGTCTCCCAAGTTTAGTTTTTCAACTCTCCACGAGTTGATGGGTCATCACAGGCGCTCACCCAACTTGAGGCCCTGACACCCCATGTACCTACCCCACAACATAGTTTTGGATCATTATTTAGAATATTATTGCTTATTACAGTGTTGATCAATCAGAACAAGCGAGAAATACTTGTAAGGGCTATACAATTGTGCCTCCTACATAGATTTCATGAAATATAAATATTGTTTTAGTTCATGTTAAAAAAATTGTATATATATATATATATATATATATATATATATATTTGTTAGTTTGTTTGTGATCTATAAAATTAGCCTTTAACTATGAAATATAAGTTCATAATTGAATTTATTGTATTTATAAAATTTTGAATCAACAAACTTCACATAAAGAGTGTTTTAGTAAAAAAATCACGAACTACTTTATATTATTTTGTAGATCCTAATTATAAATAAACATATTTATAAATCTAATATAATATTTTTGGAGTCTTACTAGCACAACTGGTTGAGAAAGGTTTAGTTAGCAATGCGGCTTGTATTCAAACCTCACCAAAAATTTAATTAGCTTAATTAACAATGTCGCATGTGTTCAAACCTCACCAAACTACTAAATTAGCTTAGTTAACAATGCAGCCTATGTCCAAACCTCACCCAGCTACTAAGTAAGCTACTAAGTAATCTAAGAAGAGACATCTCACTTTAAAAAATAATAAATAAAAACCAAAAGGCATGCTATAAAGCTAACCACATTTTCAGGAACCATAAATGTTTTTTCATGATTCAAAGTTGAAGATGTTAAACAAACGATTTGAAGGGCCATTATTTGAAAAGATAAAATCCCACATGTGATTCCGAAGATATTGTTAATGTTTTGAAGGACAACATACGAACAATGCACATCAGCCATCATCGTTTTTTAACCTCTCTTTCTTATTTCCAGGAAGGTGTAGGGTCAAAAATAGATTTGTTTGTATGATGGCGAAGCGCCATTTACCATGCAATGATAAGGCGAAAATTTGTATACACGAATCAAAAAATAACAATTTTAGAAATAATAGGAAGGGAAAAAAAGATGACAGGAGGAAGAGAATCATGGAGGCCTGTCGCATCGAGACTGAACAGGCAGCTTTACGGCGCATGCGTTTTAGCCATTTTGTCAATCGGAATGAGGTGATAGAAGCACTTAGGGTTAGGGTTAGGGTTTGCGGAGGAGCTCACGTACTTTGTCTTGCATTCCGTCCTTTTATATTCTTTCTCCAATCAAGGCCGATATTTGTATACATGAGATCCCCAGTGAGACCCACCCCCGGATAAGCTCCTGAAATGCATTATGCGAGAGTGCGTTTGGTCTCTGTCATCAGTCGCGTAACGACAGGCCAGATGACGACGTGGGCACCTGTACAAACTCCCCGGACAGACAACTAGGGGTAACGACAACTCAGGTGACGAAAGGACGCCTGTACAGACTCGCCGGACAGCCAGCAACAAATATAAGTTAGCGGAGGAGTTAATTTCACTTCTGATACGAATGAGCCAAGTCACGAGTTTTGTGCTCCATTTCACCATATATTATCTTCCTGCAATTATAATTCTCCCTTTTTAATTAAAATCGCTTTCAATTTATGGAAAGACACGATCGATCCGGTGCTGCATCCAGTACGAACTCAGAATAGTAGTCGTTTTTCCATTCATGGCGTTGTCCTTTACCCACGTATGATGCCTCAGGTAGACAGACAGGAGGGCAAAAGGGGCCCTACATAGTACCTATCACGTTCCCCTTCCAAAAACCAAAATCTTTCCGCAGTTGGTTTACATGTTAGAAGTTTTGGAGTTTTCACATGCTAAAGTTGTCAGAATTTCTGAGATATTTTTTGAAATTACAGTGAATTTTCAATAGATTTTTGAAAGTGCTCCATTCATATATAATTAAAAATATATTTTAAATAACAAAAAATCACAATTTAACTAGAAATTTTTTATCTTATTTTTGACAAAAACATCAAAACCTCAAGACTCTTCAAAATAACAAATTAAATAACTCCAACTTTTCTAAAGCTTTTTTAATTTCTATCAGGTAGTGGACACTCCTTTGTACCCTGTAACTTGAAAGTGTTATATGTTAGTGCTGCTTTTCTCCTAGCTTTGTGGAGGTTTTCAGATTTTGTCTATATAATCAGATCATATTTTTGTTCTCTTGAATAAAAGTATGTTTTTGTACCCTGTAACTTGAAGGTGTTATATGTTAGTGCTGTTTTTCTCATGGCTTTGTGGAGGTTTTCAGATTTTGTCTATGTAATCAGATCATACTTTTTGTTCTCTGAATAAAAGTATGTTTTTGTACCCTGTAACTTGAAGGTGTTATATGTTAGTGCTGCTTTTCTCATAGCTTTGTGGAGGTTTTCAGATTTTGTTTATGTAACCAGATTATATTTTTTGTTCTCTTGAATAAAAGTATGTTTTTCAGTGAGAAAAAAAACAATTTATTTTGTCTATTTCCTGCTAAAAACTTTACAACTTTTAATAGGACTATAGACCTCTGCTTGCTACATGTTTTGGAGCTTTCACACATTCAAATTGTCAGAATCATGTAGAGACTTTTTGAAATCACAAATTTGAGTTGTGAATTCTCGACAACTTGAGTATCCTATGAGATTTTGACAATGTTAAATCCATATATGTAACAAAAACACATTTCAAATAACAAAAAAACACAACTTAACCAAAATTTGTTTTACCCAATTCTCACCAAAAACTCTAAAATCTCTAAACAACTCCAAAATTTAAAATAACACATTAAAAAACTCCAAACTATTCTGAGACTTTTTTGGTTTCTAGCAGTTGTGTTATACCGTTAGCGAACTCTCCTTTGTGGCCTGTAACCTGAAGGTATTATAGGTAGTGCTGCCTTTCTCCTAACCTTGTAGGGGTTTTTAGGATTTGTTTATGTAACCAAATTATATTTTCTGTTCTCTGCAATAAAAATAAGTTTTTTAGTGAGAAAAAAACAAAAAAATTATAATTTAATCCAAAATTTATAATTTATAATTTATAATTTAAACTTCAAAACATATATTAGACCAAGCTTTCAAAACGTCTAATAGTTAGACCAAGCCTTTAACAGTATTTAGTCTTGTAATTCGCCGCGTTGCTGACTCTTGCCTCTTGGAGCCTTTAACAGTATTTAGTCTTGTAATTCGCCGCGTTGCTGACTCTTGCCTCTTGGAGTTTTGAAAAGGCCGGTGGACCAAGCCTTTAACAGAATTTAGTATTTAGTCTTGTAATTCACCGCGTTGCTGACTCTTGCCTCTTGGATTTTTGAAAAGGCCCGATCCGGCTAAAGAGAGCGCGCATGTCAGGGAACCCGTTCTCGACAATTTTATTCCCGTGTCTCTGAATATCATATGGCTCGGGGTTTGGGAAATATTTATTTATGTTCAAAGCTTACTTCCTGGTACGGAGCTTGGATAAACATAAACCTATATTAATCCTGAAAGTTTTGTAAAGGCTTTTCATGTTTAAACATACTCAAAAGCTTCAGAGCTCGAGGCCTTGGAGACCGCCAATATGTTAATGTTCATGGAAAGTAACAGCCGGAGGATTTATATCTTCAAACGTTATGTCTTGTGTTATGGCTACTGTATTCGTTGTTTAATATTAGGCTATGACGTGTTATAGGTAGGCAGTCTGTGCCACATTTTAAACTTTTGGAAAATGGTTTATAGATTTGTCTGGAAGCTGAGCAGATGTATCAAATACTTCATACTTACCTCACAAATCATGATAAGTTGTGTATAAGTTTTATGTTCAATGTTTCAGACTTTTGGAACATCGTTGGTCTTTATTCAAGTAATCAGAGTACATTGCCAAAATTTTCTGCCACAAAATTGACATGGATATGTTAATTGATATGGACATATTTAAAAATAATATCATATATATATATATATGAGAAAACTTATAACCCAGCTGTTAAATTTGTAGTAGGGTATATATATATGGAGAAAACTTCTGAGTTAGTAAGGAATATATATAGAAAACTTCTGACCTAATAAGGAATATATATATATATATATATATATAGGTTTATAAAAATTGATATATTATCACTAATTTATTTTAAAGTAAATTTAAACTAGTTTAATTCAATATAAGTATATTAAATATTGTTTGGTTTTAGATTTTTGTAATCTATATTGATTTTGATAAAGTTTTTCAAATTAATCATATTATAAGTTGCTGATAACCATCTAATATGGTTTATAAGTTTTATTTTTTGTAAGTTTGGTATGACTACATCTTCATCATGTCTAAAATTCAATATAAGTATATTAAATATTGCTTGGTTTTAGATTTTTGTGATCTATACTAACTTTGATAATGTTTTTCAAATTAATCATATTATAAGTTGATGATAACCATCTAATATGATTTATAAGTTTTATTTTTTGTAAGTTTGGTAGGACTACATCTTTATCATGTCTAATATATCACCCAAAACATGTGAAGAATTGAACAAATAATTTTACATCAAAAAACTTTTTAACAAAATATTTGATGAACCTCTCTCCAAAACCCATAAACAATATAGTTTAAAATTATTAAATATTATAATTAATATAAATTAAAATAGTATTAAAATAAATATATAAGTGATAATGCATATAAAACCACACATACAAAGTTATTTAATTTATATAATTAGTTTTTAATTAAATTAAAAAAATCATAAAAATAAATAAAAACAACTTTATAAAATAATATATTTATTTACTCTAATAAAATATATTAATGAGTATATTTAAAAATAAAAACAAATACATATTATTTAAATCTAGTAAAATAATATATAATCAATTTTTAATTAAATTCATAAAATAAATATATTATTTAATTATATAAAATAAAAAGTATTGGTGTAAAATAATATATTTATAATCTATATAAAAAAAATAATAGAAAATAATTAAATTTTTATATAATTAATTTTTAATCAAATAATTAAATTCATAAACAAATATCATAAAGTAAATTACTATTTAATTATATAAAACAATATATTAGTGATTATTATAAAATATGGAAAGTAATTATATTTTTATTATTTCAATTTGATTTGATTTATTTTATGATTAAAACAATATTCAAATAGGTAGAATAGATAGTTAACTATATTTTTGGGAGGTGAATCCCTGAAGCGTTGAATATTTACTCATTCATAATAAGAGAATTTTTTATATGGTATTTTTAATATAATATTATTTTATTTTATCTATTTTTTTAAGTAATTTTATTTTATTTATTTTTTTAAGTAACTAAAATAAAGTGTGGAATATTTATTCATTTATATTAAGGGAATTTTTATATAATATTATTTTATTTTATTGGTTTATTAATTAATTAAAAGTGAATTATGAAAATTTGAATTTCATGAAATTAGTTTTAATAATAGTAATATATTAATTTATAAAATTATTTAAATATATTTTATAAAACAAAAATTATTATATTTATAAATATTTTATAAAATAAAAATAATTATATTTATATCTAATTATTTAAATTTAAAATTAGTAATGAAAAATACCTGAGAAAAACTTATGACCTAGTTGTTAAACTCGTAGTATTGCAATGGTCACTTTTCATATATATTTATGTGGGAAAACCGATTACTTTTCTTAAACTTGTAATGGAAATAATTTTATAAATATAGATAAATAAGAGATTTCTAAAATTATTTAAATATATTTTATAAAATAAAATTATTTATATTTATATTTTATTTTATAATTAGTAATTAAAAATACGAGGGAAAAACTTATGACCCATCTCTTAAACTTGTAAGAAGATACTCATCACTTTATTTATTTATATATGGGGAAAATCTATGACTTAGTTGTTAAACTCGATATATATGGTTTATAACTAGTGACACATTATCACTAATTTATTTCAAAGTAATATTAAAATAGTTTAATATATTTATTAAAATTCAATATAAATATATTAAATATTATAAATTTTGTTTTTCTATGTAAGACTAAATTTATTAATGGAAACATAATGTACAGTAAGGCTGGGACCTCTGTAGGTTTAGGACATCCATATGACCAGTTTAAACAACAAAACTAAAATGAGACTGCCCCGGGTGGGGAAACCAGTCCGAAGACGAGATAATGATAAGTTTCTTCTGCCCATGCAGGGGCTACATCTCCAAAACTCAAAATTTATTGTCATGGTGAATTTCAAAATTAACAGCCAAAATTAACCACAGTAAAAAGATAAAAAAACTCAAAAGACCGAGCTGGACACGTGCCCTGTCTGCATGCAAATGCTAGGTGTCTTAGGACGGTGGCTTCTCTTCCACAATCGGACACCCATACTCGCCTGAATCAATATCCTCTGCCTGCCTGCCACCCATAGTGTCATGTGGCTCTTTGGCTTCCTCTTGAATGCCTTTGGCTTTGCTGATGGCCTTGCCGCCTGACGCCTTTGATCTGCTGGTGGTCGGCTGATCGTTGGCTTCCTGTCGATAGCTTGTGCTCGGTACCCTTTGAACAATGTCGTGAGGCGAAATAACCCGGTTCTTCACTGGGCTGTGGCTTGGTTCAATGTGCCTGCCAGCGTCCTCCTTAAATTCCACCGAGACGGTGGCAATGACTACAGGTCTGTCCATGGAACAAAGCAAACGGAACTGGGTAGATTGGGTGGTAGCATTTAGAATGGGCGTCTGGGTGGCCTCATCAATTTGAAGAGTCTCACAGGGACGAGATCACTCTCTGCCGCTACGAGTAGCTGGGTGACTGCGATGGTAGTGGAAAGAGGAAGGGCTAGAGGGCGGGGAGGCCGAAGGGGAAGTCGAAGCATAGGGAAGTGGCGAAGGGTGTGGATGGCACTTCCACGGCTACCACCACGTCTGCTTCTCATGCAGTGATGAAGAAGAGGCATATTGCTCTGAGAGGGGTGCTGCAGCGAAGAGTGAGCTAAGATGGCAGGGAGTGGGGTGAGAGTAGCAGAGGTAATATTGTAAATGACAGGGGGATTCAAATCAGGGACAGAGGCAGGGGCCGAGGCATCAAATTGCAGGGTGCAGTGAATAGACTGGGAGAAGTGAAGACCATTTCCCAGGTCGACGCAACAGAGAAGCCTGCAACGCCTCCCTATAGTGGTGCGAGAGCTTGGCTCTACTGCAGCATGATGGCAAGAGCAATTCAGAGGCTGAATGGAGGTCTGCTGAGGGCTCAGAACCATGATTTTAAGCTTATTGGGGAGGTCTCGATCCGCACAGTGGATTAATGATGCCGGCCGAGAGGCAGAGGCCTGCCTTAAATTCCCACAGGTGAGATCGCGGACAACCATGTGGCTCGGCCACCTGCCAAGCCGGTGTCGTATCCACATTAACTTCTCATCAACCACCAGCATATGGGGATATTAAATATTATAATTAATATAAATTAAAATAATATTAAAATAAAATATATATTTGATAATGTATATAAAATAATAAACACTTATATAACTAGTTTTTTATTAAATTTTAAAAATCATAAAAGTAAATAAAAAATAATTTTAGAAAATAATATATTTATTTACTAGAATAAAATATATTAATAACTGTATCTAAAAATAAAACTAATTACACGTTATTTAAATTTTGTTAATTAATATATAATTCAAATTTAAGTGATTCATAATCTGAGTAATAGAAATATTTTTGGAAGAAATCACATGTGAAAAATTAAGTTGACGCTTTTCGAACCAACCAGTGTGGTTCATCATCAGGACAAGATGAAGGATCAGATCATAGTTGTAAGTTAAATAGGGAGATGGGACTTCTAACAGCTAAAAAGAAATGACTATAAAACAACTATTTTGACTAGGTTAGGAATACAGAAACAAATATTACATTGAGAGACCATTTTTAATTAAAAATATTTAAATTAGTCTGATTTGAATTAGTTTGATTTTGATTATTTTTATTTATTCATTTATTATTATTTATTTATTTATTAATAAATCAATCATATATATATATATATAAACTAAATAAATATTAGATTCAAACTAATGGTGAAGGAGAAAAAAAATAAAATAATTAATAGTTATATTATCAATCAAATAATTAACTAACTTAGTTGTCAAAAGAACATTTATTATATTTTATTATTATTTATATTAATTTGGGAGGAATAGAGATTAAACATAAATAAATAAATAAATAAAAATAACAATAATAATGATCATAATAATAAAGGAATAAATAAATATATATTTAACTAATAATAAAATAAATATATGTAAGTTAGTTATTTGATTGATAATATAACTATTAATTATTTTATTTTTTTCCTTTTTATCATTAGTTTGCATCTAATATTTATTTAGTTTATTTATATATATATATATATATATATATATATATGATGATGATGATGTTGGTGGTGGTTAACGTCCACTAAGACCAAACTTTGGTCTATTGGACCTAAAGAAAAGAATTATTTAGTTTGATTTAAGATTTTATTCCTATGCTCAAAAAACTTGGTGAGAAGCCCCCGAGCTCACTGTAATTTTGAAAATGAGATCTAATGTGGTTGTACGTGGGGTACTCTAAGAGGAAGTGATTTTCATCCTCGATGTTCCTATTGTCACAGGATGGCAGAATCTTTCAGTCCATGGTGTTTTAGGAACTGCCCAACTACCCGTTTCACTATGGAGCTCATGAGAGTTCGTTCTAATCTTGGCTATATTAATTTTCTTCTTTGAGTTAGTTAAAACACAAAGATACTTTTGATCTTCTAGGGTAGGGTTGATGACCTCCTTATAATATCTTATTTTTCTTTTAGCTGCTAAATCTTTCTCACACAACATTTTTTTAATATATATATATATATATATATATATATGATTTATTAATAAATAAATAACAATAAATGAATAAATTAAAATGAGACTAATCTAAATATTTTTTAATTAAAAATGGTCTCTCAATGTAATATTTTCTCCGTATTCTTAACCTAGTCAAATATAGTTGTTTTATACCCGTTTCTTTTTAGCCGTTAGAAGGCCCATCTCCCTATTTAACTTACAACTATGATTTGATCTTTCATCTTGTTCTGATGATGAACCACACTGGTTGATTCAAAACCCATCATATATAATTATTATTTAAACTTCGTTAACTAATATATAATTATTTTTAAATTAAATTGATAAAACATATTATAGAAAAAAGTATTATTTAATTATATAAAATAAAAAATAATGATGTAAAATAATATATTTATAATAAATATAAAAGAAAATAGAAAATAATTATATTTTTATATAATTAATTTTTAATAAAATAAATAAATTAATAAGAAAACAATTATTCAAAAAAATATGTAGAATAGATAGTTAACTCATTATTTTTTGGGAGTAAATCTCTAAAGCGTTGAATATTAATTATTATATAGTCTTTTTATATTATATTATATTATTTATTTTTAATTAATTAAAAATGAATTACGAAGATTTAAGTTTTGTAATATATTAATTTATCAAAATATTTAGATATATTTATAAATATTTTATAAAATAAAAATATTTATAAATAAAAATATTTTGAATACTTACCTTATTTATATAGATAATAAATTAATTTTCTATTAATTATTTAATTAGATGTAAAATTAATATTAGCTTTTTTTAATTTAATATTAATAAAACTATCTTAGTATTAGTTTACTAATTATTTAGTTTTATATATATATATATATATATATATATATATATATATATATATATATATCTTAGTTCATATTGATTAAATACATTACCTAATTTATATTTGATATTAAACTAACTTTCAATTAACTAATTAAATATTTATTTATATTACTTAAATATTGGTCTTTTCAGTAATTAATTAATTCCTATTAATTAATTTATATTTTAATATGGTAATAAGCATATAACTGATTTACTAACTATTTAACCAATTATGTTCTCCTTGTCCCTATCCCTTGGTCGAGTCTAGTTAGCCGTTTGCAGTTACTAGTTGACCACTTCAATATAGCGTTCTGCTCTATCTATTTAACATGCACCCTGGATCTGATTTTTCAAATATAGCCGTGGGATGTTTTGCTCTATCTATTTAACATGGAGCCTAGATCTGATTCTTCAACTTGTCTTGACGATGGACCACACTCGTTGGTTCGAAATGCGTCCAAAAATGCATTTGAATGTGATTTACCCTGAAAAATCTTCTCAAAAAATAAAAATATATTTAGTTACTTTATTTTATAATTAGTCATTATTTTTTTTAATTATTTAAATTATTTATATATTATTTATATATTATGTATTAATTAATAAAAATAATTAATTATTATAATATATGGTGATGATGATGGTGGTGGTGGTGGTTAATGTCCCCTAAGACCAAACATTGGTCTATGGGACCTAAAGAAAAAAATTATTTATTTTGATTTAAGATTTTATTTTTATGCTCAAAAAGCTTGGAGAAAAGCCTCCTAAGCTCACTATAATTTTGACATTATAAAAGGCTAGGAAGGTCAGTATTGTAACAAAGATTGTGAAATTGAGATCTAATGTGGTTGTACGTGGGGCACTCTAAGAGGAAGTGGTTTTCATCCTCGATGTTCCTATTCTCACATATATGGCAGATCCTTTCCATCCATGGCATTTTAGGAACTGCCCAACGACCCGTTTCTCTATGGAGCTCATGAAAATTCATTCTAATCTTTGCTATAATTTTCTTCTTTGAGCTAGTTAAAATAGAGAGATGCTTTTGATCTTCTAGGGTGGGGTTGATGACCTTCTTATAATAACTTAATTTTCTTTTAGCCGCTAAATCTTTCTCACACCACATTTTTCCTTTGAACGTAGAAGTAACAATATCTTTAATGTTATTTATGTTTTGCAATGCATCATTCTCGTTGATCTCCCAATAGTTTAACCAGGCCCTTATGTCTTTATGCCACCCCTGATTGAGCCTTAGGTGGTTTTGGCTGGAATTTAAAGCTAGCTTAGGAAGTCTATGATCGTCTATGTTATTGAGCTTGTGCTTGTACAACAGAAACCTAATCATAGCTAGGCTCTCAATAGGGGAAAGACATGCTTCTATAAGGAGAATAAGATAGGGTGTATTACTTTTAATTTTCAGGTTATAAGTTATAAAATGCTTCCGGATTTGCTCAATCTTTCTCCATGATTCTTTGAAGATGCTGCAACCCCAAACCTCACAGCCATATAAGATAACAAGAGTGACTAAAATTTCAAAGAGGAACTTCTTTTTATCCCACATTACGAGGTTTGTTGTTTTACAATTATTTTCAAGACCAAAATAAGCTTTCCACCTCCCATTAATCCTTTTCTCAATGCTATGGTTCCAGTTGAGCTTGTGATGAATATCAATTCCTAGGTACTTGTAAGAATACACTTCCTCCAAGTTATTATTGTCATACATAAAATTAGCATAAATGTCCTTCTTGGATTTGATAATCATAACTTTTGTTTTGTTAGTGTTAACAGTCATACCCATGGTAGAGTAGAAATCCTTAAGAAGCCTGAGTTGCTTATCAAGATCAGATGGGCACCTTGCCAAAAGAACAATATCGTCAGCATAGAGAAGAAGGATGACGACTATCCCAACTAAGATCGTGCCATCACATCCTACTTCCTCTAAGTAGCCTTTAAGCTTATCGATGTAAATGCCAAATAGGGTAGGGGAGAGGGGGCAACCTTGTTTAACTCCGATGTTACACTTAATATCTTTCGACCACCCCTCATTGCTCTTTAGCTTGGCAATTACATTCTCGTATAACCTTATAGTGACAGCTCTCAACTCGAGAGGAACCTTTAGCTCTTCTAATCTATTCCAAAGGTTGTATCTAAGAACTGTATCGAAAGCCTTTATAAAGTGCACAAAGCAACAAATAAATTGGATTTATCATTCCGACATTCCTCTGTAATGATCCTAAGCGTAACGAGGTGGTCTGTTGTTGAGTGATGCCTTTTGAAACCTGCTTGGCCTTTAGCCCACTTACCTTCACTTTCAAGCCATATGCTTAACTTCTTTTCCAAAATACTACCACATAACTTGGCTAAGAGAGGGCTGATCATAATTGTCTGATAATTAGAGGGGTTATTTGTACCCCCACTTTTAAAAATAGGGATAACGAGGCTCTTAGTCCAAGGTTTAGGGAACCCTTGCTTGACTGCTTGATTGAAAAGCTTGTGGATGTGGGGGATGAGGACAGTACCTCCAATTTTTAAGATTTCCACCTGGTAACCTTCAATGTCCTTAGCTTTCCCATTAGTGATTTGATTAATCATCTCATATATATATATATATATATATATATATATATATATATATATATGAAATGGTTTTTTAAAGATGTTTTTTCTGGTTAATTTTAATTAAAATTAGTTAGAAAATTTTAAAAACTTGAGTTTCATTCGTTTAATCTATAGAATTTGAGTGTCCCAGGGAATTTCTAGAGTGCCAAATCTACTATGTAATCAAAGATACATTTTAAACAACAAAATATCACATTCTTTCTTGAAATTGTTTTGTGGGATTCTAGATATAATTTTAACCATTTATACATTACAAAATCTATATTTAACTAAGCCCATCAGGCATAGAATAAATTGTGATGCACTTTGTGATGTGAAGTTTTGGTTAGAAACTCCATGCGTACAAATCCATCCATGTGAATGGTTGGTAAGGGTTAGTGTGGGGTGATTTTGACAACTTAGAATCCCCTTGGTGGTGGCCTCTCAAGACAAAGGTTAAACATGCAGTCATCTCAAGACTTACATAAATTAACTTAGCAAACAAAATTATATTTAACTATTAAATTATAATTGATCTAAAAATTATTATTATAATATTAAAAATATAAAATGTTTAAAATAATAAATTATTAATATAAAAATAAAAATAAATTCAAAAATAATTTATTTTTAATTTTTCAAACTAAGAGTATCAATATCATACAACATTAAAGTACATGTTTTACTTAACATTAATATTATATATCTAATTAACACTAATATTTATACATTAATTATATAATTTATTTATTAATTAAAGAAAATAATTAAAATGGATTATATATATATAAAATAAAAAATAATAATAATAATAAAAATTAAAAACTTGGTATTTAATAAATTTTATTTTTTAATATTTAATAAATTTAAAATTATGATTATTCGAAAATTAATTATTATAATATTTAAAGTAAATAAAATATTGATATAAAATTAAAAATCAATCCAGAAATATTTTTTTATTGAATTTTCAAACTAAGAGTATCTATATCTTCAAACTAAGAGTATCAATATTATACGACACTAAAGTACACTTTTTACTTAATATTTATCACATGTTGATGATTTCTAATAAAAATGAAATATTAAAATTTCAATAATAATAATATATTTATAGAGAAGAAGAAGAATGACGACTATCCTAGTGATAAGTATGGAAAAGATAAAATAAAACCAGCGATAAGTATGGAAAAAATAAAATAAAATAATACAATTTTAAAAGTCACATTACAATAACATCATAATAAATGTAATCCTAAAAAGCAATAAACATTTGTATATAAAACAAACACCACATCAAATATTAAGATTGATCTTCAAACTAAGAGTATCAATATCATACAACACTAAAGTACACTTTTTACTTAATATTTATGCATGTTGACGATTTCTAATAAAAATGAAATATTAAAATTTCAATAATAATATATTTATAGAGAAGAAGAAGAATGACGACTATCTCAAGTATGGAAAAGATAAAATAAACCAACGATAAGTATGGAAGAGAAAAAATAAAATAAAATAATACAATTTTAAAAGTCACATTACAATAACATCATAATAAATGTAGTCCTAAAAAAAATAAACATTTGTATATAAAACAAACACCACATCAAATATTAAGATTGAAATGATATTCTATATTATTTAATTAAAATATAAATTATAAAACTAATATATGAATAAAGTACAATAAAGTTAATGAGTTTACATTTTTCATAAATATATATTTCATATAAAGTTAATAAGTGTATATTTTTGCAAACATATAAATACATATTTCAATGTTTTTAAGAATTTTATAACTTTAAATGTTTCAAAGAAACTAATCATTGATATTAACATCACATCAAATACTAAGATTGAAATAAAATTCTATATTATTTAATTAAAATATACATTATAAAAATAATAAAGTATATTTCAATTTTTTTAAGAAGGATTTTTCAAAACATGTAAATGTATCAAAGAAACCAATCATTGATGTTATGGGAGGTCAAGTCTCATGCATTGGAGATAATAATTTAAGAGAATCAAGTTTGTTGAAAGAAGTTTGAGATTACATTCGACAAAGACAACTCTAACCCTGAGCATTATAGATTTTGTTAATATGTTATAATACTTTAGGTTATAAAAATTATATTTCATTTGTAGAACACCCAAATGGGGTAAAAGAGGGCTCAAGACCACTGAGAATCTTAAAAAGTTGAATCACTTTTCCTTTTTGTTGAATTTATAATAGCAGCGGCATTGGGGTGCATAATTTTAAAATTAAAACCACAACGCACCGACCTCTTTTGAGGGCGAAGTTCACGGAAGAATAGGTAGCCCTCCTCCAAGTCGCAATTATAAATAGACTGTACGGGGGCTTCCACATTACGCCCTCCTGCATTTGTATGCTTCGTACTCGATTGTCCACGAGTCAGTGCAGACATGGCTGACCATAACAGATGGGCACTGTCACGATGCACTGATAAAGAAATTATGGAAATATGGAGTTTTTTCCTCTGGGGGACGATATGGCCTTTTGATTCGAGCTGTAAAGCTGCAGGCCAAGCAGAATGGTAGACAGAGAGTAGAGCAACGAGAGCCCCACCTTCCATATCAATAATGGAAATCACCCCCCTCATGTTACACTATAAATTCTCCCCCTTCCCGCACCCTGCTACCATCACCACATCTTGTTACAGAGTCTTCTGTTTATTATTCAGATTGGTTTTTAATTTCATGCAGTGTGTTGTTGTT
Source organism: Pinus tabuliformis (assembly GCA_031772625.1). Lineage (NCBI taxonomy): Eukaryota > Viridiplantae > Streptophyta > Pinopsida > Pinales > Pinaceae > Pinus > Pinus tabuliformis. The sequence continues at coordinate 423,684,165 of CM062814.1, read as the reverse complement.
TTCTTTTTGTTCCTCTTCTTGTTCAATGGTTCTTTGTTTCGTATTTACTATCATATCTTCCAAAACCCTACTGCTTCGTCTCAGACATGGCAAACCAGTTGGAACCAATAAAATAATTTTTTGTTTCCATAGGTTTTTTCCATGCTGCCCCGCTTGTGTATATCAATCTGCTTCTGCCAATATATACATAAAGTGCTGATTGATTATTAACCTAGTACTGGAATTATTTTAGGAGTTTGTTGTTATATTAACTTCCTTTCATTAAACAGATCGATCTTTGTGGTTTGGAGGGTGATTGATTAATCCTGGTACAGATATTATTCATCTGGGACCTTGCATGTAGGGCCAGAATGTCTTATGCAGCCAAGGATGACTTGCCGGCAGCATGTTATGTGTGACAGAAAATTACCTTTTTTTTTTTTTTTTTTCGCTGTTTCAATGCACATATGTGGGTGTTGGCGAGTTGTCCTTGGCTACATTTAATATTCCGGTTCTCATGCTAGACCTCCGATGATCTCACAACAACAAAGTTTGAGGAAGAGAAGTCCGGAATATGTTCCACAAGTTTGATTTTTAAGCCTATGTTTTATGTCTCCATTAAGACCTATCATCAGGATAAGTCACTTTCAGGGCTATAAAGAATAGACCTCCTTCAAACCCTATTCAATAATATTTGTTTTTTTTACATTAAATTATCTTACATATTGAACACTGTGTTGCAGGATATCCAGGTGATCCTGTGTGGTACTGAGTATGTTATTTTGCAGCTAGATAACCATTATTTGACTGCAAAATCTTTCAAATTCAGGGCATGCTCACTGAAAGGAGATGCAGAAATAGAAATCTACGGAAAAACAAGAAATCAGAAGACATCCATGCTCGCTATTCAAGCCCGGAGAAGATGAAGATGAGGGGCATAACTACTCAATAAGACACCCAGATGTGATTGCCTGTTCAGTTTGCCCTAATGATGTTTGAGAACTTCAAAACATTCTAGATTCTATATTGTACTTTCCATATGCACAGTCCTATTCTATATGGTACCGTGCATAGGATTATATCATGGTATTGATCAATAAAATGCCATTGCTATGTACACATACTGATTATTTGATCAATCTAGCTTCAGCAATTCTTTTCTATTCAGATCTCTTTTGATCATTTGTGCTATGTCCTCACCAATGCTTTCTTTCACTGAAGCTTGTGAAGTGATAGCTTTTCTACTTTATACATGTTTCATATCTTTGCATCTGTGAAATCTTTGATTATTCATGTCCTGATTATTACTTTCCATTAAGCTTATGAAGTAACCTTCTGATAGATTTTGTGTTTTTACACAGGTTTCATTTCTTTAGCATACATCTGTTTTTCACTTTAGATAATGTGTTGAGCTGGTAACCTTAATCTTTGTGTCTGTACTGCGATCATATGTTGACCTGGTAATCTTAATCTTTATGTCTGTACTGTGAAAACCTTATGATATTTAAATTTATCTTTTGGGCATACATATATGTTTTGCATTTCAGATCTGAAGTATGCTATCTTTGAAGTATTCGATAAGACTTAATATTTTACTTTTTACATTTAACTTCCTACATCGAGTCAGTGATAAATTTTGAACAGAATATCTTAAAAATAAAATACATAAAAATACATGTTTTATATTCTAGATTGTGTATTGAGCTGTTGTTTAACCAGTCATCTTTGTATCTAGGCTGTGAAAGCCTATTTCATATTAAATAAAATTATTTTAGTGTTAAATATTCGATGTAATGATTTGTTATTTTAATTTTTTATGTTTTTAAAATATTTTTATATTAAATTTGAAATTTAATATATATTTAAGTTGGTTTTGAATCTCATTAAATATTAATATGATTAAAAAAGTGTTAGAAAAGTGAATCGCATCTCTTTAGACTCACGGATAAAAGCAAGGGTATATATTTTATAATTTTAAAAATATATGTATAAAATATATATTTTTATATAAAAAATGATGATAATAATGGGAGATTAGGAAAGTATAAAACTATGAAGTTATAATTAATTAAAATATATTAAAAAATCAATTTTATTATATCGATTTATTACATTAGTTATATAAATTAAATGGTGGGTAAATATAGATAGATATCAATTCATAAAGATATCTAAATACTTACTTCATAATATGTGAGAACTAACTAAAATATAAATTTATTTTAAATGATTAGTATTATTCATAAAGAGAATTAATATATAAGTTAAACATATATACATTTGAAAAAAAATAGAAATAAGAATTTTATCCATTGAGATATACTTTCACTTTATCATGGAGATTAAATAGACTTTGTTATAATATCATGGGTCAATACCATGAGTTATCAATATCATATGTGCAAAAAACCATAACTCGTTTCATATGGCACTTGTTTATATCACATTTTTTTAATTAATCAATTTAATTAAAAGAGAAAAAGTAACATAACTACTTTTAATATTTTTATCAACCTTTGATTTGTGTAATTAATAGTGATTATTTTAAAATATTCCATTAAAGTTAAATATTACACCATATCATTTTATAAAAGTAAAGAACCTTTTACAAATTAACAAGTTAAACTTACAATTTTTTTTTTTTTTTTTTATCTTTTATCAAGTATTTCTCAATAAAATTTTAAAAAATTAAATATCTTTATGTTAATTCATTACACCTCTAGTTTTATATTTTTAAAAGTGAAATTAATAAAATTCCATAACATTAAATACAAGTGAAATAATGTTATGTTAATATATTGTATATCAAATATTATATTTATTATTATTATCTAAACTATGTACATAAAATCTCAAATAGAAAATAACACAAATGAATTTATGTTAATTTATTTTATTGCAATATTTTTTATACCATTTAAATGAATTATGTTAATTTATTTTATTGCAGCATATTTTATACCATTCAAATGAATGTATTGCCATTTTTTCTTGAATAATGATGATGAGTCACCATGCATTTTTTATGTGTCAAATTGTATTTCTGATAGTAGCTATCAATAATGATGACTGTCGTCATTGCTAGTTGCCATTTTTCTTGAATAATGATGATGAGTCACCATGCATTTTTTATGTGTCAAATTGTATTTCTGATAGTAGCCATCAATAATGATGACTGTCATCATTGCTAGTTTGACAACTGAATTATAATAAGTTTTCCCACTTACAACACTAGTTTTACAGTATCTAAAATATTATCGAAAATTAAAATATCAACTTGTATTTCTGATAATAATCATCAATGATGATGGCTGTGAGTCATTGCTAATTTGGCAGCTGAATTATAATATGTTTTCCCACTTACCCTATTAATTTTACCCTATCTAAAATATTATCTAGGTTAAAATATCTCTCAAGTAATGTAGAGAAGGGTACATTTTAAATACTGAGAGATGAGCAATGTGAATTCCGTGAGAACTCACACCAGTGGGGATAATTCCAATACAATAATAGCATGCAATGCAATTTCAATGATCTTCATGAAGACCGCTCGACTTTAATGTGAATAATGACGTGTGTGGAGAGAATAGGATTGGTGACACGACTGAGTCTTCTCTGTCGTGATCTTGTGCATGTCTCGGTGAACAAGGTGATCTTCCATGCTTCATCTCATCATCCACACTGTGTTGTTGGCATCTTTAGTGACTTCTTGCTGTCAACCAGTTAGCCAGCCGTTATCCTGTAGCTAGTTGTCAATTTCCTGATTTGACAAGTTTCTTCATGTTCTATTTTAATCCAAATAAAACTCCACAACCAACTCTTGCGTGCCCTCCATTACATGGAGATCCACCCATTTCAACCAACGGATTTGCGAATTTATTTCTGGTGTCCCGCAACTAGTTATTTATCACTTCCTCTTATGTATAACTGTTAGCGGCTGCAACGATCACGGTAAAATGTGTAGTCGCACTGCGGATAGCCAAATATTTGAACTATATTTTACTGTTACATGAAAGCATGACAATTCATTAAAAATATATTAACGACAATAATCATTATTCATTTCTTGTCCGACACACCTCGGCACACAAATATTTGATTTAGATATATTATTTCTCTATTATTCACATGTGACAAATGTTTGATACAAATTAATTACGCATATCTGATTGGATATGCAAAATAAATTAACGTTATTATGTAAACCTTATTATGCGAATACTATGTTGTTAGCTGTAACCAAATTAATTAATAATGAAAATGGATTGAATAATCAGATATGCGTAATAAATTAACGTTATTATGTAAACCTTATTATGCGAATACTATGTTGTTAGCTGTAACCAAATTAATTAATAATGAAAATGGATTCAAATTATTCAGTTAAAAACCATAATTTAATCACTTATCTAAAAATAGAAAGAAAAACGACCAGTTATCTTATACTTCATCGGAGTCCGTTTTCTAAATTATCATTCTGTTATGTCCCCAATATCCTAAAGTTGTTATAATTGTATTTTTATATATTTTTTATTTCCTTGTAATCGTTTCACCTAACGTATCTACTTGTTTTCTTTCTATTTTTAGGTTCTTCTCTCTCCTTGAAATTGAGTGTTGACCTTTTTTTTTTAATTCTTTGTTCTTAATTTTAAATTTTTCTCCTTGAAATTGAGTTTTGACTTTCTCTTTTTAAATTCTTTGTTCTTAATTTTAAATTTTTCTTTTTAAATTCTTTGTTCTTAATTTTAAATTTTTCTCTATTACTCATGCCATAATTAAATGTTAATTATTTATATTTTTTAGTCAATTATTTAATAATTAATATTAAATTATATTATATAAAGCCGTAGTCTAACTACCCTTATATTAAATATAGTTTATATGTCAGTGTCTTCGACAACTTAACATTGGTTTAGCTCCAGGTGATCTGTGGGTCATCAGTGACGATATAGATCTGTTTTTATAAGCCTGTGTTAATATATATAAATACGCTCCTAACATAAAAATGTCAAACCATGTGACTCATGCTAAAGTCATCCCATCATTATCAAATATACACTTCTTCTCCTTATACTTATTAGGAACATTAGTTACCAATTAATATCGTTATGTCGAACCAATTATAAATATAACAACTCATATCTTATGATGTATTTTAGAATTTTAACTTATAAGAAATAAAATTTTCAATTTAAGTTAGTTATATGGTTATGTATTTTAGAATTTTAACTTATAAGAAATAAAATTTTCAATTTAACTTAGCTATATTGTAATGTATTTTTTAATTTTATTTTTATTTTAATAATACGGAGAAAAAACTAAAAAAATAGTTTTTTAGGTTTACTTGATAACTTTGTGAAAATGTCAAGTAAATATAAGTATAAAGTTGCATGTTCAAATTTCATGTCACTGTATAAATAACGATAATAATAATAAATTGTTTTATTTCAATTATAAATATATTACAAAACCATATAATTAAATTTTTGTACATTAATGATTAACTTTATAATTTTAAATATTTTTAAACAAAATTTCATAAAATATTATCAAAATAAATAAATAAATAAAAACAAAAAAACAAAAAAAACAAAATTAAATTATTTTAATCTAATTAATTCATCAATATTTAGAAATAGAAATATGTATTATTACTAATGTTTTATTTCTATCCATATCTGTATTCTTAAAATTTTCATTCATAATTTAATTTTAAGATTTAAGTATTTAAGAATATATATTTATAATATTTTAATTTATAATTTAAATTTAAATTATTAATATTTAGAAATATAAGTTAATAATATTTTATTATATTAAAATAAATTGTTTTTTACTAGAAATATATTATCATAAAAATATATATAAAATATTATTCTATTTAAATATAGTATCATATTTAATAATTAAATAAAAATAAATAATTAAATAGAAACATATATCTAACTAAACCTATTTTAATCCTAAAGAGTTCACATAATATTAAATAATTAATATTAAAATTTTTATTTCTTTTTATTAATTTAAAATAGATCTAAATTGATTTTATTTTAGTTAAATCAATTATTCTGGAGTATTTAACCAAATTTATATTATAGTGTCTATTGTCAATGTTTCTAAGTAAAATATACTTGTTTATATTAAAATGAAACATCTCTTATATTTTGATACTAATTTTTTAAAAATAAATATTTTGAATATTTTTAAAAAGTAATTTATTCTTTCAACATAATAAAAAAAATCTAAAAATTAAGTGGTTTAAATTATTATAATAACAACAACAATTGAAAAATAATTAATAAAAAGGCAAATACAATATTTAAATTATCAATAAAAATAATATGTATAAATAGAATTAGTATTATAGTAGTGCAACTAGATAAATTAAATAGATGATAAACATCAAAACACAAATTATAATTTATATTAATTTATTATTATTATTATTAATTATAAATATAAGTAATATATGAGTTAAACATATACACATTTAGAGAAAGCATGTAACAAGATTCTTAACCGTCAAGATTCACTTTCACTTTATCATAGATATTCTCAATCTGTAAAGAGAGTTTGTTACATTACCAAGGGCAAATGCCATGAAATATCAATACCACATGCTCAAAATGCCCTAACTCATTTCATATGAAATTGCTCATATGTTTTTTTTTTGCTAAGTAAATTTAATCTATTAAGAGAAGAAAAAAGATATTTACAGAGTGGTTTTGGCTGTAAATGAAAACAGCCTATCTCAGCTTGCCGAAGAACTAGTTCTAAGACTGCCCCAACAGAGGGGAAACCGGTTTGACAGTGTGGGAATTACAAAAAAATAGGACCTCATTGAACATTTGCCATAGTTTTCTAAAAAGTGCTAAGAAAACAACATAAAACCAGCAATTCATCCTCCTGGATGCGCCTACATGGACAAAAAAGAAGTGGAACCAAAAGTTAAATGAAGTGCCACCTGGCATTGGTAATTTGGTTGATGAACTCCTTCGTGGCAGGTTCCTCCACTATCGGGCAGCTCCAATCTTCGCGGCTGTCTGGCTGAGATTGCTCACCTTCTCCTCTTCCTTCAACCAGCTGCGTGTCCTCTTCGTTCTTCTTGCGCATCTCCATGGCTGGCGTGGCAAGCTGAGGCTCTGAATCCTCATGCTTTTCCCGCACAGACTCCTTCACTTTCCGTTTGGGCTATCCACCATGCACAATTTCCTTCTCTTTTCTTGCATTCTGCTGAGCTCTGTGTTGACTGGGGTCCGCTTTAAGCGTATCGTTTCTAGGGAAGGGCATCTGGGTGCTCTGAACCGCTTCCTTAGAGAAGGAGATGGAAATGGTTGCGGTGATAATTGGTTGATTGAGAGTGCTGCGGAAGTGGAAGAGCGTGGTATGGGGGGAGTGATGCTAGGGCAGAGGGAAGGGAGCTAAGCGAAGGCCAACTCTACCCTGTCCGCTTCTGGTGTTGGGATAGCAAGGATTTTCCGCAGAGGAAGAGGGAGAGCCCGAGGTGCTTCGCCTCCTGACCTGCTGTCGAGAGCTTCCACCCCTCGAGCTGCCCCTTCTACTGATTAAACGTTGTTGCACCATGATGGGATAAGGAGCAGAGAGAGTGCAAAGGTACTCTGAGAGTGGAAAGAAGAGCAAATTAGGAGCAGGCAGAGGGCGCGACTCAGAAGCCAAGCGTAACCCAACAACCTCCCATAACCCACCTTCGCCAGACCAACGATGCAGATGGAGCTTCCAGACGAGTCCGTGGCTATACATGAATTTAACTTCAACCGCCTCTCCTCGGCTATCCCCCGCCATTATTCCTGCATTGAATGGAGCCGAAGCCCAACTTGGCCTGAAGCATGCGGAGGTGATGGTCCGTTCCATGTTCAGATTGTGCATGTTGTCTTCCCAATGCGTGAAGCCATGTGATCGCCCCTTCCTCTGTAGTGGACGCGTCCCTTCCTTATCCAGGTGGTGCTGGGCTGGCAGGTGTCGTCCAGCTTTGCCGCACCCCTGTCCCATCACCTTAATTGTCAGCTGAAGCACTCGCATCCGGGGAGGCTGCATCCTTTTGGACTAGAATGTTGCATTCATGTTCCTATTCATGATTCTGTATTATATCTAGGGCCCCTGTGAGGAGAGAGTGCCTATTTTCTACTCCGAGGTTGGCAAGGAGATCCGTTATCTTGTTGCTTTCCCACCTAACATGGTTGAAAATGATTGCTCTATTGGTGTTGAGAATATTTTCTATGGTTTCCAGTCTGGCCTCAAGTCTCCAACTAGTGGAGATTTTATTTGCATGAGCTCCATTAAGCAGTTGTTTGGCCATGTTGATGAGGATTTGGGAGTCTCCTTCGATCTCCAGAGGCTGGAAGTCATGGTGTTGTGCTAAGAGTATTCCCTACCAGAGACCCTCCAGTTCAGTTGAGTTATTTGTGTCCCATCCTATATTGCCGAAGTAGATTAAGAGAGGAGAACCTTTATGATCTCTGAAAATGCCGCCAAATCCTGCGTTCCGTGGGTTACCCTTAGAAGCTCCATCAAAGTTGAGCTTGAATCTGTGCCTTGGAGGGGGGAGCCAAAGATGCGTGCTGATGTTTGTTTTTCCTATAGGTTTGCAATCAGGGCTTCCTTGCGAGAGTTGGAGGTTCCAATTTTCCCATATGGTTTTCTCATTAGCCAGCGTGGGAAAGTCATCCGGAAGCCACGTTTTAAGCGACAAAGTTTCTTCCAGGTTCTTGCCGAACTTGTCCCAGATGATTTCTGAGGGAGTGCTTTGGTCTTTGAAAATACGCTTGTTCCTTTCTTTCCATATAGTCCATATGAGGAGGCCAGGTATGATTCTCCATAGATGGTTAAGGATAGCGCTTTTGTAGGGACTTTGGTGCCAGAGGCGAATGGAGTTGATGATGTCCTCAGATGTTCGGCAATTTCTTTGACAGCGGAAACTGGTTTTCTCCCACATATGGTTGGCCAGAGAACAAGAGTCCAGGAGATGTTGTAAAGTTTCCTCTTGGGATTGACAGTTGGGGCATATGGAGGGCCCATGTATGTTCCTTTTTCTTAAATTGTCCCAAGTTAGAATTTTACGATACCCAGTGAGCCACAGAAATATTGAGACTTTGGGCCAAATTCCTGGAGTCCAGACCCTTCCCCAAATGGGATCTTGAGGCGCATCATCTTGGCATTTGATTTTGTATGCTTCTTTCGTGGTGAAGGAACCCCTTGGCGTATATCCCCATCTCAATAAATCTTTACCTTCAATGTATATGATTCATCGTTTTTGGAGCTCTCTTTCCAGGTTTTCTCTTGTCTGGTTGTCGATGTTTCTTATCAGTCTGTCAGGGTGCTTCCATTATCTGTAGCCTTGGGTAATCTCCTGTGACCATTGTTGTTTGACCGTTTCCTTTTATTGTTCCTCCCGATCATAGCTGGGCGGAAGATTAAGAATGCTGTTAAGCCTAGGAAGCTAATTCCAAGCGTCCGTCCAGAAACGAGTTGTATTACCACTTCTGATCTCCCAAAAACTATGTTGTTGGATCAACGAGAAGTGTTGACTGGCGGCATTCCACATCAACGAGCCTTTCTCAACAGGGGTGAATCTGATTAGCTCCTCCATTGGTCTGTGGTTGGCGTATTTGGCTGTCCAGATGACCCCCCAGGGCTTATTTGGTGCCGTAAGCCATTGCCACCAAATTCTCGCACCCATGATTTCATTGCTGTGACTAGGGTCTCTCAGACCTAAGCCTCCTTTTCCCTTGGGTTTGCAAGCAGTAGTCCGTTTAACAAGGGCCCATTTACAATTTGTTCCATGTGTTCCCCACAGAAAGTTGCGCTGAAGATCTCTGATTCTTTTAAGAGCCCATTTAGGCACTGCCAGGATTGAGAAGAGATATAGGGGCATTGCCTGAAGCACCGCTTTGATAAGTACTAATCTGCTGGCTATGTTCAGAGCTCTATAAGTCCATGAGGAGAGACGGGATTCAAGCTTCTCTAAGAGCCTGCGCCAGGAGGCATGCTTAATGGCAGAGTCAATGAGAGGGGCGCTAAGGTAATTGGAGATGGAGAAACCAAGAATGCGGGCAATGGCACGTTGAATGATGGGAGGCGTGTGAAAGAAAAAGATTTGCGATTTGGCTTTGTTGATGCTTGTGCCTGAGGCATCTGAGAAGTCCTTCAGAAGGGCTTTGAAGATGGTAGCTTCTTGAACAGATGGGTATCCGAAAAGCATGTTGTCATCCACGAATTGTTGATGGGTGGTAGCAGGGGTATTGTGAATGGAGATTCCTTTAAGAAGCTGGGAGTGAAGGGCATGCTTGATGAGTCTCCCTAGCCCTTCTGCCATCAGAACAAAAAGGAAAGGAGATAGATGGTCCCCTTGTCTGATACCTCTGGAGGGGCTGAAAGGTCGAGAGGGGATGCCATTAATGAGGAGGGAAAAAAAAGTGGAGGAGATTAAACTTTGAACCCAGCGAACCCACATTGGTGAAAAACCAAAAGCATGTAGCATTTTTTGAATGTAAGTCCAACTTAATTTATCAAAAGCTTTGGAGAATCAATCTTGAGAATCATACCTGCCTGTTTGGAGATCTTGAGGGAGTGTATGATTTCATGAGTGAGGATAATGCCGTTCAATATTTGTCGACCTTCAACGTACCCTGATTGTTTTGGCGATATGAGCAGGGGTAACAATGGCTTCAGCCTGTTTGCAATGACTTTAGAGATGACCTTGTAGATGACATTACAAAGTGCAATTGGGCGAAATTTATACGGAGTGATAGTGCTGTCTTCTTTGGGGATGAGAGCAATAAAAGTTGAATTGAGTGAAGGCAGCAGCTAGTGAAGAGATCGAGATTCCTCCACCACTTGCCATACCTCCCCTTTTATGAGCTCCCAGAATGAGTGGAAGAAGGTGGTGGAGAAGCCGTCCGGACCCGGTGCTTTGCCTTCCTTGAGTTGTTTCATGGATAAGTCCACCTCCTCGGGCATTACAGGTCGGAGAAGGAGTTGGTTGTGTTCTTCTATGATGACTTTTGGCACATGTTGGGTGATCTTAAATTTCTATAGCATTCCTTTTGTCAATTTGGGGTTCTTGTAGGACTTCCTGAAAGTAATTGATAAATTCCTGTTCGATCTCTGCATGGTCCTCCACTCTTTCCCCCCCTTGCTTTTGGATAAAGGAGATAGTATTGTGTATTCTTCTTTGAATAGTGGTTATGTGGAAAAATTTGGTGTTTCTCTCGCCTTCTTTCAGCCATCTGATTCTAGATTTTTGCTTCCAGAGAATTTCTTCCTGCTTGTTTCTCTCCTCCATTTGATTATGTATGTGCTTCTCCCATTCCAGGGTTCCTTCCTTGTACCCCTTTGTTATTATCTGTTGCTGGAGATCCCTCATTTCCTTGTTGAGGTTTTGTTGGGCTTGAAAGATATTGCCAAAAGTCTCCTTATTCCATCTTTTGATTTGGGCTTTTAGATATTTGAGTTTCTGTTGGAATTGGAACATTTTTTATCCTTCTAGCGCCGAGAAGTTGTTCCAAGTATGTCTGATGAAGTCTTTGAAAGCGGGATGAGATAACCAGCATGCCTCAAATCTGAAAGGACGTCTGGTGGAGTTGCCTGGTCGCTGCCATTGGAGCGCTATAGGCCAATGATTAGAATCAGAGTATGGGAGGATGGATTCTGAGAGGTCGCCTCCGAGATGTATTGTGCTATCCGAGATGAGGAATTTGTCAAGTTTCGAAGCAATTTGATACTTTCCAACCCTACAATTGCTCCAAGTGTGCATGCCATTGGGTGTTTGCATGTCGATAAGCATGTTGTTGTGGATAAAATCTTTGAAGTGATCCGTTTCCTGATCCAACTTGGCCCGTCCTCCCTTCTTTTCCTCTAACTTGGTGATCATATTAAAATCTCCACCTATGAGCCATAGAGAATGCTCTCTGTTGGAGTTGAGAGTTGCTATGGTGTCTAAAAGAGAAATTTTATTGGGAGCATCCTGCGGAAAGTAAATGTTGGTCAGGTGACCATGTATGTTGGTGCCAATTATATGAAACGTTGCCTAGATGATGTTGTGGGATGCGTGGAAATTTGACAGCAATATTGCTTGCGTATTCCATGCAATTGCTAAGCCTCCAGATGCACCTGATGCATCCACTGCTACTGAGTGACATCCTAGCCAAGCTTTTGAAAGGATGCTTCCCAGGGTGTTACTGTTGCACTTTGTTTCCTGCAGGAAGAAAATCTGGGGTTGTTCCTGCCTTATCATATTTTTAATCATTCTGAGTTTCCCAGGGCTATTGAGCCCTCTTACATTCCATGAGGTGAGCTTCATTGTTCACTGTGTGGAGTGGGCCTATAGTACTTTGTCAATTTAGCATATCTGCCTGAGTCGACCAGGATTTTCCCTACTGCTATAGTTCTCTGGAGATCTGTCTTTCTTCCCCTCTTTTTGGAGTCCTTTGGAAGGAGGTTGCCATCCCATTGGCTTCCTGGTTGTATACCCAATTGTTGTTGCTGATATGCTCTGGATAATATAGTTTCCAGAGTACTGAGCTGATGCTCTTGGATTTTGTCATACTCCTTCTTTCTACAAGCTTGCTCCAGTCCAAAAATGTCTAGCCCTTTTAGATCTATGCTCTCTGGTTCTTCATCCATATGCTGCACTTGACTGCTTTCCTCTGAGATAAGCGCTAGTTGCCAGGATTGATTTTGTGGTTCATCCGTCTCCATGGCTTTGGATGTTCCTTCAGGGTTTTTCGAGTTTGCTATGGGAGTTCCGCTTGATTTAGATGGAGTGCCCTCAACTTCCATATCCTTTACTTTCCCATCAAGTCCCTTTTGGCTCTCTTTGGGGGTTGCATTGTCATCCCTGGGGAAAAGTGATGCATGGGAAGAACCAGGGGGGGATGGAATGCAGAGGAGAAGATGGGCATGGAGCTGTGCTTCGAGTTCAAGGGTTGCTCTTCTGTGGCTTGTGCTAGAATTTCAAAGCTATTACTCGTGGAAGGGATAGAAGTCGTATCTTGCTGGGGTTTTTTCCCGGTGGAAGGTTTTTTGTGCGCTCGTTTGCGGCTAGGGACCTTGGTAAAACCATCTTGGGCTGGCAGTTCAGAGGGATCGGAGACAGTGGCTTTGGAATTTAGCGGACAATCCCTAAAGAGATGCCCTTGAGCATGACATTTGCGGCAATGAAAAGCTACATGTTCATAATCCAAGGGCTGAATCCATTCATAATCATCATGAGAGAGACTTGCCGAGTCCGGTAGGGCTTTATCCAGGCGCATGAAGACACAGATGTGGGCATAGGATGTGTATCTTCGGAGCTTCATCTCTTCAGCTGCTTTTATGTATTCCCCCAGTCCATTTCCAATGTCTTTGAGTAGCCCTTCATCCCAATATTCCTCTGGAAGTGAATACATTCTGATCCACACTGGAGCCTAGGTGAGGTCTTCCTTATCTGAGTTAAATCTTGCTACCCAATCCCTTAGATACAATCCTGCTGAGTTGAAAAAGTATGGCCCTTCATCCATGATTCTGAACTTGTCTTCTAGGCACAAGAATATCACAGTAAAGAACCCCTTCGGTCCTAGCTACAATGTTATATGGCCCTTGGGTTTCCATTTAGCAGCGATCCAACCATACAAGGCTTTTTCTGTCGACCAGAAACCTATAAATTTTTCTATGAGTGCATGGTCCGTCATATATTGGATTCGTTCATTGATCTTCTGACTGGGCAATTCTATCTTGGGTCTTTCAGCTGCTATTGGTTTGCATGTTTTTGAGGTGACCTTGGTCGTTTCCTCTGGCTTGTCTTTTCCTTCTGGTGTTTCACTACTCTTGTCTGACTGACTGGCAGGTGCATTGGGCTTATGCTGCTTCGACATCTCATTGTTATCCACCTCTGCATGGATCGAACCAAAGACTAAAGACCCCGTTTCCCCTGGCGGCGAGGTGTTGGACGAGGGGGAGGGCTTTGAGGCCCCCCCCTGTGGGGGATCCATGCGCTTTGTTTTTATGCCTACGGTACTCTGTCGAGACCAGGAGGTCAGGCCCTCAGTGGATGCTGAGTCTTGCTTGTCTGCACCGTCTCAGAAAGTCGCCAGAACCCTAGTTGCAGAGCTCTCAGAAATTGTTCATATGTTTTTTTAATTAATCAATTTAATTAAAATATAAAAAATGACATAACTACTTTGCAAATAAATCTCAACTCTTGGTTTGTGAATACTACTATAAATGTTCTAGAATATTCCTTGGATCACTTATCTAAAAATAGAAATAAAAATGACCAATTATCTTATACTTCATCGGAATCCGTTTTCTAAATTATCATTCTGTTATGTCCCCAATATCTTAAAGTTGTTATAATTGTATTTTTATATATATTTTTTATTTGCTCGTAATCGTTTCACCTAGCTTATCTACTTGTTTTCTTTCTATTTTTAAGTTCTTATCTCTCCTTGAAATTGAGTTTTGACTTTCTCTTTTTAAAGTCTTTGTTCTTAATTTTAAATTTTTCTCTATTCCTCATGCCATAATTAAATGTTAATTATTTATATTTTTTAGTCAATTATTTAATAATTAATATTAAATTATATTATATAAAGTCGTTGTCTAACTACGCTTATATTAAATATAGTTTATATGTCAGTGTCTTCGACAACTTAACATTGGTTTAGCTCCAGGTAATCTGTGGGTCATCAGTGACGAACAGATCTGTTTTTATAAGCCTGTGTTAATATATATAAATACGCTCCTAACATAAAAATGTCAAACCATGTGACTCATGCTAAAGTCGTCCCATCATTATCAAATATACACTTCTTCTCCTTATACTTATTAGGAACATTAGTTACCAATTAATATCGTTATGTCGAACCAATTATAAATATAACAACTCATATCTTATGATGTATTTTGGAATTTTAACTTATAAGAAATAAAATTTTCAATTTAAGTTAGTTATATTGTTATGTATTTTAGAATTTTAACTTATAAGAAATAAATTTTTCAATTTAAGTTAGTTGTTATATTGTTATGTATTTTTTTATTTTATTTTTATTTTAGTAATATAGAGAAAAAACTAAAAAAATTTAGTTTTTTTTAGAGTTTACTTGATAACTCTATGAAAATATTAAGTAAATATAAGTATAAAGTTGCATGTTCAAATTTCATGTCACTGTATAAATAACGATAATAATAATAATAAATTGTTTTATTTCAATTATAAATATATTACAAAATCATATAATTAAATTTTTGTAGGTTAATGATTAACTTTATAATTTTAAATATTTTTAAACAAAAATTTGATAAACATATTATAAAAAAAAATTAAATTATTTTAATCTAATTAATTCATGAATATTTAGAAATAGAAATATGTATTATTACTAATGTTTTATTTCTATCAATATCTGTATTCTTAAAATTTTCATTCATAATTTAATTTTAAGATTTAAATATTTAAGAATATATATTCATAATATTTTAATTTATAATTTAAATTTAAATTATTAATATTTAGAAATATAAGTTAATAATATTTTATTATATTAAAAATAAATTGTTTTTTAGTAGAAATATATTATCATAAAACTATATATAAAATATTATCCCATTTAAATATAGTATCATATTTAAAAATTAAATAAAAATAAATAATTAAATAGAAACATAGATTTATCTAAACCTATTTTAATCCTAAAGAGTTCACATAATATTAAATAATTAATATTAAAATTTTTATTTCTTTTTATTAATTTAAAATAGATCTAAATTGATTTTATTTTAGTTAAACCAATTATTCTAGAGCATTTAACCAAATTTATATTATGGTGTCTAGTGTCAATGCCTCTAAGTAAAATATACCTATTTATATTAAAATGAAACATCTCTTATATTTTGATACACAAATTTCTCATTAAGCATATTAATAATAATTTGAATAATTTTTTAAAAATAAATATTTTTAATATTTTTAAAAATAATTTATTCTTTTAACATAATAAAAAAATCTAAAAATGAAGTGGTTTAAATTATTATAATAACAACAAAAATTTAAAAATAATTAATAAAAAAACAAATACAATATTTAAATTATCAATAAAAATAATATGTATACATAGAGTTAGTATTATAGTAGTGTAACTATATAAATTAAATAGATGATAAACATCAAAACGCAAATTATAATTTATATTATTTTAATATTATTATTAATTATAAATATAAATAATATATGAGTTAAACATATACACATTTAGAGAAAGCATGTGACAAGATTCTTAACCATCAAGATTCACTTTCACTTTATCATATTCTTAATCTGTAAAGCGAGTTTGTTACAATACTAAGGGCTAATGCCATGAAATATCAATACCACATGCCCAAAATGCCCTAACTCATTTCATATGAAATTGTTCATATGGTTTTTTTAATTAATCAATTTAATTAAAATATAAAAAATGGCATAACTACTTTGCAAATAAATCTCAACTCTTGGTTTGTGAATACTACTATAAATGTTTTAGAATATTCCTTGGATCTTAAATCCCTACCATCTCCCTAATAGTTCTTAATAATTAAATTAAAATTATGGAAATCTTGTTTCAAAATCTACACACCCATCCCCTTAAAAAAAGAAGCGCTTTGGAAATAGTTGTGATAATGAAGTGTTTTGTACCAAGAAATTTGAGATTCAAATCTTCCCAATTCACTTGTATCTATAAAAGAGTGATCACCGTTAAAATCAACCAAATAATAATTAAAAAAACATATATACAAAAAATGATCGCAATTAAAATCAACCAAATAAAAAAAATATATACAAACAAAACCAACTTTTAAAAAATTGCACATAAGATGTTATAAATATATATAAAAAAATAATATAAACAACTAAACCATCATTCAATACAAAATAAATTTTCTTATTTCTTTTTAATTTTGTTAAGTAAATTTTATTAACTTCAAATAAAATTGGGATTTACACTAAAGAGTAGAAACAAGAAGTCTATCTCTTATTAGAGAGACCAGACCATAAAATAGATTCTCCTTCAGAAAAATGTGATAATTAAATACTATAAAATAGATTCTCCTTCAGAAAAATGTGATAATTAAATACTGAAAAAACAACAAAGACTAAAATTTAGATAAATCAATTATTTATTTTAATATCATAATTTTACTTATATTTAATTTAAATGTTTCAATTTTATGCTTCAAATTTAAATATTTTTTACTATCAATTATTAGGAAGTCACTTTTAAAAATTATTATGATGTTCCCGGATGCAGTATGCATTTTCAAAAATAAAACTGGTGTCTTTTGAAATAAAAAATAACATAAAATAACATAATATATCTTGTATCTCCAAATAAAAATGTTAACTAGTTTTGTAATTTATATATGAGGATGAGGACGTTGCGAGGTTGTGTGGATGCAACATACACTATTACAATAGAATGACGAGTCATGTATGTCTGGGTGAGTTTTTTTAATTTTGGTATGAATGTAATTTTTATTATATTGATGGTAAGTATGGTGTTATGTATTTAGTTTTGTTATATTATAGTTTGTTTTTACTAAAATTTTATGTAATTTATTATAGTGTAATATTGTAAATTTTATTAATTTTTATTATTATTTAAATTTATTTATTTGTAAAGTAATTGGTTGAGATGGATTATTTAGTAATTTCCATTTTTATTAGTTAAAATTTTTTAGTTTTAGCTTTATTTATTTTTATTTAAATATTTATTTTTACTTTATTTTTATTTTCATTTCTATTTTCATGAATTAAAGTTTTTTTCCAAATTTTCAATTTTCAATTTCTTATTATTATAGCAAAAACATATTTTAATAAATTTAATTATAATTTTTTTTATATATATTAATAAAAAATAAAACACACATACATATATACTAAAAATTAAGAAATATTATTAACTAATATTGTTTATATTAATATATATACACACACATATATACACACACTTAGTTAATAATATTTCTTAATTTTTAGTGATGGCATTCAACAATATAATATTTTATTAGTTGTTTTATTTTTGTGACGAAATATTTGTATTCGTTATTTTTTAGTTTAATTAAAATATATTTAAACTAAGTGACAGATACTAGCTATTAAGTAGCCTTTGTTATTATTTATTTTGTTTTGATTAATTAAAATTTCATTTAATGTTAAATAATAGGTGTTACATATGTATTTTCATTAATCATGAATTATGTGATTTTATTTTTTATACATAATTATAATTATATATTTTTTAAAACCAGTATTAATTTTATTATTAATTTTGACAATAATATTGTATGTTAATTTATATATCAAATTTTATGTCTAGTTTAATTATTTTATGTTTTGTTTTTTTTTAATATATATATTTTTATAAATTTTATTTAAAAATTAGTAAAGATTTACGTGAAACTTAAATAGTGTAATCTACATAATTGAAATGCTATTAGGTTCTTAAATCAATTATAAATTTAGAAATACATTTTAAATAATGAAAAATCACAATAATGTTCAAAAATATATCATCAAATTTCAAGTAAAAAGCCAAAACATATAATAATTAAACTACATCTTTATTAAACAAGGTTGCCCGGTCTCCCCTACCCTATTTGGCATTTACATCGATAAGCTCGAAGGCTATTTAGAGGAAGCAGGATGTGATGGCACGATCTTAGCTGGGATAGTCATCATCCTTCTTCTCTATGCTGACGATATTGCTCTTTTGGCAAGGTGCCCATCTGATCTTGATAAGCAACTCAGGCTTCTTAAGGATTTCTGCTCTACCATGGGTATGACTCTTAACAATTTCTACTCTACCATGGGTATGACTGTTAACGCTCACAAAAAAAAGTTATGATTATCAAATCCAAGAAGGACACTTACGCTAATTTTATGTATGATAATAATAACTTGGAGGAAGTGTATTCTTACAAGTACCTAGGAATTGATATTCATCACAAGCTCAACTGGAACCATAGCATTGAGAAAATGATTAATAGGGGGTGGAAAGCTTATTTTGGTCTTGAAAATAATTGTAAAATGACAAACCTTGTAATGTGGGATAAAAAGAAGTTCCTCTTTGAAACTTTATTCACTCCTGTTATCTTATATGGCTGTGAGGTTTGGGGCTGTGAGGTTTGGGGCTGCAACATCTTCAGAGAATCATGGAGAAAGATTCAGCAAATATAGAAGCGTTTTATAACTTATAACCTGAAAATTAAAAGTAATACATCCTATCCTATTCTCCTTATAGAAGCAGGTATTTCCCCTATTGAGAGCCTAGCTATGATTAGGTTTCTGTTGTACAAGCACAAACTCAATAACATAGACGATCATAGACTTCCTAAGCTAGCTTTAAATTCTAGCCAAAACCACCTAAGGCTCAATCGGGGGTGGCTTAAAGACACAAGGGCCTGGTTAAACTATTGGGAGATCAACGAGAATGATGCATTGCAAAACATAAATAACATTAAATATATTATTACTTCTAAGTTCAAAGAAAAAATGTGGTGTGAGAAAGATTTAGCGGCTGAAAGAAAATTAAGTTATTATAAGAAGATCATCAACCCCATCCTAGAAGGTCAAAAGTATCTCTCTATTTTAACTAGCTCCAAGAAGAAAATTAATATAGCAAAGATTAGAACAAATTCTCATGAGCGCCATAGTGAAACACGTCGTTGGGCAGTTCCTAAAACGCCATGGATGGAAAGGATCTGCCATATATGTGAGAATAGGAACATTGAGGATGAAAACCACTTCCTCTTAGAGTGCCCTACTTAAAACCACATTAGATTTTAGTTTCACAATATTTGTTACAATATTGACCTTCCTAGCCTTTTACAATGTCAAAATTATAGTGAGCTGGAGAGGCTTCTCTCCAAGCTTTTTGAACATAGGAATAAAATCTTAAATCAAAATAAATAATTTGTTTCTTTAGATCCGATAGACCAATATTTAGTCTCAGTGGACGTTAACCACCACCATTATTTAATATTAAAAATTTAATATTTACATAATATTATATTTAAAAATATATATAAATAAAAAAATTGAAATTATTAATTTTATATAATTTTTATTAATATTTGGTTATTGATAAATGTATTGTCAAATATTTTCTCGAACTTAAATCTTTTCTGAATATTTAGTTATGCAAAATTTTTATTTTACTTTATGTTTAAAAAATAAAAAAATTAATAATCAATTTATTAAATAATTAAATAAATTAATAATTAATTTATTAAACCAATTTAATTTAAATTAAATTTTTTAAATCTATAAATTAAAATTTTATAATTCAAATTCCTTTCCTATATTGATAAACTGATATTCTCTTGTATTTTATTATATTTATCTTATTTTCTATTTCTTTAAATTTTTTTACAATTATTTAAAAAAATTGTTCCCTATTACAAAATATTTATTATCTCATGTGTAATTACAAGAATTGAGTTTTCCAAAAATTATATCATTAAAAACCTTGAAACTATGAATATGATCTATCCCTTGTATTGAAGTATGAGTTTGTAATTTTTTTAAGTTATTTGTTCCTTTTAAATAACTTTTATAGTATTGTATAAATACTAGGTTGATCACTAAACATATAGCGATGCCAAATTGAATTAATATAACGATGTATGTGAGAGAAATGACAAGGAGAAGCCTTGATAAACTTTTTATTGATAGAGGAAGACTTAAAGCCCGGTTTTCTCTTTATCATCTCATTGTCGATGAAATTAAATATATTAATTAATATTTTAAATGATTTTTATCACTATTTTAATTATATTATATTAAAGAATTTAATGTAACGTCAAGTTTTATAATAAACTTTTTTTATTGATAGAGGAAGACTTAAAGCCCGGTTTTCTCTTTATCATCTCATTGTCGATGAAATTAAATATATTAATTAATATTTGAAATGATTTTTATCACTTAATTATATTATATTAAAGAATTTTTGGGCTGTTCAATTAGCACATATTTTGATCATGAACTGTTATCTATTAAGAGATTTGAGATTGAAATTCTGGGAATCTATACGAAGAAGTATATATAGCAATTTAAAAGTGGTAAAGGTAGTCACCACACACACTTATTAAATATAGTTGGCTATTACTAAATGTAGACATCTAAAAGTGATAAAGGTAGCTACTACACATTTATTAAACTTTTTAGACTATTATTAAATACAGTAACTGACTCTTCTAATCTATATGCATATATATATTGTAATCTATATGCATATATATATTGTAAGATATATCAGAATAGATTCATCTTAAATACGGATTTATAATATGAGCAATGAGGGATCTAATTTCTTCACATGCAATTTTCTTTATGAATCCATAATATTTAAATATTTTGTTTTAGATCGACATGAGTAAAATTTCAACATTGATGACCAACAAACAAAATTACACATCACACTGAGTGGTAAAATGACTCATTTTCTTTTTAAAAATACATTTTAAAAATCTGATTTAAAAAAGTTTAATTTAAATATTTTAATTTAGACCAATCAAATTTATATTTCTATTTTGAATTCATGATACATTTTTCTTTTCAAATAAAAAATTTAATTCGATGCTATCGAGTTAATGGAAACCAATTCAACTATCAATGTTTCTAATAAAAATAAATAAAAATATGTTACATTAGAAAATATAAATTTTAAATAAATAAATAAAAATATGCCGTATTAAAGAAATAAATTTTTCAAAAATATAATTTAAAATCTAATTTGAATATTTTACTTTAGACGAATTAAATTTAATTTAAATTAGGGAATACAAATTTAATGCAGATTCGACTAGGTTTTCATGCTTCAATCATTTGCTAACCTAGAATACATGGTTTAAAATTAATAATAATAATAATATCTCTGCAGGTAGGAATTATATTCAAAAGTTTGAATTTAGTATTTCAAGGATATATAGGTAAATATATTATGTTTTCTTTCTAAGTAGTAAATTTGGTATAGGTTTATAACAGTTAATTTTTTTAAATATTATATTTGTATTATTTAAGATATTTAAATTTATTTTTAAATAGGAGTTTTATTTAAAAGTTTGAATTTAATATTTCAAAGATATATAGGTAAATATATTATGTTTTCTTTCCACGTAGTAAATTTGGTATAGGTTCACAACATTTAAGAATTAATTTTTTTAAATATTATATCTGTATTATTTAAGATATTTAAATTTATTTTTAAATGTTATGTGTATTATTTAAGGGATTTAAATTTATTTTTAAATTAAAAAAATTATAATTATTGTGTATATAGTAAAAATTTAATATAAAAACATATTTGAGTAATTTTAGTAATAGTATAAAGAATTGAGGTTTATTTTAAAATTAGTTATGTACTTTTTTTTTCAATTTAATTTTAAAAATTGTTATATAAGATTTAATCTCCATTAATATTTATTTTTTTTATTTTTTTATGGTAGTGAATTTTTTTTGTTTTTTGTTTAAGGCTTAGTTTATATTACTAATGTAAAATATTACACAGAGTTTGTCTTTGTCTTATTGGTCGATCTATTGGGAAACCGACCCAATAACACTAATTAAGTTGTTTCAGATTACAAATTTTTTCTGATGAGCATATCCATCAAAATAAAATATTGACTAGTGCACCAAAGATGACAAAAATGTTGGCTCTGTTTCGCAAAGCTTGCTATATGAAAACAAAAATGGTGGACATTATCCATGATTAAACAAACATTACATGAAACCATAGTATGACCTAGGATTGACCATGAACCAACTTCCAATGAGGGATCACAAGCCTCGCACCCACGAGAAACTACTAGCCATCGATCAATGAAGGGGCATGTTTTGTGGTCCAGGGAGAAGCCATGAGTCACCAACCAATCAAGGGATACTAACAAACCATCATGCCAATTAATACTATGAACTGTAGGCCATAGCCACTAAGAAACCACGTAGCACCATGAGCCACCATTGTAAAAAATGGCCATGAACCATGGGCCATAGCCACCAAGAAGAGATGCCAAGGACTCCTGGGAGGAAAAGGCACATGAAGCATGAAGTCTACATACAATTTGATTCAGAGCCACCCTTTGTAGTTGGTCGCCATCCTAACCCCATGTAGATGCCAATTGAATTATATTTGACCCACCCACCCTGGGCTGTGATCCATAGTGGCCACTGATCCATGGATTGCATATTGTAGAGGCCATTTTTGGCTTGAAGTGATCGTCTAGCGTTGTGTGCATGGCCATCCTTACAGGATGGAGAGTGACCAAAGGTAGAGACTAATTCAATAACCATGAGAATGCATAACACTACCGAATGAAGGATGGAGGTAGGTCATGCCTCTAATGGAGCTCAAAAAGTTAGAGCCTCTGAATTGTGATGAAACAAATAATTCACTAAGAAGTCTGCACCAGAATGGTGAAGCTATGGAGCCAATGGAAGTGCCAAAACCAACCTACAATCAAGGGAGGCTTAGGGTGGCCAAGTGCAAAACCTATAACAATGAAAACATTCCAATGTTGAGAAAACCAAAACTGTAACAGTCCTGGTTAAAAATCCTTGTAAAAATATATAAGACCATGGTCATGGGACACGTATTTCAAGCTGAATGGTGGGAAAAACATCCTAGTGGGTGTGCATTTTGGTTATCATGGCTAAATGAATATGGAAAAGGCAATGGCAAAGGCTTTGGAAAGGTAAAATGGCATTTTTGTCACATTTATTTATGAAAATAATGGAAATTAGGAGAAAAGGAAGGTGAAAGGTCACAAGTTGCATGTGAGGAGGAAAATGAAGAAAATAAAGGCCTCATTAATAAAAAGACTTTTGAGGATTATTTGGTAATATTTTGCTCAGGCTTGGTCAGTGTAACCTTTTGTCAGTTCAATTTTGGATCTCTCTCATTATTCTCTCTCTCTCACTCTTGGACACCTAGATTTTTCTTGGAACATTTTAGCATTGGATCAAGAAAGGCAAAGGAGGCAAAGAGGAAGCAGAGATCAAGCAAGGAAGAGCAGGATCGAGAAGCTACAACAAGATTCTTCGTAGGTATTGATTTGCATGTGTGATTTCCTTGCTAGATTTGGCATGCATGGTATTGCATGTAGTTCTTTGTTGTCATGGCGTCGATTTTTCCAGGTGTGACAGTGTTTTAAGCCTAGCTTTTCAATTTCCGGATAGCCATGGTGTGATGGGGTTCTCATGTATTGGTTGAGCTGGATTTCCGGATGGATTCAAAGCTGAGTGAGGTGGATCTCTGAATAAAAGAACACGTGGCCTAGTAACCCTTGAACCAAACTGTGGGTTGCGATAAATCTAGATTTTGTGTTGCCTCGGTGGGCCTAGGAATCCTCGATCGGAGAATGGCAGGATATATAGTGAATCCTAGAGGTGCGTGCTCCCCATCAGGCCTAGTAATCCCGGGATGGGATATATGGTAAAGCCTAAAGAGTGTAGTTTCGGTCAGGGCCTAGTGATCTAATGTGGATTGCAGTAAAGCCCAGATACCAGTGTCTTGGTTAGGGCCTAGTGATCCAGTGTGGATTGTAGTAAAGCCTAGACACTAGGAGACATGAAAATTCTTGACGGTGTAGGTGGAGAAATCCAGTGGAATCCATGCTTGTTTTAGCCTAGTGATTTGGATTTGGTAGAGATCATGGTAAAGCCTGTTATTACATGTTTATTATTTTGGCTTAGTGATCCGGTGTGGATAGCAGTAAAGCCTGGTTTCTGTTGATGAGGGTGAGGTGGTTTAGTCTCAGGATGCCCTGGTTTGTTATTTTTGTTTGAGTCCCACATTCATGCTTAGAATATGGCATGGGGGTGATTGGATGAAGAGAGATTTCGCTCATCCAATCTATGGTCAGGTGGAACATGGTAATCCCATATCAAGTTTGCTTTTGCATTCATTAATAAGAGGTTCTTCCCTTGGCATCTTATGTGTAAATGTACTTATTTATATGTGTATGCTATTGTTGATGTATCCTTGATATTTATGTTGTTATTATGTTGGCTATAAGCATGTATTATGACAATGATCATGTATGGCTCTCCTCATGTTTTGATTTGTAAATGAATGAACAATGTATCTATGACCTAATAGATGATAATGCAGCTAATGATATAAGGGAACAATGCTTCTTAGCGATTCTCGGATAAGCATGAGACCCATATGCTCATATCTATTATTTAAACCTGTAGATTTAATATTTGTGACATGTTTAACAGAATGTCTGTCATGGCTAGTAAGGGTCCAGTCTAGTCATTGTTGATGTTTTTGCAAATGTATATTTGTTCCACTGTGAAATTTCATTTCTAAATTTTTTATTGAGCTCTGGGCAGTGACCTGGGCTCTGGGCCTGAAAAAGTGGCACAAATCTCGGAGTCGCAAGTACAGGACTGAGGAGAAAAGTCCCCAAACGCACTCATGCCTTGCTGTGGGAGATTTTGGAGCCTCCCAGACACACCCTTTTCCATATAAATGGAGTGTCCAGGGGTTTGATGCACTAAAACTTGAATTGGTCTCAGGGGTATTTTACCTGAGTGGTTGGGATGTCTCCTGGGAGTTTTGTTGCTGATGTGGAAGGTCTAGGTGGTGTGTTTCCATCGATTCCAGTTCCTTAACTGACACATAGGGAGTCAAATCATATCATTGTAACTTCTCATCACACATTTACCCCAGTTTTCTGGTTACTTGGGTAGATGTGGGAGGAGGGTGTTACAAAGTGGTATCAGAGCGTGGTTCAACCCTTAGATTGGATGGATAGTGTGTTGGTCATGCATTCATGTCGATTGCATATGTGTTCCTTATGCTTGTAGTCCATATGCTTGTTTCATTTTCATGGTGTTGATCATGGTTGTAGTGATGTTGCCATGTGAAGGTTGATGGTGTTGTTGTGGAATGTGTTGTCAAGAGTGTATGGTTTTATATGCATTTGTTATGCATGTCAGTGTCTATATGTTGTTATGCATGCATTGTAATGGTGAAGGTTGTTGTGCATGAGGTCATTCTATGAAATTAGGTCATCATGATGTTATTGGTATGTTATGATGCTAATGTGTTGATTGAGATAGAGCAGGAGATGCAGATCATCAAAATGAGATTGAGACATTAGACTTTGGGGTGAGAGCAGATCGTCATACAAGTATTTTATGTTTGGAATGCAGGTATGTTAATTAATGGATTGTTATATGAATTAGGGTTATATACATGTTTTCCATTTATTGTTGTTATGGTTACATGCATGGTAGATGCTAGTGAATTTGGGTGATCATATGCACATGTGTCAAATAGTCATGAATGATAGTAACTTGTTGTTATATGTTAACTTGTTGATTTTTATATGATAGTTAACTTGATGATTATTTTATATGTTGTTAATGAGCATGTTATATGTTAGTTAAATTGATGATTAGGATTATAGCATTAATATCTTGACGCTATATGTATCATGCTAAATTGGATTGGCCTATGCAGATGGTTAGAGTTATGAAATTCATGTATGAGTCGACTTATTTGCGACATTGTGTTGTACTAATCTAGACTAACTTTGCATATTATGTGATTGTTATGCAAGAATGAAAATTGTTTATGATTTTATGATGTGAACATGTTAGCTAGTTACTGTTATGGATATCATGACCTTATTTATGGTTGAGTTGATATGTTGTGAAGTTATATCATGCTAATCTAGCTTGGTTGTGCAGACAAGATAGTCTCCCCTAAGATACATTAAGGTATGAGTTTGCTTATGTCGTATTTGGTGCTTGACTGTTGATTATGTCGTTTATTTGGTGTTTGAGTGTTTTGTGTCTATTATGTCATCTAGTTGATTTATCTAACATGGTATGTTTATAATTTGTTTGAATGTTTGATTAATTGCATGATATGAGTATGTGTTTGTAAGATTGCATGAAGAAATTATCTTTATTTAAGATGGTTATACTAACACATATGTGTTGAGACAACTGATATACATACTTGAGTGTAAGTAGGTGACAGTTGTAGCATTATGTCTAATTACCTTGAGTTGACTATGGATTATGACAATATTGTTAGTCTTGGTAAATGTTGATTTCAAATTAATAGATATATTCTTTTTGTCTTTGGAACATGTGGTTGAAACATGTGAACAATTGTAGGAAACATGCTTGGTATTAGCATGACAAGGTAATAGTTGATTTGTTTATATAACTATCCATTGGGTGATGTGACAGTACATAGTAAGACTCAGTTGCAGCAAGGTAAAGGTAAAAGAAAGGAATTGGGTGAGAATTCCTTTGGCTATGTTTGGAAACCGCAATTCCAAACGAATGAGTGCTTTTCATATAGGAAGTCTTATTAACCCTAATTTGTCTAAAATTATGTGGATATGTGCTATATTCATGGACATGTATTTGATAGGTATAACAGTTGGTGTCTAGTTATAGCTAGATCTGTCAAGGGAATTGGAGTCCCTTGAGACATGAAACATATGTGTTCAGCTACAAGGCAACGTGCTTGACATAACAAGGTAAGATAACTAGTATGTTGTTATGTTTACTTATGCACTGACAGTTATGTGTTTATGGCAGTATGATGCAGGGAATTGCATGACAAAAGAGATTTCCATGAAATCTTAAAGAAGGATCGGGTTGAGCTTTCACTTGGAGGCACTGGGAACCATGGGGATGGAGTCATGGTGTATATTGCTAGTTTTGTGATTTCAGTATTTGTGATTTGGTTACACTTGATTGCATATTTGTTATATTTGGTGCAAGGCCTTGCCACTTTGTTTGCAGTGTCATATTGTTATTAATTTTCGTTGTTTTCTTCTTGTTTGTTTCTTGTGTTTGCCTTTTAAGTTTTGAGTCTTAGGAATTGGTTGGGAAAGAGGAAAGTTAATGGAGCTCAGGAGAAGACGAATGAAGCCCATAAGGTAATATGAGACTCATATGAAGCTCAATTCATGATTAAAGGGTAGTTGAAGGAAAGAATATGACAACCAGTTGGATTGGTTTGGTCCATTGGGATAATGAACGGTGGCAGGGCAATGATGAGACATGTAACAAGAAAGGTAGAGTAAATGGGCTTAAGGTAACAGATGCCTTGGCTATATTGGGAACTATTGTTCTCAATGTTATGCATGTTTTGGATGAATAAAGGAAGTTCTCTTAACCTTGTCCCTGAGATCTAGTAATTATGTTGCGATCATGATTTCTTTATGCTATTGTTTATATACGTATATGTATGTATGTACTTTGTTATCTAATAGGGTCATTAGGGATCATGATTGTTTTATGTTGATGTTTATATGTATGTATGTATGTCATTGTATGGGTCACCATGAATCATTCTTGTGGAGGAATGATTGCTCATGCAGGTGAATGGCATTAAGAGGTTCTTGGTTTATAAGGAATCAAGTGGGAAGAGTAGTCATGACAAATATATGAGGTCAGTATCATGTGGATATGAATTGATATTATATGCTTGTATTATGTCTATGTTTATGTTATGACAGGTAATGCTGAAGGATACATTAGTGGAATGAAAACAATGTGCTTTGCAGCATGCTAGGATAAGCATGGATGGCAGAGAGACACTGGAAGCAAGGTTGCTTGGTAGAGGCAATATGGTTTTGGATGTGCAGTGCTATTGTTGTGTATATGTTGTGCATGTTGTATATTCAGTGATTGTACCTATGGTGATGTGTAATGTTGTATATGTAGTATTGTGTACATATGATGTTGTATGTTTGTTGTATATATGGTGTTGTGTGTATATTACATATGCAGTGATGGGTATAGATGGTGCTATGTACATATTGGATATGTGGTGTTGTGTGCATGTTGGATATGTCGTGTTGTGTACATATGATGTTATGTACATGTTGTATATGCAGTGTTATGTACATATGGTGTTGTGTGCATGATTGTACATGTGGTGTTGTGTGCATGATTGAACATGTGGTGTTTTGTGCCTGTGGTGATGTGTATATGATGTACATGTGGTGTTGTGTGTAGGTGGTGTTGTGTACATGTCGTGCATGTGGCACCATGTACATGTGGTGTCATGCACATGTTGTGCATGAGGTGTTGTGTACATGTGGTATTATGTACATATTGTATAGGTGGTGCAATGTACATATGGCATTGTGTACACATTGTGCAAGTGGTGTCGTGTACATGTGATGTTGTGCACATGTTGTGCAGGTGGTGTTGTGTATAGGTGGTACTATGTACATGTTGTACATATGGTACTGGTGTACATGTGGTATTGTGTGCATGTCATACATGTTGTGTTGCGGGCATGCAGTACTATGTATGTGCATTGTGTAGTCATGGTATCGTGACATGTGTATTTGTTGTTTTGTACTATGTGTATTATGTTGTACACCGAGTGTAGGTGTATGTGTCGTGATGTATATTAGGTGTAGGTGTATGTGTCATGATGTCTATCACGTATAGGTGTATGTGTCGTGATGTATATCAAGTGTGGGTGTATGTAGTGTGTGATGTCGTACATTGTGTGTGTATGTATGTGATGTGATGTACATTGTGTATGTGTACATGATTGAAGAGAAGAAAAGGAACTTGGTGCTTGTTGGGTGTGGCAACCGATCCGGTGCGCATACAGAAAGAACAAAGGCAGAAGTAAGGATTGATGAATGATACATATTAGTATTTTATTTTCGTTTTATTATACATATGACCTATGATTCTAATTTATGATGATTATATGTGATCTATGATTCTGGTTTATGATGATTGCATGCGATTCATGATTTTGATTATGATGGTTTCGTTTTGAGCTAACCAGTGGTGATATGTTTATACATGATGATTTGATCAAAGATTCTAGTTTGACTTGTTGTGTAGGAAGCAAACAAAATTGCAAGTATACCTTATTGACGGGCCACCAATGAGGTATGATTTGAAGTTATTTCAATTTATTTTGAATCTAATGGAAATTATGTGCTTGGTACAAGAAATCATGAAATGCCTGATTGGGTGGTTGAAACTGATGGAAATAATTAGCAACAACAACAAAAGGAGCTGGAATAGGCAATAGTATGCTGGTAAAGTATTTAAGAGTAGGGAAATTATGGGTCACTAGTACCCAATAGTGTCCATTGATTTCCATGAGCATGCTACGACCGGTATGATGTTTTTTGGTAGGGATATACCTTGGTTTTTGGACCTCCGATGCGAGGAAGCCTTGCCAAGGGATGGATCACCTAGGATAGGGGATGTTAAGGGAACTTGGAAGGTGAGTGACTACACGAAAGGGGATAACCGGATTTCCCGAGGGACTATGTAGCAGAGAAGGGAAGGTCGGGGATGGATTTTTTTGGTCATTAGCATTTCCAGATGGAATCAGATGCACATTGGGAGTGTGCCATAAAAAAATGAGAACATAACTATTCGTTGAGAGGACAAGTGGCAGAGGGTTGTAGCACTAGACATTGTATGCAACTTTGACTTTGGCAGTGGATTCTGGACTTCCTGGGAAGGAAGTGAAACCTTTCATTACTTTTAAGGATGGAGGTGTAAGCCTCTAGATTCCCTTGTTGCTGATGCAGGCATCGTATCCTTTTATTTGTTGGTTTAGAAAATGTGCATATGTGTATATGTGGTTATTGTAAATTCTGCAATGAGCTATGTTATAAAGCTCCAGTAAACGATATGTTTGTCATGTTTCAGCAGTGGTCATTATAAATATTGCAACGAGCTAAGTTATAAAGCTCCATGGGTAGCATGTTTTTCTTACAACAATTTTGTTGATTGTAGGTGTTGTTGAACATCGGGGATAGTGTTCCCCCAAGGGGGAGGGTTTTGTAACAACCTTGGTTAAAAATCCATGTAAAAATATATAATACCACAGTCATGGGTCATCTATTCCAAGTTGAATGGTGGGAAAAACATCCTAGTGGGTGTTCATTTTGGTTATCATGGCTAACAGAATTTGGCAAAGGCTTTGGAAAGGAAAAAATGGAATTTTTAGCACATTTATTTATGAAAATAATGGAAATTAGGAGAAAAGGAAGGTGAAAGGTCACAAGTTGTATGTGAGGAGTAAAATGAAGGAAAATAATGGAAAATAAAGAAAATAGAGGCCTCATCGATAAAAAGGCTTCTGAGGATCAGTTGGCAAGCTTTTTCTCAGGCTTGGTCATTGTAACCTTTTTTCAGTTCAGTTTTGGAGCTCTCCCATTATTCTCTCTCTCTCTCACTCTTGGACACCTAGATTTTTCTTGGAGCATTTCAGCATTGGATCAAGAAAGGCAAATGAGGAAAAGGGGAAGTAGAGATCAAGTAAGGAAGAGTAGGATCAAGCAGCTACAACAATATTCTTTACAGGTATCGATTTACATGTGTGATTTCCTTTCTAGATTTGGCATGCATGGTATTGCATGTGGTTCTTTGTTGTCATGCCATAAGTTTTTCCAGGTGTGACAGTGTTTTCAGCCTAGCCTTGCCATTTCCGGATAGCCATGGTGTGATGGGGTTCTCATGTTTTGGTTGAGCTGGATTATCGGATGGATTCGAAGTTGAGTGAGGTGGATCTTTGAATAAAAGAACACATGGCCTAGTAACCCTTGAACCGGATTGTGGGTTGTGGTAAAGCGATATTTTTTTTGCCTTGGTGGGCCAAGGAATCATCGACTGGTGAATGGCGGGATATACTGTAAATATTGGAGACTGGAGTCTCAGTTAGGGCCTAGTGATCTAGTGTGGATTGCGGTAAAGCCTAGAGACGAGGAGACATGAAAATTCCTCATGGTGTAGGTGAAGAAATCCAATGGCATCCATGCTTGTTTTGGCCTAATGATCTGGTGTGGATTGTAGGAAAGCCTGGTTTTTATTGATGAGGGTTTGTGGTTTAGCCTTAGGATGCCCTGGTTGATTCTTTTGGTTTGAGTCCCACATTCATTCTTAGAATATGGCATGGGGGGGATTGGTTGAAGAGAGATTTGGCTTAACGAAATCTATGGTTGGGTGGAATGTGGTAGTCCCATACCGAGTTGGTTTTTGCATTCATTAATAGGAGGTTCTTCCCTTGGTATCTTATGTGTAAATGTACTGGTTTATATGTGGATTCTATGGCTGATGTATCCATGATATTTTTGTTGTTATTATGTTGGTTATAAGCATTTATTATGACAGTGATGATGTATGGATCTCCTCATGTTTTGATTTGTAAATGAATGAACAGTGTATCTATGACCTAATAGATGATAATGCGGCTAATGATATAAGGGAACAATGCTTCTTAGAAATTCTTCGATAACTATGAGACCCCTATGCTCAGATCTATTGTTTAAACTTGTAGATTTCATATTTGTGACATGTTTGACAAAATAATTGTCATGGCTAGTAGGGATCCAATCTAATCCTTGTTGATGTTTTTGAAAATGTATCTTTGTTACAATGTGAAATTTCATTTCTGAACATGTCATTGAGTTCTGGGTAGTGACCTAGGATCTAGGCCCGAAAAAGTGGCACAAATCTCGGAGTCACGGGCATAGGACTGAGTAGAAAAGTCCCCAAATGTACCCATACCATGTTGTGGGAGCTTCTGGATCCTCCCAGGTACACCCTTATCCATATCAAGGGAGTGTCCAGGGGGTTGATGCACTAGAACTTCAGCTGGTCTCAGGGGCTGGTTACCTGAGTGGTTGGGATGGCTCCTTGGAGTTCTGTTGCTGACGTGGAAGGTTTGTGTAGTGTGTTTCCATCGATTCCACTTCCTTAACTGACACATAGGGAGTGGAATCATATCGTATTAACTTATCGTCACACCTTTACCCTGGTTGGCTGGTTACTTGGGTAGATGTGGGAGGAGGGTGTTACAAAAACAGACTCAGAAGTGGCCCAATTGTAGATTGTGATGACATAATGAGAATTAGAGGCCTGATTCCCCTGTGATAACATAACAGAACTCATATTTCTGCTTGTCAAATGGCTCTTGTGAAAATATACCAGTGACAAAATTAGGCCTAAGGGGGGATGGTGTCTCACCATGTCACTATCCTCATTTGGTTGAACAAGGAACCACTGCAAACAATGATGAGGAACCATAATTTTCCCTTGAGGCTAACCGAATGAGGAGTACAACGATCAAGGCTCAACAGTTGTGGACATCTTTTCAAGATAAATTCGATCGTGATGGAAAATTGAATGCTTAACCAAATGGCTTATGTTCGAATATGGCCCTGATCTCCTGCCGACAACCGTCAGCATTAGGAACCCACCATGGGGGATGCATTGAACTCTTATTATTTATTATTTCTTTATTATGTTATATGTTTGTTTTTTTCAACTCACACACACACACACACACGCACACACATATATATATATATAATAAATGATAATGATAATAATAATAATAATAATAATAATAATTTAAAATAAAGTTATAATTTAATTAATTTTAATGATTTGTTTTTATTTTTTATTGTTAGTAATGTGAGATATATCTTTATTGGTGTTTACCATCCATTTAATTTATATGGATATATTAGTATTTAATATAAGTATGCAAATAGGTGTGTTTACTTTGGAATAGAGTTTAAAAGAACTTTTTTTATTATCAATAATTACTAGGTTGATGACAAGGATTTTTATTTTTATTTTAATTATGGTGAGAATATCATATCAATTCAAAATATGCACCTGGATTGCGTCTTGTACAACAGGTGACTATAATGAAAATCCTTCGATTCTAGTTATACATGTAACCTCACTGTGGTCTTTATTCTCAAAATCTATTAGCCATCTTGCTATCCTAAAGGACACAGGGTCTTTGGAGGTTTAGAGTCTCCAAAAGACCTGTAGATACATATAAAATTTACAATGCACAGTAGACCCATTGTTAAGGAATATTTATAAGGAAAGGAATACCATTTCTCATTAGGACTCATGTGTCCAAATTTACACCTTTATTGTCAAGATCATCTACATCAGAATAATTCATTCTCAACACATGAAAGAAGTTGATAGTAGATAAGCCTAGTTTCATATTCCTGATTCAATCAATGATGCTTCGTAACATGAAATCATTAGGAAAATATCCATGAACAATGTGATGGATAGCAAGCTACAAATCTCCCAACACCACCAAATCTTCAATGTTTTCTTCCTTTGCCAAAAGGAGTCCATGCAGTAATTCATATGTCTCTATCACATTATTTGTGTAATTTCATAACCCCCAATTGATTTATATTGGATAATTATATTTTTTTTTCATCCATATCAATGCATTAGGATTGGAAAAAGTGGAGGAACCAGCTCATGGGACCATTTTTACTGGTGGGACCCAGTTTGGCGAAACAAGGTTTGAAACCTTCTAAGAGTGTTTTGAGGCATAAAATGACATTTTTCGGGGATAAAATTTTTATGTTTTAGTGTAACACCTTTTCATGTTTTTATAAACATAGACGTCTTTCCAATGGCATAAGAAGCATGTCAATCAGAGTCTATATGCAAAATTTATGCCACTCAGAAGTTTACCTTCCTGTTTTCACACCTATAATTCGGAAGGATGTCATGTCAGCCCCCATTATTCATGGAAAAGGGGATAGCCACGTGTTTTTGATGTAAAATACTCTATATGAGTATATATTGTAACTCTAGTTAAGAGTTTATGTAGTCAAACTTAACCACTAGTAGGCTATTAGGTAGTGTTATAATCGAGCTGCCAAGAGGAAGAGGCATTCCATTCTTTCGAGAGAATTTTGTTCCATAGTTGAGAAAATATAGCCAAGAGAGATAGGAGGTAGAGAAAATAGAGAGGATTTGTGCATTTTAGCATCCCACAGTCCATAGGCCTTACTTCTTTGTACGTGTAACCATATTTCCAGATAGAGAAAGAGAGCGAAGCGGCCTCACCTTCCAGCTGGGTTTTCTCTCGAAAGGGTTTCCCACAGAGCATATATTGTGTCTTATGTGTATGTGTGTGAGCTTATTTTTTTGTTCTCTACTTTTTTGTATAATTTTCATTCGCATTCATGTCCTAATTGTAGTTAAATATACATATCTTAAAGTTTAATAAAACTCTAATAATGTGGAATCTTCGATTTTTAATATAATATTATCATATTTTTTATGACAAACTGTCCAGTGGAATATCCATGGAAGTTTATGGATAATTTGGCATTAGAGCATGTTTCTTTGGGTATTTTGTGGATATTGCAGGGATCTATATCGGTGGGGCTAAAAATTGTAAAACCCTAATCAAGGCAAACGAATATGTAAATGAACCTTGTGATCCTCAGAGGTGAGATTTATGCAGCTGGAACAACAAGTTGCATATATCAACCACAATGTAAGCCTCCTCGTGGTGGCCTTGAATAAAAAGATAGGGATATTTGGAAAAGATGGGGGTTCGAATGTAGAGGAAAACTATAAGCGAGGATAAGAAGATCAGGGAGAAACAAAGAACCAATCAAAGAAAGAATCCATAAAAGATAAGCCTGGTTTGAGTGTCATGAATCAGTCCCTATTTAAACTGGAAGCAAAAGTTGATATCAAGCAGGGAAAATTTTAAGAACCCCTCCTAAATTTATATGTATAATAAATGGGCGAATCTCCATGGTATATAGGAAAAATGGAAGGCGATTTTATCAATAATATGATATGTATATATAATTTTTTGGCGAATCTCTCACTAGGCATGGCGAATATTTTACTCAATTATAAAATCTTGTGTTTATTGAATACACAAATGAAATCATTGCATTTCTTTAAAATATCTTTTGAAATCAAAATTACTGAAATTACATATCGATAACCTAGTGGGTGTAGGATAAAATTCACCCGTGCCATTCACACAAAGCATGAGAAAAAACCTAATACTATATATAAAACCAAGAAAAATTCAAATTCAAAAAACCTAATACTATATATAAAACCAAGAAAAATTCAAATTCATCACTTCTAGGGACCTCGTAACCACCCTGCCAATACACAAGTATGTTCCTATTTTCAATTAGAAAAATTACCCAAATTACAATCTGTTTACTCCACTTCTAGGGACCTCGTAACCACCCTGCCAATACACAAGTATGTTCCCATTTGCAATTAGAAAAATTACCCAAATTACAATCTATTTACTCCAGCATATGTTGGAAAGTTATAGAAGGATGACTAGTGCAATCAATCCATTCCTTTTAGCCCTGGATTTGTTTCAGTTTAAAATAGAAGTATACAAATATACTTGTCCAATGTCTATGCTTTAACCATTCACCTTAAGATGTTTTTACAATATAATTTCCTAAGTCTATTTAATATCTTCATTATCATAAAAACCAACCTATATCCATCTTAACTCCACATCTACCACTCTTAGGGGATGAAATCTATTTATCCCTCTGAGCACTTGGTAGACCCAGAGTTAAGATGGATCTAAGATAGAATTTCCCCTTTAAATAGTCTATGCTCACATGAATACCATGGGTCAATACCATGGGTTATCATAAACCTGGAGCTTAAAAATTACTATTAGTAATTTATAAAAATTAATAAAATTAATAATTGATTTTTATTTTATTTTTATTTTAACCAAGCTAAAATGTTTAACATACATTAAATTACAACATCCATTTTTACTCTTGATCGGATCAAATATTTTTTCACTCTATGCTAGTTTGCATATCACGATATTTGATACCTCTTGGGGGGTTAGTAGATCTAGAGTAAAGATGGATCTATGCTGGTTTAATTCCCCCATTTAAATAGGCTACATTCCAAGTGAATACCATGGGTCAATACCATGTGCCATTTTGGTGAATACCATGGATCAATACCATGTGCCATTTTTATTTTTATTAATACTAATATTAGGGTTAATAATGTTTTTTTGCATGGTATTAATAACAATCTAGTCCATGGTATTTGGCCCATAGGATTCACTTAAATAAAACCTCTTTCTTGAGCCTTCATAAATAGAACGAGGGTTATGGACTAAATATAAAAAGAGGTTTTATTTATTTACCATGCATCTAGTTTATTTATATTTTTATTTATTTACCATACCTTTTGATTAAGTATAAAAAGATGTTTTATTTATTTACCATACCTCCACTTTACTTATATTTTTATTTGTTTACACCCTTGCATGTATATAAGGTGACTTATGGAGTAAATATAAAAAATGCTTTATTTATTTACCATACCTCTCATTTATTTATATTTTTATTAATTTACCATACCTCTTTTATAAATATGGTATTTGGGCCTTTGGCCCATAGGATTCACTTAAATAAAACCTATTCTTGAAAATGGGTGAAGGGATTCACTTAAATAAAACCTATTCTTGAAAATGGGAGAATGGAAGGTTGTAACTCCTAATTTCAAGGGCTAAATTTACCTTTTTTACCCTCTCCCTTAAAATAAGGTGGGCTATTTGAGGTGATTTGTAAAAATGTACCATGATACAAAATATTCGCCCACTAAAAATTTAAAACCCCTTAATTTCGCCAAAGGGCGAACATTCGCCCCTAAAATCACCCCTAATATCAAGTCATACCATGGTGAGATTGACACTCTAAATTTGAACCATTGGTTGTAGCAACTGAGATTTTATTTCAGCTTCCATCAGATCGAGGAAGGGAAAAAGATCTTATTCGTGCAACTAAAATTAGAGGGCCATGCACTAAATTGGTGGGAAAGCCACACAGAAACCTTGAGGTTAGAGGGAGATCCTCCAGTGACCAAGTGAGAGGATTTTAGTACCCTCATTAAGTCAAAATTTTATCCCATTGGGTATGTGGAGGACCAGTGGATCCGATGGCATTACTTTAGGAAAAATTCGGGCCAAAGTGTGCAGGAGTACACTATGGAATTTAGGATGATGGATATAATGTTGGGTATCTCTCCAAAGAACCCAGATGTACTCCTAAAGTATTTAGGGGGTCTGCACCGCCATCAGTGTGAGCAAGTGATGTTGTTCAAGCTCAAATCAATGGATGAGGCTTGTGTATAGCCACAATACCTAGAGAACATAGGCTTGAAAAGAGTGAAATCAAGTGGATCGAAGCATAAGGAGCAACATGAAGCTTCTAAGGAGGGGAAGGAGAAGAAAAAAGGGGGAAAAGATAAAAAGATGACAGCCATAACACGCTAGTGAAAATATCCTAGAAACCACTGTAACATTGATGGTCATACAGAGGAGAAGTGTTGGAAGTTGCATCAAGAGCTAAATTGGAATAACAAGAAGAAAGATAATAAGAAGAAGAATCCCATGGCCACTGATTCGAGCAACCAAGTTGAAAGAAACTCAGACGTGGATGATAAGATCGTCTATACATCAATGCAAAAGGAGGTGAATCTAAGTAGTCTTCAGTAGCAGTAAGAGAAATAAATGGCCAAACTCTTCCATATAAAGATATAGGTCAAGAAGACAAAGAGTGATGCTCTGTTGACTTAGGATCATAGGCGAATCTCATTGTAGCAAATCTATTCAAGAAGTTGGGGCTGAAAGGTCGTGATCATCCAAATCCATATTCATTGGGAAGTGTAAATAAGGATGTAGAGCTTAAGGTAACTAAACAATGTAAAATTATACTTGCTATCAATGCTAAACTTTTTGATGAAGTAGATCTAGATGTGGTTCCCCTTGATGTATGTGAAGTCATGTTTGGGAATCCATACATGTACATGCGTGATGTAATATTTGTGAGGAGAGCCAATGAGTATTGTCTCATCAAGGATGGAAAATTTTGCATCATCAACGTGCACAAAGGAAAGTCAAAAATATCACTGGTAAGTGCCAACTAAGCTGAGAAATTAATCAGTTCTAGCAAGAAGTATTTTTATTGTTTTTAAGAGAAAGTCAGTTCGAAGCCGAGTCAATAAGAGGCAAGGAATCCCTGGAGAGGTGTAGTAAGAAACAAAAACAACAATTGTAGGAGTTGTTATAGGCATACATGGATCTGTTTTGAGAGCCTAAAGGGTTACCACCTAAGAGAGAAGTGGAGCACGAGATCCAACTATTGCTAGACTCCCCATTGCCAAATATTGGGTTGTACAGGCAATATATTATAGAAGCAAGTGAGGTGAAGAAACATTTGCAACAACTATTGGAATAGGGTGTCATTTGACTGATTAAATCACCATGTGGGTCACCAATCATCATTGTGCCAAAGAAGGGTGGGACTTAGCTGA
The DNA here is from genome assembly GCA_031772625.1 of Pinus tabuliformis. Lineage (NCBI taxonomy): Eukaryota > Viridiplantae > Streptophyta > Pinopsida > Pinales > Pinaceae > Pinus > Pinus tabuliformis. Next base: position 423,645,011 of record CM062814.1, on the reverse strand, counting down.
TGTGTATATTACAGGGCAATGAACAAAAATCACACTCAAGAACAGATACCCCCTATCTAGGATAGATGATTTGTTGGATCAGTTGTAGGAAGCAAAGTACTTCACCGATATGGACTTGAAGTTTGTATATCACGAGGTTCAAGTCAAAGAAGAAGATACTTGGAAGAACCCCATCAAAATGAGGCAAGAGTGGTTAGTCATGCCATTTGGCTTGTGTAATGCATCAACTATGTTTATGATATTAATGAATGATATATTGCAACCTTTTGTATTGTCTATTTGTATGATATACTGGTATATAGTGCTACTCAGGAGGAGAATATTTCACATTTGACGTAGGTGCTGGAAACATTGAAGAAGCACCAACTTCTAGCAAATCTCAAGAAGTGTGAGTTTATGCAACAGTCTTTGGTGTATCTTGGGTATGTGATTGGTGGAGAAGAGTTGAAGATAAATCCTTCCAATATGGAGGCCATTATGAAATGGTCAGTGCCTACTAATCTTTCTAAGGTCAAGAGTTTCATTGGGGCAGCATAGTGCCTGAGGAAATTCATAGCCTCATTTTCAGTGGTAGTAGCACCGCTCCACACCATAACAGCAAGTGGCGAGAGTTTCCAGTGGGGTAAAGGTCAGTAGAGGGCTTTCGAGGAGTTAAAGAAGAATATCACTCAAGCACCAGTTCTGGAATTACCAAACTTGCAACGACCTTTTGAAGTGGAGACAGATGTGAGTGGGTATGCTATGGGAGTTGTCTTGATGCAGGGAGGAAGGCTTGTATGCTACCATTCTAAAGTATTTCATAGGGAAATTCTTAACTACCCTACCTACGAAAAGGAGCTATATGCCATGGTACAAGATGTGAAGAAGTGGAAGCACTATATGATGGGAAAAGAGAGTAATCTACGTAGATCAACAGTCATTATAGTACTTGTAGGCCCAGAGTAAGCTACAACATACCAGACATTACAAGTGGATGGGGTTTTTACAACAGTTTCATTTAGTGATCAATTATAAGAATGGAAGCACAAACAAGATGGACAACATGCTTTCAAGGCCACCCACATCGAAGATTATAGCTTTGGGGACTCGTATGCACGTGGAGCCATTCACCCATGATGCATATAGAGAGGCATATTCAAAGGATGACGAATTCAAGGTGGTGTATCAATAGTTGCAGAGTCAGAGTCATATGCATGATGGTGACAATGTTGTTGACTACCATCTCTAGGATGGGTTGGACAAGTTGTGTACCTAAAGGTGAGTGATTGTAGCTAATTAGAGAGGCTCACACCTCTAAGGTTTCCCGGCACTTTGGTGCAAGGAAGACCGTGGCCAACTTGCAGAGGTATGTGTATTGGCCCAAGATGCAAGAGCAGGTAGCTAGGTTCATAAGAGGATGCATGCTTTATTGTACCAACAAGCCTAGCAATAGGAAACAAGGTCTATATTATACCTTACGTGTAACTACTCATCCTTGGGAAATAATTTCGATGGACTTTGTGGGAGTTTTACCGAAAACCAGGAAGGGAAATGACTATCTATTCATGGTATTTAACAAGTTTAACAAGATGTGTGTTTTGATGCCCTGTAAAAAGACCATCAATGGACAAGAAGAAACAAACTTATTCTTTGGACAGGTCTGGGTGCACTTTGGGATACTAAGGAGCATCGTTTTTGAAAGGGAGACAAGATTACTAAGTGCATTATGGACCACATGATGGGAGAAGATGGACACTAAGTTAAAGAGATCTACAACATTCCATCCACAGACAGATGGGTGGATAGAAGTAATCAACAAGACTTTGGTGCAACTTCTAAGGGGATACAAGTAGAAGCATCCAAAGACCTGGGATGAAAATTTAGTATATATACAACATTCTTACAATAGGGTAGTCCACACTTCTACAAGAAAGTCCCCATTTGAAACTTGTTTTGGATATTTTTCTCCTTCACCCTTGGATATTGCATACGGGCAACAAGGAAGAGTGAGGGAAGATCTTATAAGAGATGCTATGAGGGTTGAAAATTTTATAGAGAAGATCAGGAAGATCCATCTATACAAGAAACACTATAGAAGTCATGGGAAAAGTATAAGACTAGGCATGATCAACAAATAATAGAGAAATCATTCAAGGTGGGAGACAAAGTATGGCTACAGTTGAACAAGGAGAGGCTGTAGGGGTCTAGTAAGAAAATAAAGGCTTTGAGGTATGTCCCTTTGAGATACTAGAAAAGGTGAGTGATAGTGCCTATAAAATCAGTTTACCACCATATATGCGTATTTAACTAGTCGTGAATGTGGAGAACTTGAAACTCTATGAGCCTTCCATGTTAGATCAGGAAGAGGAATAGGTCCTACCTTCTGTGGAGGAATTGGCAGCAGACGCTTAGAAGAGTTGACAAAAGATACAGTTTTTCAAAAAAGGTCCATAAGTACAAGATAGAGGTAGCATGACCTTTGGCATATTGGGTTGAAGGGACAACTTCCAGTGAAAGCTAAATGGTACACCAATGAGAAGGTGGAGCAAAAATTTCCTCACCTCATTCAGTAAAATATTTTGGAGACCAAAAACCTCCCAAATTTGGGAGGTGTGATCTGGATTGGAGCATTATATTGTTTTTCATCCATGTAGATGGATTTGGAATGGAAAAAGTGGAGGAATTAGCTCATGGAACCGTTTTTACTAGTGGGACCTAGTTTGGTGAAACGAGGTATGAAACCTTTCAGGAGCATTTTGAGGCATCAAACAACAATTTTTTTTCGCTAAAACTTGGCTCTTTAGCGTAAATTTTTTTTGTGTTGTTTTAAACACATATATCTTTCCAATGGTGCAAGAAGTGTGTCAATCAAAGGTCGTTTGCAAAAGTTATGCCACTCAGAAGTTAACCTTCTTGTTTTCCCACCAATAATTCGGGAGGATGCCGCATCAACCCCCATTATTCATGGAAAAGGGGATAGCCACATGTTTTTGATGTAAAAGACTCTAGAATATTCTATATTGTAACTCTATTTAAGAGTTGATGTAGTCAAAATTAACCACTAATAGACTACCGGGTTGTGTTATAACTGGGCCACCAGGAGGAAGAGGCATTCCATTCTTTCAAGAACATTTTGTTCCATATCTAAGCAAAGATAGCCAAGAGGGATAAGGGGGTAGAGCACATAGAGAGGATTTATGCGTTGTAACAACCCATGGGCCACATGCCTTACTTCTCTGTACCTGCAAGCATATTTCCAGACAAAGAAAGAGAGTGAAGTGACCTCACCTTCCAGTTGGGTTTCCTCCCGAAAGGATTTGCCAAAGATCATATCTTGTGTCTTATGTGTGTGTTTTAGCTTATTTTTTTGTTCTCTACTTTTTTGCATAATTTCCATTCACATGCATGCACTAATTATAGTTAAATCTATAGATATTAAAGATTAATAAAACTGTAACAGTGTAGAATCCTAGATTTTTAATATAATATTATCATTTATGTTGTGACGAACTGTCCAGTGGAATATCCACGACAGTTTATGGGTCACCAACTATACTCAAATTCAATTTTTCCATCAAGGTTGAGAATAACCCCTCCACTCCTACCACCCCAAATTATGCTTTGAAGCACCCTCCAAACTTAGCAAAAAGGATGTCTGATATTTTATCCATTCCTTCATTTCATGATAAGGATTTGACTTACATAGAATATCATTAAATATTTTTAGTAGTAGTTAGGGATGGAGGGTTGAGATTTATCTCAAAGGTAATTATACATTCTTTTTTTCTTTTCAAAAAAATGTCATGTGCATAGGCATCAAATCGGTTTCCATTATATTTTTATTTATAGCATTGAACTCATTGAAATCCTATTTCTTATTGTTTCTTTACTATGTTTTTCTTATTATACAAAATCCATCATAACCAACCTCAAATCCCAATGTATGAGAATCTATGTTTATCCATGCCTACATTAGAAACTATGGCATCCTATTTTTAATGAGAAATATATAATCTTTGAGGAAGCATTCACCTGTACTTCATATAAATTGCATATGTATTTTTCCCATATATACACGAAAGTGTAATCGTAATGAGATTTGAAAAAAAAATATAATTAATTATAAAAAGTGAAAATTGGAAAGTAATTTTTATAAGGAGAAAACATGTTCCAATATTTTTTTTTTGGGTAAGGTTAGGCACTTTATGTTACTTTCAAAAAGAGGTACATAACAATTTTTTATAGGATACTGGTTGCCACTTGGGAAACCAAAACAATATCGTAGGTTCAAAATCTTAACATTAAATATCACAAAAAGTATAAATACATCATTTATTTTAAGGAAAACTAACATAAGTGTTTTTCCATAAATTGAGACCCATAGCTAATAGTGCCATAATATAAGACTATAACATAAAACTTGGATTTTCTAATCATGCTAGCCTAAAGGAGAGTCCACTTTTATTGGTGGAGGAGGGTCATTGTCTTCGTCAAAGGGGGTGAAGGCAATATTTCCTAGTTTTCCGGCTTGCACAAATTTTTTTTGGTACAACCTTTCCAGCTTGTCCATCATTTGTACAACACACATCAATATTTCTTAATGTGTCTAAACGATCTATGATAACCATTCCCATGAGAGTTTTAATGTGCTAATATAGATTAAATATCTACATATATGAAGTTTGAAAAGCCTGAGTAGAACTACCAATTTTTGGGATCCAATTCCTTGTGTCTCTTTCGACATAATAATTAGGGATGAATATGCAAATATGATGAGCTTCCTCCTCAACCTTGGAGTTTGTTCTACGAAATTATTTAGGAATATCCTCCATAAATCCAACCATAGAATGATGAAAAATAGGATAAGCTTGAGGTTTATGAGGGAAAATGAGTTTTAGGATAGATACGACTAACAACTCTACCTCTTCTATCTCCTATGCAACTAGAGGAGACCCTTCGATGCACTGTGCTATGGAGAGTGAAAAACGAAGAAATGATAACCAAGATGAAAGGGATTAAGGTAGGTACCAAAACCCAGGGGAGTAAACTTAATAGAGGCAAGGATAAACTCACAGTAAAATCCATCTTAGCATGGAAAAAGGTTATATACCTTAATTCTATAGATTAGTAGACCTCCCACTAAACTTTCACGAAAAAAGAAGGAAAAGATAGAGCCTAATAGAAATTTGAACTGATGACGTGGGATTAGGGAGAAAGAAGGTAAAATAGGCTGAAAGCCACTAAAAGACCTAGAGAAGGGTAGAAAAACCAAAACCCAATAAAATGGAGTTGAATTCAAAGGAAAAAAATTAAGAAGCTTAAAATAGATAGGTTAATGAATGAAGTAATTACCACCAAACCCAACCTTAGAGTGAATTGTGGTGCAATACTTATTCCAAAAAGAGTAAGCCTAATAAATTCATGGGGTTTTCACTAGGGGGGAAATATCATACCACATGGGTTCATATTGGGGGGAATATATTGAGAAAAAAATTACATAATATATTGGGGAATATATAGGGGTAAAAGTATTTTTATATTGGCAAGTATAAAAAATGGAGCTCAAAGTTAATGAAAAAATATAAAGGGGTACAAAAAATGTTAATGAGAAAATAAATACCTATGTTATGTAGTGAAAGTAGGGGATTTTAAATTAGGAAGGTGTATCGAGTTCATATTGGTAGGGGGTTAAATAATGTGAATTTTAGAGGTATTTTCCAATATGTATTCAGATTAGGGGTATTGTTTAGTATGTCACGAATGCACGTAATATGTCTGAGATTCATTGAGTGAATCTCCCATTGATAACTTCCACCTTCCAGTTGAGAGCCATTATTATGCCAAAGAGAGAGGGCATTGTTTCCTAAATCCTTGCATCAAGCTAACAACCAAACACATAGAACCTAGAGTAAAGGAAATACCAACAAAAATGCCAGTAAAATTGGAGAGGATTAACACTAAATAAATAATAAGATAAAGGAAAGCTAAACTACAATTCGTCATACCCAAGAAACTGAAAAAAATAAAGACCGATATACCTCGATTCTTGTTCTCCTTGAACACCTTCTGTCATAATACTCCATGAGCATCACATATTTCCCCATAATTATGCTTGAAACCGACTTGAAGGTGGAATGCAAGTCTACATGTCCTTCCTAGATCTCCCATGCATCAGCCTCCATTACAATTGAAACCTCCCATGATCTAATCTCAAACACACCCATGTGTAAGACCCTTCATGCATCCAACTTGCCAGTTGGGGGTTGTACTGCCACCCAACATTTAATCATCTTCAATCATGTCAATGTTGTGGAATAGATCCCATAGTTGGGCACCCTCAACGGGGGAAATATATTACAACAATACCTGAATTGTATTACTAGATATTTTTTTAGAATATATACATAGTTTATTATGATGAAAATCATTTTCTATGACCCAGTATAATAAGAATACTAATTATTTCAATGTTCATCATAAATAAATATTTCAATTTCTACCTTGAGTAAAAAAAATATATTAACTTCATATTGAGAGAGAGAGAACATGAATTATATTCTAACTTTGAAAACAACATGAATTATATTCTAAATGTGAAACTCTCTAATGGTTGGGAGAAATATTTTTATCCTTGTCGCTCTCATTTAGTTCATGTATGTGACATCTTTGGCTCATAATGAGTATTAAATCTTATTATCCTCTTCATTCTCATTTGGTTCACGTATGTGACATCTTGAGCTCATAATGAGTATTCCTTATAATAGTTTCAATATTTGTTACCTCATATTGAGCTCATAATGAGTGTTAAATCTTTTTATCCTCTTCACTCTCATTTGGTTCTTGTATGTGACATTTTGAACTCATATTGAGTATTTCTTTTAATAGTTTTGAGAATTGTTATCTAAACAATTATTGGAAAATCAAAACATAAATAATAAACAATAACAACTTACATGTAACAACTTACATTAATAATAAATTTATCAATTTTTCATTATTATATTTTTAAATTTTTAATTAATATGAAATTTTATATTATTAATATTTTTAAAATTTTAATTAATCTAAAATGTATACCAACTCAACATAACATGTATCTATATCTTTAATTTCCAACCTTATTTAAATGATATATCCATTTTACATTTAAATAAACCACATATCACAAAGAAATTGAAATTGGAGACGTAATACTAAGAAATACACTCAAAATAATACTCTCTATTGCATCATTGATTCAATTACATGACAATTATGTAGTTGGTCTCGGATATAACTAATTCCAAACACAAATATGGTGGTTGAGATATTCTCTCAACAAAATCCCAAACTAATTCTAAAATTATCATGTAAGCATTATCTCCAAGTCCCTCCCTTAATGCTTACAGGTCACAAATACACATTACAACAATAATATTGATATATGTTTGGCTAGTCTTCATCAACACTCACATCCACTCTGAAATCTCGAAGACACTGCTCTTTCTTCACCACCACAACTTCGAGCTACCACTTTTCCTTGATTTAAAATGCCATCGTTGAAAACAATTGTAGAATTGATGCTTCTTGACCTCCCGAAGGGCAATCTCAATACTGGATTTCTCTATAGACTAACTTCCATCTATCAAAATGTAGTGAACTACAATTTTGATAGTTATACAGGTAAGTTGTCTGGGTACTGAGCATATTCAACAATCAATTATACAACTAACCATTTTGACATACACACACTTACATACACATAAAATATAACCTATAATTGTTGATATTTAAGCACCGAAGAACAATAAGATCCATACGCTTTTAACAGATTCACATATGAAAATCAACGTTATGTTCCCTCAACACCTAAGGGCGTTGAGAACCATTAACTTGAACTATGTCACTTTGATCATTAATTAGTCTTCATAATATAATTTTATGAATAAAATAACCATCCACACCACTAAATATAAAAATAAAAAACTTAATGACCATTCTTTTACATTAAACACCATCTTCAACAAAAATATTCCCACTAGCCATGCTAAATATTAACATGGTCGTCGAAACCTCTACGATATTGAATCTTTTGATGGTGGATTCAAAACATCATTTCTCTCTGTAATTAAAAATCTTCACAGGTGAAGGATCCATCGAGTAACAAGTCTGCCTCTCATATTAGATAACAGATAAATAATCAAATTCCCTAGCTTTTGCCTCAAAATACATGATATGGCAACGACCTATTCATTCTATACAACCTTGAATTTTTTCTTGGAAAAATAGGTGACCAGGGAGAGGATGGTAGGATAATGACAATTTCAAACCAGATTTGAGAATTTCAAATTAGATTCATGAGTCCTCCAAAAATTAAAATCTCTCCCATGATATCACCCATTCAAAGAAAGTTCCACATAACACGTCCAATTGGTTTATTGCAGAGTACCCACAGGCCGTGGAAACAATTTCTTACATCATCACACTTGTTTTCATTTCTGGTTTTCAAACACATGATTGTGCTACATTTTCAAGGCTAACATTCAGAACTTCAATCATTGTTGTTACTATAGCCTCAACTTACATAGAAGGAATACCTTGAGCTTCGAGCTTTCTGACAAGGGCCAAGATGCTGACAAGAAATGTTTGTTTCACATTCATCTTTCAGACGAGATGACACATGTTCCTTTTGCTTGCAAAATTAAAACTTGTATTACCATTACCATTAGGTAGTTGTAACATGAATTCAAGGCCCACACAAATGGTTTATGTAGTTTTAAAGCCTGTTGTAGAAATGTTGACTATATTTCTCAGGCAACGCCATTAGACAAAAATGATCTAGCGATCCACAAGAAACAATATTCATATGTTGTTACAGTAGTGTTTATGGAAAAAATGACCTCATCAACATGTAAGGGATACCACCTAGTCGAGATCTTTAATCATCTCCTTTTCTGTTTGGAATGGTGGTTCCAACTAGTTCAAATGGGTCCAATTACCCTCTCTCCTTCTTTGTACCCTCTCTCATTCTCTGTTGGCTTATAGTATGTGATGAGGCTCATCAATAGGTAAATTATATGGGCCTTAATGTCACTCTCTAACTTATTAAAATAAACTTTTCTCACATTTCTTTACATATTTTTATTATATTTTGCTTAGTGAGAAGGGTAAAGGTGAGATGTTGTGTCATGTGGCCTAATGTGCATTAATTGCAGGATTTGGAGCAATTTTGGGCTAATTTAAGCACATGAACTATAATTAGACAAGAAAGAGGGATTCTAGGATATTTGGTCTCCCTCCTTAACTCCTCAATCACTCGAAGATTCCTCCACCAGATCTCATCAGCTCGAAGTTACAAGCAGCCAAGGCAACCGAGTTCATTGGTAGCCAAGGCAACCGAGTTCATTGGTAGCCAAGCCAACCGAGTTCATTGGTAGCCAAGCCACTGATGGTTAAAGAGAAGTCAATCTTGATATTGTGAGCCAAGCTTCCCTAATTTTTAGGAATTTTTTGCTAGCTTCAATTGTATAAATAAGAAGGCCTAAGGCCTCACTAGGATTCAAATTTTTATTATAGCCAAGAGAAATTTGGAGCTAAGAGATTATTATTGTTATTCTCATGTTATTTTTGACATTTTGTTGATAATGAAAATGGTTTCTTTGATCCAGCACTGAAGAACAATAAGATCCATACGCTTTTAACAGATTCCCATTCCAAACCTACCAATCAATCATTTTAGCCATATGCTTCCCCACAACCTCAGTGGAATACACCATCACAGAGGTGGAGGACCCCATACAACCAATCTCCAACCTTGCTGCCTCCACCTCCATCTCAACCACAAATCCTTCATCCTAATCCACCTAAGAAACCTTAGATGCCTTCTCAACCAAATTTGAACCCAAATAAAAAGCAAGCACAACAGGTCTATAGTGGAGAGACATCCTATGCTGCCTATTGTTGGAAATAATACTGAGAGGGGGGGTGAATCAGTATTATCAAGTTCTTTTAATAAATCTTCCTTATTTATACTTTGAATTATTTTTGTATGTCAGTACCATAAAATAATGAGCATGAACAAGAAAAACGGATAGTCACACCAAAGAACACCAGATATAAGGTGGAAACCCAATGTGGGTGAAAACTACCTGCTGCAATATGTCTCTATCTTCTTTCAAATTAGAAACTCCTTTTACAATGATTTTGTACTGGTGCAGTCCTTTACCAGTACGCAGGCCACAACCTGCAGAGAGCTACAACTCTCTCTCGTTTTCCAGTCTCTCCTGGAAGGGAGCTACAACCCCCTACTTCTTTTCTTTCAAGGATCACTTTTCATAAATTTTCAAACTGGATCCATAAACATCAAGTGATCATCAAGTACAAGTAAATCACCCAGTCAACTGCAGTAACAAGATCAGTAAACAAAATCAAGAACACCTTATCAACAGAGAAAGGTCAGTCAAATAAATGCCTTAATACAGATATGCAGTTTTTCTTTATCTGGCATGCGTTGCTACGCACTTCACCTCATGCACCTCTGCGTATCCCCGCATAGAGCCTTGAACTACACTGCGTATCCACGCACTGTTCCTTTAAATGCGCCGCATACCTATACTGTGCCCCCGCACCCACTGCTTCTATCGCGCTGCGTACTTTCACTGTGCCTCCGCAGTTGCTTCTTCTATCGCGCCGCGTACTTTCACTGTGGCCCCGCACCTGCGGCTTCTGTCGCACAGCGTATCTCCGCGCTTCTGCTTTCTCTTCACTGCGAACCACCGCACTTGGACTTTTGTTGCGCTGCGTACCCACGCACTGTGCCTTCTTCTGCTATGCATACCCCCGCACTTGCACCGTTAATCACCTGCGAACCTCTGATTAGGGCCAAATTGGCAGTCCACCAGTGTGCCATAGATAGTCAGATGCCCAGATCTGATCATGCGCCCGAGAGATCACACTTCATAGATTCACTTTCAACTTCACTTTTATAGAGATCAAGCTTTTAAACCGATAACCCAATATTTCAGATCTTAAGATATTCAATTTGCAAAAGATACATTGTCCAAGTGATCTCCTTCCCTATTTATAGTCAAGCCCTCATTCACACCATGGGACAAAACCATCAAATAACCAAAACAAGGGATCCAAACCGGGGCTAAATTAGATCCTATACCACGGGCCAAAACCATAGGATCATGAACGATGGGCTAAATACCACGGGCCATACATAAGAAACCCCATATGAGCGCGCTTCTCTGCCTTGAAGTGAGTGAACTGGGGGTCCGCACCTCATGAACGGGTAACCTGCGGGTATGAACGCACTTTCTGGCCGGCGTACCTGCGGGTCCGCACCTTTTGAACCATTCACCTGCGTACCTCTTAATTTCTAACATTTTGAGAGCCTGAATAGAGCATTGCCACTTGAGTGAGTTGCCATCAAGTACAACACCTGTAACATAGGGCCATACCAGAATCATAATGCCAACAATCTCCCCCTTTGGACTTGATGGCAACCTCAAGATCCTCAACGTCATTCTCCCCCTTTGACATCAGGGGCAAAGGGTTATGCTCCCCCTAAGATCATGCTCCCCCTGACTATAAACCAGATCTGCAAAGAAGCACCATAATCCACCAGAAATGACCATGAAAGAGATAGAGACATATTGCAGCAATATTCAGACCAGCATCCATGATCTCCTTCTGTACTTCCTCCATAATGCCAACAATGCATTATATGCTCCCCCTGAACCTGTGCAATTCGATCTTCGACCAATCTGCAACCTAGCATATGTACGCATATACCCCAGATGAACCTTGCGTACAACCAACAATCAGAAGAGATTCAATCAACAAGATGATGCATCAACAACCCCCAGCTTTTGCCTGAGGTATTCAAAGGTCTCCTTGGGCAATGGTTTGGTGAGTATATCAGCAACTTGTTCCTTAGAAGGAACATACTCCAACTTGACCTTTTGTTCAAGTACTTGTTCCCGGAGAAAATGATACTTGATCGGTATGTGCTTGGTCTTTGAATGCATGATTGGGTTCTTTGAAATGCTGATTGCACTTGTATTATCACATAAGATGGAGATGGGTGGTATACAAGTGATTTGAAAATCCTGCAAGGTCTGCATCATCCAAAGGAGTTGAGTGCAGCAAGATGCAGCAGCAACATATTCTGCTTCAGCTGTAGACAAGGCAATCGAACTCGGTTTCTTGCTGAACCAAGATACTAATCTGGAACCCATAAAGAATGCACCACCACTTGTGCTCTTCCTGTCATCCACGCTTCCGGCCCAATCTGCATCAGTATAAGCATGAAGTGTGAGATCTGTATCTCTAGGATACCATAAGCCATAATTTTGAGTCCCTTGAAGATATTTGAAGATTCTCTTTACTACCTGAAGATGAGTTTCCTTTGGATTTGCCTGAAATCTTCCAACTATTCCCACTGCATGCATGATGTCTGGTCGGGTACCTATCAAATAAAGTAGACTTCCAATCATAGATCTGTAGGTTGGTTGATGTACTGCTGCTGATTCATCATTTGCACTGAGGCTACATCCTGTGACCATGGGTGTACATACTGGTTTTGCATCACACCTGTAACATAGGGCCATACCAAAATCATAATGCCAACACCTATGTTGTGAAAATTCAAGAAATAAACCTCAGGTTTGGAAGAGTTCTTCCAGATAACCAAACTCCATCTCCACTCGAGGAGCTTGAAGAGGAAAAGGAAGAGAGTGTTCCTCAAGCCAATCCACCTCCTTTTCTTGATAGACTAATCGATCCTAGCCATAACACCCCAAAAGAGACTAAACTTCTGGGTGAATTGAAAAATTTGTGTGTTAAAATCCCACTCCTCCAAGCTATCAAGGATGTCCCCATTTACAAGAAGTTAATCAAGGAGAAATACTTTGAACATCCTAGGAAGAGAAATAAATACACCCTTACTATTAATGTCATTGGACAATTGTGTGACTTAATGTTGGGGAGATTAATTTGCTCAAAGTATCTAGACCCTGGAAGTCCTATGGTGGATGTGCACATTGATGGTATCATTGTCCCCCATACCTTGATTGGTATTAGAGCTGCCATCAATGTGATGACTAAGGAGACTATGCTTAAACTGAATCTCCAAGAATCATTAAGGAAGACCACAAAAGTCTTGCAACTTGTAGACAGACCCACAATAGCTCCTAAGGGAGTTGTTGAGGATGTGATGGTCTCCATTGATTCCTAAGAATACTCTGCTGACTTCTTAGTTCTCCAACCTAAGGCCAAATTCAATGGTTATCCTCTCATCCTTGGAAGGCCATGGCTAGCCACTACTGATGCTTACATAAGTTGTAGGGCTGTCAATATGACCATTAAAAATGGGCATTTGTCCAAACTATTGGTCTTGTACTCTCCTGCTCAACCTTCTCTAGAGCATTACTTACCCTTATGGTTGGAAGAGGAGGATAAAGATGAAGTCTACTATGCCAAATCTTACCCAATATGTAACCTAGATGCTACTATAGGAGGGGGAAAACCTAATTAAGATGATCTAATTGATTAAATCGTCCAGAATTAGCCCCCCAACACCATGTCTCTTGATGAGTTAGTAAATAAAGATGAATATAACCCTTGGAATGATTTGTGCCTAGCTGACTCAAGTCCTACTCATGTTAAGATGATAGAATTTGGCCTAGCTAAAACATTGAAAATCAACCCCTCTCTCTGCACACCAGGAAAAGGATTTATGTGATATGCTAAGAGAGCATCTGGATACCTTTGCCTAGAGTTATAAGGAAATGAAGGGAGTGCACCCTTCAGTGTGTACTCACCATATTTACGTCAAGGAAGGTTGCAAGACAGTGTGCCAACCTTAGAGGAGAATGGAACCAACCCTCAAAGACGATTAAAGAAGAATTGTAGAAGTTGTTGGATGCAGGGTTCATTTACCCCATCTCAGATAGTGAGTGGGTGTCTCCTCTAGTTCTGGTCCCAAAGAAGAATGGAAAATGGAGGATATGTGTGGACTACATATATTTAAACAAAGCCACCAAAAAATACTCTTTCCCTCTACCTTTCATTGATGTCTTGGATGGTCTTGCACGAAAGAAGTTCTTCTCTTTCCTGGATTCAGTGGTTATAATTAGATCCAGATCAACCTAGGGGACCAAGATAAAACCACCTTCACTTGTCCTTGGGGTACCTTTTCTTATAGGGTCCTTATTTTTGGATTATGTAATGCCCCTACCACTTTTCAGAGGGTAGTTTTGAGCATCTTTGTGGAGCTAGTCCATGACTCTATAGAAATCTATATGGATGATTTCATGCCATATGGGTGTGATTACTTGGAGGTTCTCTTTAACTTGGGGAAAGTGTTAAATAAGTGCATTGAAATGAACCTATCCCTTAGTCCTGAGAAGTGTGAGTTCTTGATGAATGCAGGGACTATTCTAGTTCACTCAATATCCCAAGAAGGACTACAAGTGGACCCAAATAAAATTGCTATCATAAAGAGGGTCCCTAATCCTTAGAAGTAGAGGGATGTCAGAAGTTTCTTGGGCTTAGCTGGATACTATAGGATATTCATAAAGGAATTTAGCAAAGTAGCCTCAACTTCGTTTGGAATATTGGCCAAGGACTGAATTTTGTTGGTCAGAAAGCTGCTAAGAGACCCTAGAAACCTTAAAGGACAAGTTGGAAACTTCACCCATACTCTGAGGCCAGAATTGGGCTCTTCCTTTCCACATCCATGTTGATGGCTCTGAAAAATATATAGGAGCAAATCTAGGCCAAATAGATGAAAATTTTCCTTATGCCATTTACTTCATTAGCAAAAATATGTCCAAGGCTGAATTGAACTATATTGTGACTGAAAAAGAGCTCCTAGTTGTTGTCCATTCCTTGAATAAATTTAGAAACTACATCATTGGTTACCAGACCTTTGTACATACTAACCATGATGCTATTGAATATTTGATGAACAAGCCTGATGTGAATTCCAGAATTATTAGATGGTTTCTTTTATTACAACAATTTGATCTAACCATCATTGATAAGCCTCTTAGAGAAAATGTAGTTGCAGATTTTTTGTCTAGACTTTCTTTGCCTGCAAGTGAGGAAGGAACGGTTGATGATTAGCTGCCATATGAGCATCTATTTTCTATTTTAGTTCTTTGTCCATGGTTTTCTAACATGGCCAACTACTTAGTGGCTTCACAGTTCCCTCCAAATCTGTCCTCCAAGGAAAAAAGTAGAATCATAAGAAAGAGTGCCCCACTCACTTGGATTGGGGGCAATCTCTTCAAGCTTGGCATAGATCAAATTTTGAGGAGATGTGTCAGGGAGGAGGAAGTCTTTGACATACTTTTGGTCTATCATGATGGGCCTTGTAGAGTTCTCTTTGCAGCGAAGAGGACAACCTTCAAGGTACTGCAAGTTGGCTACTACTTGCTCACTCTCCACCAATATGCAAGAAGATACACCAGTCGATGTGATCAGTGCCAAAGAATGGGGAAACCTACTCCCAGGGATGAAATTCCTTTGCAACCTCAAGTGACTCTTGAGCCATTTGAAAAGTGGGGCATGGATTTCATTGGGCCCATTGATCCACCATGAGGGCATAAAAAGTACATAATTGTGTGCACTGATTATTTGACAAAGTGGGTTGAAACCAAGGCTATCAATGTACCAACATAAGAGAAAGTGGTTGAGTTCTTAAGGGAGAATTTATTTTACAAGTTTGGGTACCCTAGAGAGATATTCATTGATCAGGGAGCTCAATTCACATCACACCTAATTGAGAATTTGTTGAGGCATCATAATATCAAACACAGGAAGTCAACTGCTTATCATCCTCAGGCCAATGGACAAGTAGAGGTTACTAACAGAGCATTGGTAGACATTCTCACCAAGTTTGTGAGCAACAATAGAGAATATTGGGCTGACAGACTAGTGTAGGCCGCTTGGGCCTATAATACAACCTGGAAGACAACCACTGGCTTCACCCCTTATGACTTGGTCTATGGAAAGAAGGCTCTTCTCTCCATTGAGTTTGAATACAACACTTTGAGAATGGAAGCATAATTGGATTTGGATGTTACAAAGGGACAACAGGAGAGGCTGCTCCACCTCAATGGTTTAGATGAATTCAGGATCCAAGCCCTCCTACACACTAAAGTTGTTCAAGTATAGATAAAGGTTTGGCATGACAAAAAAAATCAAGGACAAGGCTTTTCAAGAAGGTGACTAGGCTCTGCTATATGACTCCAGGTTCAAGGAATTCAAAGGAAAATTGATGACCAGGTGGTTGGGCCCATATTTGATAGAAAAGTTCCATGACAATGGGGTTGCACAAATAAGGACCATTGATGAAGAAGGCATCCCCTTGCATGTCAATGGGTATAGATTGAAAACCTATAAAAGACCTTTGTCAAGGGAAGATCTCATCAGTACCATCAACAGGGAAGTGAATGTGATTGGAAATGTCTCAACTTCCAACACACCAAATTCTAGAAGAATGTTTTTTGTTTTTGAAAAACGAAAAAAGAAAAAATGAAAAAAACAATAAGGGACCTAGGTGAAAACCTCTATGAGGCACCTGAGGCCAACTTTGGGTTGAAAACCTCCTTGAGGCAGCCCAAGAGTGAAAAAAGGAAAATAAAAAGATCCCTGGGTGAATACCTCCCTTGAGGCACCTAGGGCAGGAAAGCAGGTTGAAAACCTCCTTTGAGGTGACTTGTGTGTATTTCAAAAAAAAAAAAAAAAAAAAAAAAAAATCAAAATGCCATGGCAGGGACCTCAAACCTACCCACTAATAGAATTTTGTGATTTTTGCAGGTTTTTAAAGGAAACAAAGGACTCAGGGTTCAAGGGTCAGCAAGACAAGAATCAATGCTACTAAACCAGGAGGTGGCCAGTTAACTTGGCTAGAATCAATGCTACTACTGTGGTATGAGGACTGTCAATTACAATTACTCCTTAGGTAATTAGCATAATTACTACACTTCCTCAGGGGATGCAATGGAGAAAAGAGGATAAGGCTGCAAGCACTTTTGCTAAGAAATACTTTTTCTTAAAGGATGAAGAGCCAATTGAGGAAAAAATGGGATAAGTAGGGAAATCCTTCCCTATCCTTGGAATGATGTGAGCTATCATATTCTCAAATATATTTCTTGTGAAGGGAGGCTCAGTATAATCTATGGCTACTAATTTAGACTCCTCCATGAGTTAAGATTTGGAGAGGAGATACACATTGATAGAAGACTTAGTGTACCCTACTTCTTGTTGCAATCAATAATAGACATTTGCCTAAAGGTCCAAGAAGGAAAACATCAACAATTGCCACACCATGGACTTATTAAACTAATACTAGAGGATGCCTTGAGCCAGCTAAGAATCCCTATTCAATGGTCCACATTTAGAGACATGGACAGAGAGGTTGTGATTGAAATACAAGCCCTTGAATATGATAGGGACGATACCTATAGTGGTGAGGAGGAGGTAGAAGAACATGAAGAAGAACTTGAAGAGGAAGAAGAAGAACTAGAGGAAGAAGAGGAGGCAGAAACAAATAAAAAAGAGGAAGAAGAAATAAAAGAAGAAGAAGGAGAAGAGAAAAGTAAAGAGGGATGATAGAAGGAAGAAGCAAGCCCAGAGGAACATACCAAGGAAGGGGAGGAATCTCCAAGGTTGTCCCCTGAACCCACTGAGAAGGAGGTAGTTGTTGCCTTGACTGCCCTAAGCACACCTGTCAAGTCAAAAAGGAAAAGACAAAGGAAGACTCCCCTCTATTTAAAAACAAGGAGGAGCACCAGGATCAAACAAGGGAAACCACAAACACCCACCAGGACTCCAATCATAATTGAGGACTCACCAAAAGAGCAAGAAGAGCTAGTTTCCCTAGAAATAAAAGGTGAAGAGGGCACATCAAAACAAGCTTCCCCAAAGTCTCCCATCATCTATGTTAAGAGGTCTGTCACCAGGTCAACGTCAGCAAAGCAAGACAATGCACCTTTGGCCCCATTTCAGAAAGGAAAAAGCCTTCTACAGGATCCTCAAATAGTCCTACAGGAAACTCTGTCAGCACTACAAGAAACACAGAAAAAGCTACAAGAAGGACATCAGGGACAGAGGGAAGGCAAGGAAGCAACAACACAAGTGAAAGAGGGGGAAGCTTCTCCAAAGACATCCGAGGGAGAGTTCCAAGAGCAGCATGAGCCTAACCCATAGCCCAATCTAATATCTTATTACAGATTCATTGAGGGAGGCAGAGTAATACCACAAAAATTTTCCATCCTTATCTTCTTTGAGCTTGAAAAAAAAATAGGAAGGACACATCTCTGGATGCAAATTTCCAAATAAAAGAAAGTATAGGATGTGGGCCATATGGAAGAGAAACTCCTAGAGATGGGTAGGGAGTTGAGTAAGATGAGAGACAGGGAACAAATTATGAGATCTCAACTAGGGGCAGAAAACACATGGCTAAGGAGTCAATTACTGGAAAAAGAGAGCCAACTATCCACCATGGCAAGCCTCTCCACGGAGGCAATCCAATGCAGGATTACACCAAAATCATATGCCTCATACCTCAAAGATCAATGGATACAATTTCAGATCAAGACACTAGCAAAACAGGGGACTATGCCTTTCCAAGACTACAGGTAGTTCATTGAACTATGTGACAAAAGCACCCTAGAGGATAAGGCTAAGATATCTGGATTCTACTTGCCCAACTTGGCCTTAATAGACTTGAATGTGTGGGACCCCAATGCAAAGTTGGGGGACTTACAACTAATGGACCTTGCATCATGTATGAGTCATGAGGAGGCCATGGATAAGGAGGTGAAGATGGTGTTGGAAAGAGAAGAAAGGGAGCCCCTTTACATCAGAGAAGAATAGATAAATTTAATGGTTGTCATTATCACCCACCACACCATCTCCAATGATCCCATCTTGCACTAAGATACTTAGCTAAACAAGAACAAGCAATCACACATTTTGAGAACACCTTGAGATATCTAGGGAATGAATGTTAGCAAGCATGCTAGAGGAGATGGAACACCCTACCATACAACCTAAGGATCAGAGAGTATCATTCCCCTGAGAGGATGAGAGATGCACTAGAAAGGACCCCACTATATAAGAATAAAATGCAGAGACTCAAAATCAACTGGATTGGTTTGAAACTCAATCCACACTTGCTGTTGGGTATGCTAGAAAGTAGAAAGGAGGAAGAGCAAAGAAAACAATTGGAAGAAATAGAGAAACATGCAGGTTTCTATCCTCAAGAGGGAACTCCATCAATAGAGGCCTGGGATGTTAGAGTGGCCACAAGAGCTATGAAATATATGGACATAGACTAAGTTGCTCAGAGGATGAGAAACACTTTCAGTAGGGGGTAATGATGAGGATCATCAATAGGTAAATTATATGGGCCTTAATGCCACTCTCCAGCTTATTAAAATCAACTTTTATCACACTTCTTTACATATTTTATTATATTTTGCTTAGTGAGAAGGGTAAAGGTGAGATGTTATGTCATGTGGCCTAATGTGTATTAATTGCAGGATTTGTAGTAGTTTTGGGCTAATTTAAGTGCAAGAACTTGAAGTAGACAAGTAAGAGGGATTCTAGGAGATTTGGTCTCCCTCCTTAACTCCTCAATCACTCGAAGATTCCTCCACCATATCTCATTAGCTCAGAGTTACAAGCAGCCAAGCCAACCAAGTTCATTGGCAGCCAAGCTAGTGATAGTTGAAGACAAGTCAATCTTGAGTTTGGGAGCCAAGCCTCCCTAATTTTTAGGAAGTCGTTGGTAGCTTCAGTTGTATAAATAACAAGGCCTAGGGCCTCATTAGGATTCTACTTTTTATTATAGCCAAGAGGAAATTTGATGCTAAGAGACTGTGATTATTATTCTCATGTTATTTTTGACATTTTGTTGATAATGAAAATGGTTTCTTTGATCCAGAACCAAGTTGACATAGAGGGCTGAAGCTCTTGGGTTAGGGCCCAACCCTAGCAGCAGAGTGTCCTCTTTTTGTACATGTATTCTTATATTAGAATCATAGATTATCTATTGAAGTTATCTCTGCTTTATTTAATTTACAAGTCTTTGAATGATTGGTTAGTTTTGCTTCTATTAGTTGGAGAAGTAGATCAGTGTTACAGTGGTGAAAGAAAATACTTCAGAAAATCTTGTGACATTGGCCTCTTCCTCATCTCCCTCATGGGATCATGGTTTGAGTGCCCCACTCTCACAACCGCAAAAACAAATTTATCTTTCGGTCATTACATAGATTAGGATTTCTTGTTGAGTAGATAATTGTGTATGATTTATTAGAAGGACCTACAATTGTCATTTTCATTTCTTGAGTTTGCTGTAGATTATAAAGCATTACATTCCATAGATTGAAGCCATTAGCCATCAATAAATAAGTTTCTCAAATTCAACTCATCTTTTCCACATTTACATAAAGTTGTGCATGAATGAAGGAAATAATATGTGTTGTTGCAGGAGTTGTTGATCTGCAAGGAAGAATTCATTCCACCAACCTCATCCAAGTCTTCTCCACCTCTCACCCAATCATACCAACCACCAATTTAGATTTATGTTTTGTAGCCACTGTGGACAGCCACCTTGAGCAAATCCAACCATCCTAAAGAGTTTGGTTGATCCTTGGGTAGTGTGCACCTTCCCCATACCTTATTCCACCATCATAAATCTTCCCAACACTTTTTTTCACCTTCCCTACCTTCTTACAACTTTCTGCTAAGTTTCTTGTAGTAAATCAGGACATCTTGTAGTAACTACAGGAAATCATGCAGCAACTACAGGAAACCCTGTAGCAACATGTTTTAGATTGTTTTGGGTAGAAATGATTATCAAAACCTAGGATAGGCATTCAACTTGACTTCCATACCCCTCAATTCCATTTTGGACCAGCTTTTCCATACCTTCCTCCCCTGCAAAAGATCGAATTATTAGCTTAGCATTTACATTTCTAAATTGAAAACCAATAGACTCTTTTCTGCAATATTTAGCTAATGCATGCATACATCAATCATAGCAGTGTTAGGATAATTTCCATGCCTATGTAGTCCAAATAGCTAGATTATAGAATGCAAGGTTAAATTAGGTCTCTTCTGCAAGTAATGCGTGTTAATTCTTAGTTAGGTAATTTCATGTCATTTCATAACACTTTTTATTCAACACTTTCATTTCCTTAAAATAGGCAAGCATTTATTTTATGCATGATTAAATATATCTTTACATTCACTGTTAGTAGTTAGTCTCTTTCTAGTCAATAGAAGACTATTTTGAAAAACCCTAGTGGTCTATCACCCCAATTGAGAAGTGACAAGAGTATACTGTTGCATCTGTTGTGCATATAGCATTGTCACCTCCAAGTTTGTACGAACCCCAGGTTGATAAATTAAAGTTGGTCGTCGTAGGAGTTGGAGCATCCTTGCTGCAATATTGAGGCTCATCACTTTTTGGTGCCATTGCCGGGGAGGTGTCTAGGTAGATGTAATTTCTGCTTTCCTTTTGTTTTTTATTCGATATCTAGTTGAATTAATGGCTCAACCAAGCGACTCTAAGGTTTTTCCACGTGTAAGAGGAATTCTAGAATGCAATAATTAAAACTAAATGCATATCTACTCTAATATGCTAACAATAGAAAACATATCCTAAATATATCTTTATTGAAAGAAGGATTAGTCCCCCTCTTAACCAAGAAAGGTAAAATGAGATTTGGACTAGCTTTGAATTTGGACTAAAAATGAAGTCAATAAGCCAAGGACATAATTCCAAGACTTATTACTAGCTCAAGCAAGTATATGTGTTCAACTAGCTAATGAATAGTCATCATATCTCTGGTGCACATACATCTAAATTCAAATAAAATGAATCTGAACTAAAAAATATATAATTGCATTAAGGAAATAGTTCTCATAAAATAATAATTATTAAAACCAAGATAAACTTGACATGAATTTGTTAAATAGTTAACAAGTATGTCGTGTTTATCAATTCGAATTTGTTATTTAACTTGTTAGCAATTAGACCCATCATTAAAAGATAACTTTCAAATGATTTAAACAAGCATATATTAAATGAATTTACAATAGTGCAAACCTTCAAAAACATGTACTTATCTAGATCAACAATTTCATCAAATTTTATTAAATGTAATCCATCAATCAACCTCTATCTCTAAGAAAGAACTAAAGATCTGATAATAGCCTTTGAGTATGTGAAATTCTCAGAAAATTTCATGATAGCATGGAATTTTTATAGCTAAAATACATCTCTTTTAATCTCGACAAATTTGGCCCAAATTAGCTAATTCTCTACAAAATTTTTGCTCCCTATAGTAGTGAAAAAATCCCTCTTTGTAGAGAATTTCTCCCCAAGTTTCAGATCTGGAACCCCCATTCTCATTTTCAAAACTACTATTTAATTACAAAAAATGAAAACTAAAAATGGAGAACTTGGAAATTGTTGTTGCCAATCCTGCATCCTCTTCCTTATTGGTCTCTTTTCATTGCTCCAAACTTTTTTGCTTCATCTCCTCAACTGTTCTCTTGCCAAAAACCAATAAAAAATAAATTAAATTGAAAATCAAAATCAAAATTACAAAATCTTGGAAAACAAACTTCTCAAATCAAAATTCAATTAATTAAATAAATAAATAAAAATAAATCACAACTTCTCATTGATCCCTATAAATGTCTTGTTGTTCAAAAATGACAGAATTGAATGGATCTGCAATCAACAGAAGCTTTCGACAAATGAAAATACAAAAACTAAACTCAGAAAATTAGTTTTGATTGCAAATTCGAAACTTAATTTTCTGCTAATTTTTAGGTTCAATTAGTGACCAAATCTAGTCATGCAACCACTCTATAAATATTCTTTGTAATTTTATCTTCCTAGCGAGCCATCCTAAGCTTCATTTGGCCAAGTAAAATTCAACTTATGACATCCAAAGTTAAAATATCAAAATTATTACAATTCTGGAAAAATACATATGTAGATTAAAATTAAACAATTTTAATTAAAAATCTTAATTTAAACTAAATTAATATTTATAATTAATTATATAATTATAACTAGAAAATAATTAATTAATTATAACTATTAGATTAATTATATACAAATTAAATTAATTATAACTCAAATTATTAAATTAAATTAATAATTAAATATTATATTCAAAATTATAACTAAATATTCATTGTTGGGCACGGGATCCCCCAAGGGAAGTTTTGGGGCTAAAAGCCTAGATTTTGGCTAAAAAGATGTAAATTCGATGTAAAGACTCCGCATTTTGTGGGTGTGAAGTTGTAAATGAGTCATAGGGTTGTCTGCCCTCATTTTTGTAATGTAATGTCGGCTTTAGAGATCTACCCATGGTCCGCGGACCATGGGATTGTATAAATAAAGCGAGGCTCTAAGTTGTAAATTAGTCAATAGGATCTAATGATGGAATAGAAGGATAGCAGAAGATCTAAGTGTAGAGTCGAGTCTTTGGGTCGTAGAGTAGGAGAAGGCTCTACAGCTGAGTGCGCAAAGGCCTAGTAGTCTGCAGCTGAGTGCGCAGACCCCTGCAGCTGAGTGTGCAGGGTAGGTTGAGTCTATAACCGATTGAAGCATTAATAAAGAGAAGTTTTATACCATTCCTATGTATTTATTTACTGTTTTCTGCATTAAATGTATTGGGTATAAATTACATTTCTATTGTTTATATGATGTACGAACATATATGATTGTGTTGATTAAGTAAATGTGAGATAAAGTATCTGTTTACGCAAAGTTAACTAACATATGTAAGAAGATAAGTAAGATGTGCAGTGTAATTTGGGGAAATAGCGCAGATCGCCGCCATAGCAGCGCGAAAGCACTTCAGCCCCTGGAGAGGGCTGCACGAAGGCGGTTATAACAAATCGCGAAGGTATCATAGGTCAAGATAGTGCGCGAAGTGACCTGCACGAAAGCATTCACAATTGGACTAAATTGACCCCTCAGACGTCTCGAGGCTGTGGAAACTTGGTTCCAACACCCCCCCATACTTCTTCGGGTGAGACTTCAGTCCGCGCACAACGGGTTGATGTCGAAAAGGCCAATAGTGTAGGGATTTGTTTGGCTAATTAACTCCAAACCTGGGTCAGGCCCCCCTCAAGCGAACATTCATAAAATATAAAAACAATGATTAAATGGCTTTTGGGAATTCATTTAAGAATCCTGAAACTTATAATGAGGACTTTATAATATAGAGTGGAAGGCATAAGGGATGAATTTTCGACAAGATAAAGGGATTTTGGAGGGTAAATAAATTTCTGAGGAGAGAGAAATTCTAAAGTCCCAAAAAAATGATGAGCAGTGATAAGTAATAAGGTATTTCGGGAGTCGATTAATATTAAGTTAATAAATTTTGATGTTCCGAAGTCTTGATGGGATGAAGGAAAGGCAAACAATATATCGGAGGTATGATAATTTTCGGAGGAGTTTGAAATAGGGGTTTCGAAATATTAAAGTTTCGAAATGAGGTGTGAAGTAAGAAGGAGATAGAGGTAAGGTATGAGATGATATTTATGTGGAGTGGGACTTTGCATCATAAATTATAATTATTTTGTAATTAGTTTTGAATTCATGAAAAAATGAGGTGTGAAGTAAGAAGGAGATAGAGGTAAGGTATGAAATGAGGTTTTTGTGGAGTGGGACTTTCTATCATAAATTATAACTAGTTTGTAATCAGTTTTTAATTTATGAAAAACTACAATCATTTGAATTTTGAGATTTCGGAGTTTTGAATAATTTGGAATTTTAATTTGCTTTCGAATTTCGATAACACATAATTTTAATTGTTTTATAAATTAGATGTAGAGATTTTGTAGAATCGTTAGTGAATAAAATAATAAATAATAAAAATGAATTGAAAATGAATAAAAATAAAAATTTACATTTAATTTACAAAAATTAAAATAATATACATTTTGTACATTTTTTAGCCTAGGCGGTAAAAATCATTGAAACTTCGGATAAACACCATTTGCAAACCATGCATCCAAATGAGATGAAACGAGTATTGATGGAAAGCTAGTGAAAAACCGAATGCAATAAAATAATCCGAATAAAATGAAAATATCACAAAATTGTCAGACATTTAACCAAATGAAAATATTAAAAGTCGATTTAGCCAAAATTTATAAAAAGAGTCCCTATTATTATTATGAAATAATAAGTTAAAAATGAGGGTGTTGTGATTTCACCATAATAGGTAGCAATTTAATAGATGCTCCACACGGACTTGATAACAAAGTAGCGTCCACACGATCTCTTTGCTCGCGACAAGCATTTACAACAAAAACTCACAGTGATTGATCTTTCACACACAAAGCTATCTATTCTCACTCGCTAACCTATGCTCTACACTGGCTAACCTACATACAAAGAATCAACCTTCACATCTCTTTCATCTTCTTGGCCCTCCCGTGAAGTAGTGAAGCTAGTAAACACTCTGATATCAACAAAAAAAATTGAAACTAAAAACATAATACTCAGAAATACACACAAAATAATATTTTTTATTACATCTGTAATTCACTTACATCACAATTATATAATTAGTCTTAAATTCAGCTAAATCCAAATAAATATATATATTAATTGAGATATTCCCAACAAATTTCCAAACTAATTCTAAATGTACCATATAAACATTATCTCCAAACCATCCTTATTTTCACATACACTTGAGGTTGACATCCACTCATCAATCTCAACTTGCCCATTATAAACACATGTAGAAAATATTTACATGTGAAAACCAAATATTTTTATTTCCTTATCACATTGTCTTATAAGAGGCACACTTCTCCCACAATTCCATGACCAAATATAAATGCTTGTAAATTATGATTAACTCAAATTAGATATTTTTCAATATGATACAACAATGGCTGCAACTAGATGCTACGGTTTATCTCAAGGTAACATGTGAGACATCAAATTGTCACGTCAAACACAGTTTTAAAATCTATATTATTGGCACATGTCATACCATGTAAATCATGGTAAAGTCATAACATCCTTATCAGATAAATTATTTCCTAGAAGTATTAAGATGTATTCTAAAGTTATGCTGCATAGAAATAGTCAAAAGTTATGTCACTATTACAGATATTTATGAACATTGTGTACGTAGAATAACCTAGTTTAAGTTTATTTAAATTTCTAATCTGGTTTTAATTCTTTTAACGTAACTTATCCAAGAAAAAATACTTCTTTAACTAAATAGAATAATGTTTCCTTAATACAATGTACTCCTGCCCATGGTGTATAAACGGATGGGTTTGCGCATTCCTAACTCTACAATTTCTTAACTAATATGATAATTTTTCTTTAATCCTCGTGTGTACCGAAGGGTTTGTGCGCCGTTATCATTTGTGCCTGCAAACCCCTATGCTTTGCCAACGGTTTAATTTCTTCGCTACTTCTTATAATAAAAATAAATTAGTAATTATCTATGAAGGTGTAAAGTACACAGGAAAAATAGAAGAATTGAGAAAATCAACGAATATAGCGCATTGCTAAATGTATGCACATAAAGTTTGTCAAATTCTCCAACGCAAGTATCATTAGTCGTTTTTTTTAATGGAGTAAAATTGCTTTTTGATAAGAATATATAGATGAAAAATATCTAAATCTGCTCAAAGACATTAGTAAGGCACATACAAATTTTTGAGAAGGACTCCACGTCTCAAAGAAACGTTGTTGGGTTGGGTAGACACAGTTCATCCCAACCAATTGCAGAGCCTCATTTTTCTCTGCCGCCCTCCAATTAAACTCTGACATGTCGGGTGGCTCAACAATGTCCACAATGTCTACAGTCATGGTTATTTGTTTCAAATAGAATTGAAGGCCAAGAATTTTGGACCGAAAGACTGATGAGCAGAATTAGGTTGTTCTTGGGACTGAGGAAGGTGTTTTCAGTATTTAGAAAGACATTGTTGTCAGTGCCTTCGGTACAATCCAATGTTAGAGTAAGTGGAATGGGAATGAGAATAGATGAGGTTCCCATCACTTGTAGTATTACTTGATTACAACGTATAGATGCAAGGGCAACAAACTTCCCATGAACTCTTACTCGCAAGTCCATAGAAATAACTATAAACATCCTTCAAATGATAATGTCTACAATCATGGTTATTTGTTTCAAATAGAATTGAAGGCCAGGAATTTTGGGTAGAAAGATTGATGTGTAGAATTAGGTTGTTCTTGGGACTACGGAAGGTGTTTTCAGTGTTCAGAAAGACGTTGTTGTCAGTGCCTTCGATACAATCCAGTGTTGGAACAAGAGGAATAGGAATGAAAATAGATGAGGTTCCCATCACTTGTAGTCTTACTTGATTAAAATGTATAGACGCAAGGGAAATAAACTTCCCATGAACTCTTACTCGCAAGTCCATAGAAACAACTATAAACATCCTTCAAATTTCTAGCAAAATAAGTCAAAGTTCAAATGTCATATGTGTTTATGTGTTCATCTATTTATTAGATACTCTCTTGTTGTGTTTATTTCTATGTGTGCATCTTGCAAAGGGATATGAAGAAGAAATGGAATGGACATATCAATATATTACTGATTTCCACATAAGTGGCCCAAATGCATAATTTTTTTTTATACAAAGTAAAATGTAAATACATTGTTCCAATCTCCATCCTCTTTGTCACTGACTGCAACCTTCCTCCTTCGGTCAGACAACAATCTTTGTCCTTGCTCTTTTTTCTTCACCCTTCTTTGATCCCTCACTCAGGCCATTTTGAACTTGATTGTTTGCTTAGAAATACAGGCAAGCACACACAAATTTCTAGATCATGCAAGTTAATGCGCTCAAATACATTGAAAAGCATTACAAGAATATTCAGTGTGTAGAAAAGGCAACCATTGCTAGAGTGCTAGATTGAGTCAATTTGAAAGCTTTAAAGCTATAGGAAACCCCCTTCATGCTCCCACAGAAATCAATTCTTATGTCGTTTATTTTCAGTTGTTCACAACATAACTTGCGAATCTAACCCACTTGTAAACCCATCTTCCATTAAAATCCTAACACAACCTATCATCATGATTAAAGAAAGAAATACCATAGAATCTGCTCTACATCTGAGTAGGGGTACCATTTGCGTCTCAGAGTGCTTCCATTCAAGTTGGAAGGAGGACATTTTAAATGTAAAATACTTTCCTCTCTTGAGGACAACTAGAGAAAATAAAACCCTAAAAACCACATCATTTCACAGAAATGCTAAATTAAAGTAAATAACATAAACAATTCAAAAAACCAACAATTTGTGCATGCAAGCTTTCAAGGGAAGTGGTACATTAAATATTTGTTAGTGAGGTTATAATCTCCCAATAGTAGAGTGTGGTTTCAATAGACACCATGAATGAGTGAGGGACCAATGTCCAAGAAAAATAATGATCAACCTCCAAAGTCGTAGAGGGTTTGACCCTGCCTCTTGAGGGAGTAGACAACATCCATGTCAAAGACAATCTCTCTCCTGACGTTCTCCATGTATGTGATTGCATCTCTAATAACGATATAATATGAAGAAAAACGTTTGGTGATATAAATATGAAGAAAAGTAGGTTTGATGATATAAATATGAAGAAATTTTTTTTCTACTGAACTATAAAATGGTCCTAGAGAGAATCAATTCTCGTGTTGAACTATAAAATGTGCTTGTTGAGAAAATACCACCAAATTGTAAGGAGTTAGCAAATACGCCAATACATAATAATGAAATAAGATGGGGGTGAAATCAATGGAGCTATAAACTAAAGTAGTTGTTTGGAGTATGACAATGAGTAGGTTCATGACGTGAAACTATATTGGCTTAGAACGATTGGGCTTCTCACATTGTAATTACCATATCTCCAAGTTAAGGCTTTGGAAAACACAATGTCATCTAGTATGTTTGCGGTGTTCCCTTCAACATTCACAATGAACACTAGACTTTGATTTGCAGAGGTGAATGCAAGAATGCTTGGCTCAACCGTTACCCTCACTCCGGAAGGTGCCTCCACTAGGGCTCAGTATGTGCAACAAGAAGGTCCAACATTGGTTAATGTTCTTGAAAATTTGGTGGAAACATTTTGTTCAACCTGCACAACAACCTACATGGATGGATAATTCAGTGTTGTAACTCCCAATCTAGGAGCCCCAGAACAAGTGTTGTTATCTCCCAATCTAGGAGCCTTGAAAAATTGTTGTTATCTTCAGTCAGCATACATATATGGGCAGTGTCATAACTTGTAATCCAGAGCATTTTGATGTAGGAATTAACATTGGCATCATATACAATCCATGGATCGATAGGCTTCACTGGATTTATTTGATGTGAACCGTATGCCAGTTCTTTGTCAGTTCAATATTATGAGATTGTAGAAATTTTGCTTCTTTCTCTATGTATGTGACTTCATCTCTAATAACGTTCTCCAAGAAGGTCTTCAAGACACCTCTGTTCTCTTCATAGATGAGCCTGCTGATGCGCTTGAAGCCTCCTCTCCTAGCAAGTCTTCTGATGGTTGGTTTGGTGATTCCGTAGATGTTCTCTCGACACTTTTTTATGCCTCTTGGCACCTCCATTTCCCAAACCCTTCCCTCCCTTTCCATGGCCAAACATCCTTTGTGTCTTCTACTCTGGTCACACAGTTCTCTAACAGATTTTAGGCAATCATTGGTAGAATTGTGGCAAAAGAAGTCATAACTACGTCAATCACTCCTAATCATGCTCAATGAAATATGGTCCAAAAAATAATAGTTAATCTGAAACTTTATAATTTTTGTGTTTAGCCACCTAGTAAAAAATTATTGGACAGAGGAGGACGAAATTGAGCCTCTATTATTGTCTAAATCTGCTCATCCAAACCCATCATAGCAACACCTTTGATGTAAAAACTTCACATATTTTTAGTTTACCTTTACATCATGTTCGCCTAGTTCGTCCCTAAGAATATTAGGCTTTACATCTTGGAACACCTTTACATCATGTTCGCCTAGTTGGTCCCTAAGAATATTATGCTTTACATCTTGGAACATTATTTTTCTGTTGATTTAGTTAGTTCCTAGTTTTTTTCCATTGCATGGTTAGTTGATTTGATCTCCTTTACAAAATAATACATGTAGCAAAGGTTTCACTTTAGCTTGCATCTAAAGGTTAGTTTAAATGGTGGTTGGTAAAAATCAGTTTGTAATAATAAATTGATTATTTCTCAACTCAAAGGTGTTTTATGATGGAGCTGGCATGCCCTTAAATATGCTACATTACATGGCAATGCTAAGGGAAAAACCATGGGCCACTGAAACCTCGTGCCCGTAAACCGTGAATAGTAAATCCGTTAATGATCATGTCAAATTGACTCTATGAAAGAGTTAAGTTTACCCTAAGAACCATAACAATTCCCCCCTTAAATGTGACCTAGGGATATTAACTTTCTCTCAATATCTTTGTTTAACTCCATATAAAAAAACGTACCATTGATCGAAGTACATGGGCAACCAATAACTATATTTTCTAGTTTTCTAGGACATTTTTCCTCATACATGGTTCATCAACCATCTCACCTCTTGATATCTCACATTCCCCCCTTAAACTAGCATACAAGTACATGTACCACCCTAGTTCCTATTTAAGTGGTTAATTCCAAAAATTGATCATGCATAAATCCCATGTGCCACCGCACTACAATACGTATCCATAAATAATGAGTCCTACAAAAAAATAACCTCAAGATAACATATGAGTACACATGCCATACTTGTACCTATTCAAGTGGTTCATTCCAAAACTTGATCCTCCATTCTCACTAAGAATGAGAGGGGTGACATCATGTGCTATCATGTTGCAACATGCGTTCTTGAATACTAGGTCTTACAGCAACCTTGGGGAATACATCCTTCCTATGGCTGGGCTATACAACTTGGACCAAACACTCTAGGGTGTTCATGAACTATTGTGGCTCTCCATAACATGCTATCTCTTTCACAAGGCCTTGACACCATCGACTCCATCTGCATTATCTCATCCATGCAGGTATGCAACCTTTCTCTCTCTATATCTCTAGCCTATGTTGATCCATAATTTTCATGTATTACTTAACCTCTAATTAGCAACCATCTACTCCACTCTTCTCACTTTGACATGGTATTGGACCTCATTTTCAGATTGGTCTTTCATTAGCCAACTCAGTCCATTCAAGAAGAATCATTCTTCTCTTCCCATCATGCATACTTGCTTGCAATTGCCAACCATTGCTTGGAAATCATTCCACTATTCCTTTCATCTTTATTATCTCTTACCTCCAGATCTTCCTAATTGTTTTGTATTTCCCATGCGCTAGGCCCCGATGAATTTTTTCTAGGGCTTGAAATTAAAACACAAGGCTCCATCTTTCAAGAAATTCAAATCTACTCAGACTCTACTATAATCATGTATTCCTCCAATCAATTACTTGACCACATCATGCACACATATATCTAGATCTTCATCATAATCATATAGTCAAATCAATTGAGATGAGGGACTCACTCTAAAGATCAACTCAAATCATGTTCTTCAATAGCTATCATAGACACATTTTATGTGTTCTCTTTAGGCCTCATTGTGCAACCCACCCCTACTCTCCTCGGCTTGGTCTTCTAGGTGTCCATTGAGCCTCTCACCATGCCCCACACTCTACTAGAAACTCATCATCAACTTTGGTTGCATCTTCCATGCCAAATGGATGTAAGTTGTAGCTACTTTTTACAAAACACCTCACCACATATTTGATGGCTACCTTGGAGATCTCTGTACATGCCACTATGTGGCCTCCTTACTACAACTTGGCTATCCTTAACACAACTTGGGTATTCTACAATCATCTCTCCTTGGCCCATGTACAACCACACAACCTGTACTATAGAGTGTTCTTCCCTCAACTCTAATACTATCATTATAAAAAAAATATAATTAACAACATAATAGAAACACATAAAGGAAATAACACATGGACACCATAAATTTTCCTAGAAACCCATAGGAAAACCAACTCCTAATAATATATGTATTATTATTTTGCTGAAAGTCGTCTTACAATGGAGTCACCATGCCCTTAAATAGGCTACATTACATGACAATAGCATGGGAAAAACTATGGATTACCAAAACCTCCATCTTTTAAACTACCAATGGTAAACCTATTAATTATTGTATCAAATTGACTCTATGACTGACTCAAGTTTACTCCTAACTACCCTAATAGAATATTGCAACTTTCTTTATTTCTCCTCGATCCATTTAATAGGAAATTGATAAGTTGGAAAATTAAGTTAAAAAAATCAATACAAGCATTCATTCTTGAATATCCTACATACTTGGAGAAAGGATGATATACTTTTTGCATGATCTATTGAATGAATATATGTGCCTTAAAGTAGTTAACGACATTCCCTCTCGAAAATTTGACATATGTTTAAAGCATGGGGATTTGGAAATTTGTTTAGAATTTGATTTATGGATCATATTCTAAGTCTTTTTCATATTTTATTTTAGGCTTTAATTTCAATCCATTTTGGATAATCAAATACTCCCTTATGTTTCAAATGATGTGCCTATGTAGAAACCAATTATTGATTGATCTTGCTATCGATTAGAGTTGTGTGTATCTTTCTTTTGCATTGGATTGAAATGGAGTATGTTGTGTAATTCAACACCCTACTTTGAAAATTTAACTTGAATGTGGGTACATGACCTTCAATCATACGTCTAAGGCTACACTTTCCCAAACAAAAAAAATGAGTTTTTTCACACCATGGATTGATCAAATAGGCACATTTTCAACTCTTGATTGTAACCTTTTTGATGTCATTCTTCCCCTTTCCATTCCCTCCTTATGCATTTTTCATCCATTATCACCCCATTTGTTATTGGGAAAACTAGTGTCCATTCAGAGCTTCTAGTCCCACTAAGACGGGTAGCTATCTTAGAAACAAACAGATTAAAGTTACTTATGTTTTCCTTTATGAGAGATAGACGAGAGAGAAGCAGAGAGCACCAACATCGGTTTCGCTAGTCTCCTTGCTTGTTTCCTCTCTCCTTTGATGAAGCTTTCACCGCTTTTTTCTCGCTTGTCCTGCTTCAAAGAACACCTGTAGAGTCAAGGTAGAAAAAAACCATCAAAGCATAGGGATATTGTCACACGGAATCTGTCAAGGGTGCGGACACGACTGACCTTCCTAGAAGTCTAAGACATTCTAATGACAAACAAGACAAAATGGAGTGATCTTTCTCTAAATACACCTTTTACAACATGAAAACTACAAGTGTTTAGGCTTACCTTATTCCAAAACGCTGTTGTTGAAGTCCGTTCTTGACGATCCGGATGAGCTCCTCCTTCAAGTCAATTCCTGCAACCACAAACAATCAAACAATTACCAAGCACTTGCATTTCATATAATAAAACATATATTCAACATGCAGACCAAGGAACACATGAAATAACTCATTAACACAAGCTATTGAGAAAAATAAACCAGTTTGTATTAATAACGAAACAAAGAAACTCTTACAACCTGGCCTTGGTGTTGTGCAAGTTCCTCCCAGGGTCCATCAAGGGTTTTCCTCTACTTTGACAAAGCTCACCCTCTCCCAAGTAGAATCAAGTGAAGACAATCTCTCCTCACAAAGGCTCTAATGGAAGACCTAAATCCTGCAGCATTTACCCAAAGAAAATGTATAGCTCCAACCTCTTCTCCTTCTGGCTCAATGCCTTTATTTATAGTGCTGTAAAGAGGTTATTCAGGTCCACTATCAATGGGATCATCCCCCTCTTTGGGTGGGATAGCTCCCTTATTGATGGGATAAGTTCCCCCTTAATAGAGATACATGAACCAACTGGAGGCGCATCCATTTCATCAAACCGACCTCTAGAATGTTCTAGAAGTAACCACAAGTAACTTTTTCAAGATAAAACTCGCGCATTTTGCCTTTTACAGAGGGACGCACCTGTCCCTTAACATACAGAGCGTCCATGGACGCAGATTTTGTGAACATGGTCAGCGTCCCCGCAGGTAAGGCTAGAGAGAACCTGCGACCCCAGAAATAAACATAGTTTTTACAAGACTTTCTCTCTTCTTTGAGTTTGAGATGGATAACAGAGGCATGAGACTTGCCTAAGAGGGTAGCATGACTGTTGATTTGAGCCATACTAACTGTAAGTAGTCAAGGTGACATTTTTTAGTGTAACAGATTGCCCCCTAAAGTGCGAAGCCTGGAATAGAATAGGGTTTTGTAATTCTAGGAAGGGTGAAGCGCTTTATCATTTCAAGGATTGTCTTGTGGATGGCCTGGTTGGAACCTGCAATTTTCAACACAAAATACATGGATAAGATTATATCATCACTGAGGTAGGCATTCCCATACTCAGATTCAAAACTTTAACTAATGGACTAACTATTCTGATACAGGAATGATCTTGCAGTACATCATTTTAATAGACTTTTGTAGACACAGTATGGACGCAGCCATCTGTTTATGATTAGTCTACATAGATAATGAATACAAAACTCCTCGCAGCCTGGATGGTAGAAACTAGATCCAGGGTCTTCACTTCTACTTCCCGAATTGGTACGATTCTAGCCATGTGATTAAATGATTCGATGTCGAACATGGTAGAAACCACTTGATTACCAGTCAATGATGTAAACTGTTAACAAGCGTGAGAGAAACCACCAGTAATGTCAATGGTTCTCAAAGTACCAAGCACAACCCGTGAAATGTGAATAGATGTTTTGATGTCGAACACTTCACGGAATCCTCTGATCGAAAGTCAATGATGTAAACTGACGTCAAAGGCGAGAAACCTGCCATTGATGCATGCAGACTTCAAGGTACTGTCGATTCCTAAGTCATCTTTCTAGATAATGTGTCGATGTCGATAGAAAGCGACCCGTTGCAGGCAAGCCCGCAACACGAAATCATTGTTCAAGTTGAAGAAATGTTGCTGTAAGGACTGACTCAGGGATGGTCAAATGGATGACAAGTATTTTGCAGATGAAAGTTTTTGCTTGCAGACCTCTTGAACACATAA
Organism: Pinus tabuliformis; assembly: GCA_031772625.1. Lineage (NCBI taxonomy): Eukaryota > Viridiplantae > Streptophyta > Pinopsida > Pinales > Pinaceae > Pinus > Pinus tabuliformis. Next base: position 423,609,921 of record CM062814.1, on the reverse strand, counting down.
CGACACAACAGATGGCTTGGTGACGAATAACTCAAAGTTAACCCCTGGAACCCGGTTAAAGACTTTCAAAGTGATTTGGTCAACTGTGAGGTAAAAGATTTCCCAACCCAGGTGAATGAAAAGTGTCGTGTTCAAGAGTGGTAATAAAGTTTCTTCTGAGACAAAAGGTGACAAACAGGTTCATTCTTCTCTCTTTTCCCCCACCATTTCTGGCAAGTACCTCTTTATTTTTAACAAGCTTGAGGAGGATAACATATGCTTGATTATAAGCTCATCCTTCGGACGAGTCCAACCTAGTTTAAATTCGAACCCTAGGAAGGAGTGGTTCGTTCCTGTTTGTAATTGAACAGGTCCTCTACTGTAAAAGTTTAACGAGCCCAGTATAGGAGAAACTCGGCGTTTTTCAATTTTAGAGAGTCTGAAAAAACTAAAGGAGACTCCACGTTGAACTTTTTCGTATATTTGTGTCCCTCAAGCCCGAAAAAGTATAAAATAATACCTGGGGGAACCGCTTGATCTTGCGACCAAGGAGTACTTTCATAATAGTGTCGTTAACCTGAAAAGTAAAAAGCGATCAAGGACACGTCGTTTTATTTCCTTATCGAGTTCGAAACGACAAAAACCCGGCAATCTTTTCCTGATTTTGCGGTCAGAAAAGAGCTAAAAGGGGACCGTCTTTTAATTCCGTTTTAACGAGTGAAAAAGAAACACTCGGCGATCTTTTCATGTTTTAGGAGTCAGAAAAGGGCTTAAAAGATGACTCTGATATTTTTGTTTGTGAAAAATTACAATTTCCCTCGAAATCCCTTTGTCCTGCACAAAAGCAACACATTACTCATACCTGTTTAAAATAGGCAAAAATACATTCAAAAACATCTTTTCATGGTAAAAAATGAACTAATTCATCCAAAAAACCTATAAAAAGACCTTTTACCATGTCATTTTTACCGTTTCACTGTTGAGGTTGAAAAAGGAGCTTTTGACAAGAAACTTCCCGTGGTCGCTGCGGAAAATCTGACCGTCGGAATCGAACGCCGTCTCATCCAGGTATTTTACACATCCTACTCTGCATTTCTATCCGTTTAGAATTAATTTTTAGGTTTTAGTTTCATTTTTTGGGGGGTTTTGGTTTTGGAATGCGCCTCTCGGCGGACGCAGGTGCCCTTCGGGTGACCTGCGTCCCCCGACTTTTTCTCATACGGGAAAACGGTCGGAAGACGCAGCCCGCCTTCAGGCCAGCTGCGTCCGGGCGCCCTGTGCTACAAAGCCGGGGTGCGTCCTCCGAGAAACGCGCATTTCAAAACCCCAACTCTCTCAAAAAACCACCAAAAATTTCCAAATTAATTTCTAATTGCTATTTTTGATATGCAGGGCATTAATCATGTTAGACTGGAGAGAAAGAGAGCATGTAGAGGAAGATGAAGCTGCAATAAATCATCAACCTTCCCTGGATGCCCTAAGAGCATGCGGATTATACAAATATTGGACCATACCGGGCATGAGGGGCCAGGTAAGATTCTTGGAATGGCTGGTTGAGCGATGGAACGTACAAGAACAATGCTTTTACATAGGAGGGCACCAGCTCGAGATAGAGCCCTCGGATGTATACTTTCTCACTGGCTTGCCAAACAGAGGTGAGCAACTCAGTCTTGCGGGGACTAGGCCGGGTGGCCAATCCCTTGATAGTCTCCGCGAGGATTGGTGCACACGTGGGGCTCACCATTCAAAAGGCATAGAGATAAAACACATCACTCTACCGGAACTCAAAGTCATAGCGTTCACGGTTACCAGAATTTGCGGCGCGGCCGCTTTACACATTGCTTCCGGATCCCAAATGCGGATGGCAATTGACTGTTACCAAGGCACCATTTTCAACTGGTGTGAAGCTGTGTCGGCTCATATGAAGAGCCAACTGACCAAGGCAAAGAACGGACGACTAAAGACTTTTGGATATGGGCCTATAGTCGTGAGCTTTGCCTTGGAGAGAATTCCAATGCTGATCCCTCAGCAACTCACTGTTGATATCTTGGGTCCCCAGCAGCCAAAGCTGATACGATGGGTTGCGGTGATGGCCCGGCATCCTGACGAGGGCGCGACAGTAGTTCGATTCTCAGATAGTTATTTTGACTGGTTAGAGGGCCAGCTTTTTGTGATACAGGACTTTCCGTATGCCGGAATGGATTTCAGAGGTGATCCGGACATGGTTCTTCCACAGGGAGAACAATGGGACGACAGAGGTACTTTTTATTTTCACAAGTTTTCTAGTTATGTATTTTTTGTATTTTTTATATATATCGTCTCAAAACTAATAGTAAACTTTTTCAAAATGCAGATGTTGGTCCACAGCGTCCAGCCAACCTCCGGCCTTATGATAGACTACATCCAGCTGCACCGGTACCGGCCCCACAGGATGCGACAGCAGAAGTACTAGCTGAGTTGGAGCATGATCTAGAGCGTCTCACGGCAGATATACCTGAGACTACTATGGACGACATTCCTATCAGGCTTCAGCGCTTCGTAGTCGCGGTCCCTGGACCGTTTAGGAGATTTTTGCGTAAGGTAGCCCGCGCAGTGGTGTCGTACAGAGAGCACCACCAGTGATTGACTAGTCACTTTTGTAGTCACATGTGACATTTTTGACTTTTTGTACTATCATTTTGCCGATCATAAGGTGTTTTAAACCTATGATCGAAGACGATGTATATATTTTTTGACACACTTCTATCTATATATATCACTATTACCGGCTTATCTTGTTTAACATATGTGATGAAATGTTTTTAAATTTACTTGCATGATTATCGTAAATGTCTGTCCAACATTCGAGAAGCAATTGCATCTGCTAATGTATTCAAAGACCTTGGAATATGTTGATATTCAATGTAATCAAATTCACGTTCCAAGAGACGCACTCTCAAAAACAACCTTAATAACACAGGATTTCTAATGGCATAAACTCTATTAAGCTGTAATACAACAAGTTCAGAATCTAACCTCACTATCAAACGTCGAATTCCAAATGAAATAGATTCGGATAATAATTCAACCACTGCACTGTATTCTGCAATGTTATTCGTTGTTTGACCGAGGCTTACCCCATGCATAGAAACTAACTCGTCAGAGGGCGAATAGATAACCCAAGCTGCGGAAGAGATATTCCGTGTATTACGACAAGCACCATCAGCAAATCCAATGTATGTTTGGAGAGGCGTCGACATCTACAATATCAAGAGTAAAACCAAGATAAGCCAGAATAATGACGAAAAACCACACTCGCTAAGCTAAGCACACTGACTAAACTAACACACTTGCTAGCTAGAAAGGAAATCTAACCTATCTAAAAATTTCTCCATACCCATCATTTTAAGCATAATACCTCTTTAGGTAAAGTCCATTTCTGGGTTTACCCAAAGAGTCCCCATCAAAATCAACTAACTCATAAGCCCCTTTTGCTAGCTTTCGCTTTACAATGTAGGGCCCATGCCACATGGGAACGAATTTTCCGGCACCTAGCTTATCGTTAGCTTGATCATATAATAGTACTAGGTCTCCTTCCGAAAAACTTCGAGGGGTTACATTTTTATCGTACTGAGCTTTCATTCGTTTCGCGTGAGTCTCGATAGCTAAAGTAGCGTCACGTCGAGTCTCATCTAATTTAGCCAAGTATAATAACCGTTTCTCCTCTTCGGAAGTAGCTGGAAGTAATTCGACAGCCATTTGAAGTGATGGGATTTCGCATTCAATAGGTAACACAGCTTCTAAGCCATAAACTAGCTGGAAAGGGGTGAAACCTGTTGAATTTTTCACTGAAGTTCGATATGCCCATAGCGCCGAAAATAACATGTTATGCCAATTCGTTCGATGGATACCAATGATCCGTCGAATCATGATGACTAGAACTTTGTTGATTGACTCAACCAAACCGTTGGCTTGCGGATAATAAGGAGTAGAGCTATCGTGGCGCAAACCAAGCTGGCTTGTAAGCTCAGTCATCATGACGTTTCGAAAATGGCTCCCATGGTCAGTAATGATTGCTTGTGGGACACCAAACCTAGTTATGATATGATTGAATACGAAAACTGCAGCTGTCTTGCCGCTTGCGTCGAATGTAGGCATCGCCTCGGCCCATTTTGTAAAATAATCAACCGCAAGGATGATATACGCATGCCCCCCGGCCGAGTGAGGGTTACAAGTAATAAAGTCAATGCCCCATTTGGCGAATGGACCAGCGGCAATTATAGGGTGGAGAGGAGCAGGTGGAGCGCGCATCTTTCGATCAAACACTTGACAGTTGTGGCATGTTCTGACAGCAAGGATACAATCTTTAAACATAGACGGCCAGAAATAGCCAGCGCGCAACACCTTCTGAGCTGTGGCATACCCAGACATATGACCGCCACATGCTCCAGAGTGACAATCATTCAAAACTCTCTCAGCCTCTTCGTGAGTTAAACAACGTCGAAAAACTAAGTCTGCCCCCCGGCGATAAAGTGTATCTCCAATAATTCTGTATTGCTGGGATCGAAACCGAATTTTTCGACGGTCTTCCTTGGAAGCTTCAGGCCGAAAGGTTTGGGTTTGGAGATAGATGATTATATCCCCATACCACGGATCTAAAGTGCTAATAAGAAACAAAGATTCGTCCGCAATGGACTCCTCTGCCACAGTCTCTGTGTCAGCACTCGGGAAATCACACATCAATTCCGCAAAAACTAAAGATTTCTTAGACTTGGACTTCTCGAACTCCAAGTCGAACTCTTGCAGGATAACAATCCATTTAGAGTACTTGCCCCCTAGCAGTTGTTTTGTCAAAATATAAATCATAGGGTTGCAATCCGAAATAACTGTAGTCTTGCGGAGAAGAATGTAGTGACGAAAACGCTGGACAGCTTGAACGGCTGCCAGGGCCAATTTCTCCACATGCGAATATTTTAACTCAGTGGGATTTAAGGTTCTACTAAGATAATATATCACATGCTCTGCTTTGAATTCATCTTCTTGAACTAACACCATTCCAATGGTGGAATGCGAAGCTGCGAGGTATAAGAAGTAGTCCTGGTTGTAGTTGGGAGGATGCAATAACGGTGCATGGGTCAACGCGTGTTTCAGTGCATCAAAAGATTGTTGGGCAATCTCGTCCCAAAAGAATTGTGCGTTCTGTTTCAACAACCGTGTAAAACCTTTAGTGACCTCGGCGTAGTTTGGGATGAATCGGCGTAAAAAGTTCGCTTTCCCTTGCAAACTTTGGAGTTGGCGCAAACTCGAAGGAGGAGGCAATTTGATGATAGCCTCGACTTTCGAGGGATCGACGCGAATGCCGGCTTTTGAAACAACAAATCCCAGCAATCGACCTGTTTCTATACAGAAAACACACTTGTGGGGATTCAACCGAATTCGATAATGCCTACACCTCATAAAGATTGCTCGTAGGTGGACAAGGTGATCAGCTCGTTGTAAAGAATGAGCAGGCAAATCATCGAGATAGGGTTGCACAATGTGCTTGATGTCATGAAATGCATAAGACATCGCCCGTTGAAAAGTGGCCCCGGCATTCTTAAGTCCAAAAGGTAATTTGCAATAAGCAAATGTCCCCCATGGACAAATGAATGCCGTTTTTGGTTGATCGGCAGGTAGAATATTGATTTGATTATAGCCTGAGAAACCATCCATGAAGGAAAACATCTCACTTCCGGCACAATCATCAATAATTTGATCGATATAAGGCGTAGGATAGTTGTCTTTTGGACAAGCTCGATTGATATCCCTATAGTCGATACAGATTCTTATTGTTCCTTGTTTTTTATTGACGGGAACAATATTCGATACCCAATCCGTTAACGGGATCGGATAAATGAAACCTGCTTTCAACAGCTTTTCGACTTCTGCTTTAATCGCAGCCGCTTTTCGAGGGTGAATCTGACGCAACCGTTGCCGAATGGGTTTAGCATCCGGGTAGGTTTTGATTTCATGAACAACAATGGCAGGATCAATTCCCGGCATTTCCTCGTAAGACCAGGCAAACACGTCGCGGAATTCTTGGAATAGGGCCTTGTAAGTTTGGATTTCTTCTTCAGTACATGCGGCACCTATATGAATGTTCTCCTCGATTCCGGGCTTCACTGAAATATCAATGGGAATAGTACGAGAAATATTCCCTAAATTCAGCTCTGAATCAGAATGTTTCGTTGGATCCTGAGCGTCTTTGACATATTCAGCGGTAAAGATAGATGAAAAATCATTTTCAAATGCATCATCCTTAGGTAAAAACGAAGATCTGTGATGGAGATCTTCCCATGGTAGATCATCTACACTTAGGATTTCGCGAAGTTGTTCGTCAGATGACACTTCTTCGGGAAACGTTATCCGTTCTAAGGGTGAGGTGAAAAGTGACTCTTCACTGACCACATTCATTTGGTCGGTTTCGGTTGAATGAAAGTCGGTAAAAGACATAAGAGCTTCATAAGCAATCTCATACGGACTCAACGGCATAACATCACCGAGTGAGTCTAGCTCAGAGTCAGATGGAACATACCAAGGATCATCATAAATAATGTTTTCTGACGTGATCATATGAATTGTTGCAAACGAAGGGTCTGCATTGAGTGGAGGGAGAGGAAAAGTTCCCAGTAAACCGGAATCCTTAACTAAACCTACACCAATGTCCCTATAAGGGATTGTCGTTTTACCAACATGCTGGATAGTTTCTGAAGAGGTTGGGTCGGATGAAAAGTATGTCAGCTGATCAATAGTCACGATCTTACCGTTATGTGGAAACTTAATGACTCTGAAGACCGATGAAACGACCGCTGTCATAGCATATGACCAACTTCGACCCAAAAGAAGGTTGTAGTCTAGAGGGGCATCAACCACTTCCACATCCAGACTAACGGTTTTACCTTCGACCCCTATAGGCAATTCTTGTAGAATACCAAACGGACGGAACCCACGGCCATCAAAGGCCTTAAGGATGGTGGGGGATTGGTTCAACGAAGGAGAACCAAGCGATCTCCAACATTGAATCGACATAATACACGTAGAAGCTCCCTCATCAATCACAGTCCGATGAATAGGCCTGTTTTTGACTATCACTGGAATTTGGAAAGCCATTTGATGGGGGAGACGCGGTGTACTACTTTCTAGATCAAAGATCATTAGGTTCGGGTCCTGAACATCGACAGCTCCAATAGCCGACAAAAGCAATTTTCGTTGCGCTGGACATGATTGCAGCACTTCGAGTGCCGACATTGCTGAAGGTGAAACAGCTAAGTCTTCAACAATGTTGTAATTCTGGGCTGCTCTCGCATGTGGATTGAAAGCAGACCTTCGAAGTACACCCTTGGCGGGCGGCTTAATCACTAAGTCTGGGTTAGGTTTTTCGATCTGTAGTGGATCGGAACCAGGAGCTGAGGTTGATGGGTTAGAGTGAGAAGATTCTGCTTCCTTACCATCAACAGGAGCCTTACTACCATAATCTTGCGATCGAGTCGCAATCCTGACATGAGACATCATCAAAATGGGTTCTTCACTGGCATTCGAAGAAGAACCTATCATCTTATTCTCCTGCTCTGGAAATGGATTTTTTAACACAGCAGGAGTGGGAGAACCTTTGACTATTTTCACTACCTCGGCCCGATGAGGGCAGTCTCTCGTAAAATGATCTTCTTCACAAATAAGACAAGGATATCGAGGTTTGCGTTTTTCGTCATTGGTTTCCGACTTTTCCGTTTTCTCCTTTGGAGCCTTGTCTGCTTTAGCCTTCTTCTTTCCTTTCTTCTTTCCACCGTTTTTTGATTTGGCCGTAGATGACTCTACAGCGTGAATGTCGGCGGTAAGTTCAGGAGGAGAAGACTCTCCTGTCGGAGAATCAGGCAAAGTGATAATTGGAGTATTGGAGGTCTTGGAAGACTTCTTCTTACTCTTCGTAGTCACGATACCAATCATACCATCAGCGGCATGAGATCCCGAAGGAGCAGCAGCGATTTGGTTTGACTTTGGAAGATCCGGAATTTTCTCGTGTAACGTACCCGACTGAGTGTAAACTAAGTCAAGGTATTGTGCCTGAGCAATGACTTGCTCCTCAGTAACTACTCCGGCCTTAGCTACATCTTCAGTAATTCTTGGTAATAATGATTTGACAAACCATTCAGCTAAGATTTGGTCCGGGATAAAAACTTTCACTAATCTTCTTCGACGTCTCCACTCATGGATGTGATCAGAAATGTACGTGGATGTCGATTGTTTTAGCGAAGTTAATAATTCTGTACCATTATCGTATCTGACTGGTAACTGAAAATGAGTTAAGAACGAGGTAGCTAACTGGCTAAAGTTGTAAAAAGAGGCCCGTGGTAACTCAATGTACCACTTGGCTGCGAGACCAATGAGTGTACGCTGGAAAAGACGTAAGCGGATGGAATCATCTGAGATGGAATTTGATGCACACCAGAGGTGGTAAGTCATCACGTGATTAGACGGATCCTCTCCAGACTTACCTTCGAACTTGGGTATATCGCTGGGCAACTTATTTGGCATTGGCGGCCAGAACGAAGATATTGAATTGGATCGTTCGTTAGGCGCGTCAAGTCGGGTAAATCTAAAGTCGCAATAAACGGTAACTGCCGGTTAGGATCTCTAAAACTCTGAGTCACAATACCAGCCCCAGGAGGAGGATATCCAGGATAACTAGGAACAGGAGTCGCATTTGGGATATTATATCCTCCTGGAAAACCAGGATTAACCGGACCGTACTGGGGTTGCTGAGGTTGTTGATAAGTGTACCCAGGATACGGTTGATACTGGTAAACCGGTTGTTGGGCAGCTTGCCCAGGTTGATACTGTCCCTGGTACGGAGGTTGAACAAATTGAGGTTGAGTAGTAACAACCGTACTTGTACCAGGTTGGCCTGCAGGCATCTGGACTGTGGTTTGAACCGTGGGTCCAGACAACGGTACAGATGTCTGAGGAGTGGTTACAGGGACAGTAGAAACCGGAGCTGCCGATACTCCAGAAGTAAGCATGGTAGATGAAGCGGTAGTTGCTGCAGCCGTGTGAGGTGGAGTACCAGGTGCAATTGGCGGCTGAGTAACTACGAAGTTACAGGGGTCTGAACACTTGACTGGACAGGTTGCGGTTGCTGGGGTGGACCAGGAACTGCAGGTTGTCCTGCTTGAGGTACCGACTGTATACTTGGTTGCGACATCTGTTGACCCTGTGACGGATCCCATGTTAACATTCCAGGGTATTGACTCGTAACAGGTTGAGGATACTGAGATCCATAGCCGTATTGAGGATAGGGTTGATAACTGTAAGGTGCAGTCCCATATGATTGCCCTTGAGGTGGTTGATAACCTTGACCAGGGTATTGACCCGTAGGTTGATAACCTTGAGGTAAATACGAATACTGGGGTTGACCTTGACCTTGAGGTTGGTATCCTTGAGGTTGATACCCTTGGGGTTGATACCCTTGGGGTTGCCATCCTTGAGGTTGCCATCCTTGAGGTTGATATTGATACTGAGGTTGACTTTGGGGTACATATTGAGGCTGGGGTTGATACCCTTGGGGTTGATACCCTTGAGGTTGCCCCCCAGTCACGAATGAAGTACCTTGAGGTTGCCCCCCAGGCATTAACGAAGGTTGCCCCCCAGGCGGTAATTGGCCACCTTGAGGTTGGTTAATGGGAGTTGAACCTGACATCATATAAACGTCACCTATACTCAATGGTACATTACCACTGTTTCCAACTAATAACCCATGATCAACAGGTTGAGGAGATGCTCCCGCAAAGGTACCAGAAAGTGATTGATACCCAGTAGGAACAGAAGGACCGCCATGTAAAAATGATTCAGGACTTTGTGAAAACACAGATGACTGACCAGACATATTTACAGGAGAATGAATTCCTCTAGGTGGAACCGGAGTACGAGGTGTAGAAAAACCTACTGAGTTGTCTAAAAAATTGGTTAATGCAAGGTACCAAGATTCACTTCTAGGAGGACTGTAAAAGATGGATTCACGCTCCCTTAGATCAAGGGTAATTAGATCTTCAGAATCAGAAACGCCTATTTCTTCCTCTGGAACAAGTTCTTCTATAGCAATTAATCCAACAGGAAGATTTTCGGTGATAATTCTTTCTATTCTTGGTGAATCAGGAACACTAGGAGTTGGAGTAACAGGTTCGGAAATTTCAGGTTCTTCGCCTGTTTCACTGGCAGATGAAAAACTACCAGCAAGCTCGGAAACTGTAACAGCTTCGGGATTGTAACCTGTTTCTAAACTTTGGTAATCTGGATGGACTACCAAGGAAATTCTCCTTCTTCAGGTGATCCTACTCTACTGCCACTAGGAGGAGTTACAAGGACCTTTAACCCTTCTAAATGACCCGGAATGTCTTCAGGAGATTCACCCCGCGATTTACGGAGTTTTCTTAACAAATCTATTCCGGTAACAATCTCAGGAGACTTGCCCCGAAGTCTACGGGACTGTCTCGGTAATTCCGCCACAATTAAAGATTTTAACTACAACACACGAAAACAAAGTAAAAATTTCAAATCAAACCACCTAAAGTCTTCTAAAGAAGCAAACAAATTTGAAGCACACGCCTAAATAATCTAGAGCGTCAAACCACACACAAACAGTAGTCTTCCGGACCAAAAGCGCTAGTTGGTGATTAGGCCCAACCTCGCAGGATTCAGTACAGAAATGGTGGGTGGAACAGTTACCCCGGCAACCTGCTTAATGAATAGACTGGACCAAGTTCCTCCACTTTAACCGTCTCGAAGTGAAGCGAACCCCCCAGAAAATCCAAGTGAGTATAACCGACGTCTGCTCCAGGTACAGTGGGACCTTCCCTCCACCGTCACCTTGGGTAGAATCCTAGATATTATGGCCACTAAGGTTACCAATCACAACAATTACACCTGGGGGAACAGTCTAAACTCCGACAGCACGCAAGGGCAGAGTAGCAAGCTCCAATCCCCTTACCGGCTCCTTGACAACAATCCAAGGTTTACCGATAAGTGACCCCTGGCTCCTCGACAATGGTTAATCCGAGGTTTACCGTTTGTAATACGTACTGCCTGGCGTCGTTCCCAACGAGGGAGGAATGATCCCCTCACTGGTTCGGACACGAGCTCGTGCTTCTCCTTTAAGAGGAGCTTTCCCAGAATGTAACTGAAACAATTGGATTTGTTCTACTCAAGATAGACTATCTGTTTGGTTTTGTAGTCTTGGAGAGTTAAGTACTCACCTACTCCAAGACCCTAGCCTAAGCTATGTTGGTGCTTCAGAGCCCTAGAAAAATAAAGATTACTAGATTGATTTTAATTTAAGCGTTACTTTTAAGGTTGTTTCTTAAGTCAAAAGGTGATGGAAGTGAAACCAGTGGTGTGTTGACTCGACTCGAAACCACTACAAAATGCACCTAGAATGATTTATCCACTACTTTACTTTTTCGATGAATTGCTTAACTAAAAAGTTGAGAGAATGCAATCTTTATAAAAGCAACTTCTTAATTGAAGACAATCAAAGAAACAATTCGTTTGTCTTTTCCAAGCATAAAAACATAACCTCTCTTTACATGCACGAAAAAACTCTTTTCTTCTTTCGAAAACAAAAAGCTACTTGAAACAAGACTTTTTAAGAAGATGTTTTTGTATTTTTCTTTTAATAAAGCAAATAAATCTAATATAACCAAAAATCAATCTTAACAACTCTTAAAATCTATGAAAATGCACTCATAAGCAAACTAAAGGCAAATTTACTCTAAGCAATCTTAACGAGGCCAAAACTAACAATGATTATTTCTAAGGTGTTTTACTTGATCACAATCAAATCAAGGACTAGCTTATTGCAGAACCAAAAACTAGTCAAAACAAAATTCTAATCTTTTTGTTCTTTTTGTAAAATGGAAATCAATACTTTATAAACAAGCAATTCGAAATTTGACCCAAAACAACTCAAATGGCAAGTTGCTCACAAAAGGAGACTTTACGACAGGCCCGACTTCTAAGAAGGTTGACTAACCAGAGAGATCTAAGGCTGGACAACTTTCTACTATCAAAGTCACTACAAAGCCTTTCCAAAAATCAAACCCTAGGTCTAAACTTCGTTGAAAACCACTAAAACACTCAAAGCTCACAAAACTAGTTCAGGTGAAAATTCTTGACAGGGTACTAAAGGATCTGGGCAGAAAACACTAAGGAAAAACAAAATCTAAAAGCAATTTAAAGCAAAAATGGAATTTTCTTAAACTTTACAGGAAGACGCAGGCAACCCGTTGTCACAGGTGCGGCCCCGCTCTGTGCAGACGGCAACAGCGCGTCCAAAGACGCACTGTGCAGTACTAAGAGGGTGCGTCCTTCTGGAAAAATGAAGAAAAACCAAATCTAACTAAATCTAAAGCTAAGCCACCCAAATACTAATTCTCACAGTCAAAAACCAGAAAATAAAAATGATTTTCTCAAAGCAAAGTTCATATAAAGGAAAAGACTCTCTCATTAATGGATTCCCCAGTGGAGTCGCCAATTTGTCACACGGAATCTGTCAAGGGTGCGGACACGACTGACCTTCCTAGAAGTCTAAGACATTCTAATGACAAACAAGACAAAATGGAGTGATCTTTCTCTAAATACACCTTTTACAACATGAAAACTACAAGTGTTTAGGCTTACCTTATTCCAAAACGCTGTTGTTGAAGTCCGTTCTTGACGATCCGGATGAGCTCCTCCTTCAAGTCAATTCCTGCAACCACAAACAATCAAACAATTACCAAGCACTTGCATTTCATATAATAAAACATATATTCAACATGCAGACCAAGGAACACATGAAATAACTCATTAACACAAGCTATTGAGAAAAATAAACCAGTTTGTATTAATAACAAAACAAAGAAACTCTTACAACCTGGCCTTGGTGTTGTGCAAGTTCCTCCCAGGGTCCATCAAGGGTTTTCCTCTACTTTGACAAAGCTCACCCTCTCCCAAGTAGAATCAAGTGAAGACAATCTCTCCTCACAAAGGCTCTAATGGAAGACCTAAATCCTACAGCATTTACCCAAAGAAAATGTATAGCTCCAACCTCTTCTCCTTCTGGCTCAATGCCTTTATTTATAGTGCTGTAAAGAGGTTATTCAGGTCCACTATCAATGGGATCATCCCCCTCTTTGGGTGGGATAGCTCCCTTATTGATGGGATAAGTTCCCCCTTAATAGAGATACATGAACCAACTGGAGGCGCATCCATTTCATCAAACCGACCTCTAGAATGTTCTAGAAGTAACCACAAGTAACTTTTTCAAGATAAAACTCGCGCATTTTGCCTTTTACAGAGGGACGCACCTGTCCCTTAACATACAGAGCGTCCATGGACGCAGATTTTGTGAACATGGTCAGCGTCCCCGCAGGTAAGGCTAGGGAGAACCTGCGACCCCAGAAATAAACATAGTTTTTACAAGACTTTCTCTCTTCTTTGAGTTTGAGATGGATAATAGAGGCATGAGACTTGCCTAAGAGGGTAGCATGACTGTTGATTTGAGCCATACTAACTGTAAGTAGTCAAGGTGACATTTTTTAGTGTAACAGATATATAACCATAAATAATGTAGGATCAGATGTACATTAACCATATAAATGCATACATAAACAAGATTCAGAGATATACAAGCATATGGAGGAAAACTCAAATAGCTTTATTGATAGAAGTAGTAGAAGAGAGGATTACAACTAGGCTGTCTAATCCAGCATCATCCTCCCAGCATGAAAGCCCTCTTCACCTCATACAAAGCAAGATCACCCAACAATGTCTTCAAAGAGAAACCAACATCACTTCCTTGCAAATTACAAAATTCTATCCTCTGGATCTCTTGGATGAGGGATCCATATATAGATGTTTTAAGGAGAGTGAGTCAGCTTCTGGGATTTTGATAAGTGCCATTTCATTGATAGTTCTTGGTTCCACTTGGAGATCTTAGATCTCTTACTCATCCCCGGGCAAACTCAGAGAGGCAAGTGTCATATGAGCAGTTTCTAGAAGATTCTCTGGGTTTCCACCTAGCACACTGCTTCTGCCATTTGTTTGCTCTCGCTCATTGCACCCTACAGAAGGGATTTCCAGTATGCATTGCACCCCCTCTGTGTAATAGGTGAGATGCATCGCACCCTATGCATGGAGCAGTCTGTATGGTTCTGTTTTGACCAGTTTTGAGTAGTTTTTCATGGAAAACTTCTGGGAGATGATGTAATCAGCTGACCTTGTTTCTTTAGGGTATGAAACAACACTTTTAGGGGTTTAGAAGCCCTTGGTTTATGGACATATGTGATTGGGGTTGAAGTGCCCAAATATGTCTATAACAGTTGCCCCCTAAAGCATGAGGTCGTAAATCCTTTTGATGTCGGGTGAAATGCTTTATAATGAGGATCCGAGGTTTTTTGAACTGGAAGGTGACCTGTAATAAGATACAATACAATACATTATCTTTATAATATTTTCATGATCTAGCTAAGGCAGGCATTCCCATGCTCAACTTTATAAGTTCATACTCATGTACATAAGACATACAATCTTCTGTGTGGCAGACTGATGATTCTGGTAGAGCCATCATCCTTTAGTTTGGATGATTATCTATGTAGCTGTGATGTACATTTGATGTCTTTATTTTCCTGAATATATCATAGCTCGGATGGATGAAACTAGATCCGGGGTCTTCAAACTTGTTCAATCTTTGCCCAAAGTACAAGTCGATCCGTGTGAAAAGATGTTATGATGTCGAACATGGAAAGACATCACCTGATTACCAGCCATTGATGTGAGCTGTTAACAGGCGCGAGAGGAATCACCGATAATGATGATGACCCTCAAGGTACTGCAGTACAATTCACGTGGTGTGAATACATGAGTTGATGTCGAACACCACGTAAAATCTTTCGGTCGAAGGCCATTGATGTAAACCTGTCGCCAGTAGTGAGAAACTTGCCACTGAGGCATGCGAGCTTCAAAGTACTGAAAGGGTTGTTCCTAAGTCAACTTCATGGATAATGAGATGATGTCGACAAGAAGTGACCCGTCATAGGAGGGCCTTAATGAATCCCACATCTATGATACGGAATGGAGCAAATGATTTTGTGGAGGTGAAAATGGTCTGATGATATAAGGTTCAGGGTGGCGGTCATGAAAAATGGAGAGTGAAGGTATTGCAGCGGATGAGACGTTGGCTAGGTTGGTGAATTCTCTAAGCGACTTATCTTGAACATACTGGCGACACTGAAATGGATTGGTAGCATTAACCCTAAGGTGGATGGTATGGTGGACCAATGGTGATGTGACCGGTGAACGGAATAACCCAACCCGACTCAATCATGGTGATAGAGTGAAAGTGTCATGTTCAAGAGCGACTAGCTACCAATGAAGCTATTCAAGTTTTCTTCCCTTTTTCCCCAGTCATTGCTGACCAGTACCTCTTTATTTTTGTCAAGCTTGGGGAGGATAACATATGCTTGTTCTATAATTTGCCCTTCGTTCAAACCTGTCGTTATGTTTTAACAAGCCTAGCGACAGTGAAACTCACTCTTGTCTGCATGGACAAGTTTGTCGCTATTGTTTTAATGAGTTTAACGATAAAGATAACTCAGTCCTTTCAATTTTAGAGAGTCTAAAAAGGGACGGAAAGGCAACTCCAGTGGTCCTTTTTCGTAATGAAATCCCTTAAGTCCGAAAAAGTGTAAAATAATACGAAAGGGATGACTTTTCGATAGTTTTAACGAGCCGATCAAGACAAGCGCTCGATCTTTTTGTGTAATAATCCCTCAGGTCCAAAAAGATTAAAATCTAGAGGAGGGATAGCACTTCTGGTCGCTTTAATGAGCTGGAGAGGCCAATTGCTCAGCAATCTTTTCATATTTTATGAGTCAGATGAAAAGAGCTTAAAGGAGACTCGTTTTTTGAGGAACGAGTGATGTTTTTGGATAGCAACTGGTTCCAGGAAAGGCTTGGAACTTTTCAATCACGACAGTGGAAAGAGGGTGGCTAATAAAATCACTCGTCGCAACTGTTCCTCAAAAGGGTAAACAATCAAATGGAGGTGTATGATTGGCTAAAAAAGAGTGGAGGTGATGGTAAGAACACGACCAAGGTTCAAAAGCTGATAGTCATGCGAATGGTTATTTACCGGAGGTGGGGTTCATTTTTTAATGAGCTTGAACTCTATGGAAACATTTGCTCATTGCTAGGTTTATTTTTTGACAAGCTTGAACTTCGTGTAAAATTGCTCATGGCGAGGTTTATTTTTTAACGAGCTTGAACTTTGCGTAAAACTGCTCGTGCCAGTCGTATAATAAGGATGTATCATCAGTAGGTTCATTTTTTAGGGAGCTTGCCCCATGCGCAACTTTTCTCCTGAGACTTTCGTTATGCAAGCTAGGAACGACCAACCTACGAGTCTAAAGGGTTGAGAGCCTACAAACTAAGAAAATAAATGGTCGCTTTTCACTTGCATGCAAAAATGTTTGCATGCCCCCAGGTATAATGAAATAGAGTTTCCAGGTTACCATTCAGAAGTTCTTACATTAGCAAGATTGTTTCACCCACATGTGTAGACAAAACACTTGGATCTGTCCATCGAAATGGACGAAGGTGATTCTAGCTCCAATCACCTAACCTTTGACGAAGGAATCTTTTGCCAAACCAATCCATTATCCTAAACAAACAACATTGTCAGACTAGTCATATTCCTACGCCGAAACCTATATTATATCTGGGGTTTTTCTACCGAAGCAGACCAGGGCGCATGCCTCCTGGGTTTCAGTCAAAATCACCGAATCACTCGTGATCATCAGGTGAACAAACTGGAGATTGATGAGACATTCCTTGTGCAAAAAGACTAGTTAGGGATGGCATTTGACTAATAGTTGTGTTTGAACCAGGGAATGAAAGCTGGTCAATGAGCTGGACCACTCTTCCTTCATGCAGAAAACACATCACTCGAAAGAGTGAAGAAACGATAGCTCCCATGCTATAAATGTAGTCACGCCCAAGGAGTAGATTGTAATCTAGAGGTCCTTGAACTACCATCACGTTTAGATGAATGGTTTTCCTTCTCAAAGTTAGAGGAAAATTTGGAAGGATCTGTAACGGTTGACTGGTTCCTTTGTTGAAGCCTGTCAGATTTTGAATCTCAGGCAGAAGCAATGGTGAACCAAGCACTTTCCAAGCAGTTGAGGAAAGTATATTCACAGAAGCCCCTTCATCTATAATAGTACCGACCATGATCATTCTGTAGGCTTGTACTATGATTCAGAATGGTACATTAGATGGTAGGCGGGGTCTTCCTAGTAGATTCCAATCGAAGGAAATGACTAGATTGCTTAGAGGAGGGACCGAATAAACGGTCGGATACATCGCTGACGAAATTCCTTCCTGTGGTAAAGGAATGGGTAGATTTCCCCCATGTTCATCGGAGTCTGTGTTTACAAAAAGAATTTGAACGGTGTTGTTCTCATTCTCTTTGGTGATAGTATCATCTGAAGGTGGGTCCCCTGAAGACAAGATTGGGTCGACTGCCATCTCGACCTGTTGACTTTGGTCTGGTGTGGACTCAGAGGGTCTATCTTCAATGATAGGTGCTTTGACCGACAACAATGGTGTGTCAGTCAGATTTTCAACTAGCGATGGACTCAGCAAAAGTTTCTTGTATCCAGGAGGAAGTCACTATGGTGATGTAGGACGGTTATCCAAGACTCTTTTAGCTTCGTCTAAGAAGGGAAAATGGTGGAGGGCATGATCGCCTTCACCCAGTCTACAAAGAAATTTGGATCTTCCTTTTTGTCCATTGAATTCATTTTCACTAGTTGACGGTGTGCTTTCAACATGATTGTCAGCGGTTGAAGACACCGGATTGTGCAAGTGGGGAGACCAGTCCCTCAAGATCCGTGGGATGCAGGGACAATCTCGATGATAGTGGTCTCCCTTGCAAATGACACATGGAGATTTAGGTTTGGAAGGTGCGGTGTGTGGATTTTCGCAAGATGATGTACGGTTACCCCCTTTTGCTGTTGGGTTTTTCTTCTTCTTCTCCTTCCCTTTCTTCTTCTTCTCAGTTACTTGGTTTTTAGCATTGCTAGCTTCACCAAGTGAAGAGGAAAAAGGAGAGGGAGAAAAAAACGAAGTAGAAGGTTGGGGAGAAACTTCATCTGGTTGCTGAGGAATTGCAGTGTTTTGAATGACAGAGGTCGAGAAAAGCCATACTGGCAGGCCAATTGTGAGTTGTGGAAGGGACAATGTGGCCATGTGTGGAGCACCAACATCCCCCCAAGAGGAGAAGGGACTAGGATTTCCACCAAGGGGAAATACTTGATTGGTAGACTCCATTTCTCAACCTAAAGACCAACGAGGGAACAATGATGTTATTCCGATTAAAATAAATTTTATGACGCTTTGACACAACTTGCTTTTTCAATTTTTAAGAGTCGAGAAAAAGCTAAAGATGACTCTAGTCGCCTTCAGTTTTTAATGAGCCTGAAGTGACAAGTGCTCAGATGGACCTTTTCTTTTAAGGAGTCTGAAAAGGAACGAAAGTGACTGCTCTGGAAATCTAGACAGAGGGATTACCAAACCAATCGCAAAACTACAGAATACTTTTTACAGTATGACAATCAATCTTCCCGAATGTTGTGTTCAGTGCATTGCAATCGATAGGGCAACAGACACGGCTTCCTAAGGATAAAGGATGTAGTCTATTGTGGTCTCCAAATATATACTCGACGGTACGTGGGAGCACAAGTACATACTAGCACTTGTCATCTCAAAGAGGAGGAATCACCCAACCTACGATGAAAGCGATAGTTACCAGGCTTTACAATGCTGGAATACGTCTCTAGCCTAGACTTCTAAATGTTGTGCATTAGGTTCCAAAGCATTTTTATGTTCATTGAAGTTTATTTTACAGTTGATCTTTCTTAAGAAGTTTTCCTTTAAGGTTCACCGCGTGATGTAGATATACAATTCCTAAATATGAAATCTAAGATGATAAACAGTCATTTACTTTCTTTTTGCAATGAAAATCCTAGCTACTAAGGAAAGAGAAATGAAATTCTTTCAACATAGAGCAGAGAGCACACACTAGATGCACTTTTCCTAAATCAATTTCAGCATGCAGTCTTAATGCAAATGCACATGCATGTATTGTTTTTCAGTTTTCCTTAATGTGAGAATGACAAAAAGAAAACAAAGTATAGATCTGAACTATTCTCTTTCAAAGCGACAGTACTAACAATTTTCTTTTCAAAAAATGAAAGTAAAGCCAAGACGACACTTTGTGATTTCGAATTCAAACTGCTTTCGACACTTGAAATACTAATGATTCAAATCAAATACAATGGCAAAAGTGTAATCGACTGTCTAAAAGAGAAATGCTTTGTAATACTCTTTTTCTTGACTGAAAACGACACTTGCGACACTTTCAAATCAAAAGATGACAGTTCGATTAAGCTACTATTTGCAAAGGAGAACTGTAAATGATGAAAAAATACATAAAAAAACATTCACAATTCCTTTTGATGGAGGCTGAATAATGCAAAGGAAGATGGTTTCAACAGAGATATACTGATCACAGACAACAAACTACTGAATAAAGCTGAAGACAATGAAGAAAAAACCAAAATCTGGAGGCAGAAACAGTCTCATCTGATCATCGCACCTGTAACACAGGGAAACAAGGATGCATCTCACCTACAGCACATGGGAGGTGCGATGCATCTAGACTGCCAAGAAGAGACAGTGCGATGGTCCAGGGACGAGACTGAGCTTGGTTTTTGCTCACAGTTTGCAGCTAAGTTCAGGGATTTAGGCTGAGCTAATGATTGTCAGTAAACACAAAGTATAGGGGCTGATCTAATGAGGTTATTTGAGCTACCACTAGGGCACTTAGGATTTTTACAAGCTAGATGTTCAGTTCATAAACCAACCTAGAGATTGACTGAAACAGCATTGATCTACTTTGCAGTTGCATAGCAAAAGTAGTTTGAAGGCTAGCTGGCTTAACTTCGGGCTCCGTCTGTGGTTTATAAAGAAAACAAAAGTAACAAAACAAACAAACTATTCGCTCCCCAGTGGAGTCACCATTTTGTTATTGGGAAAACTATTGTCCATCCAGAGCTTCTAGTCCCACTAAAATGAGTAGCTATCTTAGAAACAAACAGATTAAAGTTACTTATGTTTTCCTTTATGAGAGATAGATGAGAGAGAAGCAGAGAGCACCAACCTCAGTTTTGCTAGTCTCCTTGCTTGTTTCCTCTCTCCTTTGATGAAGCTTTCGCCACTTTTTTCTTGCTTGTCCCACTTCAAAGAACACCTGTAGAGTCAAGGTAGCAAAAAACCATCAAAGCATAGGGATCTATAACCATAAATAATGTAGGATCAGATGTACATTAACCATATAAATGCATACATAAACAAGATTTAGAGATATACAAGCATATGGAGGAAAACTCAAATAGCTTTCTTGATAGAAGTAGTAGAAGAGAGGATTACAACTAGGCTGTCTGATCTAGCATCATCCTCCCAGCATGAAAGCCCTCTTCACCTCATACAAAGCAAGATCAGCCAACAATGTCTTCAAAGAGAAACCAACAACACTTCCTTGCAAATTACAAAATTCCATTCTCTGGATCTCTTGGATGAGAGATCCATATATAGATGTTTTCAGGAGAGTGAGTCAGCTTCTGGGATTTTGATCAGTGTCATTTCACTGATAGTTCTTGGTTCCACTTGGAGATCTTAGATCTCTTACTCATCCCTGGGCAAACTCAGAGAGGCAAGTGTCATATGAGTAGTTTCTAGAAGATTCTCTGGGTTTCCACCTAGCACACTGCTTCTGCCATTTGTCTGCTCTCACTCATCACACCCTACAGAAGGGCTTTCTAGTATGCATCGCACCCCCCATGTGTAATAGATGAGATGCATCGCACCTTATGCATGGAGCAATCTATATGGTCCTGTTTCGGCCAGTTTTGAGTAGTTTTTCATGGAGAACTTCGGGGAGATGATGTAATCAGCTAACCTTGTTCCTTTAGGGTATGAAACAACACTTTTAGGGGTTTAGAATCCCTTGGTTTATGGACATATGTGATTGGGGTTGCAGTGCCCAAATATATCTATAACACCATTTTTGGTATATGTACGAATTCTATTTTTTTCACCACTTTTAAACTTATTCTTATGCATCATTTTGTGAAAAGGTCATATTTCATACCAACACTGTGAGATAGGAGAAAAATTCAGTGGCTACAACTCCATGTTTCTGCAACACTAGTTGTAACCCCACAACTAGTGCTGCCAGCTGACACATAAGTGGTGCAACTCCCTCGACTAAGATAAGAAAGTGTTGCAACTCCTCCATGCCAGTGTTGCAACTCTAGAATGGTCACTTGTAGAAGGGAATGATGCAACTTACCCATGACCAATGAAGCTACTTCAACTCAAAAGTTCCTTAGACTCTGCATTTTTCAACTCCCATTGTTGTAACTCAAGCATACACCAGTCAACACTATAGCTATACGCCTAGCATGAGTTTCTCATGATGGAAGGTGACAAAGTAAATTGGGTGACTAATTAAGAAGGACAACATAGTTTCCAATGACGCCCAACGAATATGAGTCACCCTTTTCTCAAATGATACCAATTTTTGAATAAACTATTGTAACAAGACAAGTTGCTTGATTCTCTCAAGCCGACTATTTTACCTTTCACTTGTTTTAGATATTAATCGTCTTGTATAAATACTTGGTTTTCTTTGGATCTTGAAGAGGAGAAAGAAAGGAAGAAATTATTATTAGCTATTGTATAATTTATCTCTTTGTTGTTATAGAAAAAATCCTTTGTTCCAATCACTTAATGTAAATTTCATGATTATGTGATTTAAGAGTTCACAGTACCTCGTATAAGGAGATAGGCCCCCCTCCTTGTTATAAATACTGGGGAGGGGGGGGGGCATGAATCATTATTTCATTCCAAATTCAAATTTACTTAGTTTATGCATTCATCTCTAAAGTTGTCTTGTTCAGTTATTTCATTAGTAGAACACTGAGTTATAGACATGAGAAACATTAAGTGTAAGAGCATGTAAACCATAAGACTCCAAAACACATCAACACATATGGACACCAGAGTTTGGGTGGAAACCCAATGTAGGATAAGAACATCGTTGTTGTCATTCTATCTTATTCTTATTATTATAAATAAATTATTCTTACATTTTGTAATGGTGCAAGCTCTTACCAGTACGTAGGATCCTACTTGTAGGAGGATACAACATCCACAAATTCTTTAGATTCTACTGGAAGGGAGATACTACCCCCTAATCAAGTTTAGTGAGTCCTACCGAAATTAAGCTCCTACTCCCTCATTGAAGGCTACAACCCTTAGCACATCCGTCAACTACATTTCAAAAATTTTACACTGGATCCACTTGTCTCAATCGACCATCAAAACATCCACAAATTATTTAGATTCTACTGGAAGGGAGATACTACCCCCTAATCAAGTTTAGTGAGTCCTACCGAAATGAAGCTCCTACTCCCTCATTTAAGGCGACAACCCTTAGCACATCCGTGGACTACGTTTCAAAAATTTCACACTGGATCCACTTGTCTCAATCGACCATCAAAACATGCAGGTCACCACCCACACTAACCAAATTGAATACCAAGATACCAAAAAATAATCAAGCTGACTACCAATCACTAAATACTAATAACTAATAACTGAATATCTGAATACCTCTATGACCAGATCAAACCAATATACCAAGCCACATAACATTGTCAAGCCATACCAAGCCAAATCCTGTCAATGCAAACCCTACCTAAGCAATTTTTTCAAATGCCAAGACATATATTCATCAACACTATCTATATCAACTCAAGCCAATATCCTTCATAAAACCATTAATTTCCTTTCTTCATCATCACTATCAATACTAAGCCAAATACCAAGTAGAAATCACAACCAATTAAATACCAAGTTGAAACCTTGTCAACCATCAGGCCAAATCCCATCCACAAACTACCAGTTACCAAGTCACAATTTGTCAATTGTTATGTCCAAAACTTTGCACAAAACCAAACCAATATCAAATCCCAATTTGAATATAAGACACTACAAGTTCTACCAATATGTAATATCACTGTCAAGCAACAAGTTCATCAAACTCCTCTACTAGATTACATAGTCTCTAGCAATATGGGAAAAGAATATATCAAATTCATAAATTATCTTTGTCCCAACAAGTCACTATAACAAATCAACAAGCCCTTAATGATGCCAAACCTTCTCTTTACCAAATACAATCTCTGAATCATTTGCTTAGTGCAACCATAGTTCAAACATGCGAAAACCTATCTAGATCAAATTGTCAAGCATACCAACATTCAGATCCAATCATAACATTATCTCATCAATCATACAAGGCTCTCTAAAAAAACTTTGCAACGATCCATACAATAATATATAGTCTCTGCAATATAAAACCTCTAGCCTCTTTTCACTGGGAGATCTAAGTGAGTATACCCTTGCAATCAATATCCATAGTCTCTGAAATGATATAAGCTTTGAAAACCTAGTCAAGGAAACATATTGATTTCTAGTCACACAATCAAAGATAAATATCTGAAATAAACATTTGTTATAGATACTTAGTCAAGAGAAATCTCATCATATCAATGTCTATTCTTAAGATATCTTTCTGCATAAGGAGATCAGAAACCCACAATGTTTATGCAAGTTCTAAAGAGACAAGAAAACTTTACATACTATAAACTCCTGCAAATATAAGTCATGGCATCCACATCTTTATCTTTTCACCATATATACCCTATCCAAGCACATATATCACCATCACATGATGTTTCCAAACCTGATAAGAGATTCTAAGTCCTCAAGAAATATAATATGCCAAGGCTACACTATCATGATGCTCGTAAAATGTTGATCTCTTCCATAATTTTTCTCTGCAAGACAAATGGTGGAATTACACATATCCAATTCTGATATGATATAAGCAACAGATGTAAGGGTTTTTCTCCATGTAATAGTGAAGACCCATTAGTTATGAAAACAACAACAAATCATCAAATACCTTTTGTCAAAAAAAATTCTCTGCATACCAATAACAATCATTGAAACACACAAAATTCTCTCACAAGTGTAGTCAATAAATTATTATATTCTTTTTGCATTTGTATCATCTATATATAAACATACTCAAGACAAAATAAATGTACCAACACTCTCACAAATCATCTCATGTTCAACCAAACATTTGAGTGGAGATATAACTAGAAACACAATCACAATTATATACTCTATGTACTTTATCAGATCTACAAACATTAATAAACTGATTCATTTGCTTTGCAATAGGCCCGCAATAAACAAATACTCATTAGCTCTACAAACCATTTTCATATCTATGAGATCTGAATCTTTTCCATGTGACATTCTTGCGTTCTGGTGCAGTCTTGTTCAAAGACAAATCACAAAAGAACTCATCAATTGCACACCAATTATTCTAGGTTGTTGTTCCTTTTATAGCCTTTTGATCTGCCAATACCATGGGCAAAAAATAATGTATTTGAGGTTGCTAATTTTGACCCTATCAATCTAACCCGTGAGCATAAATTCCATGGGAGAAAACTTGGTTTCTCTTGTTGTTTTATTTTTCACCACCTACAGGCATGGCTACACAGACAATAAAGGGTTTTCTTGGTTGTAGCAACATTGTAAATATGGTTCTCCCTATGGTTGAAGCCTTATAGCCACACTCTTTTTCACTTCCTATGTGCAACTGAGGATTAAAATAGAGAGGCTCAACTCCTCTCAATCCAAAATCTTGGAAACATACATCCTTATCTCATGCAACACCTATACAAGATTTTAGAGTCTCTGTATCACCCTAGCAATCCTTTATAGAACTTATTCAAACCTCTAAAACTTCTTGCACTATTATTATTGGCCAACAATCAATTCAAGTAATCATACTGAGCTAAGATCAATTCATACAAATAATTCATGTAGACAATAGGCATACTAAGATAGAAATCATGTATACAAAAAAATAAGCCTCCATGTAGACATGCTAAGACCTCAACATCCAACTCCAACATCCAAGTCAAACATCTAGGTTGACATCAAGGCCAACACATTAGCCATAATTCCAACAATCTCCCCCTTTGGACTTGATGTTAACCTCCTACAAAACAAAACCAGGTCCTCTCTCCCCCTTTGACATTAAGGGAAAAGGGCATAACCAAGATGAGAGAAGTACTCCCAGTGTTCTGCTGATGTGAGCAAAGAGCTCGACTAACCATGCTCCCCCTGAGCATATAATAGACCCTCTATTGATATGTAATAAAATTATAGATCTTGTTGTAGTAGCTACATGGTTGTTCATACATGACTGATATCTACCTCTTCTCCATTGACTCTAGGAATCCAAGTTTACTTCAACATGATTTTTACATCTAATGACCATGACTAAATAATGGAAAATGATGATACATATGTAGGATCAATACATGGCCCTCCATCAACAAAAATAAGTACAATGCATAATGACTATCAACATAGTGGGGCTTTGAAGAATCATTAGAAACCAACCAACATCATGACATGGTGAAAATCCTTGTAAGTATTTGAAGTCTTCATAACCATGTAGTATATCATCAACATACCAACCAACAACAACAGAGAGAGAAACAACCCTAATAGTAAATAATAGCATATTATATCCTTCTTATAAAGGAATATGCCAATCAACAATAAGAAATACAAGAAGGCCAATCAACAAAAACAATGAACTTATTATAGATCAACATTAACTCTGCCATAGTGACAAAACCATTTTTCTAATAATAATAATTAATATATTGAAGAACCAATATAATATGACTTGATCACAACAATAATAACCATAGACCATATAAGATAATTAGTGCTCATGCTAATCATAATGAACCAATGGAAGCATAGGAGATGATCCCCATGAACCTATGCACCCTAGATCAATAGTTTATAATAAACCAATATCAAAACCATAATGCCAACAATGAGTTTTTCAAGCATATGAGAAGCTCCCCCTGAACCTATTCCGACACTTCGTTATGAATCCTGATCACAAATGAATCATTAGTAGCATAAATTATCATCAAAATTATAACAAATAAAGAGAAATAAAACATATGCATAGCTCCCCCTGAGATCATGCACTACTGATCCTGTGGACTCGATTGTCATTAAGCTTTTATCTGCTCCTTAAGAACCTCTAAAAAATTTCAAAAATAAGCATCAAATACAATAGACTACAGTGGGTATTATCTTCCCCTTCTCTAAATCTAAAGAGGAGGAACTTGACTTCTTATTTCTTCCTGGATTTTTCTTTAGAACATATGATTTGTCTGCATTTATGAATCCTTTTTTATAACTAGTCCAATCTCTTCTTCTATAATTTTGCATCCAGTTGATGTAAATATAATTACATGCCATTTATAAAAAATTTGGCCTACACTTAGATTGTTCTGCTTTATTCATTTAACTGATAATACATTAGTTTCTTCTCTATTCTTAACATCAAGATCAATATTTCCCTGTCCTAACACTTTTGCAGGTGAATTATTTTCAAGAATAACCTTACCACCTCATTTTTAGAGAGAGATAAATTTTCCGTTATTTCCGGACATGTGATGAGAGCATCCACTATCTATGTATCATTAATCTTATTCTTCAAATGCACACAAATCAAGGCGACACCTTGGTTGTTCCTCTTTCTTCAACTTAATATGAGGAGTGTTGGCAGATTCATCTTTTTCAGGTCTTTTGATAACAATGTTCTTGTCTAATTGTGTGCTTTGGAGGGAGTATATTTGTTGTTTGTATTAATTCACTGTCTTTTTCCTGCATTCTTTTGCTACATGTCCAAACTTATTACGTGTATAACACCTTATATGACCAGATAAGGGAGAAGGATAATCATAATTTTTCTACTTCATATTTTCCTTATTGCAATCAATAGCTTTGTGACAAAACATATTGCATGTAAAACAATACCCCTTAAAGAAACTTCAACACCTAGAAAATGATGATCTTCCTGTGAAAAGACCATTTTCAAGAGGTCTGAACAATATGCTTCTACAATTGGTTATTGTGTGTCCATAGTTGTGATAGATAAAATATTCAATATCATTAATCAAAGGAGATAAATTGTTGTTTATATTATTAGGAGCAAATTATTTCCTTTGAAAATTCACTTTCCTTGGTTGCTAGTTTGGTTAACTTCTTAATTATTTACCAGGATTCTCAGAGTTTTCTTTGTTATCCTCATAATTTCTTGCACAGGGTTTAGAACTAGATTCTTCCTTAATATATTCATGAAAATCAAGGCCTGATGGAGGGGTGTCTTTGACTGTGTTGGGAACAAGTCCCCTAGGATCAATTTTCGGGTTAAAAGCCCAAATTTTGGGGCATAAAACCCAAATTTTGTAGGAAAGAATGTAGAGTATCTGCATTTTGTGACCGCGGAGCGTGAAGATGTAAGAGTAAAAAAGGGGTTTTCTCCCTTAGTTTAGATAGTTGTGTCGGCTTGATGAAATTTTCCCTTGGTCCGCAGACGATGGGATTGTATAAAAAGGGAGTCTTAGAAGAGTCTAAGGCAGCTAAGTAATAAGTTTGGGAAGAGTTCTAAGTAAGTTTATGGGTTTGTAAGAGCTAAGAGTGAAGAGTCTTAGTGTAGGAAGAGGCTCTGCAGTTGAGTGCGCAGAGGCCTAGGGTAGATGTCTACAGCTGAGTGTGCAAACCCTTGCAGCTATGTGCACAGGGTAGTCAGAGTCTGTACTGGAAATCTGGATTATCAATAAAGAGAAGTATTTTGGAATTATCCGTGTATGCGTTATTTTACTTCTGTTATGCATGTGCGATTATGTTATATTGAATATTGGGGTTATGAATTAATGCTATATTGATGCACGAATCTATGTATTTTACTTTGTCATATGAACACAAGTAGGAATATCTGTTTACGCGAAGATAACCGTAATGCATGTTAAACTTAACCAATACTTAAGTGAATATGAGTAAGTACAGAAGTAAGAGTAATTATAGAGGTGTGTAAGTTCTTGATCTATTTATTTAGGGTTCACGAAGGATGATCGGAGACTTTTGCAGAGGCTTCAAGGATGAATAAGAGAAGTACTTTGATAAGCACTAAAAGGGCTTATCAGTCTGCGCGAAGGGAGGTTAGGGAATATAACCGACATCAAAACCATCTTAGGGTGTGGAAACTTGGTTCTTGCATACCCCCATACTGATTCGGGTGAGACTTCAGTCTGTGCTCCGCAGATTGATGCCGAAAGGGCCAGTAGTGTAGGGATTTGCTTGGATACTTAACATTGAACTTGAGTAAGGGACCATTAAGCCAAAAAATGGTTCCATTACTGAGACTGGGATCTGCATAACGAGATGTGTGATGTCGCATCATTGGAATCCAACTAAGAAGGAGATTCAAGGCTGGTTGGATAGAAAAATCCACGAATTCGTGGTGCAAGAAAATAGGAATCCACGATTGATGAAAGAGTAGTGGTTGGACAGATATCTATATATAGAGATACACAAAATCTTCTTCTGTTCCTTCCTGGTTGAATTATACGAGAGGATCATGAATTTGGCAAACGACCGAGGGAGGTGGAGGCTTGACGGTTCGATTGTCTGGACCATGGAGTTAGTACGGAAATTGGAAGCCTCTAAAGATAAGATCACGTGCACTGTCAACCATTGGCTCGATTGTATCATAGGAGGGTTTGTGACAGAGCTCACGGTTGATACTTCGGTCAGTTACAGCGAAGCAGAGCACTGCATCTTCAAAGGGTCGCGAGGTAAGTATTTGAAATCGTAAAATACTTGGATTAAGATGCTCTTGTGTGAAAAGTGGGTTATGCAGTTACCTTGATGTTTGGGGCTACTCAAAGTGGAAGGACTTTCAGGGATGGGGAAGAAAAGGCCTTGAATATAGCCTGTTGATTGAGCCTCCTCTAAGTGACGACGAGGGAGAAACACAAGCTTCTCCGTAGAGCACTATTCTATTGATAAAGTAAGGGTTCCCACGAATACCTCATCCAGCCACACTGCCTCCATCCTCACCTCCACTGCTTACACCCTTAACCACACCACTGCCACCTCCAACACCATTCAACATGGCAAACTCCGTAAAGCTACCTGTGTTCAAGGGTGTGGGAAATGAAGATCCGGACCAGTTTTGGTTCATCATGAAGGCTATATGGGAAGCTCAGGGTATCATGGATGATCAAATGAAGAAAGCAACGTTGGTTAGTGCTTTGCAAGACTGTGCACTAACTTGGTACATTAAGTACTGCAATGATAATCCAATGTCTGCATTGGCATATATCCAGATTGGGCTAAATAAGGAATTTAGTAGACCTAAGTCTGATGAACAATCAATTGTGGTATTCAAGGAGATCATGATGAAGCCTAGAGAGACACGCTAGGATTTGGATCAAAGATTGAAGTGTATGATCTGTGAAGCCAACATGAATTTGACTGATGGGAAACACTGCAAATCATTTGTGGCCTCGCTCCTACCTCATCTAAGGGTTGTGCTATCACAACAGAAGATCGCGACCCAGGCAGAAGCTCTAGAAATCGTGATGAGGTTGCATGGGACACCAATGCAAGATGCTAATCTGGGGGTTCAACAGATTCTTGTGCAGTTGCAGAACCTTTGCCTCAAAATGCAAAGTCTGAAGAAAGATAGAACAACTTGGCCAGAGGCGCGTGAAGAAGTGTGGTGCCTAAATTGCAAAAGCGAGGGACATGACAAAGATCACTATATAGTTTTCACAAATTATGTTGCATCAGGGGGACCAATGCCTCTGAGGCCAGAATCTGCAGCAGGGCCAAGTGTAGGGCCTGCGTTATGGTGTGCTATCTCTCAGGTAGCTAGGAAGCATACGACAGACAATTTCCATTTGCTGCAGAAATTCATACGGACACTGCAATAGCTTTTATGCAACTTCTGTCAATGTGTGGGTCATGATGAGTGCAATTGCTAGAGCTACGAATTAATGATGGACAAGACACCTGCATAGAGGGTGCAGGTAGAAATGTGGCCTTCGGACCAACGTGTTGAAGGAGCGCGAGGTGAGTATCAGGGGCGCGACTGAGGCTGAGGTGGAGGAGGACCAGGTAGAGGTCAAGGGCAGGTTATTTGTTACAATTATGGAGGACCAGGACACTACGTGAGAGACTGCCTGAATTCGATGTGACTATCATGCTGCTATTGTACTCAGTTTGACCATGTGACAGAGGATTTCCCTATATTGTTAGCTAAGATACACGAGAAGGGGGTGCAGCCTCAGCAACTGACTCAGAACTTGCAGATGATGAGCGTTGAGCCTTGCGAAGAAGACCCTAAGGTAAATATTGTGTTGCGGAGTGGAGCAACGACTGGTGAGGATAAGGGAAAGTAGCCTGAAGAAGGTGAATGGGTCCACAAAGCACTAGAAAAAGAGACCAAGTTTGATCTAGACTACGCAAAAGAAAAATTTATGGAAGCGAAGAAAAGTTTCACTAAGGCCTCTACCTCAAGGAGTCAAGAGAAGCCGACTGAAGAAATGGACCCATCCATGATTACCACATTCTTAGAGACCTGCATGAAACTGCTTCATGATAGCAAGGTTATGAAGGGAATACAGGAGTTGATCAATAGGTGCGCTAACAAGGAAAATGATACTGACAGACCCCGCGTAGTTAGAAAGCTTGGTAAGCATAAGGCAAGAACTGGACATGAGATGAGACTTGCCGTGCAGATAGGGGAATACGAAATGGACTAAGCTATCTTGGACCTAGGGTTCGACGCAAACATTTTGATCAAACAAACATGGGAAAGAATGGGGAGACCTGCGCTACAATGGTCTCCGATTCAGTTAAGGATGGTGAATAAGTAGAAAATCATCCCAATGGGGAGGTTGCAGGGGGTTACAATTGATATCGAAGGCATGAGCACACTAGCTAATTTTGAAGTGATAGAGATTGTGGATGACAACAATCCCTACCCCGCACTCCTTGGGATCGATTGGGCCACTAACATGAATGGGGTAATCAATCTGAAGAAGTGAAAGATGATATTTGAGAAGAAATTGCTCCGTGTAATGGTGCCACTGGACCCTGCAGAAGGATCGTGCTATACTGAACTGGTCCGTGATTATGAAAGTGATGATGATTTGGACCAGATTTATAAGATAATGGCATGAGATCGGGATTGGGTGAATATGATAGCAGACGAACGTATTGCATCAGACCGCGAGAGCTCTTGCAATCAGATTCAGACGAAGAACTAGAGCACTAGCAGAATTGACTGCATGAAGTATCTACGCTGTGCTATAATATGATGACCAAGTCGTTGTGTTCTGTATCATTAGAGGTAAGACATCTTCCTCACTATGATGGGTTAAATGATGTTGATCACTTTTTGGATGCGTTTGAAAGGGAAGTACCGGAGAAGTGTCGCTTCTATGTATTGGATTAGGTGCTGTGTGCTACGCTCGCAAGATGGTGGGGTACGCACAAAGATAGTTTTGATGATTGGCATGAATATAGGAGGATGATGAGGGTACACTTTGGTCATTTGAAGGTGTGATTAACAGAAAATTATGATGGAAGAAATGATCTGCGTGACCATTTGGCCAAATGGACTGAAGTATATGGAGCAACGCCTCATCTAGAGTGGGTCCATCTGTTTTGTCATACCTTGGATGTTATACCAATTAATTGGTACTTGAAGATGGAACTCCGCCATGGAACTGAAGAGTGGGATATTTTGCACCAAGGATTTTTGATGATGTTCAGTTTTGAGGATGGATCTGAATCCATCGATGAAGCGTTGCAGGAGGTTAAGACAACAATTTTCAAGGTACTGCATGATCCTCTAGATTTGATTCAACTTGATTGGACTACCCAGCTGAGCCACGTGCTGGAGTGCTACAATGTAATAGCTAAAGAAGAAGATGAAGACCCGAGGAAGATTAATATTCCAGAGACTAAAGGTCACCGTGAAGTTGAAGGAACACAACTAGAGAACCCCGACATAACTGAGCCGCTTAAAACTAGACAGGTGAACATTGGCACGGAGGCAGAGACGAAGTTTGCAAAGATTGGGGACTATTGGGATGACGCGACAGTAGATAAGGTTGCCAAACTACTCCACGAATATCAAGATCTGTTTCCCACGAAATTTTTAGATCTAAAAGGGATAATGGGGGAACTGGGTGTCATGAAGATCACCCTAAAACTAGATGTGAAACCTGTGAAGCAAAGACCTTACCGCCTCAATCCGAAGTACAAAGAAAGGGTCCGCTTAGAGTTAGACAAGATGCTCGCGGCAGGTATTATTGAACCGGTGGAAGAATTTGATTAGGTGAGCCCAATAGTGGTTTAGGAAAAGAAGCAGAAGGAAGAAATAAGGATATGCGTAGATCTTAGGAAGTTGAATGATGCCTGCGTGCATGATCCCTTCCCAACTCCATTCACCGATGAGGTCTTGGATAATGTTGGCAGCCAAGAAGCATATTCGTTCACTGATGGGTTCTCTAGGTACCATCAGATCAAGATCGCACCGGAGGATAGAAGTAAGATGACCTTCGCAACTAAATGGGGATGCTTCCAGTATACGGTGATGCCTTTTGGGTTGAAGAACGCGCTAGCGATCTTTTCGCGCATAGTCATCATGACGTTCAAGGATTTCATTCACAAATTTCTAGAGGTATACTTTGACGATTGGATAGTGTTTGGATTGGTAAAGCACCATGTGGCAAGTCTGCACTTGATGCTAGATACATGCTGAAGGTACTAGATTGTGCTCAATCTGAAGAAATGTTTTTTGGGTGTCCCTTTTGGAATCTTGCTGGGTCATGTGGTATGCAGACAAGGCTTGATGGTAGACCCTACGAAGATCATGGTCATAATCAATTTGGAGGCACCAAGGAGTGTGAAACAGCTGCGTGCAACATTGGGGCACATAGAATACTATAGGAAATTCATCAAGATCTATGCCCAGATCGCCACACCGATGGAAAAATTGCTAAATAAGGATGTTATGTTCTTAGATAGGAGGAATGACCTGTTATAGAGTTTTAGTGAACCCAACGTTTCAGACTACCAAGTGAGTCCATCATCAGGGTATGCGTCAATAGATATTCTTCAAATCTTAATGATAATCTTAATTTCTCGAATTCTGATGCGCTGTCCATCATATCCCTTCCATGGTAGGATTTGATGTTGTTAAATAATGAATCCATACAGGTGAGAATAGTTTTTAGATAGAGGAATGACCTGTTATAGAGTTTTAGTGAACCCAACGTTTCGGACTACCAAGTGACTCCATCATCAGGGGATGCATCAATAGATATTATTCAGATCTTAATGATAATCTTAATTTCTCGAATTCTGAAAGGCCGGTGTAGGGGACTTGGATCACCCTATAACATTCACAAGTAGGAAGTTGTCCAAATCTAAGAAAAATTATTCCACAACAGAGTGCAAAGGACTAGCTATGGTGTACGCACTTTAGAAGTTTAGGAATTATTTGTTAGGTAGGCATTTTAAGATGTATACAGAACATTCTGCATTGAAATACTTGGTCAACAAGCCTGTGTTGGAGGAGAAGATATGAATGTGGTTGTTGTTGTTCCAGGAGTATGATATTGAAGTTATTGTGAAACCAAGACACTTGAATGTTGGACCATATCACCTGTTGTGCATTGAAACAAGAGAGGAGATGACTAATTTGGAGGAAGGACTACCCGATGCATAGCTCTTTGCAGTATGCGTCGCAAACAACCACTTTGAAGATATTATACACTTCCTGATGACAGGTATGGCTCCGGAAGAATATACAAGCCAACATAAGAAGGAACTAGCTGTGCGTGCGACAAACTTTTTTGTCATTGCAGGGCACTTGTACAAAATGGGATCAGATGAAATATTGCAATGTTATGTGCCAGAGTTTGAAAGAAATAACATCCTTGCTGAGGTTCATGGCAAAGCTGTGGTAGGTCATTATGCAGGAAAAGCAACAACACGAAATATTTTACACACTGGGTTGTGGTGGCTAACCTTGCATAAGGATTCAAAAGCGTATTGTAAGGCATGCAACGCATGCCAAAGGACTGGCAGATCCTTACGCAGGGATGAGCTACTATTGAATATGCAAATATCACTGCAACCCTTCGAGAAGTGGGCGATTGAATTTGTAGGACCAATTCAGCCTCCAGGGAAGAAGACGGGTGCACAGTACATCATCACCGCGACTGAGTACTTAACTAGATGGGTGGAGGAACAGCCTGTGAAGGACTATACAAGCACGAAAACAGCCAAATTCATCTTTGAGTATGTGCTGACAAGGTTTGGTTGTCCAAAATTGTTAATGAGCGATCGCGGTACACACTTTCTTAATGAGACGATTAGCGCGATGATGGAGGAATTTCAGGTTTACCATCAGAAGAGCATGCCATATCATCCACAGGCTAATGGGACGGTGGAAGCGTTTAATAAAATATTGGAGAGCATGCTAACAAAGGTGTGCAATTCTCAAAGAAACGACTGGGATGTCCATGTGGCCGTGGTACTATGGGCTTATAGAACGACTTGCAAAAAGTTGATTGGAAAAACGTCATTCTGACTGGTTTATGGCGTGGAAGCTATGATGCCGATGGAGTACATTTTACCTAGTCTGCGCATAGTGGCATTTACAGGAATGGCAGATTGCAGAGACCTGGAGGATAGGATCGATGTTAACAGAGCTTGAAGAAGATAGGTTTCTAGCTGGATTCCATCAACAAGTTCAAAAGGAGCACGAAAAGGCATGGCACAATCAGCACATCAAACTACGCACCTTCAAGGTAAATGATTTAGTTATATTATATGACAACAATTTTTATAAATTTCCACGAAAATTTCGGATGCATTGGCTGGGGCCATATGTCATCAAGAATATTACCGATGGTGGAGCAGTTTAGTTGGTAAAATTGAATGGAGAACTATTCCCAGGGCAAGTGAATGGCAGCCAATTGAAGCCATACACCAGCAATTTGGCTAGATGACTACATGATGGAAGCATATTCTTAGCGCTCTAGACAGCTGAAAGGAGGCGCAGGACTATAAACTACACTGCTCGGGTAACGGAGCTGCATGATTACGGAATTGCGCAGAAGGGAGGAATGTCACAGTGTCAGCATAAATGCAGAGGGAGCTACACTATCCAAGAAGGACCGCGCAGGGTAGCTAGAAAGTGACTGTTATGGTCACTGTTCATGACTTGACAATGGGAAAATGACTAAATGGAGCAAGGGGGTGGGATTTAAGTTGAAGTTTAAGGGCAAGATTTGTGAAAATATGCTGCCAATCCAACATTTATGAATGAATTTTAGGGGGAGCGGTCGGATTTGAATTCGAAAATCCCTGTTATCACTATTAAAAAAAAATTGGACAACTTGTATGGTTTCAAAGTTGTAAGTCAGTCTTGGTCAAGTCATTTCTATTGTTTTGTTTAAGGAGTCTAAAACATAGGATAGAGTCTTGTTCCCATTGTTAAATAAGGTCAACAATCTTGTTTTAACTATCATTAGTCCCACATTGGTTCATAGGTGTCATGTGTTAAGACTGTTTTAAAGTTGGCATGCGCTACGAAATCAACTAGGAGTTTTCATAGCGGAAACTCATAAAAATACACTATGTGTGCTATGAAAATAGGGATTCATAATTAGGAGATTTTGTAGCCCAAAACCCAGAATTTGCACTGGCTGCACTACGAAATCGAGGATTCATGCCAGATCTTGTCTAGCTGTCTTTTCCATCAAAATCCATTAATGTTTCATCACCATGTGTCAGTCCTTGAACCATGCCTATCACATGCAGCCATTCATTCTCATCATTAGATTCGTTAGATGTCTTGTACGCATTCTTTCAAATTTCAAAAAAAGTAAGGTGAGGTGAGTTAGTCTTGGTTTTTCCTGTGTTCCTTTCATGCATAAGAAGACAATTGGCAAGCTTAAGGATGGCACTCATCAGAACTTTTTGAAAGCTCAAGTGAGGTAGTTCTCAGTTTCAAATTCAAGCGAGGCAGTGTTCAAACCAATACAGTGCAGGTTTATCTTCAAGTTTCCTTGTAGGGATTTCATAGACATGTTTGAAGAAAGGAAAAATCATAGATTAGGTCAGTGTCTTAGAGCTGAGCCTGAAGGTTTAGATGTACTCATGAGAAGCAGAGAGGTTGAACTTGCATTCAAACAGGTGTTAAGGAAGCCAATTTCAACAGAATGGAGGCTTTGTGGGAAGATAAAACAGTTTCAATACTTGAAGTAGTTAGCTGTCATGCTCAATATTTCACTTGGACAGTCCCTGCAATAAACGAGGCAAGATATATCAGAAGGGTCAATGAAAAATTGAGAACTGGAATCCGAATGATGAAAAGACAGATCGAAGATTTGAAGATTCAACTGAATGAACCAGAAGAACAA
Source organism: Pinus tabuliformis (assembly GCA_031772625.1). Classification (NCBI taxonomy): domain Eukaryota; kingdom Viridiplantae; phylum Streptophyta; class Pinopsida; order Pinales; family Pinaceae; genus Pinus; species Pinus tabuliformis. Next base: position 423,573,358 of record CM062814.1, on the reverse strand, counting down.
CCTCAACATAAATGAAGCAAATAGTAAGTTATGCAATTTTGGGACAATTTTGATGTGAAGTTTAATTTTTGAAGATTGAAGGTTATTTTGGATAGATAATGTCAGATTATTTGGCTCATAGCATGTGGATAAGCCATCAAAAAATCCCAAAAAATGTCAAAAACTGTGTTCTTGAATCACACAGCAGTTTCGTAGCACACTACAAAACTACTGAAGCTGCCAGTTTTGTTTTTTGAATCAATTTTGAAATGAAAGGGGGGAACCATTATGAAAGAATGTTGCTGCAGAAGATACAAAAGGGCCACCTCAGAAGTTTGGAATACTAGGCAAAGGAAAATTCAAAGAATGAGAAGCATCTAATAATTCCAAATTCTACGCTACGAAAACAACAATCATTTCGTAGCTCAGACAGTTGTCATGCTTCAACCAGCATCTAAGGGGTTTTGTCTTAGCACGAGTATATGAGCAGGACCTTTGGTCTAATTCAAGGCATCACATGTTATTAAAAGGATAAGATGGTTAGCAAAATTCGAGGAACCACTTTGGAGACCAAAGCAGAAAAAACAGGGGCAATTTTCCTATTATCCAGGGACAGTTAAAGGACAAGCAATCAAAGGCCAACATGAAGTTTAAAGTCATCACTCAAGCCAAAAATGAAGAGGGACAAATGTCAAAGAACGAGTTTGTTTTCATAGCTAAGGTTGTTGCCAACATAGATAAGGAGTTACACTCCTAGTCAAATTAGGTCTCTAAGACTGTTAGTTTACAATCAGTTGTAATTAATAGTTTGTTTAAAGTTCAATAGATGTCAGGTCTAGAGAAATTCGAATTCCCCTCTTGCTAGAGGAAGGAATTCAAGCTTGTAAGGAAACTCTATATATGACAAGAGTTGTAATGCACCAGGGGTTGGAAAATTTCAAAGAAACAGGGATATTATGTTATTGTAGAAGATTGTATGTTTGATGTTAATACAGAAGTTTGGCTTTACTACTCAGGATTCAGAGAGGGTTTTATGTGTTTGATTTTCTTATGGCTTTCCTCATCTGCTCACTTGCAGTGGTATGAACACATGTTACTTAGAATTCATTGATAATGCTCTAACTTCCTTCATGTGTTTATAAATTGTGTTTCCTATATTATGTCTCTATTTTGCTGATAGATTAAACTCTCTATGCCCTGACTTCCATGTAAGCTAATCTACTGTTGTACTAAAAACATACTCTGACTCCGTAGCCCAATGGATGTTTATTGATTGTGTTCAACCATTTATACTTTCCTCCTTCATTTGTTTCATAGAGTTAGCCATCTAATCCATTATCAAAATCTTTAACCTAGTGAGAGAGCCCTCTCAGGTTAAGGAGGCTAAGCCTTAGCCAAAAGTTGGTTTGAAATAGTTACTCAAGGTCTACCTGATCGAAAACTTGTCAGGGTACTTAGGTTTTGTGATAACAATGCCTATAAATCATAGGGTGCTGCCCAACGAAAAACACTTGGCATTTTGGGAATTGAGGTGTTGAGCTCTCAAGCGCGTATCAACCGTGAGTACTTTGAAGCTTTGATCATGAGTTCAATTTTTGAGAAGTTTCCAAAGGAAATGTAGGAGTTGTTGTCTAGTATCATGTCGATGCTCGCAGAAACCGTGATCGCTGGAGAAGCAATAGAAGCTGAGGGAACTGCCCTAGAAGTAGCAATGGAAGTTGAGGGAGCTACCCTGGAGGTTGCAATCATCGAAGTACCAACATAAGTGCTTAAATCACCAAGGCCACCCAGGCTGAGGCCTACGCTGACCAAAGAGGGTCCAAAAATAAAGAAATATAAGCAGAAACCACCATAGCTGGTGCGTGCATCACCCACAAAGCACCCACAGAAGGAAAAGCCCACCGTGCAGGAGAAGGGCAAGCTAGTTGACTTGGAGCCTGAAGAAAACGTTGAATAAATCCATATGGATAAGGATGACATTGACATGGGGGTGGAGGACATTGATGTTGAGGGGTCCGACCCTATCTCTAAACTGCCCGAGTACATTCCTCCGCGCAGAGGCAAGACAAAGGTTCTGAAGGACATTGATGAAAGCAAGGTCACACTGCATACACCCTTGCCGTCGGACAAAATTGTCTTTGAAGGACTGCGCCTATGGCACATCCCCCATTTAAAATTAGAGGATTGGGATTTGGCTGATACGGAGCACTTTCCCCACTTAGCGATAGATCAACTCATGCACGGCATCTTCTATAAAGACTCTGGTGTGACCACACTAGAGCCAAGAAAGTAGGTAAAAGGGGTGTTGGGCGTGGAATCCCCCCAAGGCATGTTTTGGGGATTAAAGCCCAAGTTTTGACTAAGTCCATTGTAAAGACTCCACGAATTGTGGGTGCGGAGCGTGAAGTCATAATAGAATCATAGGGTTCTCTGCCCTTGTTTTTGTAATGTAATGTTGGTTTGAAAGATCTACCCATGGTCCGCGGACCATGGGATTGTATAAATAGAGTGAGGCTCCAAGTGTAGAAAGAAGCTAATAAGGGAAGCATGGATGGAATCTAAGAAATCAAGGAAGTATTGAGTTGAAGAATAGAGTTGTGTTTTTGGGTCGTAGAGTAGGAGAAGGCTCTGCAGCTGAGTGCGCAGAGGCCTAGTAGTCTGCATCTGAGTGTGTGGACCCCTGTAGCTAAGTGCACAGGGCAGGTCAAGTCTGTAACCGTTGGAAGAATTAATAAAAGACAAGTTTTACCATATTTTTGTGTATCTTTTCCTGTTTTATGTATTATTGTGTATGAATTGCAAGTTTACTATTTATTTATTGTGCGAACTCATATGAATGTGCTGAATATGTAAATATAATATAAGGCATTTGTTTACGCGAAGATAACTAACTGTTATAAGAAGATAAGTAAGATCTCGGGTGTGACTTAGGGAAATAGTGTAGATTGTTGCTCCAGTAGCGCGAAAGCTCCACAACCCCTGGTTAGGGCTGCGCGAAGGCAAATATATCAGGGCGCAAAGGCTAGGGAAGTGCGCAAAGTGACATGAAGGGACTCATAGTTGGACCTAGTCAACCCCTCAGACATCTCAAGGGTAAGGAAACCTGGTTCCAACACCCCCCATACTACTTCAGGTGAGAACTTAGTCTGCACTCCACGGATTGTTTCCGAAAGGTCTAGTAGTACAGTGATTTGTTTGGTTAATTAACTCCAAACATGGGTCAGGCCCCAACAAGCCAACAAATGGTTCCATTGCCGAGACCAGGATCTGTATAGAGATGTCTGATGTCATATCATTGGAATCCAACTAAGAAAGAAATTGAAGTCTGGTTAGACAGGAGAATTCATGAGTTCACAGTGCAGAAGAATAGGAATCTGCAGATATCAAAATAAGAGTGGTTGGACTGCTACCTATATATAGAGATCCACGAAAATTTCTTCGCATCTTTCCCTATTGAGTTGTACGAGTGGATCACGAAGCTAGAAGATAGACAAGGAAGGTGCAAGCTCAAATGTCCTATTGTGTGGACCCCAGACTTGGTGCGTAGATTGGAAGCATCAAAGGATAAGATCTCGTACACTGTTGATCACTGGCTCGATCGAATTATAGGAGGATTCATTACTGATTTTGCGGTAGATACTTTAGTCAGCTATAGCAAGGCAGAATGATACTTCCTCAAAGGACCGCGAGGTAAGTACGTTAAGTCTCTGAACACTTGGATTAAAATGCTACTGTGTGAAAAGTGGATTATATGAATACCTTTATGTTTGGGGCTACGTGAAGTGAGAGAATTTACAAAAACGAAGGTAGTACAAAAATAGAAACTAGCCCCTTGATTTCACCTCCATGAGGGAATGAGGAAGAGCTCACGAAGGTTTCACCAAGAAGTGCAATGAATTTGATAAGGCATAGGATTCCGTGCATACCACCCCCACCAATGCCACCACCAGTATCACCGCCTTAACCCCCATCTTCACATGTACCACCTTCGCCGCCACCGCGAGTCAATATGGCAAGCGTGATAATGTTGTTGGTGTTCAGGGGAGTAGGAAATGAAGATCCATACTAGTTTTGGTTCATGATAAAAGCTGTATGGGAAGCATAGGGAGTTACAGATGACAATATAAAGAAAGCAACATTGGTCAACACTCTGCAGGATTGCGCGCTGACCTGGTATATTAAGCATTCTAATGACAATCTCAATGCAGGGATTGCAAATATCCAAACTGCACTGAACATATAATTTAGTAGGCCAAAGTCAGAGGCGTAGTCGATCATTGGGTTCAAGGAGATCACAATGCTACTAGCCAAGACTCATTGGGAGTTGGATCAGAGACTGAAGTGCCTGATTCGCGAAGCTAACATGACTTTGATGGATGGACAACGCTGCGAATGGTTTGTAGCATCACTAACGCCGCATTTAAGAAATGCGTTGTCACTACAGAGGCTAACGACTGAGGCAAAGGCCTTGGAGATCACGATGAGGTTGCATGAAACGCCGATACAGGATCGTAACCTGAGAGTTCAGCAGATCCACGCGCAGTTGAAAAACTTGTGTCTTGAGATGCAGAGTGTTGGGTCCCTATAATACTAGTGATTACCCCATTACTATTGTAGTTATACCCCTTATTTATATTGTTGTGCCCCTATTACCCACATATTGTTATTTCTGTGCCCCATAGAATCCCTCTATTATTATTTTTGTGGCTTTATATTATTATTGTTAGGTCGGCTGGATTATATTGTGACTCCTTAGACTCCTATATATAGAAAGGAGGTTTTGTCATTTGTATCATCCAAGAATTGTTCATTTATGTAATGTAAAGGAGGTTTCCCCCTCGAAGAGGCTGAATTCTAAGGCGTCAATATTTCTTTTCTATCTTTTCTTGAGCTGGTTTCATAACATTTGGTATCAGAGCTTTGGATTCTAGGGTTTCGCTGCTCCAAACAGGTCATAGTGGAATTTTCACTATAAATTTTTTTTTGTGACGTTTCAGAAGTCGAAAAAAACACCCATTTGAGAAGAAGTCGCGCTGAACCTTGGGTCCGAATTTCAGAGTTTTTTGCGTGATAGTTTCGGAGATATGATCTGAGGAAGTTGGTCTTTTTGCAGACTCCTGAATTACACTCAAAACAGGTGACCTGGGGAAAATCGTCATAACTTTCTTTCTGAGCATCGGATTGAAATTTCGTAAGAAGTTACAGAAAGAGGATGGGCTGTAGTTTTCTTTTATATATTTTTTAGAGTCAAAGGTTGAAACAGTGACACGTGGCAAGTCGTACAAGTTTGCTCTACTGAACTAGTCTATAATCAAGTCACTGTGGGAGATTTCACATAACTCTTCCTTGGAGAATCCAATTTGGGTCAGACTTGTGGCATTGGAAAGAGGACACAGAGGGCTACTACAGGTCACAAATTCAGAACTAGATAATCAGAAAGTACAGAGATACATCGGAGGCAATATCGAGCTCCTACAAAGTGAAAAAAGGTGTGTAGATTTTCTTTAATTTTTGCTTAAGCTTGGTTTGAAAATTTATTTTGAAGGAATTCAAAGGGCATATTAGAGAATTATTATTAGTAACTGATGCCCCGAGGAAAGAAAATGCAAACACCTAGTAAGGAGCCTGAAAGCTCTAGCATGACTCATGAAGAAGAAGAAGAAATGCTATATGATATATCAAAATTACAAGAACAAGTGCAACGAGTGTCACTTGCACAAAAAGCAACAGAATCTAAAATGGATGGTTTAAGGAAAGATGTAGAAGCTAAGATGGACGGTTTAAAGAAAGGTGTAGAAGCTAAGATGGATGGCATGGAAGCTAAGGTGAATGGCATGGACGCTAAAATTGATGGCATGGATGATAAGATGGATAAGTTGCTACAAGAAATGGTCACTAAGGGTGAAAGAGTACTAAAGGAAACTCATGATGAGAACAAAAGAAATGTTAATCATGATTCCATAGACTCTAATGTTGGATCGAAGACTCACCATGTTCCAAAAATTGATATGAGGAAGTTTGATGGCAAGGATCCCGCCACATGGATATTACAGATGGAGCAATTCTTCGATCTTAATAATGTGCAAAACACACAAAAGGTACGTATGGCAACTTTATATTTGGAACCAAATCAGTTTGTATGGTATCAATGGCTTTGTTCTCGTAAATAGTTTATCACTTGGGCAATTTTTACGGAAGAATTGATAGCACATTATGAGGATACAAAAAGCAACACTTTTTTTAGCCAATTGATAAGTCTCAAACAAAAGGGTTCAATAATGGAGCACATTGAGGAGTTCCAAAAATTGAACGTAAGGGTAAAAGATATTCCAGAGGAGCATAGGATTGATGTGTTCATAGGGTCTTTAAAGGATAATATCCAACATGATGTGCGCCTTTGGGAACCTGATTCATTAGAGAAGGCATTCAGGTTAGCAAGAAAAATGGAAAGCAAAATTATGGCAACTAGGAAGCATACCATTCACAACTATAAAGACGGAAGTGTTGTTGCCCATAGTCTTCCACAACCTACAAGGATGACACCACAAAAATTGGAAGAAAAAAGAGCAAAAGGGCTTTGTTACAATTGTGATAGCAAATACACAAAAGGTCATAAGTGTGCTGAGAAGAAATTATTCTACATAGATTGTGAAGAGGAAGAAGAAAAGGAGCAAGAAAGGTCAAAAGAAGAGGATATATTCCAGGAAAAAAGCCTAGATGAAGAACAAATAAATCCGACCATATCTTGTAATGCATTGGCGGGAATTACCACTCCTCAAACCATCAAGATAGAAGGACAAATCAAGAAGAAAAAGGTAATAGTGTTGATTGATTCAGGAAGCACCCACAATTTTATTCATTGTAGGGTAGCAAAAGAATTGAATTGCTTCCTATATCCAGCACCAGAGTGTCAAGTGATGATTGCAAATGGAGGAACAATAAATTGTTCTGGAAAGTGCCATAATATCAAGCTATCCATGGGAGAATATGTATTGACTAGCCCAATGCTTTCCATTCCAATGGGAGGTGCTGATGTTGTACTAGGAGTCCAATGGCTACAATCCTTGGGTACAATAGCTTTTAATTTTCAAGAACTTTTCATGAAATTTTCTGTGGAAGGAAAGGAAGTTGAATTAAGGGGTATTGCAGGGAAACCAGGAAAGATAATCAGCTCTAATGGCATGACAAAGCTTCTAAAAAAGGAGCAAAGAGGTGTAATTGCACAATTATGTTCGCTAGATGTTTCCACATTGGAATCATCTATTTCTCCAGATCTCCAAAAAGTCCTGGACAATCATTCCAAGGTATTTGAGACTCCCAAAGGTCTCCCACCTATGCGTGATCATGATCATGCTATTCATCTGATTCCAGGAAGTGTTCCTCCAAACATCAGGCCGTACAGATATCCCTATGTCCAAAAAAGTGAAATTGAACGTATGGTTGCAGAAATGCTAGAGGCTGGTATAATTCAACCGAGTCAAAGTTCTTTCTCAGCTCCAGTAGTATTGGTGCACAAGAAGGATGGATCATGGCGCATGTGTCCAGATTATAGGGAGCTCAACAAGCTCACTATTAAAGATAAGTTCCCCATTCCTGTCATTGATGAATTACTGGATGAATTGCATGGATCAATTTACTTCACCAAGTTGGATCTTCGTTCGGGATATCATCAAATCAGAATGAAGATTGAAGACATTCCGAAAACGACATTTAGAACTCATGAGGGTCATTATGAATTTTTGGTCATGCCTTTTGGCCTTACCAATGCACCTTCAACATTTCAAGGTTTGATGAATTCAATTTTCAAACCATTCCTTAGAAAATTTGTGTTAGTATTTTTTGATGATATACTAATCTACAACAAGTCTTGGAAGGATCATGTTGAACATGTTGACAAGGTGCTACAACTATTGGAGGAGAAACAATTATATGCAAAAAGATCCAAATGTTTCTTTGGAGTCCAGGAGGTGGAATATTTGGGTCATATTGTATCTCATGAAGGAGTTAAGGTAGACCCTAGCAAAATTAAAGCCATTAAGGAATGGAAAATCCCCACATCCATAAAGCATCTGCGAGGATTTCTTGGGTTGACAGGGTATTATCGCAAGTTTGTTAAGAATTATGGGAGAATAGCAGCACCTCTAACAACATTATTGAAGAAAGATTCATTTTCATGGACTCCGGAAGCAACAAAGGCCTTTGAACATCTTAAAGAGGCAATGTGCCAAGCACCGGTCTTAGCTACACCGGACTTCACAAAAACCTTTATTGTGGAATGTGATGCTTCAGGAAATGGAATTGGTGCTGTTCTAATGCAAGATGAAAGACCCATTGCTTTTGAAAGTCGTCCAATCAAGGGAAAGTTTTTAAGCAAAGCTATTTATGAGAAGGAAATGTTGGCAATACTCCATGCACTTAAGAAATGGCGACCCTACCTAATGGGAAGACACTTCAAGGTAAAAACGGATCATGATAGCCTTAAATACTTTTTAGAACAAAGATTATCCTCTGAAGAGCAACAAAAGTGGGTCACAAAGATGTTGGGTTATGACTTTGAAATCATCTACAAAAAAGGGAAGCAAAATGTGGTGGCAGATGCACTCTCAAGAAAGGATGAGGATGTGGAAGCATTGTTGTGTGCCATTTCTATTATCCAACCAGATTGGATAAACGAAGCAAGGGAGGAATGGAAGAATGACGAAGAAGTGTGGGCACTTATTCGAAAGCTACAACAAGATTCCAGTACTTCTGATACATTTAGCTGGAAAAATGATTCGTTATGGTACAAAGATCGCTTATACCTCTGTAAGAATTCCCAGCTAAAACAAAAGATTCTTATGGAATTGCACACTTCTCCCTTAGGAGGGCACTCAGGATTTTTAAAAACTTACCACAGGGTTAAGAAGGAATTTTTTTGGGATGGCCTTAAATCAGATATTCAAAAGTTTGTGGCGGAATGTTTGGTTTGCCAACAAAATAAAGTTGAAACAATTAAGACACCGGGTCTATTACAACCTTTATCCATTCCAAGCCAACGTTGGGAGGAGGTTTCAATGGATTTTATCACAGGTTTACCCAAGTCTGAGGGAAAGAGTGTCATCATGGTGGTAGTTGACAGACTTACCAAGTATGCACACTTTTGTGCATTATCACATCCATTTAAAGCCAGTACAGTTTCTACTGCATTTATGGAAACAGTTCAAAAGCTACATGGAAACCCAAAGATTATTGTAAGTGACAGAGATCCCATTTTCACTGGAAATTTTTGGACAGAATTATTTTCTTGTCTTGGTACTCAGTTAGCTCATAGCTCATCTTATCATCCTCAATCTGATGGGCAAACTGAGATAGTAAACAAATGTTTGGAAGGATATCTTCGTTGCTTTGTATCTGATAAACAGACACAATGGGTCAAATGGTTGCCTCTGGCTGAATGGTGGTATAACACTTCCTTCCATACAGCAACAAAAATGACCCCATTTATGGCACTTTATGGGTATCAACCACCATCAATCACATCATATTTAAGAGAAAATTCTAAGGTTCAAGCAGTGGAACATCACATCGAACATCAACAACAAGTCCTCCAACTCTTAAAGGATAACCTCGTGTTGGCACAAAATAGAATGAAACAACAGGCAGATCAACATCGCAGTGAAAGAAGTTTTGATGTAGGTGATTGGGTATTCCTACGGCTACAACCATATAAGCAAATGTCCCTAAAGCAAGCTAAGAAGGATAATAAATTATCACCAAAGTATTATGGTCCGTACAAGGTGTTGGAAAAGATTGGTACTATGGCATACAAATTGGAGCTTCCTGCAGCTTCTCGATTGCACCCAGTTTTCCATGTTTCATGTTTAAAGAAGGTTATAGGCGACAAGCTCCCAGTTCAAACAATATTGCCAGAACTTGACGAGGAAGGAAAAATTATATTGGAACCGGAAGCAGTCACAGAAACAAGAACTCGACAGCTACGAAATCGATCAATTTCAGAGTATCTTATCAAGTGGAAGAACTTATCCGCTGAAGATTCCACATGGGAGGATGAGAATTTTATGCAGAAGTATCCAGAACTGCTCAAGCGTTGAGGACAACACTTTTTTGAAGGAGAGGGGCATGTTGGGTCCCTATAATACTAGTGATTACCCCATTACTATTGTAGTTATACCCCTTATTTATATTGTTGTGCCCCTATTACCCACATATTGTTATTTCTGTGCCCCATAGAATCCCTCTATTATTATTTTTGTGGCTTTATATTATTATTGTTAGGTCGGCTGGATTATATTGTGACTCCTTAGACTCCTATATATAGAAAGGAGGTTTTGTCATTTGTATCATCCAAGAATTGTTCATTTATGTAATGTAAAGGAGGTTTCCCCCTCGAAGAGGCTGAATTCTAAGGCGTCGATCTTTCTTTTCTATCTTTTCTTGAGCTGGTTTCATAACACAGAGTCTGAAACAGGACATGAAAGATCGCTTGAAAGTGTGCAACAAGGTATGGTGTGTTAAATGTAAGGGTTAGGGTCATGACAAGGAACACTGCCCAGTGTTTGCGAATTACCTCATGGGAGGAGGACCAATGTTGTTGATACCAGAGGCACAAGCAGGACCTAGCGTAGTGCCTGCTTTGTGGTGCACGATTTGTCAAATAGGAGGAAAACATGCTACGGACAACTGCCATTTGTTGCAGAAGTACACATAGAATTTTCAACAGTTGTTCTGTAATTTCTATAGATCAGTGGGACATGATGAGCGCAACTGTAGCAACTATGAACTGATGATGGATTGGACTGTTATCGGGAAAACTAGTGTCCATTCACAGCTGCTAGTCCCATTAAGATGGGTAGCTATCTTAGAAACAAACAAACTAAAGTCACTTGTGTTTTACTTTATGAGAGATAGTTGAGAGAGAAGCAGAGAGTACTAACCTTAGTCTTTCGCTTGGCTCCTTGCTTGTTTCCTCCCTCCTTTGACAGAGCTTCGCCACTCCTTCCTCACTTGTCCCGCTTCAAAGAACACCTATAGAGTCAAAGCAGCATAATACCATCAAAGCATAGAGATCTATAACCATAAACAATATAGGATCAGACGTATATTAACCATAAAAATACATACACCAATACAAGATTCAGAAATATACAAGAATATGGAGGAAAACTCAAATAGCTTTATTGATAGAAGTAGTAGAAGATAGGATTACAACCAAGCTGTATGATCCAGCGCCATCCTCCCAGCATGAAAGCCCTCTTCACCTCATGAAAAGCTAGATCACCCAACAATACAATGTTTCACAGAGAAACCAACAACACTTCCTTACAAAATACAAAATTCCTGTTAGGATATTCCGACACATAGGAAATAGTTAAGTACAACTTGGTCTAGTTTAGAGTTAGGTATAGAGTTAGGTAAAGTGTGTTTCTTTACCGTTGTACATTTTGTAACTTACAATCCGACGGTCACGATATGTAGTGATCCGACGGTTCATTCTCTCCTCAGTATTACCGACACTTGATCCGTGGCTTGACACCCAATTGGTCCATGAGTTCTATTTAAAGCGCATGGAGGGTCATTGTTCGGGTAATCCGTGCATGAGAGAAGCTTATGTAAATTTTCATTCTTTGATTAATAAATTGCCTGTAGTAGCCACGTTGGCACAGGCCGTGGACTGTTTCCCTCTTTGAGGGTTTTAACCACGTCAAAAATACTGGTGTATTGATCTGTGATCAGGTTGCAGACATCTTCACAAAGGCTCTCACAGAGGCGAAGTTCACTAAACTTCGATATATGCTTGGAGTTCAGGAAGTTGTCACTAAGGGGGGATAGGCTCTAGTGCCTCCTTCCTTCTCCTATTGTGTCATATTTGTAAATCCTTCAATCCTATCCCAAGTTGTTCTTAAGGGGGGATGTTAGGATATTCCGACACATAGGAAATAGTTAAGTACAACTTGGTCTAGTTTAGAGTTAGGTATAGAGTTAGGTAAAGTGTGTTTCTTTACCGTTGTACATTTTTTAACTTACAATCCGACGGTCACGATATGTAGTGATCTGACGGTTCATTCTATCCTCGGTATTACTGACACTTGATCAGTGGCTTGACACCCGATTGGTCCATGAGTTCTATTTAAAGCGCATGGAGGGTCATTGTTCGGGTAATCCGTGCATGAGAGAAGCTTATGTAAATTTTCATTCTTTGATTAATAAATTGCTTGTAGTAGCCACGTTGGCGCAGGCCGTGGACTGTTTCCCTCTTTGAGGGTTTTAACCACGTCAAAAATACTGGCGTATTGATCTGTGATCTGGTTGTGAGCAGTGTCCTTTTGGTGTTCTTTCTGAGGAACTTACCCTGTAAATTCCTACAATTCCAGCCTTTGGATCTCTAGGATGAGGGATCCATATATAGATATTTGCAGGTGGGTGAGTCAGCTTCTGGGATTTTGATTAGTGTCATTTCACTGATAGTTCTTGGTTCCACTTGGAGATTTCATGATCTCTTACTCATCCCTGGGTGAATTCAGAGAGGCAAGTGTCAAATGAGCAGTTTCTAGAAGATTCTCTGGGTTTCCACCTAGCAAATTGCCTCTGCCATTTGTTTGCTCTCACTCATCGCACCCTACAGAAGGGCTTTTCAGTATGCATCGCACCCTTAACACTGAGTAGTTTGTATGGTCCAGTTTTGACCAATTCTGAGTAGTTTTTCAGGGAGAACTTCTGGGAGATGATGTAATTAGCTGACCTTGTTCCTTTAGGGTATGAAACAACACTTTTAGGAGCTTAGAAGCCCCTAGTTTATGGACATATGAGATTGGGGTTATAGTGCCCAAATATGTCTATAAAAGTTCCCCCCTAAAGCATGAAGTCGTAAATCTTCTGATGTCGGGTGAAATGCTTTATCATGAGGATCCGAGGTTTTTCGTACTAGAAGGTGACCTGTAATAAGATACAATAAAATACGTTATCTTCATAATATTTTCATGATCTAGTTGAGGCGGGCATTCCCATGCTCAGCTTTATAAATTCATTTTCATGTACATAGGACAGACAACTGTTTGTGTGGCAAACTGATGATTCTGGTAGAGCCGTCATCCCTTAGCTTGGATGATTATCTGTGCAGCTATGATGTACATTTGATGTCTTTATTTTCCTTAATATATCACAGCCCAGATGGATGAAACTAGATCCAAGGTCTTCAAACTCATTCAATCTTTGCCCGAAGTACAAGTCGATCCATGTGGAAAGATGTTCTGATGTTGAACATGGAAAGACATCACCGGATTACCGGCCAATGATGTAAGCTGTTAACAGGTGTGAGAGGAATCACCGATAATGATGATGACCCTCAAGGTACTGTAGTACAATTCACGTGGTGTGAATACATGAGTCGATGTCAAACACCACACAAAATCTTTCGATCGAAGGCCATTTTTGTAAACCTGTCGCTGGAAGTGAGAAACTTGCCATTGAGGCATGCAAGCTTCAAAGTACTGAAAGGGTTTTTCCTAAGTCAACTTCTTGGATAATGAGCTGATGTCGATAAGAAGTGACCCATCGTAGGAGGGCCTTAATGAATCCCACATCTACAACATGAAACAGAGCAAATGATTTTTTGGAGGTGAAAACGATCTAATGATACAAGGTTCAGGGTAGCGGTCATGAAAGAATGAAGTGTGAAGGTATTGCAGCGGATGAGATGTTAGCTGGGTTGGTGAATTCTCTGAGTGACTTCTCTTGAACATATCGGTGACACTGAAATGGATTGGTAGCATTCTGATGCAGGAGCATCAAGGGCGTTTTTTTTTTATTTTGTAAATATGTTAAAAGGGGGTGTGATAATTTGTAATATTTTATTAATTAATAGGAGAAGGTGAGGATTTTTGTAAATATCTTTTTATTTAATAAAAGGATATGAGGGAATTTAATTAGTTGAAGGATTTTAGGGATAAAGACCTATCCTTTAGGGATGTTGAGAGATTTAGGGGTTTGTTGAGGAATTGAAGGGATTGAGCATTTAATTAAATGATTTTTTTAAATTGTATAAATAGGAGGGGTTTTGGAGAGAAAAAGATATTGAGATTGGGAGAGGGTGTGAGATTGAGAGTAGGTTTGAACAACAAGGCATTGTAAAGGGCCACATAATTGAAATATCTGGCCAGCAGAAGTTTGTTGACAACTGAATGGTATGAACATCGTAATGATTTAACATGCTATGTGGGGTTAATTGCCAGCAATGGAGGAAAAGTGAGCGCCCAGCTGCTTCATCATGAAGTAGAAGTTCTATTTAGTTTTAATGACAAATGTCCAAAATTTGTGATTGTATTCGGTCATAATTGTATGAATAGACTCAACTGTAATTGTGTTAAACATAAGGGAAAGAAATCAATTTAAGTCAAACTGTATAATCGATGTTTTTAAACTGATGGAACGCTGGTCAATGGAACACTGTGAAGACTGATCATTACCTAAGCTGAGCTTGAATTAAAATCCAGTTAATTTATGAAGTCACAGGACGCGCAGATTGATTGAATGACAGTTAAATAATGATGTTATTTAAGTGATTGGAAGGTGTGCAGGTGCGCTGAACAGAAGTTGAGGAAACGTTGAGTTTGGAAGAATCAACTTCAGATTTTGTATTGAGCCGAATGTGAATGCAATTCGTGTTGAAAAGAGTAATGAAGACACATTCCATAATTTGGTCAGAACCATGTTGCGATGGTCGATTGGGAAGGTATATTAATTATTTGAGCAGATTGTTGGAATTTCATCATGGTTGGACGCTAATTGTGAGCGTAGCATTTGCTGTAAGCCTGGCATTTGAATTGGAAACGTTGATAAACCAGTAATCAACCAGTATTGTGTGTTGAGCAAAGGATGGATGGCATTGTAATTTTGATTGATTAAATAATGCCCATCTTGTTTAAAAAGATAAAGGCGCACAGGAACAATGAACCCCAAGTCGATTCTTGGCATTTGGGCGATTGGTGATGTTTGAAATTATTAGTTAGACGGGAGGTAATGAATTCTGGAACGCTGATATTCTGACATTAATTTCAAACAAATCTCATTGATATGTGATTCATAAAATCGATATGTGTGCACGTTGAGTAATAGCACATTCTTTTAATTCAGTCACATATAAACGAGAAGTTACAGGTTTTGTTTATGGAAGCATGCAAATGTTTGGTTGGATTGGAAGTATTTGCCAATGATGTAGAGTAGAAAACTTCCCACATACAATAGTTGATTTGGGTTCATAATCATAAAATCACAAGATTGAGTTATAGACAAGTGTTGGGATTTTAAGCCTAGTTTTAAAATTTATAGTGGATAGTCAAAAGTCCTTCGTAAAAGTTCTAATGCAGTTTGGGTTTAAATGCATGAAAGAAGAATGGTTGAGTCATGGGAATAAACTTATGTTGAAGGCTTTTGCATTATAATGGTATATTATGAGTTTGCCAACTATTGAAGTTTTTGATTTGAGGAAAAAGCTGAGATGAACGTTGATATACACAGATGTTAATGATCCTGGGTATTGCAGGCCTAGCCCTGCGTCACATTAACCCCAAAAATTGATGGTACGGAGGACCAATGATGATATGACCGGTGAACGAAATAACCCAACCTGACTCAATCATGGTGATGGAGTGAAAGTGTCATGTTCAAGAGCGACCTGCTACCAATGAAGTTCTTCAAGTTTTCTTCCCAATTTTTCCCCAGTCATTGCTGACCAATACCTCTTTATTTTTGTCAAGCTTGAGGAGGATAACATATGCTTGTTCTATAATTTTCCCTTCAGGCAAACCTGTCGCTATGTTTTAGCGAGCCTAGCGACAGTGAAACTCGTTCTTGTCTGTAATGGACAAGTTTGTCGCTATTGTTTTAATGAGTTTAACGACAAAGATAACTCGGTCCTTTTCAGTTTTAGAGAGTTTGAAAAGAGACAGAAAGGAAACTCCAGTAATCCTTTTTCGTAGTGTAATCCCTTAAGTCAGAAAAAGTATAAAATAATACCAAAGGGATGACTTTTTCGATCACTTTAACGAGCCGAAAAAGACAAGCACTCGATCTTTTCATGTAATGATCCCTCGGGTCCAAAAAGATTAAAATACAAGAGGGATAGCACTTCCAATTACTTTAACAAGCTGGAGAGGCCAATTGCTCGACAATCTTTTTATATTTTACGAGTCTAAAAAGAGCTTAAAAGAGGCTCGTTTTTTAGGAACGAGTGATAAATTTGGGTAGCAGCTAGTCCCAGGTAAGGTTTGTAACTTTTCAATCATGGCAGTGTAAAGAATATGGCTAACATAATCACTCTTCGCAGCTGTTCCTCAAAAGGGTAAACAATCAAGTGGAGGTGTATGATCGGCTAAAAAGTGGAGGTGATGGTAAGAACATGACCAAGGCTCAAAAGTTGATAGCAATGCGATCACAAAGGTTATTTATCGAAGGTTGGGTTCATTTTTTAATGAGATTAAACTCTAGGGGAACATATGCTCATTGCTAGGTTTATTTTTTAATGAGCTTGAACTTCGCGTAAACCTGCTCGTGCCAGTCGTATATGTTAGATACCTATACCAATAGGTTTCATTTTTCATGATTGGCTGGGGAAGTGCCAATATGTTCTACTTTGGTGATGCAAAGATCTCATATTTTTGGTAAACACTTACCTACAGTTGTTTGATGCTGTCCTACTTCTGAATGGGTGATCTGACAGTCTAAGCTGGGTCATGCCATATTTCAATTTTTGTTGTAGACTAGAGAAATAAATCTGTCCAAACTGTTCAATCTTGGTAGATCAGTAGTTAGGTAGAGAATGAAGGTTCCCAACTGCTTAATCTGGGGTCTTGGAAGTAATAAGGCTAGCCTTAGATAGAAAATCAAAAGAAAATGCCAAAGGAAAAGAAAAGGGCACATGAGGGTTTGCAAGTCTAAGTGCACCCTCCTTGAAGTAACAAAAAAATGCTAGGCAATAGAATGGGTAGGTAGATGGGGTTGCAGAAGCATGATTTCTTTCATATCACTGGCCTAAGCAAAGGAAACACATGGTGGCCAGTGCAGATCTTCCTATTCAGCAGTTTTGTAGCAACAAAGTGAAGCATGTCTAACTTCCCAATCATCCCCCATCAAACTCCTTGCTAACATCCCAATACCACCTTTGTTCATTGCAGAAGTCAAACTCTTTTGTTGATCCTTGTTGTATAGAAGAGCCACATTTCTTGTGTAAAAATCTTTTCATTTTGATCTACTCTCAAAACTAAGTTTGTTCCCTAAAACTTAGTGTCTATCACCTCTCATTCATATCCCCCTCCCATATTAACTATTAACCATTATTACTTAATTCCCTATATTCCCCTTTTCCCTACTACTATATCACCATTGTATATAAAAGCCCCAAAGTATATATTCCCCCTTCCCTAGGCAATATAGCCTTAAAACTTCAAAGGTTGGAGCGCTAAGAGATTTGAGCACAATAGGCAAAATAGTGCTAACATTATGCCTCGGGATTAAATCAAGATCCGCTTGATTTAACAGCCCTAACCCCACTTTGCGAACAAATGTTAATTAACCCATTTTGGCTTATAAATCATCGCAAAACCCATTTTCTCCGCTTATCCAAAGTTTTGATTACAGCGCGCATTCCACAAAAAACAAAAGAAAATATTATTTAAATGCCGCCGGGTCCCGCCGTATCATGCTGGCGATTTGCTCTCCCGTCGTCCGTTGGATCAGGGCCCTCCCATCCGACGGCTCATATCAATATCGGACCGCCCCCGATGCCCGGACGATAGCGCCCGAAATTTGTCAGACCATGACGTCAGGGCTCGGACACGCGTCGCTCCTGAGTTGTATCGGGCGGCCTCCTGCCAAAACCACGCCCGTACCTCAAGCGGTCCGATATTACCGCTTACCACCTTTGTTTACCGCCCACCACGTCACGTCCATGTCACGCCTACGTCACTGCCACCTCAGCGTCGCATCACCGCTCCATCCGCCATCGCCCTGAGTTGTCCGCCACGTCCCCCATCCACGTGGACCACTCACGGACCGCCACGTCATCATTCCGTACCATGACCCCACCTATGACGTCATGCTGACGTCATCCAAGAAAAGCGCGCCAAAGGCCAAAATTCCTATATTTTCGCCAAAAATCACATTTTTCGCATTTTTTTACCAAAAGACTGTTGCGCCTCCTGCATGCAATTTCACGTCGTCCTCGCCGCCAACCTGCAAGAAATTGATTTAAAGACCGTGGGCGCCCTCAATTCACCTGTTATTCCACCATTGGCCGATTGCACCAGGTATTTATCAAAATCTCCCCTCCGCGCCTGGTTTTTTGCATAATTCACCAAAACAAGCGAGAAAAGAGAGAAAAACACTGTAATTGGCAGAAAATCCTCAGTGACCAGTGTTCCATTTCCCCCTGTAAGCTCAAATTTACCCACAAAGATTCCGCATTGTGCCAAATTACCATAAATTCGCAGTCTGTTTGCGCATTCGCAAATCTCAACCTCTGCTAGACCAATTCACCAGGAAAACCACTCTCGAAACCCGGCATTTGCTCATTTAGCCTCTCCCGGGAAGCATTTCAACTCAGTTTCCTCACTATTTGTCTTGTCCCCTCTGCAAATTGCCCTGTTCCTGCAAAATTCATTACTCTGTGTTGCTGTGCCCAGAAAAACAAGCTCAAATACAATTCAAACTACCAATTGACCATGGAGACACCAGTGGCATTGAACATTGCACCCTTAAATGCCCCACAAAGAGAGCTAGAATGGCAGGCCCTGGCTGACAGAGACTACCAGATGGCAGAAGTAATCCCACTGTACAGCAAGTATCATATTCATGTACTCAATGAGCTGAAAGCCAAACATCTCAATGGAACTGATATTCTAGGGATTTGGGACTCCAATGTTCCCATTTTCAATCTTCCTCAAGTCAATGTCCTCCCAGATTTAATTCATCGATGCAGTGCCAACTATGATCCATGTCAAAGAGCTGTCCTCAGTCCCTCAGGTTCAGTTTTGTTCCATGTCACCCCTGAGGCTATAAACCAAATGCTGCACTTTCACAGTACAAAGCCATTGACTCCTCTGTCCATGATGCACTTGATAGACCAAGGAGGCAAGCTGTCCAGTGCCCAAATCCTAAAGATTAATCAGCTATTTATTGAACCAGGCTCTCAAACTGTGAGGACCCCTCCTATAGGAAATGTATATTTCAATGAGTTGGGCAGGTTGCTTGTGGATATGATCAGTTATGTCCTGGGTTACATGTCAACTAAGGATGCTGATGAAACCATTCTGGCAATGATGTCTATCTTCTCCCCTGGAAAGCCTCCTTCTGTTCACTATGATTATGCTGCATACATTGCCAATAAAATTCATGAGCAATTGATGAATTTAGAGAGGGAAAGGATATTTAGATACACTTCTTACATCTATCACTTGTTCCTATTTTATCAGCCTGATAGCTTCCCTATTACTCTCAAGAAGTTTGATGCTCAGGGAAACCAAAGGTCTGTGGTATTTTGGTCTTCAATCTTTCATCACACATCTTATTCACCATACAGCTACTGTGAATTCATAGACCTTTTTATCCATCCAGCCATGTCCTTGCTGTTGAGCTCTCCTCCTCCAAGATTGACAGATGAGATGCAAAGAATCCTCCAGCTCTCAAAGGCCTACAGCATTGGGGATTGGTACTTTTACCAACACCATACAGTGATCAGAATATATGGTTGTGAGTTAGCCCCATATAGGCTACCAAGATATGTCCCTATGAGACTCTTTGCCTTAGAGTATTTCAGACAATTTGGAAATGCAGACATGGTCCATTTCCACAGCAAAAATAAGAAGGTACAACTCAAAGTCAGAAACCAGCTAGGCCCATTTATTTATAATAAAAGAGAAGAGGCATGGCAAGAAGCAGATAAGATCCTAAAGTGCCTCGAGTTGCAAACCAGTTTCCTCTGGATACCCTATGATCCCAATCATTTCATTAGTCTTAGAAGGGTCAAATATAAGTTGGCTAGCTATGATCATGTCAGGTTGCCTCATATTGAAAAATATGAAAATCTATTAAGATGGAAAGAGGGCACTCTAGAAGAGGCAAGTACTAAAGAGGAAATAGCACAAAAAGAAGCAAAGAAACTTGAGAAGGAAGCTGACTTGGAATATTGTGGGCAGGTTTTTTCTCTTCCTCATATTCAACTTGGAGCAGCTGCCTCATCTTCTACAGCTCCCCAGCAAGCAGCTCAAACTATTCCTCAAGCAGCTAGCACAGAAAAGGGAAAAGAAATGGAGCAGGAGAAAACACTCCCAACAACAGAACAACAGAAAGGACAGGTAGAACAGCAAGAAGAAATGGTTGAGGCCCTTGTATCTACAGAGCAACAGGCTCAAGAAAGTGTGCCTCCAAGGGAGGAAACAACAGTGGATACCTCAGTGCTTCAAACCCCAACAAATGAAGAAAGAACTAGGAAGAGGGACAGACATCAAGAAACTCCCCTCACTACATCAGCAAGTCAACAAGGGGAGAAAAGGCAAAGATTAAACCCTTTTTCTAAAGAAGAGATGCCTATTGGGCCATCCATGGGTATGGGCCCCCCTAGCATGGAAGCATCAGCCAGTTCCTTCCAGCAGGAACAAGAAAGACCACTTGGAGGAGAGGTCAGCTCCTCAAGCCAGCAAAGAAGGGTAGAATCCAGCATTAAGCAACAATTTTTTGATATTAAGAAAAGGAATGAGCCAGTCAGACTCCAGCTTTACAATCATTTGCTCAATATGGCTCCCACCAACCAACAGAGGCTCATGTCAGCATATGACATTACAGAAGGGAAGATGACTATGAGCCATTTCATGCCTACCATGCTGCAGCCACAGTCAGCTGCAGATTACATCAGGACCAACCTTGAGGTATTTGCAAAGGACATCCACCCAATGGACCAAATAGAGCTACATAAGCAAACGGGTGAGATGGTCTACTCCACTCTTGCAGATAAAACCTTTTTAACACACAAATTGCAAAATAGTCTCCATAATACTACTGCCAAATTAGAATTGGAGAAAGCATCTTCTCAAGCCAAAGACAACATGATTAGGTCTTTGGAAGATATCATTATAGAGCTTGGGCATGACCCAAGTGATCCCAAAGCTGTGAAGACATTACTAAAGAAAAAAGAGGAAGATATAGCAGCTTTGAGGAAGATGGTCAAAATTCTAGCAACCCTTCACCCTCAAACAGAAGATGTTGCTCAGCAGAGAAAGGACCAAGATGTAGCAGCCATGCTGCTGACACTACACAAACAATTGGTAGAAATAGAAGGGAGATTGATAGCAACAGAGGGTGCATTATAGGCAGCCCTGAAACAGAAAGAAGGAGGGCAGATATCTCAGCCTCCTCAGCCAATAATCAACCTTGAGGAGCCTCCTCAAATTATAAGTCCTCCCACAGGACAAACAGCTGGGACAGACCCTTCAACATCAGCACCAAATACAGCAGCAGCACCAGCAACAACATCAGGACAGGCACCCAGCCTTGATATGCAAAATATGATGAAAGAACTTCAAGCTCTGGAGGCCCAGATGGCAGAATTAAATGAAGCCAAGGAAAAATTGGCTACACTTAATGAAAAGTATGATAAATCAAAGCAAAGTGTAGCTGAAAAAACAAGAGAGGTGAAGGCTCTTGAGAAGAAAATAAAAGAACTGGAGAAAGAGCTCTCTCTTGACAAAGTGGTGGCTGAAATCAAGAAAGTCCTGTGGGCCAATATTGGTCAGTCTATAACAGATCAATGGCAATATATTGAAACCATCCATGAGCATATAGATCTCATAGGCAGGGCCCAAAGAAAGTCAGAGAGCAAGGGCATCTCTAGGCAATATGCCTGAGATAGCCAATAGGATGATCAATGTCCTTAACAACCGCACAGGCCCTCAGCTGGCAGCAATGGGTATCTCTAACAGGACTGATACCATTTTATTAGTAAAAAGGGTGCTCACTTTGAGAAATCTTGTGCAAACATTGGATAGAAGGTGCCAGGAAATGCAGACAGAGGTGAATAAATTCATGGAGAAATTTACAGCATTGCATAACAGAGGCCTTCCCAGCTTACTAAATAGTGAAGGAAGGTTACTATCCCATGAAAACTATGCCAAGAGAGTAAATACATTTTCTACAAATCAGATCACTGCAGCATCAAGTACCCCAGAGGAAACAGGGCCTGCATCTGGGCAGAGTCTCTATGACAGAATAGATAATTTGTTTTTTATCATGAATGAGATTAGACATCTGTTTGAAGTGCCTCCAAATTACTACAAATATACTGAGGCAGATGAAACCTTAGGCACAATTTTGAGACATCAGTTACCTACTCAGGAATGGTGGACAAGCATGATACAAACATTGTTGTGAACAAACAAATTTTTCATCAAATTTTTGTACGTCAAATATAAATCATCATGTTCATATAGTTGATATATTTACTATGACTGCAAAAGAGTGGATTGAGCCAACTCAGCAAACCAATTTGGCCACTAAAGCAACACCGACAGATGCAGATGACGGGGTTGAGATAGCTACAGCACGACAGAGCAATAAAGGGCGTATTATTCAGAATCAATGCAAAGCACCTTGTAGAGCCAGTTGCCCTCAAAAGTCAAGAACTTCTGACAAACAACAAGCAGCTGTTGTATATTCATTAAAGTAGCTTTTAATTTTGTAAAAATATCTTTGAAAGTTGGTAAGAGCAGTTATTGTGCAATAACTCAGAACTGAGATATTTTTGTGATATTTTGTATATATGCACCCCCGCATAGCTTATTGGGGGTTGTTGTTACTCATTTGTTGAAGAGAACTCGACTGTATTTCCTCTGAAAGATATAATACAAAGGAGTTGTTGGTTTCCAGAAGATATGTTTGGTTTGGACGTGTTTTGATGAAATTATTGACTGCTGCAGGATTCTCGTGTTATGGCGTGATACAATAAGTGTTTTCTAACTGTATTTATGTTTTATCTCTTCTGTAATCTGTCTGTGATGTATGGTGTTTAATCTTGGTAGAAAGGTAAAAGACTAGTTCAGGATTTGTCCATTAAAGACACCCTAAACTCAATCCTTACTACTAAATATGTTTTCTTCAAGGTTAGATGTAACTATGGAATTCTTAAATGCTCATATTTGCTCTAATCACATGATAAGTCTTTATTCAGTAATTCTCTATCGCTGCTGAGTAGGATTTGTTCTTCATTTCGTAAAGCACTATGAAAGAACTCTTAATTGCCTTTCCTGGTGTAATTTAGACTGTTTCCTCTCTAAAAAATCAAAGTTTGTATCATGAATACCCATCTAGCCTTGCAGTGAACCTCTCTTTATCACAAACATCAAATCCTATTCATTTCTGGACTCCATATGCCCAATGGACTGAACTCTTTTTTTATGCTTGCATGCCCTTCTTTGAACAACAACCAAAAACCAAAATTCAAACAAACTCTTCACCTCATAACTAGCCTAAAATCCTAAAAAAACAAAGTTAAAACTGAAAGAGAGAGCCCTCTCTGATTACAGGTAGGCTAGAACCTGTAATCCAAAGCTTGGTTAGTGGTTACCCCGGCCGTATTCCCTCGGGAGTCAAAGGGAACAACCTGGGTGTTAACATAAATGGCGACTCCACTGGGGACCTGAATGAAATTCATAAACCCCTGTCTGATTCTTAATACTGTAGATAAAGCCTGAGTGACAGCCAGACAACCTTAGAAACTGCCTCTGCTTTGCATTTGCAGTAGTATATAAAAGTTGCCTCAGTCAATCTTTATTCAGTCTTAAGTTCCATACAGTTGTATGATACTTGATCAGTCCTTGTCAAATATAATTACTTCTTAGAAAATTCTCCTAAAGAAAATCACAGAAACTGGCTCCTAAGAAGAAAACTCGCTATACAAGATCTAACCCAGATCCAGATCCATCACCTGAGTTCCAAAACCCAAACTTGATTCCAAGAATCCTTAAGAAACACAAATTAGAAGGGACTTTATCAGATTCAAGTTCTGAAGCAGGATTTCAAACTAATATTCCAACCCCTGCTAAGGTTTCTCTACATCCTCATACCATTGTTACCCACTCTCCTAGTTCTTCATCCACTTCACAAGGTGTCCTATCAACCCCTCCATCAACTACACATACACGGGGTTAGAGTTACACTGGTCACTTTTAACTTGCATAAAAAGGGTTTGCATGCCCCTAGATATAAAGAAGAGTAAAGTTTCCAGGTTACCATATGGAAGTTCTTGCATTAGTAAGATTGTTCCATCCACGTAGCAGATAAAAACACTTCCTTGGCTTTGTTCATCGAAATGGACAAAGGTGAATGGTGTCAGTTCCAATCACATAACCTCCGATGAGGAAATGATATTTCCAGACTGATCCCATTTTCCTAAATGGATGGGTGTGTTAGATTGGTCATATATCCTATGAGGAAACACATCTTATATATGGGGTTTTCCTGTCGAAGCAGACCAGGGCGCATGCCCCCTGGGTTTAGTCACATTCACCGAATCACTTGCGCTCATCAGGTGGATTGAATGGAGGTTGATGAGACATTCTTTGTACAAAAATACCAGTTAGGGATGGCATTTGACTAGTAGCTATGTTTGAACCGGGGAATGAAAGCTGGTCTACAAGCTTGACCATTCTGCCTTCATGAGGGAAACACATCACTCGAAAGAGTGAGGAAACAATAGCTCCCATGCTATAAATGTAGTCACACCCAAGGAGTAGATTGTAATCTAAAGGCCCTTGGACTACCATTATGTTTAGATAAATGGTTTTCCTTCTCAAAGTTATAGGCAAATTTGGAAGGATCCCTATCAGTCGATTGGTTCCTTTGTTGAAGCCTGACAGATTTTGAATCTCAGGCAGAAGCGATGGCGAACCAAGCGCTTTCCAAGCAGTGGAGGAAATGACAC
This sequence comes from Pinus tabuliformis, assembly GCA_031772625.1. NCBI lineage: Eukaryota > Viridiplantae > Streptophyta > Pinopsida > Pinales > Pinaceae > Pinus > Pinus tabuliformis. The sequence continues at coordinate 423,548,418 of CM062814.1, read as the reverse complement.
TCATGGAAGCCACTTCGTCTATGATAGTACTAGCCATGATCATTCTATAAGCTTGTACTATGATCCAGAATGGCACATTAGACGGTAGGCAGGGTCTCCCTAGTAGATTCCAATCGAAGGAAATGACTAGATTGCTTGGAGGAGGGACCGAATAAATGGCCGAATGAGTCTCTGATGAACTTCCTTCCCACAGTAAAGGAACAGGTAGATTTCCCTTATGTTCATCAGATTCTGTGCTAACAAAAAGAATTTGAACAATGTCGTTCTCATTCTCTTTGGTGACTGTATCATCTGAAGGTGGACATTTGGAAGACAAGACTAGGTCGACTGCTGTCTCGACCTGTTGAATTTGGTTAAGTGTGGACTCAGAGGGTTTATCTTCAATGATAGATGCTTCGACTGACAACAGAGGTGTGTCAGTCAGATTTTCAACTAGCGATGGACTTGGCAAGAGTTTCTTGTATACAGGAGGAAGTCACTGTGATGAAGCAGGACGGTTATCCAAGACTCTTTTAGCTTCATCCAGGAAAGGACAACGGTGGAGGGCATGATCGCCTTAACACAGTCTACAGGGAAATTTAGATCTTCCTTTATGTTTATTGACTTCATTTTCACTAGTTGATGGTGTACTCTCAACATGATCGTCAGAGGTTGAAGACACCAGACTATGCAAGCGGGGAGACCAGTCCCTTAAGATATGCGAGATGCAAGGACAATCTCGATGATAATGGTATCCTTTGCAAATGACACGTGGAGATTTAGGTTTGGATGGTGTAGTGTGTGTATTTTCGCCAGATGATGGATGGTTTCCCCCTTTCACTGTTGGCTTCTTCTTCTTCTTCTCCTTCTCTTTCTTCTTCTTCTCAGTTACTTGGTTTTTAGTGTTACTAGCTTCACCAAGCGAAGAGGAAGAAGGGGAGGGAGAAACAAACGAAGTAGAAGGTTGGGGGGTAACTCTAGTATCATCTGGTTGCTTATTTGATTACTCAGGAATTACGGTGTTTTGAATGAAAGAGGTTGAGAAAAGCCATACTGGCAGGCCAATTGTGAGTCCTGGAAAGGACAATGTAGCCTTGTGTGGAGCACCAACATCTCCCCAAGAAGAGAAAGGACTAGGATTCCCCCCAAGGGGAAATCCTTGATTGGTGGACTACATTTTCTCAACCTAAGACCAACGATGGAAAAGTGATGTTATTCTGATTAAAATAAATTTTATGATGCTTTGGCACAACTTGCTTTTTCAATTTTTAAGAGTTGAGAAAAACCTAAAGATGACGCTAGTTGCCTTTGATTTTTAATGAGCCTAAAGTGACAAGTGCTCAGATGGACCTTTTCTTTTAAGGAGTCTGAAAAGGAACGAAAGTGATTACTCTAGAAAGATAGACAGAGGGATTACCAAACCAATCACAAAACTGTAGAATAATTTTTAAGTACGGCAGTCAATCTTCCCGAATGCTGTGTTCAATGCATTGCAATCGATAGGGCGGCAGACATGGCTTCCTAAGGATAAATGATATAGCCTATTGTGGTCTCCCAATATATAATCGATGGTACGTGGGAGCACAAGTCCGTACTGGCACTTGTCGTATCAAAGAGGAGGAATCACCCAACCTACGATGAAAACGATAGTTACCAGGTTTTACGACACCGGAATATGTCTCTAGCCTAGACTTCTAGATGTTGTGCGTTAGGTTCCAAAGCATTTTTATGTTCATTGAGGTTTATTTTACAGTAGATCTTTATTAAGAAGTTTGCCTTTAAGGTTCACTACGTGATGTAGATATACAATTCCTAAATATGCAATCTAAGATGATAAACAATCGTTTACTTTCTTTTAGAAATGAAAATCCTGGCTACTAAGGAAAGAGAAGTAAAATTCTTTCAATATAGAGCAGAGAGCACACACTAGTTGCACTTTTCCTAAATCAATTTCCGCATGCAGTCTAAATGAAAATGCACGTGCATGTATTTGTTTTCAAGTTTCCTTAATGAGTGAATGACAAAAATAAAACTAAGTACAGATCTGAATTACTTTTCTTCAAAGCGACACTTCAGCAATTTCTTTTCAAAAATGAAAGAAATATTAAGACGAAACTTTCAATTTCGACTTGAAAACTGCTTTCGACACTTCAAAGAATTGATGATTCAAATCAAATACAATGGAAAATGTGTAATCGACTATCTAAAAGAGGAAGACTTTACGCACTCTTTTCTTTGACTAAAAACGACACTTGCGACACTTTCAAATCAAAAGACGACAGTTCGATTAAGCCACTGTTTGCAAAGGAGAACTGTAAATGATGAAAAATACATAAAAAACATTCACAATTATTTATCAGTGGAGGCTGAATAATGCAAAGGAAGAGAGTTTCAACAGTGATATACTGATCATTGACAGCAAAACTACTGAATAAAGCTGAAGACAATGAAGAAAAAAACAAAATCTGGAGGCAGAAACAGTCTCACTCAATCATCGGACCTGTAACACAGGGAAATAGGGACGCACCTCACCTACAACACACGGGAGGTGCGATGCATCCAGGTTGACAATGAGAGACAGTGCGATGGTCCAGCGACAAGATTGAGCTTGGTTTTCACTCACAATTTGCAGCTAAGTTCAGGGATCTAGGCTGAGCTAATGGTAAACAGTAAACACAAAGTATAGGGACTGATCTAATGAGGTTACTTGAGCTACCACCAGGGTACTTAGGATGTTTGCAAGTTAGTTGTTCAGTTCATAAACAAACCCGGAGATGGACTGAATCAGCATTGATCTACTTTGCACTTGCATAACAAATGCAGTTCGAAGGCTAGCTGGCTTAACTTCAGGCTCCATCTGTAGTTTATAAAGCTGCCAAACAAGTAGAAACAAACAAACAAACTATTTGATCCACAGTGGAGTCGCCATTTTGTTATCGAGAAAACTAGTGTCCATTCAGAGTTGCTAGTCCCACTAAGACGGGTAGCTATCTTAGAAACAAACAAACTAAAGTTACTTGTGTTTTCCTTTATGAGAGATAGATGAGAGAGAAGCAGAGAGTACCAACCTTAGTCTTTCGCTTGGCTCCTTGCTTGTTTCCTCCCTCCTTTGACAGAGCTTCGCCACTCCTTCCTCACTTGTCCCGCTTCAAAGAACACCTGTAGAGTCAAAGAAGCATAATACCATCAAAGCATAGAGATCTATAACCATAAAAAATATAGGATTAGATGTATATTAACCATACAAATGCATACACCAATACAAGATTCAGAAATATACAAGAATATGGAGGAAAACTAAAATAGCTTTATTGATAGAAGTAGTAGAAGAGAGGATTACAACCAAGCTGTCTGATCCAACGCTATCCTCCCAGCATGAAAGCCCTCTTCACCTCATGAAAAGCTAGATCACCCAATGATACAATGTTTCATAGAGAAACCAACAACACATCATTACAAAATACAAAATTCCAGCCTTTGGATCTCTAGGATGAGGGATCCATATATAGATATTTGTAGTGGGTGAGTCAACTTCTAGGATTTTGATTAGTGTCATTTCACTGATAGTTCTTGGTTCCACTTGGAGATTTCATGATCTCTCACTCATCCCTGGGCGAATTCAGAGAGGCAAGTGTCAAATGAGCAGTTTCTAGAAGATTCTCTGGGTTTCCACCTAGAAAACTGCCTCTGCCATTTGTCTGCTCTCACTCATCGCACCCTACAGAAGGGCTTTTCAGTATGCATTGCACCCTTTGTGTGTAGCAGGTGAGATGCATTGCACCCTTAGCATTGAGTAGTCTGTATGGTCCAGTTTTGACCAGTTTTGAGTAGTTTTTCAGGGAGAACTTTTGGGAGGTGATGTAATCAACTGACCTTGTTCCTTTAGGGTATGAAAAAACACTTTTAGGGGCTTAGAAGCCCCTGTTTTATGGACATATGAAATTGGGGTTACAGTGCCCAAATATGTCTATAACAAGGACTCCCAACTATAGAGTTCAGGCCGAAACGCGGCCCCTTGACCAGAACATAGGAGTGGTACAAACCAGATTTCAGGGGTGCGAACGAGGCTGAGGTGGAGGAGGACCTGGAAGAGGTTGCAAACCACTGATATGTTACAATTGCAGAGGCCCAGGACATTATGCCCGTGATTGTAAGAATCCAACGCACCCATCATGCTTGTATTGTACATTGTTTGATCATGAGACAGAGGATTGTCCCACACTGATAGCGAGGCTGCACGACAAGGGAGTGCTCCAACCTCCCTTGACTCAAAACCTACAAATGATGAGGTCTGAGGCACGCGAGGAAGACCCCAATGTGAACATTGTGCTCCGAAGTGGAATTACAACAGGGGATGATAAAGGAAAGCAGCCTGAAGATAGTACTTGGGTTTGCAAGGCTCCGATGAAAGAACCAGAGTTTGATTTGGAGCGCGCTAAGGAAACCTTCCTGGAAGCCAGGAAGAACTTCACTGATGCCTCCACTTCAGGTAGCAAAGATAGACCAGAGTGAGAAATGGACCCATCGATGCTCACAATGTTCCTGGAAACATGCATGATGATGCTACTCGACAGCAAGGCTATAAAGGGATTGCAGGAACTCATTAATCAATGTGCTGGGACTGCACCCGAAGAACCATGCGTAGTTCACAAGATTGGAAAGCATGTGACGAGGACGGGAAGAGAAATGAGATTGATCATGCAGATTGGGGAATATGAGATGGACCATGTGATTTTGGACCTAGGATCAGACGCGAACGTTCTGCCGAAGCAGACATGGGAGCACATGGGAAGGCCTACCCTGCAATGGTCTCCTATCCAACTGCGAATGGTGAACCAATAAAAGATCCTACCTATGGGGAGATTGCAGGGAATCACAGTGGATATCGAAGGAGCAAACGCACTAGCATATTTTGAAGTGATAGAGATTGTTGATGACAGTAATCCCTTCCCTACGCTCTTAGGAATAAATTAGGCCACTGACATGAACATGGTGATAAATTTGAAGAAGTGCAAGATGATTTTTGAGAAAAAGTCTCTACGCGTAGTTGTACCTTTGGACCCTGCAGAAGGATTGCGCTACATGGAGCTAGTGCATGACTATGAAAGAAACGACGACTTAGATTGCATCTACAAGATAACCACGCGAGAGAAAGACTGGGTAAATCCCACCGCGGATGGACGAATCTCAGGGGAGCACGAAAGCTCCTATACATCGGATTCAGATGAAGAGATAGAGTGATGGAAGAACTAGTTACACAAGGTAACCACGCTGAATTGTAACATGATGACGAGATTATTGCACCACGTATTGACAAAGGTAAGGGATCTACCTACGTATGATGGGTTAAGTGAAGTAGATGATTTCTTGAATAGATTTGAAAGGGAGGTGCTAGAACAACACTGTTTTGAGGCTTTGAAATGTGTACTGCGTGCTACACCCGCGAGGTGGTGGGGTGCCCACCAAGAAAGCTTTGAGAACTGGTGTGAATGTAGGAGAATGATGCACATGCATTTTGGGAAGCCTCAGATGCACCTAACAGACAAGCATGATGGACGGGATGATCTGCGTGCGCACCTCACCATGTGGACAAAAGTCTATGGGAAGACCTGCAACTTGAGAGGGTGCACCTATTCTGCCATACCCTAGATGTTATTCCCATGAATTGGCATATAGAGACAGAGCTACACCATGGGATGAGTGAATGGGATATCCTGTGTGAAGGGTTCCTATGAACCTTCACTTTTGAGGATCGTTGGTGGTGTTGTAGCATTTTTTGGATGTGGACAAAAAGAATATTGAATAAAAAATGTTAGGAAAATATTTTGATAAATATGTCCATATCAAAGAAAATGTTAGGGTAGATGCCCTAAAAAATGAAGGCAAAATAAAATGTTAGGTTAGACAGAAAAGAAAAAGAAATCAACTCTGAAAGTGTTGCAAATCTAAATGCCACTACTTTGTTCTAAATTCAGTTTGAAAAATAATAGTCGTGTGAAGTTTGTTTAGATGCCACACTAGATTTTTTTCTTTTATCCAATTATATAGTTGCATCATAATTGGATTTGTTTTAAATTAATTCTCATAGGTAGAAAATAAATTGGCTCAACAATTTAATCTGAGCCAATGGAGGGAATAAGGTATAGAGATAGATTGTTCATAAAAAGAAAATATTGGGTTGCTAGTTTAAATGCACTCTGAAAGGATAAGTAAAAATGTTAGGAATAGAAGGGTAGGTAGAAATGTGAAAGTTTGAGATGTTGAAATGGTTATTTCCTAAAGATCAAAACATTAGGAAACATATTGATGACGGGAGTTCGAATAACCAAAGTTTGACCTTATGTTATTTCATTCCTATTCTATCACTCCATTCGTTAAATCATTCGGACCCATAGCCATTGCGTCCGCCTATCATATCGCCACCCCACCATTCATTCCCTGCTCACATGTTAAATTCCCTCCACCTCACCTCTCATCTCGCACACTCCTCTACAATCATACGGCCCACACTCCCTTTTGGCCCTCATTTGCCGTCCAAAGTTTATTTGTGGGGGGGGGGAAGGGGGAAATGGGTAGTCTTTAATACTACCTACATAAACCACAAAAATTACCTTTTAGTCTTTCAGTACTAGAAATCCCAAAACCAAAAACCACTCTCTCTTAACCCCAAACGCGGTATCCTTCATAGCCATTTACCAATGCCCCACATCACCTCCACATCACGTTTCACTTCATATCTCCCGTCCAATCATCTGCCGCATATCCATTTCCCATTTATTTCCACTCTCGTGCATTTATAAACAAATGTTCGTTAATTATCTCGTTGGATAATTAATCAATTTTCAAACATTCGGCGCTACCCTCCCACTCCATTTTTCTCTTTATAAACACTGTGTCATGCATTTCAAAGGTTACACAGTTAACTTCTGCGACCAAGATTATTCGGAAGCCTGCTTGCTCATACGGCTCAGCCACTTGTCCTGTTCGCAAGCATATCTTCCAGGTCCACTTGTCAGTTGCCTGTCTCCACTCTGGTAATTCATTTTACCATTTTGTCATTTACAATCTGCAACTTCGTTTGACAAAATGCCTCCCGAGGGAAAAACAATTGCAGAAGTTTCAAATCCTCTAATTTACCCACAAGCCGATTTCCACCATACTCCATTAGTTGACAAGGATTGCAAAATCATTGAGACTTCTTCTCAATTTGATTTATTTGAAATTTATCTCTGGTGGGAAGAGCAACTAATTGACTAGAGCGATGAAATTGGGCTTTAGGAATCCCAATTACCCCACTATATTTTTCCACAAATACATAGAGCTCCAGAGTTTGTGAGAAAATGCCATGAATCCTATGATCCCAGCCAAAGAGAAATTATCTCACCTACTGGAGAAATCCTCTGTCCCATTAACACTGATTCAATTGAGAAAATGTTGCAGGCCCCTACCACTATACCAACTCATCCTTTTTCCCATGAAAACCTGATAGAAGCTTATAACAAACTAGACTTTACCAAGAGATCCCAGACCCTGGAACTGTTTTTAGCAATTGGTAGTCCTCTACCAAAGAGAAATCCCCCTTATGATTCATCTATGTTTCCTGATAGAACCAGGCATATTACTACTATCCTGTCCTATTTTCTTGGTTATCACTTTGATCAGTCTGTCAATGAATCCATCCTTGGTTTCTTATCCATGTTTTCTTCTGATTCTAAGCCTACTGTTATTTATGATTTCAGTCATTTCATAGTTGAAACCATACATGAGCAGTTTTTCAAATTTAACACTGAAGACATATTCCCAGTGTATCTTTTTATATATTTTCAGGGAGACAAATTCCCATTTCCTTTATAGAAACTTGATGAAGAAAGACAACAACAATCAGTGATTTTCTGGACTTCAATGGGGATGAAGGAGAAAGAAGAATTCACATACAAGTAGTTCATAGAACTATTTATTCATCCAGCCCCTAGCCTTATGAGCAGCACTCCATTACCAAGGATCAATGAGGAGATTGTCAAAGAAGTACAGTTCATAGATCCAGCTGCAATAGGAGATTGGTATTGCTACCAAAACTACACAGAAATCAAGGTTTTTGGCTGTGAGCTTCCACCCTACAAACTGCCAAAGTACCTCCCTGTTAGAATCTTTGAACTGGAGTATTTGAGGCAAAGATTGAATGCAGATGAAGTACATATTGTAACTGCCAAAAAGAAATCACAATTTAAGCTTAAAGCTCAAGTTGGTCCCTTCATTTGTAATACCAGGGCAGCAGGGGAGGAAGCTGATAAGATGTTAAAAGAAATGAAATTTGCTCTCAGTTTCTCTTGGTCATATGACCCATTGGGAGTCATCTCCAAACTCAGGGTGGAAAATAAGTTCACACCATATCATCATACAACTAGGCTTGAGATAGAACAATTCAAGAATCAGTTGGAATGGACAGAGAATACCCTCCAAGAGGCTGAGGAGTAGGCAGTCTCTACATCAAATATGAAAACTCCGATTACACAGGAAAAGACAGCCAAGAGAGGGAGGGAAGAACAATCTTCACTTGCAACAGAGGCAACAAGCCAAGGCCTCAAAGTCTTTCACATGAAAAAGAAACAAAGGGGCTCTATGAATATTGATTCACAGTTTGGTGGATAGTCTATACAATCTCCAACTCAATCCACCACTTCTCATGAACAACAGATAGTCCAAATTGTTGGAGGAATTCCAGAGAATAAAGAGGAAGAAATCTTCCATGTCTTTAGTGAACCTAAAAGAAAGAATGAAGAATTGAAGTTGAATACTTACACCCAGTTTTGGAAGCATTCTTCCAGTTCTCAAGCTAGGCTTCTTTCAGTGTTCAACTCTGAGAAGGGGAAGATGCAAATGGCTTTCTTGCAAGCCCAAGTTCCTCAGCCCAGGACTACAACACAATACTAGAAACACACTTCTTTTGAGTTTAATTTCAAGTATGTGCATCCAATTGATCAAATTGAGATGCACAAACAAACTGGACAGATGATTGCTTCAACCTTGACAAACACTGCTATGAGTTTGTCAAAAATGCAGGTTACATTGGCCAACATTCAGTTAAAACTGAAGTTGGAGAAGGTCTCGTCATTAGCAAAGGATAACAAGATTCAATATTTGGAAAATCTAGTGCTAAGGATGGGATATTATGCCTCAAACATAAATGCTGTAGAGGAGCTCATTAAGAAAAAGAACATTGAGGTTGCAACATTAAATAAACAACTAAAAATACCAGCATTTGAGGATCCAATGACCAAAGAAATCGAGGAGACAAACACTCAAAATTCAAATATGATGAAGCACATCACAGAACTGAATTTGCAAATAAAAAAAATGGAGGAGTAGATGGAAAGATTGGTTAAGGAGAAGGAGGAATCTATTGGGAACATTCAAACTTTAGTGGATGTAGTCTCTCTTGCAACAGTTCCCATCACCATAGTTTCTACTTCAGCCACTACATCAGCAATAGGTACAGTAGAAGGAGCTGAACAACTTACTGAAGCTGTTCAGAACCTGTCTATCTAGACAGGAGAAATCAATAAACTAAAGGATGAACTCAAAGAATTACAGCTTATGAAGTCTATATCAGACAGTTCACATACAACTGAAACAAATAGACTCAAAGGCCAAGTGGAAATGTTGCAGAGAGAACTCACAGATTCCTTCATAGGAAACAAGTTGGGTTTAGAAAAAGAAATTATGTGGGAAGAAATCACAGAAGAAATCAAGGAGATTTGGTCCTCCATTAAGATAATATTCAATCAGAAATATCTCTTGGAAAATGCTCAGGAAGTAGTGGAAACCTTAACTAAGCAGTTGGAGGATATGCTAGAGACTACCTCTGATATAATCAAGTTTCTAAACTCCAAGGATGACTATGAGCTTGAGGAATTCAAAATAAGCGATAGATCTGCAATGATATTAGAGGTAAACAAGATTATCACTAAGAAAAATCTCACCCTTCATCTACAAGAAAAGTGCAGCAATGTTAACAACATAGTTCAAAGATTTTTCAACAAAATTGAACCTTTGGTCAGCAAGGGTTTACTTTCTATGATGGTTATTAATGATAAATTAATGCCAATTGAGGATTATGTCAAGAAGTTAACAGAGGTGGGCACCCATGCAGCTTCAGTTGCCAATATCAAAGGATTAGCAACACCAGCTCTCATAGTAAAAACACTCAGGGATTCTTTCTTCATCTTGGATGAAATCAAGCATATATTTTTGGTAAAACCCACTTTTACTAAATACACCGAGATGGATGAAATCTACAGGAGGGTAACAAAGATTTCTATCCCAGATAAGAAACATTGGGAAGAATTAACAGATTTACTTGATTAAGGATAATTGAACAACATTCAGTTTTTGAGGGAACAGTCAGCCAACTTCAACCACTTTTCAACTTTTTCAGTAATAGTCATCAAACAGCACAACACCAAAATAGTGCCAGATCATTAGACAGTTTTATTTTTGATTGTGTAAATAATCTATTTTTGTAAAAGCAGTTCAGGATATTTTTCGTCCTACTATTATATAAATAACTCTCTTCACGAGTTATTAAGGGTTGCACCCTTGAAGAAGCATTTCTAGATATATCATGTAATTAATCTTTTTGGATCATTAATACGAAGAAAAGGATTCTAAATTCTGTTTTACATAGTTTGTGCTTCCTGTAAGTGTTTCTAGTGTCATTCATTATGTTTTTTCTTCATATACTTGTGTCTTGCAGAGATAACCAGGTAGGAATAATTGTATTTCAATCTATTCCTATAAGCTCCTGAAGTGATAATCTATAAAGAGAATGAATTAATGGACTTTTTTTTTAATTAATTCCCTCAAAATCCATAAATCATCAGCATCTTTTGTAAGCTCATGTGTATTTTCTCAAACCTTTTAAACATGGTTTAAAGGTTTCCATACTTATGATTATTTAGCTTTCAATTTGAAAACTGTGGCAATCATATTACTTTTCTGTTTCTTCTCATCATCATAAAATCTATTTCACTGTTTAAATATTTATAGCAACCATTGTTGGCATTATGACACAGATTTAGCACTATGGCACAGGTGTTGTCCTTGATGGCAACTCACTCATGACATATCACAGTTCAGCAATATAACAGCACATAGTTACAGATCAGACTTCACAGAATGAGGAAAGAGAGGTATACGCAGGTTCACCTTGGCAAAGTAGCGTATACACGTAGATTAACAGATCAAAAGGAACGTATACGTACGCACACACTTTCACAGAATGAAAGGCGCGTATATCTTGGAAAACTAAGTTTTGGTCCAAGGTATTTGGTCCATGGTATTATGGTCCATGGTATTTTGATCCATATAATTGGTCCAAGATATATGGTCCGAGGTATTTGGTCCTAAGTGGTTTTGGTCCATGGTATTGAGTAAGGCCTAAGACTATAAAAGGAGGAGAAGATCATTAGGCAAAGGCACTCAAGTATTGAATATCTCATGAAGAGCGAGATCTAGTATACAGGTTATTGGGTTATTGTGCATAGCTAGATCTGAACCAAGGATGAACCTTAGTGCTTGATTAAGGATAAAATCTAATGATGGGTCAAGATATTAAGGCTTGAAGTGAAGTATCTTTATGTGATTTAATCATTTATCTGAATAACTAGCGCATGTTGTAGTCTGTAAATATGATGATCTGGGTATAACTGAAGTCTGGAGTTATTGTAAAGTAGAAATCATCATTTACAGATCTGTATGCAGGTTCACTTTAGAAAATGCACGTATACATGCTAGTTCTGCATATGAAAACAACATATACATAGTAAATTTGATTCACAGATCTATACACAGGTTCAGCACATTGAAGTAGCGTATACCTCATAAAATATGTTTTAGCTGCTTCTGTTTGCTGTTGTAGTGTTCTGGGTTCTGGTTACTATATTCTGGTTACTGTATTCTGATTACAGCATTCTGAAAGATCAAATTGAAGGGTTGTCAAAGTGATTGGTTGATTCAGTTGTGGTTGGTGCAAAGGAGATTGGTTGATTTGATGATTGAATGATGCTATTGATGGATCCAGTCTGAAAATTTATGAAACGTGGTCCCTGGAAGAAAAGAGAAGGTTGTAGCCTTCTGTAGGCTGGCATCTACGTACTAGTAAACATATCAACTAGTACAAGAGCTAGGGGGTTGTAGCTCCCTTCCAGGAGAAGCTGGAGAACGAGAGAAGGTTGTAGCCTTCTGCAGGTAGAAGCCTACGTACTGGTATAAGACTGCACCAGTACAAAAATTGTAAAAAGAAGTTTCTAATTTAAAAGAAGATAGAGACGATTGTAGTAGGTGGTTTTCACCCACATTGGGTTTCCACCTTATATCTTGTGTTCATGTGTGTGACTGTCTATTTTGTTTTTACTGCACCTGGTTACTGTTTATATGGTTTTGATGCATTGATTAAAGATCAACATACGATGAATTAACTAAATCATAAGTTTGTAGGATATACGCTAGTTACCTTAAACACAGTTGCGTATACACGTGATTTCCATTAACTGAAGTAGCGTATATGAATTTGATTATGGAAATGAAAAATGATTGACTTGCTAATACTGATTCATCCCCCCTCCCAGTATTATTTCCAATAGTTGGTATCAGAGCAGGTCCTTCAGAAGAAGCTTGATCGCTTGAAGGAAGATTCATCATCATGAGTAACCACGAAAGAGAGGGATCCATCAGACCACCAATCTTTGCTGGGAGCAACTTCGTTTATTGGAAGGTAAGAACCACAACCTATCTTTAGTCTCTTGGAACAGATGTTTGGGAAATCGTAGAAGGAGGATATACATTTCCATCAGCAATTCCGACAGATGCGACAGGTAAAAAGCAATATGAAACCAATGCCAAGGCTGTCAATACATTATTGGGGAGTCTGTGACAATCAGAATTTGTCAAAGTTATGTAGCTCAAATCCGCCAAAGAAATATGGGACAAGATCGTTCTAAGCTATGAAGGAGACACTCAGGTAAAACGTGCAAAACTGCAAACTTTCATAATTCAATATGAAACTCTCAAAATGCACAATGATGAAAGTATAGCTAGTTACTTCTTACATATAGATGAGATTGTTAATTGCATGAAGAATTTGGGTGAAGAGATAAAAGGTTACTTTTGTTGAAAAGGTTTAAGATCCTTGTCTACTAAGTTTGAATCAAAAGTATATGCCTTAGAAGAAAAACAAGATCTTTGGACTATTACTATGACACAGCTACACAGAATCTTAACTGCTTTCAAAATGAGAAAAGGAGGTCCATCAGATTTGAGAGAAGCTGCATTTAAAGCTTCAAGAAGAGAAGAAATCAATGAATCAAGACATATTTCAGAAGGAGAGGAAGAAGCAAACTTTGTCAAGAACCTTCAACGGGGTTCTGGAAGATTTAGAGGTAAACTACCTTTCAAATGTTTTGCTTGTGGAAGAGTCGGTCATTATGCTGCCAAATGCCTCATAAAGATAAGATTGATAAAGGTAAGGAATCAGCTAAATGGAATAGAAAACAAAGTGTAAGTAAGAAGAGCTACTATACGCATGAAGATAACGATGGTTTGTCAATTAGTGATGAAGATGAAAATAGTAATGACTATAGACTTCTGATGGCTTTTCAAGATGATGATTTATTGGATGCTTTAGATGAAGATGACCTTTATGAAGAAATCTCTAAACTCGAAATCTATTTAGAAGAAAATAATATGATTATAGATACTTTGACATTCCAACTTGCAGAAAGAGAAAAACACAATGAAAAACTAGAATGTGAAATTGTGGGTCTAAGAAAGGATATTGAGAAAACAAAAGCTCTCAATCTTAGATTTACTAAAGGATCAGAAACATTAAATGAAATTATCAAAGTGCAACGTTCTCCTCTGATAAAGACATGTCTTGGATATACTCAAGAAACATCTCAAACATAGAAGCCATCAACCTCCACTAAAAGCTATCTTGATGCATCAAAGAGCAGTGAATAGTTTGACAATCGTCAGCAAAGGCATAAAGCAGATCACCAGGTAAATCAGGCTCAATTTACTTCAAGGATGAACAGAAGCTACAACCAATCTCAGGTAAATCATACTCAATCTGCTTCAAGAATGAATATCAATATAAACTACAATCACCAGGTCAGTAGATTCGATAATCGCAGGAACTTCTTTAATGGCCAATGTTTTTCATGTCATAACTTTGGACACAAAGCTGCTCAATGTGTTGCTTACAAGACCATCATGACTAGAGAAGCACGAAATCAAAGGAATGTGACAGGGATCATGAAACGGACCTACAATAACTTTTCTCTTCTTGAATATGAAATAGAATGCTCTATCTGCAACAACTTCGGTCATGAAGAATCTGAATGCAGGAGTAAATTTCAGCAAACATCTTAGAAGGAGAAAACTTCACTAAGTCCCAAAATATGGAGAAAGAAAGAACCATAAATAGAAAGATGTGGTATAGCCTTGTATGCAGAAGGATAAGAAAGTCAGTGGTACATCGACAGTGGATGCTCAAAACACATGATAGGTGACAAAGAAAATCTTCAGCCATATAATGCCTTAGAAAAGGAAAAGAAGGTCTCATTTGGAAATGACGCTCCTGCTGTCATAAAAGTTAAAGGTTCTATTCTCTTAAAAGAAAAAGTTAAAGCTGGGAATGCTATGTATGTTGATGGTCTAAAGCATAACCTGTTGAGTGTCAGTCAAATGTGTGATCAAGGAAATGAAGTAGTATTTCGATCAAATGGATGTGTTGTTCGTGAGCTTGATACAGGAGAAACCGTGATCAAGGGTATAAGAACTCCAAACAATTTATACATACTCAAGGGAGGACAACAATAGTGCTATCTAAGCAAAAATGATGAAAACTGGCTATGACAAAGAAGATTGGGGCATCTAAGCTTCTCTCAAATACGAAAAGCATGCAGATTCCAGGCTGTTCGTGATCTTCCTGATATCAGTATCCCAGAAAATACAATATGCAAATCATGTCAATTTGGTAAGCAAACCAAAGCACACTTCCCTAAAAAGGAAGGATTAGCTAGTAAGCCTCTTGAACTTGTTCATATTGATTTATGTGGATAATCAAGGAAAAAGTCACCTCGTGAGAAGAATACTTTATATTGTTCATTGATGATTTTTCCAGAATGTGTTGGATAGGACTTCTAAAGCATAAATATGAAGCATTTGAAAAATTCAAAGCCTTCAAAGCCTTGGTTGAAAATGAATCAGATCGCAAAATCAAATGCCTTAGATCTGATTGAGGAGGGGAATTTACCTCGGATGAATTATTTGACTTTTGTGAAGAACATGGAATAAAAATGAAATTCTCCACTGCAAGGACTCCTCAACAAAATGGAATGGTAGAAAGGATGAATAGAAATATTCAACAAATGGCTCATGCTATGCTAGATGAGTCTGGAACTCCTGCAAACTTCTGGGGTGAAGCTACATTTGCTGTCGTCACTATTCTCAACCAAGCAAATGTTTGGGTAAACAACACTCAAACTCCACATGAACTTTGGTATGGTAAGAATCCTACTGTAAAATACTTCAAAGTTTTTGGAAGCAAATGTTACATCAAAAGGACTGATGAAAAACTTGGCAAGTTTGAACCCAGAGCAAATGAAGGCATTCTCCTTGGTTACTCTTCCCGAAGTAAAGGATATAAATGTTATAATAAAAGACTTGGGAAAATTATTGAAAGTATTGATGTTGTGGTTGATGAAGCATGAAAAAATCCAAAGCAAGTAAAAACCGAAGAAGATGAGGATTATCCTCCCACATCAAATCAGAGTAATTCTGAAGAAGAAACCAATGAAGCACCAGAAGAACAGATAATGACAGAAGATAAGACTCCACCCAAGTATGTTCAAAAAAATCATCCAGAGACTCAAATTTTGGGACATAAAGAGGTAGGTGTGCAGACAAGAAGAACTATTACAGAAGCTTCAAGCTATCTAGCATTGCTTTTCTCCACTAAACCTCAAAATGTAAATGAAGCATGCAAAGATGAATGTTGGGTCAAGGCCATGAATGTTATAATAAAATACTTGGGAAAATTATTGAAAGTATTGATGTTGTGGTTGATCAAGCATGAAAAAATCCAAAGCAAGTAAAAACCGAAGAAGATGAGGATTATCCTCCCACATCAAATCAGACTAATTCTGAAGAAGAAACCAATGAAGCACCAGAAGGATAGATGATGACAGAAGAAAAGACTCCATCCAGGTATGTTCAAAAAAATCATCTAGAGACTCAAATTTTAGGACAGAAAGAGGTAGGTGTGCAGACAAGAAGAACTATTAAAGAAGCTTCAAGCTATCTAGCATTGCTTTCCTCCACTGAACCTCAAAATGTAAATGAAGCATGCAAATATGAATTTTGGGTCAAGTCCATGAATGAAGAACTTGAGCAAATTGAAAAGAATAATACTTGGGAATTAGTTCCTAGCCCTCATGATAAGAATATCATAGGAACTAAATGGATATTCAAAAACAAGCTGAATGAAAATGGAGAAGTTATTAGAAACAAGGCTAGACTTGTTTGTGAACGATATGCTCAACAAGAAGGTATAATTTTGAAGAAACTTTTGCACCTGTTGCTAGACTTGAAGCCATAAGAATGTTCCTTGCTCTGTCTAGTTTTCAAAAATTCAAAGTATGCCAAATGGATGTAAAATCTTCCTTTCTTAATGGAGACTTAGAAGAAGAGTCTAGATTGAGCAACTAAATGGATTCATTCTTGGAAATGATGCAAAACTTGTATGCAGACTCAGAAAGGCTCTCTATGGTCTAAAACAAGCTCCAAGGGCCTGGTATTACCGTCTTGACAAATATCTCCATCAACAAGGTTTTTCAAAAGGATCAGCTGATATCAATCTATATACAAATATTGACAATAATAAATTGCTAATACTTGTTGTGTATGTTGATGATATCTTTTTTGGTAGCAATGAAGAAGTCATAAGTTGGAATTTTGCTTCGGTAATGCAACAAGAATTTGAAATTTCCCTGCTTGGTGAGCTTACATATTTTCTTGGTCTACAAGTTCAACAAAATAAAGATGGTATTTTTCTGTCACAAACCAAATATCTCAAACAGATCTTGAAAAAATATGGCATGGAAGATTTTAAACCAGTATGTACCCCAATGGTAACAGGTTGCAGTCTCAGCTCAAATGATGAATCAGCAGCAGTACATCAACCAACTTACAGATCCATGATTGGAAGTCTGCTTTATCTAACAAGTACCCAACCAGATATCATGCATGCAGTAGGAATAGTTGGAAGATTCCAAGCAAATCCAAAGGAATCACACCTTCAGGCAGTTAAAAGGATTTTCAAATATCTTCAAGGAACACAAAATTTTGGTTTATGGTATCCTAGAGATACAGATCTTACACTTCATGCATATACAGATGTAGATTCGGCAGGAAGTGTTGATGACAGAAAAAGCACTAGTGGTGGTGCATTCTATATGGGTTCCATATTAGTGGCTTGGTTCAGCAAGAAAAAAAGTTCAATTGCATTATCTACAACTGAAGCAGAATAGTGGCTGCCGCATCTTGCTGGACACAACTCCTTTGGATGATGCAAACATTGCAAGACATTCAGATCACATGTGATCCACCCATCTCCATTCTATGTGATAATACAAGTGCCATCAGTATTTCAAAGAATCCAGTCATGCATTCCAAGACTAAGCACATACCCATCAAATATCATTTTCTACGTGAACAAGTGCTTGAACAAAAGGTCAAATTGGAGTATGTTCCCTCCAAAGAACAGGTTACTGATATATTCACCAAACCACTGCCTAGAGAGACATTTGAATATCTCAGATAGAAGCTGGGAGTAGTTGATGCATCATCCTGCTGTTAAAACTTATCTGTTTCAGAGAAAGGTGGTTATACGTGAGTTTCATGAAGCGTAGTCGCGTACATATGCTGATTTCTATGGATACAGTCACGTATATGTTGGTTTGAGGAAAAGCAGTGGGCCAAACTGAGGATGAAAGGGGTCTGATATGGTTAAGTGAATTATCTACTTTGCTTGATGATGGTTACAGTCTGTGGGTGACATGTGGAAATATGTGGCTCTCATAAGTTGTTGACAACTTGATGTATATCTGATTGATGATGATGCCTCTTCTACTATATGAAATGATCAGATCTGACAATGATCATTTGGCACAGGTCTAGGGGGAGCATATACTTCTAATAATCCATTGTTGGCATTATCTTAGAAGATCTTGGTACAGATTCACATAGTTGTTTTTGATTCAGGTGGAACAGGTTCAGGGGGAGAACATGGTTGCTGGTCTGGATGTTGATTGACAGATGCTGCTGATGATAGTTACTGATGACTATCATGGTCTTGTTTCAGACATTTGCTCTCTGTTATAAATGTCATGTATATCTTTTAATGTAAAGGTCACGAAACAACCTATTTTGTTACCCCACTATGTATGGGATGGTTGATGTAATGTTCTTGTTTTGACATGTATAAACAATTGGTATATCCCCACTTGGTTGGGAGATGGATGTATGTATGAGTTATTGGTGATAGGAAGGTCATTTATGATGTATGTATAGAGTCATGCTCTTATTTTAGATCTTTTTGCAGACCTTGCTTATATTCAGGGGGAGCATGGACTCAATCATGGAGCTCAATCAGCACACCTCAACATATTAGGGAACTCAGCATGAACTCAGGGGTAGCATAACCCTTTGCCCTTGATGAAAAAGGATTAAAGTGACTTGGGGTTGCCATCAAGTCCAAAGGGGGAGATTGTTGGCATTATGACATAGATTTAGCACTATGGCATAGGTGTTGTCCTTGATGGCAACTCACTCAGATGACAAATCACAGTTCAGCAGGTTAACAACACAAAGTTACAGATCAGACTTCACAGAATGAGGAAAGAGAGGTATACGCAGGTTCACCTTGACAAAGTAGTGTATACACGTAGATTAATAGATCAAAAGGAGCATATATGTACACACACACTTTCATAGAATGAAAGGCTCGTATATCTTGGAAAACTAAGTTTTGATCTAAGGTATTTGGTCCATGGTATTTTGGTCCATGGTATTTTGATCCATGGTATTTTGATCCATGGTATTGGTCCAAGATATATGGTCCGCGTTATTTGGCCCAAGGTATTGGTCCTAAGTGGTTTTGGTCCATGGTATTGAGTAAGGCCTAAGACTATAAAAGGAGGAGAAGATCCTTAGGCAAAGGCACTCAAGTATTGAATATCTGATGAAGAGCAAGATCTAGTATATAGGTTATTGGGTTATGGTGCATAGCTGGATCTGAACCAAGGATGAACCCTAGCACTTGATTAAGGATAAGATCTAATGATGGGTCAAGATCTTAAGGATTGAAGTGAAGTATCTTTATGTGATTTAATCATTTATCTGAATAACTAGCGCATGTTGTAGTCGGTAAATATGATGATCTAGGTATAATTGAAGTTTGGAGTTGTCGTAAAGTAGAAATCATCATTTACAGATCTGTACGCAGGTTCACTTTAGAAGAGGCACGTATACATGTCGGTTCTGCATATCAAAACAACATATACATCTTAAATTTGATTTGCAGATCTGTACGCAGGTTCGTCTTGAGAAAAGTGCGTATGCACGCAGGTTCGACACATTGAAGTAGCATATACCTCATAAAATATGTTTTAGCTGCTTCTGTTTGCTGTTGCAGTGTTCTGGGTTCTGGTTACTATATTCTGGTTACTGTATTCTAGTTACAGCATTATGAAAGATCAGATTAAAGGGTTGTCAAAGTGATTGGTTGATTCAGTTGTGGTTGGTGCAAAGGAGATTGGTTGATTTGATGATTGAATGATGCTATTGATGGATCCAGTCTGAAAATTTATGAAACGTGGTCCCTGGAAGAAAAGAGAAGGTTGTAGCCTTCTGTAGGCCGGCACCTACGTACTAGTAAACATATCAGCTAGTACAAGAGCTAGGGGGTTGTAGCTCCCTTCCAGGAGAAGCTGGAGAATGAGAGAAGGTTGTAGCCTTCTACAGGTAGAAGCCTGTGTACTAGTATAAGACTGCACCAATACAAAAATTGTAAAAAGAAGTTTCTAATTTAAAAGAAGATAGAGATGATTGCAGCAGGTGGTTTTCACCCACATTGGGTTTCCACCTTATATCTTGTGTTCATGTGTGTGACTATCTGTTCTATTTTTACTGCACCTAGTTATTGTTTATATGGTTATGATGCATTGATTAAAGATCAACATATGATGAATTAACTGAATCATAAGTTTGTAGGATATACGCTAGTTGCCTTAAACACAGTTGCGTATACACATGAGTTCCATTAACTGAAGTAGCGTATATGAATCTGATTATGGAAATGAAAAATTATTGACTTGCTAATACTGATTCACCCCCCCCTCTCAGTATTATTTCCAACACTCTGTTGAGATATTGATATTATTCAAGAGGTTAGGCACACCAGTTCTATATCTATTTCATCCATTGGTCTCAAAAATTAAAACAAAACCCCCAAAAATTTATCTTAGATGCTCTGGCATAATAGCTGACCATTATTATCTCAGAGATACAACATCAAACTGGGGCCGTTGTCGGGGATTCAAATTTCATTAAGTTTTCCTGGGTAAACGATATGTATTCTATTCCTTTAAGGTGATTAAAGGTCTAGAAAGGTTAAAATCCTTCACCTGGTGACTCCACTCTCTCAAACTGGCACCTTTTAAGCACACCAGATCTCGTTTAGAGGCTGACTTAGTTAATCCTCTAAAAGGGGACATCAACTCTCTTCTTCTTCCTCTTCAGTCTTGCAGTCTGAAGATTTAGCATCATTTGATCCTTATAGCAATATTCCACCCAATCCAAATTACTCCCACTTATCACCTAGGGTTGCTGAACTCTTAGACAGGGGAGCTAATTTTAAATCAGCATTACTTATTCATTCATTTGAATCTCATCTAGAACCCTCACTACCACCAGGATCACCTAAAACTAAGTCTGACTTGGGTGTTAATTTACCAGAATTAAAACCAATAGATTTCATATTCCCTACCACTTATTCATTTCCTCCCACTTTCGGACAACCTGAAGCTTCTACTTCTGAACAACCTAAAGATACCCTCTCTTTGTATTCGAATCCACTCTTTGAAACAAGGGAGGGTATTCATCCACAGGTCTAGAAGATAGTTCTTAAGACTCCTTTGAAATCATTTAGGAGATCCCCCCCTCCTTCACCTCCAACTGGTTCTTCACCCCCTCAATCACCTTTTTCAACCCCTTCTTCATCTTCTTCAACTTCTTCATCCATACAAACACCTCATACACCACCTCCCACCATGGATTTCCAACCTATTGTATAGGCTAGATATGCAGCTTTAGTCTTACCTCCTAATCTCGATGCATTCCCAGATGGATACTTGAAATACCTTCCCAGGTATAATGGAGAAACGGTCCCTCTACTGAGGACCATCTTCAAGCCTTTTTAGACTTTGCAGATAACATGATCATTGAACAAGAAAAATTTTACATGAGGTTGTTTGTACAATCACTTGAAGGAAATGTAAGAATTTGGTTTAGGCAGTTACCTACAAATTCCATTAAAAATTTGGAAGAACTTACAAACATATTTAAAAACTAGTGGGGCGTGAAAAAAGATACTCTTTACCTTCTCACTGAGTTTGATGAACTTAAAAGAAATTTTGGTGGACCTGTATCAAACTTTATCAAAAGATTCAATAAGCTTTATCATAAAATGCCCCATGATTGTAAACCCCCTGTAGCAGTAGCAAAGTCTAGATTTTCTAAAGCCTTTGATGATCATTTTGTTGTTATGCTGAGAGAGAGAACTTCAAGAACTCTTGAAGATATGAAAACAAGTGCTATTGAGGTAGAAGCAAATAGGGTTGCTTCAACTTCTTTGAAAGCTAAAGAGGAAAAGGCCCAAAGAAAACTCAAATCGACACCAGAGGCTTCTAGTTCCTCTAAGACTAAAACTGAAGATTCTAAAATAGATGAAATAACTTCTCTTCTTAGAAATATATCTAATAAAATTTCCAATATTGAGACTCAACCTAGGACAATTCAACAAACAGTTACCAGACTCCAAAATCAAAATCAAGGTCAGTATAAAAGAAATCCACAATTACAAATTCTTCAGAGACCTAGTAATGATAAATAGATTCCCACTCCTTTGTTGATAGATGATCAACAACCTGATGATAATACTATGACCATCACTGAAGATATAAATAATATGGATACTTCCCCTAATCAAACGGTTATTATTCCTCTTACACAACAAAATCAGGTTCAAGAAGATCAAGAATCTTCACAAATTTCTAAATACCATGCCTTCTCTGAATTTTTAATTGCAGAGTTGAACAAAAGATATGACCTTAGGCCTAGGCCTAGCCCTGGGAGACCTCCTAAGGAAACTCCAGTAATTGAACCTCATGCCAAAATTGCTCAAACTCAAATGAATTTTATTCGACCATTAGATCAGTCAATTGATACTCTTCAATCTGAAAAAAAAGCTTTGACTACATTTAATGTTGAAAAAGAGTTAGAAAGAGTTAAAATCCCAATTCCTCTTTCAGAACTTTCTAAAAACCCTAGGTATAAAAATCAGGTCTCCAAATGGATACAAAATACCTCGGTTGATGCTGAAGGTGATATCATCAGTTTGCAAGATGAAAAACCAGCAGTTGTTTTGGCCCTAGCTCAGATATGATAGATGAAATAGTGCCTCCTTTCTATGTAACTCTTAAGACAAATGATTCCATGTTGTATAATTGTATGCTTGATTCTGGAGCATCACATAACCTCATGCCAAAAACTATCATGGATCATTTGAAACTTGACATAACTAGATCCTATCATGACTTGTACACCTTTGATTCTAAAAGGGTGCCTTGCTTAGGATTGATTAAGGATTTAGTAGTCACCCTTGCCCAAATCCCAGTGAAAAGTGTAGTACTTGATATAGTTGTCACATATATCCCTCCCAAATTTGGAATGCTCCTTTCTAGGTCTTGCTGTGCCAAATTAGGGGGAACTCTTCAGATGGATATGTCTTATGCTACTGTTCTAGTTTATGGGGGAGAAAAACTAATATTAGATAGAGAGGTGAGATTTGTGCACACTGTTTGCAAAATAGACCAGCCAAGGAACCATCCCATTTATGCAATTGACCAAGATTTTGGTTGCTTTCAACTCTCTTCAAATCAAGTGCATGAAACTCAAGTTAAAATTGAAGATGTAATTGAAATTCCAGCACCAAATCAAACTGATATATGGAAACTATTTTTTGATGGCTCCTGTACAAAAGATGGAGCAGGAGATGGAGTAGTTTTAATATCACCAGAAAAAGAAAACATTACCCAATCATGTAATCTCGACTTTGAAGTTACAAACAATGTGGTTGAATATGAAGCTTTCCTTTTGGGATTGCAATTAGCCAAAAGCTTAAAGGTTCAAAACTTAAGTGTTTTTACTGATTCAGAACTTATTGTCAAGCAAGTGAGAAATATTTTCCAGACTAAACACCCCAGACTTAGGTCTTATTGAAATGAAGTATGGGATTCAGTTGAAAACTTCTTTGATGCTTTTAATTTGAGTTATATTCCAAGAGATCATAATATTCATGCAGATGCCTTAGCTGTTTCTGCTAGTTCATTTAAAATTCCTGACCAGACTAATTTACTCTACCAAATACAAATCAAGTATAGACCATCTATCCCAGACAATCTAAAACACTAGAAGATATTTGAAGATGATGAACATTTGAAATATTTTCTGCAAGTTGTAGATCAATTTTCTGTTCTACAAATTGATGAAGATAGATCCGAAATAAATGAAAATACAAGTGATACTTCAGATTTCAGTTCAAAAATTACTGATCATGATATTATTCAATTGTATAACAATTTTATTCCCAAAGGTTTGATACCTTTAGAAAAATTGTTTGATCATAATATTGTCCTCTGAAATCCTCAGTCCATTTCTTCGGAAGAGGGCATAGAGGAAATTAACATTGGAACAAATGATGATATTAAAAGCATCAAAATCTGTGCATCTCTAGACCCTGAGATTAAAACTCAATATCTTAAGTTACTTCAAAATTATAAGGATGTTTTTGCTTGGACCTATGCTGATCTAAAAACCTATGATACTTCGTTAATACAACATAAGATACCTTTGAAGCTAGAAGAAATACCTTACCAACAAAAGCTTAGGAGGATTAATCTAGCCCTTCTACCAACCATAGAAAAGGAAATGAAGAAAATTCTAGATGCCCAAATCATTCTCCCTCTTAGATATTGTAATTGGGTTGAAAATTTAGTTCCTGTTAGGAAGAAGAATGGAGAAATCAGACTTTGTGTGGACTTTAGAAATTTGAACAAAGCACCATTAAAGGATAATTACCCTTTTCCCAAAATGGATCAGTTACTTCAAATGGTTTCAAGAGCACAAAGACTTTCTATGCTTGATGGTTTTTCAGGTTATAATCAGATAAATGTTGATCCAATAGACAAGGAAAAGACAACCTTCACTACACCCTGGGGTAGATTTATGTACGCTAGAATTCCATTTGGCTTATCAAATGCTGGAGCAAAATTTCAGAGAGTTATGGATGTAGCTTTTATGGGTTAGGTAAGCAAATTTGTGGTTATTTATCTTGATGACATTTCTATTTTTTCTAAATCTGATCAGAAACATCTAAAGCACTTGATCAAGGTTTTTGAGAGGTGTAGGAAATTTGGGATATCATTGAACCCTAAAAAGTCTTTGTTTGCTATCAAAGAAGGAAAACTGTTGGGCCATATAATTTCAAAGGAAGGAGTGGTAATTGATCCCAAGTGTGTGTCTACCATTGAAACATTGACCTTACCTAGAAACAAGAAAAAAATTCAAGTTTTTCTGGGAAAAATTATTTTTTTTAAGGAGATTCATCCCAAATTATGTAGAGATTGTAAAGGATATAACTGACATGATCTGAAAGGATCATGTAGTTAAATGGACTGTCTCTTCCGGGCATGCATTTGATTAGACCAAGAAAGCTATCTCTGAAGCTCCCACCATGGCCAACCCTGATTATACTAAACCATTAGGTATCTTTTCTTTTGCCTCGGAAACAACCCTTGCTGTTGTTCTATTACAAAAGAATGAAGATTCACATGACCAGCCCATAGCCTTTTTCAGTAAGGTTATGAGAGATGTCGAGCTTAAGTATGCCATAATCGAGAAGCAAGCCTATGTCCTCATTCAAGCCCTAAAATCTTTTAGGATGTATGTCCTACATTCACTTATTACTGCTTATGTTCCTAATAGTGTTGTAAAAATTGTTTTAACTCAACCTGACACTGATGGGAAAAGAGGTAGGTGGATCACTCAAATACTTGAGTTTCATCTAACTATCAAAACTACAAAGCTAGTAAAAGGCCAAGGATTAGCCAAGCTTCTAGCAAAATCCAATTGCAAAGTACTTGGAATCAATTCTATTTTAGAACTACAAGGGAAGAACCCACAAAAGCCTTCTGTCCTTGCACAAGGGAAGAATCCATGAGAACCTTTCCTAATTTTACAAGGGAAGAATCCATAAGAACCTTCTGTCCTTGTAGAAGGGGAGAATCCACAAGAACCTTCTCTTCAACCTGAAGAAAAGAATCCACATGAACCTTTACCTTCAGATCAGATCAACCCTTTACATATTGATGACAAATTTCTATTGTCAGATTGGTATCAAGATATTGTAAATTTTTTGCTCCATTTTGAATGCCCAGCATCATTCTCCAAAGCCCAGTGTAAAACTATTAAATTGAAAGCAGTCAAGTAATGCATCATAAATGCAAATTTGTACTGGAAAGATCTATTGAATATTTTGTTATTATGTTTAATAGAATCAGACACTGAAGGAATCATTGATCAGTTTCATATAGGATTTTGTGGAGGACATTATGCTTGGAGAGCAATAACATACAATATTTTAAGGGGAGGATTTTATTGGCCAACATTGTTCTTGCAAGTAGGGGAAAAGGTTAGAGGTTGTGTTCCTTGCCAGATGTCTGCTGGTAAGCAGAAACTAGCAGCTCTTCCACTAGTACCATCAATAATTCAGCATCTTTCCTTCAATGGGTATTAGATTTTGTTGGAGAAATCCATCCTACTTCAAGTAATCAGTATAGATGGATCCTCACAACAACAGACTACACTAAATGGGTGGAAGCAATTCCAGTAAGAAATGCTACTGATTCAATAGTAATTAAAATTCATTGAAGAAAATATCTTATCTAGTTTTGGTTGCCCAACTCAAGTTTCATAGATAATGCCAACAACCATTCTCTAGTTTTAAAATGATTGAGTTTTTTCCCCAGAAATATTAGAATTCTATTTACATCATTCAACTCTATGAAACCTTCAAGGTAATGGCCTTGTAGAATCCTCAAA